>JADMLL010000007.1:13690660-14350696 GCA_016920875.1 Columbicola columbae
GCGTGTATTTTTTAATTACTATTGAAAGCCATGTTTGAACAAAATGCAAGTAATTAAAAAATATAAATGAAAATCCAAACGTTTTGGCTTTTTGTTCGCCTGGCACTGTCTTCCTTTTACTGTAACTGTCTAATTCCTTTCTCTTTCTCCATTTCGAATGTAGAAACAAAACAATAAATCACGTGTGAACACCAAAACAATACACCCGCCCAACTAACCACCCACCTGACCGACAGTTCATTTGACCCCGAGTTTCGATTGACCCCTTCGCAACACCAAAAAATCAAAAAATTGCAAAATCGCATAAAAAAAATTTTGTTCTCCGCAAAAACTAATTCCAAGCTCCGTGACCCCTTATAACAAGGCCATCAGATATTAATTAGATTCGCTAATTTTAAATCTGATAGTTCAAACGATTCAACACTTTTTTTTTGTTCTCTTTGACTTTTATTTCCTCTCCTCCTCCTTCCTCCCTCCTCTCTCCTCCCACTCCTCTCCTACTCTGTTGTTAGAGTTGTTTCTCTCACGTCAATCATCCTCCAGATGTGTTGGTTGGGGCTGTTGCTTGATCCCAGTTTTGGGCTGTAGAGCCGTTTCCTCTAGAAGATTTGAGACGGTAGCCTTGTTACCCGAGAAGAGAGCTGTCGTTAGAGAGTGATTATTGGATGTTTCAAACGGATTTAATTAACCCTGGAATAGCCTAGAAGTTAGCTAGACTAATTTTGAAGTCATGGGGTGGTTCGAAATGAATTTTCTGTGAATTTGTGTGATTTTTATTTAAAAAATATCCGAGAAAGTGTGCAATACTTTTAAAATGACTTGTTCGAGAATTAGTGTAGTACCTTTGAAACTAATTCTTCCGTAAAGTGTGCAATATTTTTGAAACGAATTATTCATGGATTCGTGTAGTATTTATGAAACGAATGAGTTGTGAAAGTGTGCGATATTTTTGAAATGAATCCACGATAAATGTTCTAGACTTATGCGTGCAGTATTTATGTAACGAATTCTCCATGAATTTGTCCACTACTTTTGAAATAAATTATATGGGGGGAGTGTGCAATATTTATGAAATGAATTATTCAAGTCAGTGTGAGGTATTTTCCAAATAAACTCTTCGTAAGTTTGTGCAATATTTTTGAAACTAATTGTGTGGAAAAGTGTGCAATATTTTTAAAACGAATTCTTCACAAGAGTTTGCAGAATTTTTCATATGAACTCCCTCTGAATGTGTGCAGTATTTTGAAATGAATTCTCTGTGAGTTTGTGCACTACTTTTGAAATACATTATATGGGAGAGTGTGCAATTTTACTAAATAAACTATCTCTGAATGTGTGCAGTATTTTTGAAGTTAGCTCTCCGTGAATTTGTGCAATATTTATGAAATGAATGTGCAATATATCTTTGAATGTGTGTAGTATTTATAAAATGACTGTTTGAAGAAATTTAAGTCAAATATAATTGTTTTGATAGTGCTTAGAGCAGAATCAACCCCCTCTCTTCAACCCTGTCTCATCCGGCAACAGCACTGATAGCCAGGTAGACTATTCGACTACAGACGGACTTTTAAAGACGTTAAAATTCACTCACATTTTTGAAGATACTGAGAGGTCATAGAGTTGACTTAACATTTGGTATGAAACTCTTCGTCAGAGTCGTAACTAGCTAACACTCAGAACTAGCTACGATACTATGATTAAAAGCGAAAACGTCAAAGTTTCAAAAGACGATTTAGTCATCGATGCACCGAGAGAGAGAGAGAGAGGTGTCGCAAGATAGTGAAACCGAAATGCAACATCACACATATACAACATATGACCTATACGATATGTCAAAACTCGACAACAAACAAGACTTTGAGGTTGTTTCCGCATTTTTAGTGGTTTTTCATTTCTGCGCTAACATGTCAACTATTTAAAACATTTCAGGAGGTCCTGATGTTGACAAAACCGTTAGCCAACAAGAAACAACTCAGTCAGTAAGTAAAGCGACGAGGAAGCGAGTATTAACACACCACCCGATGACTTCAACAATAGTCTAACTTCTGGACTATTTCGGGGCTCATTAAAACTGTTGAAAAGATTCAAATGTTACTCATCCAGTAATCGTTTCAAATTTAAACTCTACCGACAGCTCTGTTGCTTGGCAACACTGTTAAAAGACTCAAATCTATCCTCTCTAACTATAATCTCAACAACAACCACCTTAGATTCAAACTTCTTCGAACATTCATTTCATAAATACTGCACATATTCTGAGATAGTTAATTTCTTAAATGTTGCATGCATTGCCGTAGGATTTATTTCAAAAATATTGCACACTTTCTAAGAGTATCTCACAAATACTTCTTCACCGTCTGTTATCACAACAATCAAACTTCTTCAAACAGGCATTTCATAAGTAGTGCACACATTTTCGGATACTTCATTTCATAAATATTGCACAAATTCAAGTAGAATTCATTTCAAAAATTTTGCACACGTTCAAAGATAATTCATTTCAACGATAATGCACGAAAACCTCGGAGAATTCATTCCAAAAATACTGCACAAATTTGTGAACAATTCGTTTCAAAAATATTGCACACATTTTCCACATAATTAATTTCAAAAGTATTGCACAAAAATCTCGAAGAATTCATCCCAAAAATACTGCACACATTCAGAGATAATTCATACGAAAAATTCTGCACAAATTCGTTAAGAACTCGTTTCAAAAATTCTGCACACATTCACGAAGAATTTGTTTCATAAATACTCCACGCATAACTCTAGATCATTTTCGTGGATTCATTTCAAAAATATCGCACACTTTCTAAGCGTATTTATGTCACAACTTAAGTCCACCGAGGATGTCTTCAGCTGGAGACGACGGCAACACATCTGGACAGAGTAGGAACTGTACCAAATTCTCTGATGCAGCCAAAATGTGCGTCACTAACACTAATGTTAACAACCGCGAGAATCTCAAAGCTGTTGTCGAGTGGTGAAGAGGTGAACCGTACCTACAGGTTTTCTTATAATAATCGCTTCCGAGTTGAGAGGAAGAGGTCAACGAGCCACCTCTCAAATTTCTCAAAATTTGATTTATTATTCGGCTCGCATGTGTGGTTTGTGTGGCGTCCGGAGCTACGCATCCGACATATTTGATCAGGTTACGATATTTCTCACAATAAATTATTCTGATGGTCACGTGATGGTCTTCTCCGAAGTGAATTCTCTCCCGGGTCCCAGGCCTGGTGAACGACTCACTTTGCCCATCTGGAATCGGATGCCCTCCAGTCATACCTGATATGATTTAAAAGGACGAAGGAGAAGTTGTTGATGGTGCCTCGGGCCAATCGGAATGACTTAGGTTTCCATCTCTTTCGGGTCTGTAACAACCAGGACCGTGTTGAGGATTTTGACAACCCAACCTTGACCCGAAGTTTTCGTTTGTCTTGTGTTGACGAAATCGCCAACGACCATGAATGAGAATGCTAATGAGATGACTCAGGTTTTTGCAAATCGTGTCAGGTTTGGGGTTTCGCAGAAATTCTCCCTTTTTTGCGGAAAACCTGAAACGGATCTCGTCCCCGATGATGAGGAATTGTGATTTTTGCTGTGATTCAGATAATTCCGGTGATACCAAACGCAGACAGACTGCTGAGGACCTGAAATAAAAAATTTTCCTCGTACCTGGGATTGTAAGTGAAAGGACAAGACCAAAAAGGCGAATTGGGTACGACTGGTGACTGACTAACATTTAGTTAGGGTTAGACTCGTTTTGCTATCCTCAATATTGACATTTTGAAATGATTAATGCTTGTCAATGCTAATACTTTGTTGAGGTAATTTTTCATTTGCTAGCATCAATATTATTTATTTTTTGCTGTGGTTAATACGCTCAGATAAACATCTCTTGTCCAGATTTAAAGATTATTGTTTGAAAGGTTAAATTTCACTCCGGTCGATGTTTGATTTGCTAATTTTTTCTACGGCAGCCATTAATTATTTTTTGCTATTGTCATAATTTGCTAAGCTGACATTTTGATTTGACTAACGTCCAATTAATTAGACAAATTTTTCTCAGAGCAAGTCTCTCAGACTTACAACTGACTGATAGATAATTGAGAGATTGGTTGATCACATACACTCGGACTCATGTCTTTTTTTTACGCGAGCCTTGTGTTTTGTGCGACATTTAAAACGGTTTCAAGGTAAATCATGTTTATGTCGCTAGTAGTACATAATCAAGCACTCGGTTGAGGACTAATTTCATAAGTAATGCACGCTCTTGGGAAGATTTTATTTCGTAAATTATGCACATTTTGTTGTGGGTTTCGTTTCATAAATATTGCACAATCACATGTAGAATTTATTTCATAAATAATTTTATGTCAAGTTCATTTCATAAGTACTGCACAAAATCGTAGATGTTTTATTTATTTTTATAGACATTACACAATTTATCGGAGTATTCATTCCATAAATATTGCACATATTTTCTAAACATTCACAGATAATGCGTTTCGTAAGTAATGCACACTTCCACATAGAGTTCATTTCATAAATACTGCACACTTCTAAATGGAGTTTATTTCACAAATGCTGGACATTTCCTCGAAGAATTTTTTTCATTAATATTGCACACATTCACAGATAATTCGTTTAAAAAATACTCCACTCTTCCATATAGAGTTCATTTCATAAATTCTGCACACTTTTTCAAACAGTCCCTTTCTGAAATATTGCACAAATTCACAAATAATTCATTTCAAAAGTACTGCACACATTCAGAGATGATTCAAATGATAAATTCTGCTCAAATTCGTGAAGAATTCGTTTCAAAAATATTGCACACTTTTCCATACAATTAATTTCAAAAAATATTGCACAAACTCACAAGAGTTCATTTCAAAAGTACTGCACACTTTAAATAGTACACACTTTCGTACAGATTTTGTTTCATAAATAATGCACAGCCTTTAGAAGAAGAATATGTCATTTCAAAAATTTGTGTACAACCTCAGGATTATTCTAAATCTTAACGTGCGCCACTCTGCAATATGTCCTTTCAAAAATACTGCACACATTCAAGTGAAATAGACCTTGTTGAAGAATTTAGTTCATAAGTTCACTGGTAAGTGAGCAGTTTGTGTCATATTTAGAGCTCGAATTTGTGAAAAATTTTTGTTTACACTTTCACTAACATTTCATTTCATAAATAATGCACACTTGAAGGTTGTTGAGGCGATTTCAAGTGTTGGTAATTCTTCCTGTGTTGGTTAGCCGGGTGTTTGGGCGGCGTTAATATCCTGAAATCTCAAGTTGTCCCCAGTTAATTTTGGTTAAGGTTTGTTGGCTTTCATTTATTAAATTTTGTTTTGCTACGGTTTAGTCATACCAAGGTATAGTGCCAGAGAAGAATTCATTTTCTAGGTTTTGCTCCTGAATGATTTTGCTACCATTAAAGTTTCCGGAAATCTCAAGGTTTCTAGTTAGACTGTACTGATTTAATTTTTGACTTTGTGGTTGAGGTTTGTTTGCTTTGGTTATCCGATTTTTTGCCACGGTTAAGTGATCCTGATGGTAGTGTTTCGCCAACTGATATCTGATCCCAGAAGACTGTTCTCATACAGTTGGGCTAAGTTTGGAGAATAAAACAAATTCGAGTGTGTGTAGAGATGAGTGTACCACACCGCACCGTACCTGAGGCCCCGGAATAACGCTTTCTGTGAGCAACCAGCAGAACAAGCGATGAACATGACCTTCAGACCAATTAACAGAACTAACTTCCTGGTGATTCGAAATCGGTTAACGCATGCGTAACACAAAACTGTTTTGTATTCTCGTGTCGAAACTCTCCTCCCACCCCTGACAGACACACATCTCACACACCTCCGAATTTTATCGAACCGATCTCCCGTTCACAATTTCACTCGAAAGGCAGTTTCATAAAAGCCGCTCCTTTAAGGTCAACCCCGGTGACCTAATTTCCAGGCGGAAGGCACTTTACCATGTCTTCGGCGGGCGTCCACCAATTTCTTCATATTAGGAGCCCCAAGGAGGACTCACCCGAAACGACTCACGAAACTTTCTCCGAACTTATCACGATATAAATTTTGATTATTTATTTATTTAGTTTTCGGGGGTAAGGAAGGAGAAACTCTACCGCTACCTGGCGGTGAAGGGTGGAAGTGAGGAAGGCAGTGGTGCGGAGGAAGGTGACTTAGAATCTGATGTCGTTATGGTTGCATGCGGATTTCGCGGAATCTCTCGCGAGTTGGATTTCAAATGGTTGGATTCCCCGTAATGGGATCGGACGAAGACCCGACGGGGAAACCGATACCTGTACCTGAATTCATTTACCGAGCTTTGTTGGGAAAGAAGGCGAAGTTATAGCGTGAAAAATTTATGTAAACTATTTTTTCATAGTTTGTTGTTGGTTTTCTATTTTTTACGAGCGAAGCAAAGTCGCGGGAAACAAAAGCTTTTCAGAAACCTGTGCCTGATTAAATTTCAGACAATGAATTCAGGCACGGCTTAAGAATCGATTAACTCGCCGTTTTTGTTGTTGCGTGCTCCGCCTGATTTTGTTGTTTTAGAAAGAAATAGGTAAATACTAACGGTCAGCAAATTCTTCGAATTAAGTTCTCGCTTTTGTGCTAACACAAATGCACTCACACGCATGCGTATGTAAAAGACGTCTTTGTGTGCATGGACACTTGTCCACAAGTCTGAACCTGAAGATATGTTCGGAGAGCTCTCATGTCTTGCTCTGATCAGTCACCCGGCTAGGTCGTCTGTCTTTCCCGTGTTTCGTTTGTTAACCTTCGGCTTTTTCCAGCAATTATATCGTGACTAATGCACATCTAGTCATTCTGGTCACGTGACCTTTTTCTTAATGATAGACTTCTAAAATCTTGCCATCTTAGCTGTATTTGGTGATGAGCTGATTTTAAGCAGAGCTGAACACGACTCAGACACAAATACTAACAGCAAAACAGTAACGTTTACTTCAAAAATTACTGGATATAGTAAAATTTATTGAGAGCTCAGCAAATATTGCCTGTAGCAAAATATTTTTCGTCAAATTTGAATCAAAGCAAATAATCGTTTCGTTGAGTATTTAAGCGATGAGCTGATTTTGAGCAGAATTCACCTTCGTAAATTTCATTTGTGATAAAAATAAGGATTGCACATCATGTTGGCTATTCGCAAAACATTATCCACAGCAAAACAATCATGTTAAAGGGTGTATAGTTCGCTACAAAACGTATCCCACCAAGATTTGTATACAACTTGACTATTCTTGTGTGATTCGTTAATATTAAATTTACTTTAAATCATACTGAACGTGTTAAAAATTTATTACAGCAAATATTACCCGTAGCAAAATGTATTCCTCCAAAAATTTAACAAAACGCAAAATTTGGAGTTAAACTATTGAGTATTTAAGTGATAATCTGGTTTTGAGCAAAATTTCGATTTTGACCTAAATTAAGCGTCGGTCATTATGTTGATTTCTCGCAAAATATTATCCACAGCAAAACAATGATGTTAAGAATATGTAGGTCATTGCAAAATTTTTCTCACCAAGATACACAAATTTTTGTATACAAATTTAATGACTCTTGGTGTGATTTGTGGGTATTAAAATTACACGACAAAATACTGAACATGCTAAAAATTTATGACAGCAAATATTACCTGTAGCAAAATTAATTTTGTCAATTTTAATCAAAGCGAAGAATTATTTTGTTGACTTTGAACATAATACAGCTTTGCAAATTTCCATTTTGAGGGAACAAACGCTTCACACATCATACCCACTCTTCGCAAAATATTATCCACAGCAAAACAGTGACGTTCAAATTATACAATCCACTGAAAAACATATTTTACAAAAAATTGTGTTCAACTATTTGGCGGTTCTAAAATTACTTTAAAAATCATGAATATGGTAAAAAATTTATTTCAGTACATATTACCTGTAGCAAAATGCATTTCGCCAAATTTAAATCAAAGCTGGGAACTATTTGTTTAATATTAAAATTATTTTGGTAAGAATTCAGCTTTGTAATTTTCAAGTTTGAGAAAAGAAGCATCACATATCGTACCCACTCTTCGCAAATTGTAATCCACAGCAAAACAGGTATGTTATGGTTATACATAGTTCGTAGCAAGACAAATTTCATCAAGATTATTATATAACTGATTGGTGAATCTAAAAATTACTTTTAAAAGTATATTTAGTATTTAAAAATATTTCTTTACTTTTAAAAAATATATTTCAGAAAATATTGCCTGCAGCAAAAGATATTTCAGCAAATTGTAATCCAAGTTGATATTTATTTCATTGAGTATTAACTACAGTAAGAAATCATCAGAGGATACAATGAATAGATCAAAAGTTAACGATAGCAAATATTAATTACAACTGACTCTTTCTTGAGGAGAGCAAAACAAAATTTTACTCTGACTAAGAGCATATTTAAGTCAAGTCTCTCACGGTTTCATATACTAAACTTTGAGAGGTTAAGGTGTCGGGAAAACGGATGGGAGGTGAGATCACTGTCGTCCAATTTTTGGGTAAAATGTCTTCCACGTGTTATACACTTCCCACTCCGTCTTCATTCCTTGGTAGCAGTCAGGACAACGTCTTCCTCCTCAATTTCCTAAACGATTTTTACGACTTTTTATATGAATCGGTGGACGGTAACCCCGGAAACAATTCCGAATCGGGGAATAACGGGACTTGCCTACGTACGGGCATCCAGGTGTCGGGGGGAGGCGGTGGAGGATTCGAAAATAGAAACAATTTCGTCGGATGTGGGAAGAAATGGGAATTTATGGGTTCGCCATTGTCTTTCTGAGTCAATGGCCACCCTCGAAAGGTGAGCGAGATATCGTACATGTCGACCTTGACTGTGTCAGAGATCATTTTTCTCTTTTTTATTTGTTTATCTCCTTTTGTGCGATTGTTGCCTTCTTTTCATCTTTCTCTCTCTGTCTTCTGCCATTTCCTCCCACTGGCTGTGAGTAGAAGAAACGTTTTTGTATGGCCGATGCCTTCTTCCTTCTGGTGGTATTGTAGTCGTTGTTTGTTCCCAGATGACGTTTTTATTTCTTTTTAATAAGAAGCAAAAATTTTTTAATCAATAAAAATTTGAAAAATCATTCTGGTAATTAGCAGGGAGAGGAAGAGGAGATGGATCCAGAGGCAGAAGAGGAGAAGGAGGGTGTTTGGATGATGACAGGACGAGAGAGGGGGGGTCTTTGTGTTTGCTTGAGTTTGCTTGCTCGCGTTTTCTTCCTCATAAACTGGACCGTGGTTCGTTTTTACCTTGTTTACAGTTTTTCTGTCTCTCTCCTTGTCCAT
Source organism: Columbicola columbae (assembly GCA_016920875.1). Taxonomy (NCBI): domain Eukaryota; kingdom Metazoa; phylum Arthropoda; class Insecta; order Psocodea; family Philopteridae; genus Columbicola; species Columbicola columbae. The sequence continues at coordinate 13,700,025 of JADMLL010000007.1, forward strand.
CTTCCGGGTGTTGGTGTTTTGTGACATTGATTCCTCCTTCACCTTCATCTTTCTAAGAGGGCCATGCTGGCCACATACAATTCCATTTCTTGGATTTCACTGATGACTGGTGTAGGTGACAAAACTCACCTTTGATACATTATCTGTCTGTCCTAAAACTTTTCAACTTCGCCTAGTCACTGATGGGGTCACTCCTGAAATAGACAAGCGATGAAAAGAAAATCAAATTTTGTAACAACTACCATAAAGGAGATAAGAATTGAGGATAATGGATACCAATAATAGGTTAGCCTTGAAGATGTTATTATATGGAAGGAAGTAGAGAACAAAAGGAAAAAGATAAACCTTTAAAGAGAGATAGAAACAAAATTGAGGATGGAATCGGTAGGAGGAAAAAGAGAGAAATCAGGACAAAAGAATTCGGCAGTCGAGATAGTTGATAAGTCGAAGAAAGTAGGAACAAAGCATTCTAATAGATCTGGTCAGAAGATGGTGTTAAAACAGGAACATAGTTCACGTGCCAGAAAGACAAGATGACCTTGACAAGAAAGAAGAGAAAAAGGAATGCAGTCTTCAATTTGAATAAGAAAATAGTAACAAACCTCGGACGGACGGGAAAGCAAACAAGACAAAAGTCCAAAAGAGTGAGGAGGAAGAGTAGAAGGGATGAAAAGGATGAAGGTGGTCTTAGACGTGTTGACACAATCCCAAGATATCAGTCCGTTCAAGTGGTTCACGAACACAACCGCACCTCTCTCAGGTGGTTGGACCGAATTACCCTAAACTGTTTGCTCAGAGTGAAAGTGGGCAAAGGCATCAACCGTGGGACAAGGGTCAACCGTGATTGCTACACCCATCCAAAATGCAAATCAATCTCTAATGATAGCCAATATTTGTTGTCGGCGGCAATGGTTAGCCCAACCCGAGGCCGTTCATTAATGGATGATGACCTTCATTCCTCTCGAGAGACTAATTGAGACGCAAGCTTCCAAGCACCCGGTCCATCATGCTCTCGGGTCCCTCCGTTCCATTCAATTTAAACGTTTCTTTTGTCTTCTGCTCTTATTTCCTTTATCTATCTCCTCCTCCTCCTCCATCTTCTTCTATTGATATATTCAATTTGATATCCGTGTGTGACATCTCTTCATAGCATCGCTGTCACATCTCTAGAAACCTGCTCTTTCAAAAGTTATTGGGTGGCCTCATTAATTTCTAGATCACCTATTGTCTACTTGATGTTTTTGTTTATCTTTCACCAACCACAAAAGAAACCGGTATGTCTATCTGGAGAAGGTTCGCGATAGAAAGTACCCAAGGCGAACTCGAACATTCCTCCCGGGGGGCTACCTAAGAGAAATCAACACAAAATGCTTGAAGGGTGTGTGTATACCATCTCCGGAACCATCCACCAAAGAAAAACTCGCCTCTGAATCTCTTCTAAGACTTCCAAGGCCGAAGCCAGGTATGACATAACAGTTTTCCGTCGTTTGATTAAAAATTAGGTTCGGATGAAAGGAATCTTCTTTTTTTGTTGTTGTCGTTCGTTTTGGTCTAATAACTCCCAAGCAAGCAGGAAATTAGGGTTGAAGGAAGGTAATTACCCCGGCTAAGCGAGTGGGAAAGTAGTCTGACGAATACAATGGACAATGTTTGTGCGGCGGCTAATAGCCAGCGAAAGAGGAAAGAAAGACAAAAAATGTTGGTCACCAGTCCGTGACTCCCTCTCCTCAAGCCCGAACGAGTACGCAGACTGTAGAAACGAAGACGGGGGCCTCTCCTCCGAGGAAGAAGAGAAACGTGGTGGGTTAACAATGGTTCGGTCAGTTCAGGAGGATGGCTATGATTTATGTGGTTCGCTCGGGTTCACGGATAAAGATGACGGCTGAGGTTAGGTTCGTGAAAAGAAATCGAGATGCAGGTGCAGGTCCTTGGGGGCTCGTTTTAATTGCGTGGAACCTTTGTTGACATTTTTATGGTTCTTTACTGATAGATAAATAGATAGATAGATAAATGATAACATTGGAAGAAGAATCGGAGTTGTAAAGGAAAGATGGATTTGAAGTTTCCCATCGAATAGATTGAGGGAAGTGTGTCGCGGAGGTATCATCACCAATTTTGGGCTTGTGGGAAAGTTTGAGAGGTACCAAAGCGTCTGGATATGACACACGGATGTCGACTTCACCGGAAGGAGGTCCTTGGAAACCTGTAGAAGAACGGATGTCCGTTTAGTTGTTGTACTGCCATTTGAGGCTCTGCCGTATGTCCCGATTCCGGCGGAGATATCATCAAACACAGTTCCACGCCCTTTGTTCCAACTTTGAACGTAAGGAGGTATAACGAAACCAAAAAAGGACAGATTTTGGTTGTCGGTCCCACACTTGTTTAAGTATCAGGTCCTTGACGGAAGCATTCGGTACCACTTTTACTTGCAATCGGTTCCAAAGACACCACTTTGGACACCAAAACTCCCCGGACGACCTCGAGCTACGAAAGCGATCAGTTCGCACGGACCGGTTGTAACAAAGACTATCATCGGGGGTCATCTACAACGATTCCAAATGACTAATGTGAACCTGCCGTCAGAATCCTTGACGCGCGGTTCCACTCACCCAGATTTGAACAGGTGCCTGGTGGGGGGTTGAGTCGTATTGGGCCTGGGCTAGGGGGGTGTGGAGGGTATTGATCATCCTCCCGCATGACTGAAAGACAGTTGAGTTCCTCTTTCTCAAACCGTGGGACGAGGTCTTGTGATGGTGATCTCCAATCTGTGTTTGGTCTCGCTTTGACCGATTTTGTGTTGGTGCCACCCAGCGGATGGATTTTCGCATTTGACTCGCGAATTTGTCTAAATGCCTCGAGGGAAGTCAGGTTTTATTTGACAAAAACTGTTAATTCGTCTTTCTCCGAAGTGGAAAAAGATCGTTATTTCGGATTGATTACGGGTGCCGGAGGAAGAGGAGTGGCGAGGGAGAGGGATTGACACTCGGAGTCATTTCACTCGTAGGATTTTTATCACCCGAAGGCGATTTCAATTTCAGGTACGCGAGATGACCGCTTCCATTTCATCGTGATCTGTTTTAACCGTGTAATTTAGCCGATTTGCTCAGGGATTTCTAAATTTTTTTCTCTTTTCTTCGTTTCGTTCTCTCCTTCGACCGATCCGTACTCTCTCTCTCACACACACACCCATCACCCTCTTCCATACAGCTCTCACACTGAGTTCCCAAAAGGATTTCAAACTTAATTGCGACACACCGCAGGCGTCACACTCTTCCCTTTACTTCCTCCCACCGGAAGGGGGTCCTCATGACTCCGCACTTCTTTCATAGCCCTGACACCACACACGGTCCGCTCTTAAATCGATGTCATTGTGTCGATTTTGATTTTCCTTTTTGGTTCCCCGTCTACTTCGTTTCTCCGGTCTTTGGCTGGAGATTTTTAATTTTTTATTCTTGTTCAGTCACCCGTGGAGAAATTACGGGTGGGTGAGGAGGAGAGGGGTATGAATAGAAGCATATGTGAAATCGATTCCAGCTTCCGGATCGGGTGTTTCGGGTGCCGAAAAAATCATCACGAGGACCCTCCTCCCTTCCTCCTCTTCATCTCGACACCAAAAATGGCGATAGACAAAATTGACTGGTCCAGTCACCTGGGAAAATTAGGATTTTTTTATTTATTACTTTCTCTTTATTTACCTGGTTGATCTTTTATATTGAGAAGAAGAGTATTTTTTGACCATATTTGCAGGTACGAGTCAGGTTCGGGTATCTACTCGGTTAAAACGTCCTTGTTTGAATATTATTTTCATTTTCGAGGATTTATTGACGAGATTTTGATGGCTCATGTCTTCCTTTTTCCTTTCCTTTCTTCTTCTTCTCTCTTCGACTCTCTTCCTAGTTCTTATACCATTTTTGTCACTCTTTAAATATTCCCGATATTTGTCTCTCGTCGTCTTTGTTTGGCCGTAACAAGTGTTTGTCCTTGTTCGGAATGGCGTTTCCCTACTGTCTGCGGAGGTGTTACCTATTGTGTCGATTTGGTTGTGAGTTTATTGCGTGGATATCCATTTGGGGTGTCTGTCTTTTAAGGTGTTGGGGTTTAGTTTGTAAACTGCTGGAAGGATGTTGATGGAGTCATATGGTCGTGGGGTTTATGGAGAGTCTTTAACTTGGGTTTCTAACGTCAGGTACTTGAGCTGAGTTAAGATACTCACAGGCGACTATGTCAGCTTGAAAACATTTTAGAAACTCGATCAAGTTTGATATGGATGACATAAGACAGTTCGCCAGCGAACTGTCTTATGTCCATGTATCTCAAATCGCTGACTTTGATCCTCGAGTTTCTAAAATGTTTTCAAGCTGACATAGTCGCCTGTATGATGGTGCTAATATGTCACGTGACCAATATTCCTGTGATCTCTTGATGCGAAGTCTAAAGGACTGTTTGACTGGAGTCTAAAGTTCTATGTCTGATGAACACATTTGGGTTTGGCAAGGACATGCACTTGGGTTTGGAGTGAAATCGCGAATCTGTTGCTCTGGAGGAGAGGGGGCATTGGTGACTTAATGACAACTCGATATTCAATTAACCATTCATGAAAGTCCGAGAAGGAGAGAAAGAAAGGCAGGGAAAATAATGTCAGTCATGTTTATACTGTCCCACACCCGACCCCACGTCTTTTGATAATAAAAGCGTGGGCAATCAAAAACCCAACATCTGACCCTGAAGAGGAGAAGAAGAATCATCCAAGCCCAAAAAAAGAAAGAGAGAGAGAGAAAAAAAAGGCGCGAAAATGAAGAAAAAAAAAGAAAGTGAAAATCGGCCGAGTAACGAACAATGAATCAAAACCGTTGGCGAGTTGGTTTCGTTTCGCGCGCGGATTGCGGTCGGGTGACCGAGTCAATTGACTCGAAACCTGAATATGTTCTCTCTTAGGTTGGGTGTTCGATTATAATGACTCCATTCGGAGGTGGAGGAGGAGTGGTTCGGGAGGCTATTTTTCAAATTGAGTTCAACAAACTTCTGGATGAGAGGCTTTGTCTCCACCTCCGCTTCGGAAGCTTTTCAACCTCCAACCATCACCACCTCCACCACCCCCTTCCAGAGCTGCTATCTTTGTCATCTCGACGAAAACTGGAAACGAAGTTTCAAGTTCATTATCTCTTGGAGGTCATTTTGTAGCGAAAAATTTCTCCGCGCCCACTAATCCAACATGGCGGGGGGATAGAAACGAGACTAAATGATCGCTTTGTGTCTCCGTGTTTTTATTTCTTAATACTGATTAATGATTCAGGTAGTCGTACCTTAATTCTTTTTGGCTAACGTTTTCTTTAAGATTATGATAAATCGTTAGAAGTTTTTGTCTTCTGGAAAAGTTTTTTTGTTCAAGGTGATTACCGACGTTTGAGATGGACTCCTGTTATTTCTCGACGTTTTTTTATTTGTCTCTTCTTTTTGGTTTAATTAAATCCTCCGGGTCGATGTTGTCTTTCTTTCTTGGAGCCGTTTATTAAATGAGGAAGTGATTCCAAGTTGCCATTTCAACTGTCAGCTGGATTAAAGGAATAAAGAAAACCGTTTTCGTTGTTGTCTTGTGTGACAGAAATCTTCCGAGGCATTGTTTCCAGTTTGGGTCGTGACCCTGGATGTTCCTTTTCCACGAAACCCATTGTTTTCCTTGACAGGCCTTGAACATCCGTTCTTGAAGATGGTTTTGCCCGGAGGATGTTTACAAATTGTTTTCTTTCTTTCTTTCTTGGTGCCTTTTTTGTGATGTTTGGTTGGAGTTGGGTTCTTGCGAGCTTGTTGGTGTGATGTTTGCTGGGAGTTGGCTAATTGGAGTTTGAGAAAGGTTTCCTGCGGGTGAGTGAGGGAAGGTGTAAATGATGGGCCATGGTCCTTCTGGAAGTTGTTACTGACGATTTAAGGATGTATGGCTTTCAGTAGAGTTGTCGTAGACGATGGGTTGTTGTCGCTTCTTTAGTTTTACTGGTAGTAGCGTATAAACTAGCTCTTTGGGTAGTAATGAATGTGACTGAAAGCCTCAAAATGACCCAAAGGGTATTGAAAGGTCAACAGTGATTCTTCTGTCATATTTCTCTCTCTGTTGTCAGTGCTGTCCAGTCATAAATCACTTCCAAAACATCGATGTAGTCTTTGCACTTACACCCACACTTCTCTCAGTTTTTATCCTTCGGTCTAGTTACAAGCATCCTGTAAGTTGACCCATTCCTTTCCGAATTTGTCACGTGACCCACTGCACCTCAAGTGTTATAGCCATAAACTCTTACATCAATGCTCTTCTTCTGTCTTAGATCGGAAGATAGCCTAGACCTAGTTGTCAAGGTGTATTTTTGTCATCTTTCTGTTTTGTGTCAGCTGCTCGGTCACAAGTCGCTCCCACAGCTTCTATATTGTTTATACCCAACCCAGCCATGTGACATCTAGACGGTCTTTATATTGTTAAATCAAAGCTGTTCACGTTGTAAACTATTGTCCCTATTGCCCTAAGATACTGGGAGACGTTGTATTAAGTGAGAGAACGAAAGGACGTAATGGGAGGTCATAGCTGACCAAAAATCAAAAAGGTTAGGTATAGCAGAGTTTATAGTATAGATATAGAAGGTATATGGGTCCCTCGTCAACGGTGAAGTTAGGTTCGTCGACCCAAATAATATTCTCAGGTTGTTCTCAGCATCAGCGATTAGCGTGCAAAAAATGGTTTTTTGATTTACGACAATCTTCTTCCCCTCATCCTTTCCGCTTCCCTCCTCACCTGACTTGACACTCTTCGGAAATTAATGGAGGACCATAAGTTAAATTATGGTATTTTCGATTTGGCTCGTTTGAATAACAAACAACAATTTAACACGAAGAAGCGAACGCGAAAAATCCTTTAATTATAATCGTTAGAGGTTGGAGGAAATTATCTCTGCAGGATGCGACCCATGAAAGTGTCTGGCTGCGTTTGGATTGGTGTTCGCATGTCGAGGACTCGCGGACAGGTGATTAAACCGGAAGGAACTTCAAGTGATAATGGGAGAAAATGATTTTTTTAGCTTTAGGTTCGTCACGCCACCGCTTCTCAGGTTTGGCTGGTGAAAGGCGTCAACCCGTCGCTGGATCCCTTTTGCCCGACATCTCAGAGCTGCCAACATTTTTCTTTGCACTTTCTCGGATTTTCCCTTCTGCTACGGTTCATTAATGGTGGCACCCGGGTTAACATATCCATCAATTCAAGTCTTTTGACTTGTTTGGTTTGGGTCAAATGAGTTCAACCTTGTTTTCCAAATGGGTGTTTATGTGTTTTGCTAATAGGAAAAGACCGTTTCGTACCTGGTGATTATGGCATCAGTCTCTCCTCCCCTCTTTCTTTCTTCTCTTAATTGACCTTGTCAGAAAGTATACCCTCCGCCCCCCGCCGCCATCTTTTTCCTTTTTTTTCCATTCGCATCAAAAAGTGTGAGGTGGTTAGTCAGTCATTTGTCACTTTCCATCCGAAAAGTTTTTTTCCTTTAAAAACTTCATTAGAATCGTGACTCGGGGGCCCCAACGTCGGTAACCGGTCTTCTTGTCACTTATGCCAACTCGGGAGATTTTTTTTGTCTGTCAGCCATACGAATCTTGTTTGCTTTTGATTGATGATTATAATTTTGCCAGCCATAATATCCATCTTCGCGGTTTTTTTTTTGTATCGACCGGATTCGAAGTCGATGATCGTCGATTGACCGAGGGAATTGAACCCAGGAGCGGAGCTGGGGGGGCATTGGGTGAAGGAGGCAGGGAGGAATGTCACACCTTTTCACTAAAAATTTGAATATTGTCAAAGTTGTGCGAAAGACTTTCCCCCAAAACTAGCTCTCGTCTCTTCAAAACTCCAAGTCTGATCGAATGATTGGAATGACTTTTCGATTTTTTTTGGTTTGCGGGCCGGGGAGGGACGGGAGAGGTGGAGGACCATTAAAACGCAAACGTGTGTGTAAGTATGCGTCATGTGTGCGTGGTTTTATCGATTAAATAGTTATTAATAAATAAAGTGGGAAAATAAGTAAAACGAGATGAAGAAGCATAACGATAACCCAATAATGACCGTTGGAATTCTTTTGTTTGGTGGACCTTGAGGGATGCGGTGGAGGAAGGAGGGGGGCAGGTACAAGGAAAGAATTCGTGCGTACCGGCTATGATTGAGGTAAATTTAACTGACGATCGGTTTTTGAGGTTCCACCTTCTTCCAAAAATGTTTTGTTTAAGGGTTTGGTGGGTGTAGAGGTCTTTGGTTTTGGTGAACCAAAGGTTCTTCCTTGGTATGTGTACCACCATCACCCTAAATGAGCTTTGGAGTTGCTATAAAATTGTTGGTGCGGTTAGAAGGAGTGGTGAAGGCTTCATCACCGTTTTAAGATGATTGTTGACATGTTGTCAACATGGTGATAACAATCTAACAAGTCTTCTAAGGTACTGGTGACCAAGAAGGTGAGAACTTTCTGTGAATTCTTTTGAAAATGCCTTTCTTAAAATAGATTTTTTGGGTTTCTTTTTATGCGACTAATCCGGAAATCTTTACAAAGACGTTTTGTTGCCGATTTTATGAGAGACTTGTTTACTCAGCTAATTGGTACGAAAGGACATTTCTTCTTATATCTCATAAAAGCAAACTGTATTGGAAGCTTAACTGAACCTACAATTTAAGGTTTAACTCAAAAAAATGTTCCTTCTATTAAGTATTGATACTAATCGCATAAAACAAAACCTCAGATGCGGCACACAAAAACTTCTTTCGCGACCTTCAACACTAACTCTTCCCCGATCAGTCATAGAGAGAGAAGAGAAGAAAAAGAAAACACCAGCAGAAGGAGATTTTGACGAAACTAACGTGATCCCTAGATGTCCTGAAAAACTGACCGCATAACTTCAAAATCAATCTAAAAACAAGTCGCATAAAAAGAAATCTGATCATAATGTCTTCTTAAATCCATTTCTTTCCAAAATTCGACCAATAGAAACATTCTTACAAGAATTATTGTTAGTTTTTGGCTGATGACCATGAACAAAATCGTGATATGACGTCTTAACCCAACAGCTGAGGCATCAGTGCTACCAACATCAACTTCCGAATCATTTTTTAAAGCTAAAATGACGATTCCAAGCGCCAGACAAGATGGTAACTAGCTAATAGTTGAGGTTGATATCAATGTCATCAGGATGAGGAGAACGTGAGATGTGTACACCGGAAACGATGACCAAAAACCTCTGATGACAGAGAGACGTCTCATTTAAATTACAAAGCGAATTAATCGTCCTTTCGCGTGACGATGACAACAACGGTTCCTTAAAAGACAAACCAACAAACAAACAAACGAACAAACAAAAGAAAGAATTTTTTAATTCGAGAGAAGGAAACGTAAACCGAGGAGACATAAACAGTAAGAAAAAAGTCGCAATTATTCAAACAATTATTTCGGTACACAAGAAATTAAAATGGCGGCGGATTTCTCACGATGTTCATTCATTTCTGTTTTTTAATTTTTGTTTTCTTTTTTGTTTTTCCAGGTTTTGCAGTGATTTCGGGACACAGTTCGATCGAGAGAGAATCGATTTGTGCGAGCAAACGTAGTCAGGAAAAACGGTGAGTGTCCTTGAATTAGTATGGATAACCGAGTCGCAACCATAAATGCAGGAGTTTGAGGAAAGAAGAAAATTTTTGAGTTCGGGAAATCTTTTAGTCGCTTTTCTGTTTCAGAAAAATTTTCTCTCTCTCTTCCTTTCTTTTTCTTCTTTCTCTTCTTTCTTCTTTTTCTCCTTCTTTTTCTCCTTTCTTCTTTTTATCTCTTTCTTTCTCTTTGTTTTTCTCCTTCTTCTCCTTTATTTTTCCTTTTTCCTCTTTTCTCTTCTTTTTTCCTTCCTTTCTTTTTCTTCTAGCTCGCTTTTCTTTTCTTTTTCCTTCTTTTTCCATTCCTTCTCGAGCTCCATTTTCTGTTTCTGTTTGATTCTCCTTTCTCCATGATTTCTTCTTTTGATCTTCTCCTTTTTTCTCTTCTTTTTCTCTTTTTTTCATTTTTTCTTGCTTTATTTTATTTTTCCTTTTGATGAGCGTTCTTTCTTCTTTTTTCTGTCCTCTCTGATTTTCTTGTTTGATCTTCTTCATTTTTCTCTGCTTTGTCCTCTTCTTTCTTTTTTCTCTCTGTTTCTCTTTTCTTTTCCTTTCTCCTTTTTCTTCTACTTCTTCCTTTCTATTTCCCTTTTTCTCGATTTATTCTTCTCTTTTTGTCTTTTTCCTATCTGACTCATTTGACTCTTTTTTCGTGCTCTCTACCTCTTTCTTTCCTCCTGTTATGCTCTTTTCTTTTCTCTCCTCTTTTTCTCTCTCTTTTTCAAGGTTAGATTACGTGTAATGACGGGCAATAAAGTTGATGTTGACCGTATTTAGGTTTCCAAAGCCGTGAAAAGTTTTTTCTTGTGTATTTGTAAATGTCACTGAAGTCTTATTTCAACCAGGTGGGATTGCTTACAAAATGTTTTCCTCGATACGTCACGAAAATTTCTTCACTCCGAAAATTTCGAAAAAGAATGAAAACCCAAACCCAAACCCATAGACTAATAGACTACATAAGTTAGGCCAATACAAATGCAAATTTGAGGTTTTTCAAATTCTTGTGTAGGGCAAGAGAGGTGATTCCGTTGCTTTTGGTTTGCTTTAAGGTTAGTTAAGTTTGTCTTGGAGGAGCTCATCGTATGGCGGGGTGGATGCGGTCAGGTTCACGCTTGATTACGTTTTTGTTTGTAACGAAAGTCGGTCTGGTGTTCGGATGCGAACGCAGGAAGATTCGATCGAAATGGTGAAGATTTGTCCATTTTCATCAGATGATGGTTGAGGGTCGTGAATCGTACAAGATTGCGGTTGACTAGCCACGTGACTATGATAGATAGATGTTGAGCACGTTAGAGAGTGATGGGAGGGAAGTCGAGGGAGGTCTTATTGACATTTACTTAAGTCGAAACGTTTGCTAAAAAGTTTGTTTGGCTATGCACAACATTTTTTTGTTTTAATTAATATTTGCTAATTGAAATCTTTCTCTGTGAAGTGATTTTTTCGCTGTAAACAATATTTAATGGCTTAAAGACTTTGCTGCGGTCAATATTTGTCAAATTATATGTATACACACGCTCTTCTTGGTGCTCGGTCTGTTAGCTTTACATCTCCTACTTTCAACGTTGAGTATAGTTGTCACTTAGTTTGTCCAAGTGGAACTTCATCAATCATACTCATCGCCAAATGTAGTTAGAAGTCGTGAAAAGTAGATAGATGGTTTGAGATAGCTCACATAACTACAACAAAGTTTGAGTTTTAATCCCGTTTCCCAGACTTGGCCATAACAGGATACGGAAGAGAGCTCCAAGTCACGGCTATAATTCTTCTAGTTAGGTGGTCGCTAGAAAACAGGTCTCCCACTACAACAGAGTTGTCAAGTCTTTACGTATCCAATAGGATAAAAGAAGGCAAATAGTTGAACGAGGCTATACTCAGGCAAAGATACACCTGTAGAAGTGCTTATAAGACCCATAATGATCCATATGAATGTCAAACATGGACCGACTACGAACTACTAGAGACTGCAGAAAGACGAACGGAAGTGATGGCTGCATGATTACGGAATCACCGCTTACCTAAAAGCAGCACAAATCCGATGGTCGAGCACCCGGCGAGAATATCTTCGAACTAAACCACCAAAAAGCTATGCTTCGGAACCCCAGAGGGAAGGAGAATTGCAGGGCACCCCAGGAGATATCCGAATGGCGGGAAATTGTAGAGAAGGCCAAGGCTATTCTGTAGCTGTAGCGCACAGAGTGAGTGAGCTAGTTGAAGGATGGAAGGCCTGTGTTGTAACTGTCAAAGTGTTTGGAAGAGTTCTGGTCGTAAGTTTGAGCTCTAATCCAAATCCTATTTTACTTAAGGGTGGGAAAGCGGTTAAAACCCAAAAACTATAAAACCAAAACAGAGCTAAAAAAGTCTACTAGACTCTCTGATTCAGGTCCAGTACTTCCTCTCCTCCCGAAAACCTAAATCAATGATACGCATCAACAACCAACAACCCGTGGCCTTGTTTCTAACAACAAAAAATCCACTCCGTCAATGTAAACTTATTTATTATGTATCATAATTATAATAAGTCAAAAATATAATAATTTACATAAATCACATGAGTAGAGAAAAAAAAGGTAGAAATTCTAGGTTCTGGACAAATTATCCATTTAAAAATTTCGCCGTCAGACTTTTCGACATAATAGCCCCGAAGCGAAGATCTTGCCATCGCCGTCGTTTGCTGGACTGCTCACCAGTCCCGCTCGTCGATCATGTTCGTTTTAATTATTCTTCAAAAAAAGAAGAAAAAATTTTTTTGCCTCGGCTGTCAAGTCGAAATTTTTTTTCTTTTTTCAATTTCCAACTTTCCCCGCCCCCCTTTCCCAAATTCACTCATTTTTCTATTCAAAATTCACGTTTTTATACCCACTGATTTAAAAATCGCGCCTACAAAAAAAGCAACTCAAATTAATATTCAACCGACTATTAACCCGCCGAGAGGAGAATCATCGTAAACACCTTAATAAAGCGTTTCGCGAACCTTAATTTTTGAGAACCATCCGTAAATAACAGGCTACCGGTTCTCCCAAACACACCGAGGTTAACCCTCGAGGGACTCATTTCCGTTTTCTTTTCCTCCTCATGAGAAATAGAATTGGAGAAGGCGGAGGAGATGACGAACAGTGGCACGAAACAAAAGAGAAAACTGTCGGAAATGGTTTTTCAGGTACCCGCACCAACTGACTTTTTGTTTGTGTCTGTTTGAAGGTTTGGCAAAAAATTTAGAAAGAAAGACGGCGAGTAAGGGCCGGCTAATGGATCAACCTTGAAAAGTAGGACGTCGTTAATTGAAAAACTGGAACAAAACGGAAAGATAGTGAAAATGAAGCCGGCGGCGTGTTTATATAATAGCCAGGGTGCGCCAAAAACCCTTGTAGACCACCTGTGACACGTGTGTCATTGGGTTGGGTTAGGGTGGGTGCGTGGTTTGGCCGGTTGGTGACTCCCGGAAAGTCGCAACTCGAAATTTGTATTTTGCTTTGGGTGAAACTTTGTCGGAATTCGTTTGGGTCGAACAGACTCTCATTTTGTATCGTGAAGAAGTGAAGCATTTGTGGCAGTTTATGGGTCACATCTCCTCTTTGTTCTTTCTAGTTGGAGGATTAGTGTTGGTAGTGTGTAGCTATCTTGTAAACCTCTCCCTCTAGCTCTAGTATACCAAAATAAGACCGGAAATGATGTATTAGAGTCGGTAGGATACCATACAAGGGGTACTCCTCGGAACTCACTAAACTGAAACGTAGTAACACTAATACTGTAGCGAAATTTCGTCACAAAAGTCAAGTCAAGGTCAAAGGTCAAAATAACTTACGCAAGTAGTAATAATATATTAATATTATATGATATTTGTATAAATTTAAGTATAAAGTAACTCTTGAAGTCATGAGGAGTCTCAAAAGGCGGAAAAGGGAAAGTAGAACACATGAAACTGTGAAAGGAAGGAAGGAAAGACGGAGAACCGTGTCGTCGGACATCGATGAAGACGACATCGAGGAGACATTTGACCACTTGAAAAAGGTCAGAAGGACGAAGGTGAGATGAACTTGATGGCGTCTGCTGACACGAGAAACATCTTGTCCAACTCTTGAGAGATGGGCTCTGTGTGACATTTGGGCTAATTGATGGTGTTTTAGCCTTCAGCCGGTTCTTCAATCCATCATCATTGACCTAAGGACATGTGATTTTGTACAAGATACTAATCCACACCTTTCGAAATGACAAAAAAGGTTTTGAAAGGTGCTGGAAATGTTGTAAAAAGTGCTTACTAACTTAAATATTATAACGCAGTCGATTATGGTATTTTTTGATCTATTAGACTGGTCTTTCATACTGAAATATTTATGAGAACAACTTCTTCGAGTTGATGTTTGTGTCTTACAAGCATTCACTGCTAATGGAAGTTCTGGGCTGATTGATTCACAGACCAAGAACTTGTTGTGGTGCTGTAGTCAAATCTGTGATCGAGTTAGAGGGAAGAGCTTTCTTGTACCTTGTTCAGATGTTTCGCGTTTTTGCTTTTCTCTAGCTGAAGACATTTTCAGAGGCCTGAAGTTTGGTTTTCAGTACAAAAATTTATTTACAAAATGAATTCACCGAGAAAGTGTGCAATATTTTTGAAATGAATCCTCCATGACAATTTGCAATATTTTTGACACGAATTATCCAAGGAGTGTGCGTTACTTATGAAATGAGTGTTTCAAGAAAATGTGCAGTTTTTATGAAGTAAATAATCGGAGAAAGTGTGCAGTACTTTTGAAGTTCGGCCTTGAGTCAAAAGTATTTCATAAATATTGCACACTTTTGTGGAGTATTCATTTCAAAATTACTGCACATTTTCTCTGATAATTTATTTTTTAAAAACTGTACATTTCCTTAAATCACTTATTTCATAAATATTGCACACCCTTTCGGTGGTTTATTTCATAAATATTGCACACTTTGTCTCCTGATTTATTTTATAAAAACTGCACTGTTTCTTGAAACACTCATTTCATAAATAATGCACACTCTCTTGGATAATTCGTGTCAAAAATATTTGTCAATTCAGGATTCATTTCAAAATTATTGCACATTCTGTCTCGTTATTCCTTTCAAAAAATCTTGCACACTTTTGTGGAGTGTTCATTTCAAAAATATTGCACACTTTCCCCACGAAATCATTACGTCAATAAATTTCTGGACTCGAAACCAAACTTCAGTCCTCTGAGGATGTCTTCAGCTTTGAGAAAAGCGAAAACGCGAAACGTCTGCACAAGGTACAATTCTCTCCTTATTCAACCAAAAATTCGACTACAGCACCACAACAGCCATATCATCTTGTTACGTTTTCTTGTTGTTTTAATATAATCTATCAGGGTCTCAGAAATTAGAGGAATAGGCTATAGTCTTCAGGGCTATTAGGCTAAATTTTCAACAATTTTACCAGGTAGTCTCTTGCTGTTATCATCAGAACGACTTTCTTGGATGTTTGCTGTTCTCAAATAATTGAAAGACTGGCCTGATAGCCCAGAAAATGTCAGTTTCAAGTGGAGCCTAAAAAAATTACGTTTCTCCTTCGCAGTAGGGCAAACATGTCAAAAACGAAATCCTTATCAAAGAAAAAAATTCCAAAAAAAGAAAATTTGAAGAGAAGACAAATTTTAGCCGTAACTCGGAAACCTGTAAAGCAAAATGTCGATGAAGTGGATCAATATTTTCGAACCTGATTCGACGGAACCTGAAAAAGAAGGAACCGCTCCGTTGTCATCCTCGAGGGCCTTCAGCCCTGATTTATGCAATTTGGCTTCACGGACTTGATTTTTCGAGGAAAGACCATCCATCGATATATTTTCGGTTCAGGTTGGCAGCCCCGGTCACCGCCTCCTTTCATACCCGAAAATCTTTTCTCTTCGTCTTCTTCCTCCTCCTCTCCCTCCCTCTCTCTTTGGTGGTTTCTTTTGCCGTCTTGTTAATTAAAAAATTTTGTGCGACGTTGCTCGTACTTTCACGCCATACTTCACGGCGTTTTGCCGATTTTAATTTTTCCAACGGATTTGCCTTCCTGTTTCTCGTTCGGATTCACTTTATGGAGATCTGCTTCCCCGTCTCCTCTCCTTCCCCCCGTCTTCTGCCTCCCGTTCGTCGTCGACTTTTGCGTAACGTCTTTTATGTAACCATCCTCCCAAATCGAAAATTATTTTAATTTTTTCTTGTTTAATCGATTATTGAAAATGAAAAATAAAATTAATAATTAAACAGCCTGATTTTTAATTAATTAATTAATCAATCAATCAATCATTCAATCAATTTAATGGGTTTTCGATATTGTCGAAGTCGAACGCCGTTACTAATTTAGCTTCGCGCTGGGTTCTTGGATTGATTGTTGGTGTCTGGTGTTCGGTTTCCGTGTTGTGTTGCTGACTCTTGGTCTGGTTTCCTGGTTTTGTTTGTTGTGTGAGTGTTGTCTCTTCGGGATGTACAGGTTCTTGATGTCTTTGTTGTGCCTTGTCGCCATTTTCCTTTTGATTGGTGTTTTGTTTGTTTGTTGTCTTGATTGTTGTTTGTATCATTCGGTATCAGTGAGAATGAACCTGCTTGTTTGTCGACTCCGGGTCGTTTTCACTTAGATTCAGTTTTCAAGGTCACAATTTCTTTTTGTTAGCCCCTTTCCCAAGGGGCTCACGATCTTCAGGTATCAGTTATGGTTTTCGAAATCGGACAAAAGCCTCTTTTCTTCGCCGGAGGATTTTTCCCATCGAAGAATCAGAAAGCGACCTTGATTGCAACTTATTCTTGCGAAGAGGTATCGTCATTGTCATCCTGACTGCAAGAATCAAAAAAAAAGGAAAATAATCAAGAGAGAGAAAAGGAGAGGAAGAAGAGGATGAAAAGAGAATGAAACGAGGGCAAAGCAGGGCCAACACACAAAACAAACGAAAACGCCTCTACCCCTCCCACCCCCAATCACCTCACATCCCCCCGAACCCAAAATCAAAAATGACATTTTTAGAATATTCTCGATCTGAATTGAGTTTTAAGGTGCGATGACTTTGCGAATTCGGTTTTCTTCTCGGCCGAACGCTACCAACAATCGTAATCTATGCTCAAACAAGGTACAAGGCCCCATCAAATCCCCCCCGAGAAAGAATAGATAAGTAGATAAATAAATAAATAAATAAAAGTCGTGGGAGTGTGGTTCTCGTCGGGCTTTCAATTCACTTTCGAGGAAATCTAGAAACTTTTTGGAAAGTTTTCTGAGGTGTGGGAGGAGGAGGAGGAGGAGGAAGTGTACCTACCAGTTCAAGGTTCGCCTAAATACCTAGGCGCACTTTTCTCTGTTTTCGTTAATCCTTCAAAGGATTTTTTTTGTTTGTTTTTGTGGCGTATTGTTGTAGCGACGTCCTTGCACTTAAGTCGTTGGGATTTTTCTTTGAGTCAGTGTTGCCAACTTTTTTTGAGGGGAAATCATATCCTGAAAGTCATTCCTTTCGACATAAACCAAAATAAACATGTTTGGTTTGTAGATAAAAATTTTCCCAACAATCCTCCTCCTCCTTCTTCTCGAGAGGCTGTTAGTTTTCGAGGGACTTGGAGTGGACCGAAGATGGATTTTCCAACGTTCAAGGAAACTTGACACGCGCATGCGTCAATGGGATGGTGAGGCGAGCAGATTAGTCAGAGAGTCAATTACACTGGGTTTTGGAGTCATTGTCGTAAATGAGCGTTTTAATCGCTCTGTCATTTACGAACGGATTGGTGGACGCTTTTGGTAGGTTGCCCGGTGGGGCCCTTTTTCCTTAACCTGAGAGCTTCTTTCCAAAGACAAGGAGAAACACAAATCGAGCACACATGTGAGTAAGTAGAGGAGGAGAAGGAGGGAGGGAGGGAAGTTAAATTGAAGGTAGATATATGAAATCGAGAGAAAGCTGTCTGTAATTGAAGTTATGTTCTAGAATTTTATTTTATTTTTTTATTTATTGCGAGTGTAGAACGATTTCCGTCAAGTTAGAGTGATAGCCAGAACGGAAGACTAAAATTAGCCTAATTGGAATGGTTTGGGGGAAAACAGTGCTGTGGACATCTTCAGTAGAGTGAGTGTTCCTGCTGTACATTGAAGCAACGTTCTTTTACCTAATCGACCTGCTGTTTAATGACTTCCTCCTCAATGACACCAACCAACCTCCCACCCAGTCTAGAGTGAGAGAGCGGTGATGGTGTTAGTACTCAATTTACTGGGAGACGTGAACCTGAAAACAGTTTTTGGATTAGGAACCTGAAATGATGCCTCAGACTAGGATTAACTGAACTATCAGGCCCAAAAGAGAGTATAACTAGGTTCTATAACCCATCTCTCTGTTGTATGTCACAGCCTGGATGTTGCCTTCACTCAATTTTAGGATTTTTGGTTTGATTCTCTTTCTCGACATTTCTGTTTTAGTCACGTGACTATTCAAAGGTGCCATCTTAGTTTTAGGAGACTCCCCAATGGTTGTGATGAGATTAAGATGAAATGGTTTTGAGGAAGGTTTAAGCTTTTTAGAACCTGGAACTTCTAGTTTCCTGTACAGACTTTACAACTTTTTACTTATCGACAGAGTGTAGTCATCAGCTCCAACCTAAACAGTAATATTACCTACGTGGAGAGTGAGTCTAACTTATCTCCTACGCGACCAGTTCGAATGCTGTTGACATTTGTTCCTCCACATTGATGCCGACACACATCTCGCCATCTTCACTTTAAAGTTAGTCAAAAGCAAACTCTCGTAACTTTCATTTTAACCGATCCGAGTCTTAACTGAATGAGTATAATTAATGAAGTACCACGTTGCGTGCGGTCTTCGCCTTGTCAAATGGCCAAAAGTAAACACAAATTTAAATTGTTAATAAACCTAATTTCCGGTCTGTCAGAGATTTGGGAACTCGATAGAGGCGGTTAGATTGCCAAAATTTTGCGAACCCTCTGACATATTGACAGTTTCAGACAAGCAGGTGGCGACAGCTATTCTGGATTAATGAGAGACCACCTAAACAGCGAAATTCGTTTTGCGAATAAGTCAAAGGCTGTGCCGCAACCGCCGACGAACACAGCTAATGAGTTCATTAAAATGGGGCAGAATGATGTTACGAAACTCGTTTCCGGTAACGCAAAAACAAATTAATATTTTAAAGTAAAAAAAGTGGAGACCACGCATGGAGCCCAAATCACCGGAACTAAATTAACGACCATAAATGAAGACAACAAATAATTGTTATTGTTATTGTTGTTGTTTACAGTTGGACAAGCCGTTTGTTGCAAAATTTATTTTTAATAAATAACAATTCCCACCGGTCAGACATTTTTCGAATTGGGTTCTACGATCTAGAAAACGTTTAGGCCCCGTACAAAATTCCTTTGTGTCACGTTCAGGGACGTCTGGGTCCGGGCTTCTCACGTGTCTGACTGATTGCTCTGACTGGAGGTGTCGGCTTTGGAGATTTTTATGTCTCGATTGCCAATTCACCTGTTTCATTGACTTCCAGCCTGTGTTTTAAGGCGGCGCGGCGGTGAGAATTCCAGTGGTAAAAAGTTCTTGTTAGCAGTTCTTTTGATTTCGAGTTAACCTTATTTGGTTTGGTTTTGGAACTCGGTTTTGTGTCTGGATAATTTCATTCGTGTCCTGGGGATTTTCTTTGTTTTTGGTTCTCCTTCGTCTGGTTATGACGGCTAACGAGTTTTGAGGTTTTGGGTTTGGAGGCTTTTAGGTTGGATGTTTGCTTTGTTTTGTAACTGTTAGAGGGTAATATGAGTGGAGGAGGTGGTGATTCTGGTCGGGAAGTCGCCTAGAAGGGCTTAACTTTGGCTTTTTGGGGGGAAGCAGTTTGGACTTTTTGTATTGACCCATTGCACGTGGCCTCTCTTTGCGCAAAGAAACTAGAAACTAGAGAATTCATCCGTTAAAGTGTGCAATATTTATGACATGAACTCTCTAATATGTGTGCAAATAATGAAAACCCCAAGTGTGCAATATTTTTGTAACAAATAGTCCAAGATAGTGCACAATAATTATAAAACGAATCCTAGGTAAAAGTGTGCAATATTTATGAAATCAACTCCTTCATTAGTCAAAGTGGACATAATTTATAAAATTGTTTCGAAGCAATATTAATAAAGTTCCGTCTCGAATCGAAATTTCTGAACAAATTTTGCAGTCTTTCTTGGAGTATTGGTTTCATAAATATTGCACAATTTCTTTGATTATTCATTTCATGAATATTAGACACTTTTACGGACTAATCGTTTCACTAATTTTGCGCACTTTTTTGGAGTTTTCGTTTCATAAATTGTGCACACCTTCTTAGGAGGCAGTAAATTTCTAAAATTTCATTGAGACACCGATTTGTTAGACAGTGATTTTAGGGAATAGCACTGGAAATGTGAGGTAACAGCTAAAAACGACGTGAAAGATGACAGGATGTCGTACAGTGAACATAATTTAAATATTTTCAATAGACGTTCATAGTCGAAACTGAATAAATTTGTCTTGTATTCGTTTCATAAATACTGCACACTTTCATAGAGAAATTGAATTCATAAACCTTTCCCATCCTGAAGGATTCATTTTAAAAATATTACACACTTTCACGAATGACTTATTTCATAACTGCACACTTTCGAATTGAACACTTCCGTGGGAGGCAGTAAATTTCCTAAGAATTTCATTGATGCACCGATTTGTTTGACAATGATTTTAGGGAGTAACACTAGATGTGTGAGGTAACAGATAAAAAAGACGTGAAAGACGACAGGAAGTCGTAGAGTCTGGGAAACATTTGTTGAGTAATTCAAAAGCGAAATGAAAAGCTTGCTGACTGCTTCGAAGAGGTGGAAGGAAGTCGCGAAATTGATTGTGTGACCTATATAACTTATGACACAACCCAACCCATCAACCGTTAGCCCACTGAATAAGGAATTCGAAAAAACAGTTTGATCCAGAGAAAAGCTCCTAAAAGACTTTAGCCTAACAGCCCAAAACCGACACAACACACTAAAAGCCAAACAATCTGAGAAACCTTCCCATCTTCGACCTCCTTCTCAACACGCATCTCATTAACACGTTGAACTTCTTCGGATGATCACACCACTCGGGAACACCCCCACCTCAGGCCCCGTTTACCCCCTCCTCCTTAAAATTTCGAAAGGAGAAATCTGTCGGCTTTCCTTTCGACTCATCACTTAACTTTTCTATGTAAATAATCGTTAATTAATCATTTCTCTCTCTCTCTCTCTCACGTGTTAATAATTATATAATTGTGATTAATCCTAATTAACTCGTTCGAAATAGGATCTCCCTAGGTCTCCAGGTTAGGTTAGGTTAACTTAGGTTATGATTTATGTTTTGAAACATTTTCCCTGACGACCGCGATATTTACTTTTTGTTTACAAAACGCCATTTTGTATTTTAATGTTTATTTATAATTACCCTTAGGCCGTGGACACTAATCGTTGTTCTTGCGAATTGAAACACGCACATTCAATACCTGGCGATTAAACGGTTGAAAGGTTCACCTCTCCTTCCCCAGTCACCGATTTCGCGATAACCGGAATTTAATTGTTAACCAAAATGGCGTCAAATTTCGTAGACCCTCGTTTTTCGGTTTCGTTTCTGATAAGTTATCCACAAATTTCATTTCTTTTATGTATTTATGTGTTATGTAATTAGGATTTGTTTGTTATTTGGAAGGAAATTGTGTGGGAAATGTAGCAGTGGGAGTTATGATTTTGGTTTGAGACGCGCCTAAAAATTCGAAACTTTTTTGTTCATATTATAAGTTTTGATCGGTCTACTGGCCCTCTTTTGGGTTTATTAGCTCACAAATTGCAGGAAATGAGAGTTGAAATAAGTCGAGGTTATAAAAGTTACAACCTTCTCTGACTTGCGGCGCCGTTTTCGAATTAAGATTCCCTCGCGGCGCTTCGTTCTGAATGATATTGTGTGTAAGAAAAAGTGAATAGTCGTGTCGAGGCGCCGCAGCGCACACTTTAAGAACAAAATCCATCGCAAAACAGTTTAATCAAATCAGTGTACAGTAGAAAATTGTTGGGGTACAAGTCTGAGGCTGTGTTGTGAATAGACGAGATTACATTCGACCTCTTCGAAGAGGGTTTTAAACAACCCAATAAGTGTGCAATATTTTTGAAATAAAAAATTCGAGAAAGTGTGCAGTAATTATGAAATGAATCATTCGTGAGAGTGGGTAATATTTTATAAATGAATCCTTTAGGGTGGGAAGGTTTATGAATTCAGTTTCTCTATGAAAGTGTGCAATATTTATGAAATGAATAGTCGAAGAAAGTGCGCAAAATTAGTGAAACGATTAGTCCGTAAAAGTGTCTAATATTCATGAAATAAATATTCAAAAAAATTGTGCAAAATTTATGAAATAAACCCACGGAAGTGTGCAATATTTTTGAAATAAAAATTCAAGAAAGTGTGCAGGAATTATGAAATAAATCATTTGTGAAAGTGTGTAATATTTTTAAAATGAATCCTTCAGGATGGGAAGGTTTATGAATTCAGTTTCTCTATGAAAGTGTGCAGTATTTATGAAACGAGTACTCCAAGAAAGAGTGCAAAATTTATTCGTTTCGACTCGAGATGGAACGTCAGAAATATTGCTTCGAAAATATTTTCTAAATTATGTCCACTTTAATCAGTGAAGAACTTCATTTCATAAATAATGCACACTACACTTTCTTGGAGTATTCGTTTCATAACTATTGCACACTTTTACAGAAGATTCATTTTATAAATACTGCACACGTTCATAGAGAAACTGAATTCATAAACCTTCCTAACTTAAAAGATTCATTTATGAAATATTACCCACTCTCACGAATGATTCATTTCATAATTACTGCACACTTTCTCGAATTTTTTATTTCGAAAATATTGCACACTTATTTTATACATAAATCCTCAATGCCAAACCAGACTTGAGTCTACCGAGAGCGTCTTGAACTACAAAAGAAGGCGCAACATTAGGACGAGGTATGACGACCTAAAATTCGACTCCAACAGCACAACAGCCAAAATTTAACGTTACTAGCACTACCACTTTATATATAATAGATTGTTATAAAGGAGTCGAGATTTGTTAACCTTGGTATCGTCCAAATATCTAGCCTGATTGGTTCCTCTTAGCAGGGAGTCTTCTTCTATGGTGATGACTCAAGGGAGTTAGAGGACAGGTAGTTGGCATTTGAACAGGTTCGAAAATCTCGGATTTAGAAAAAGCGGATTTGGACGAGAGATAAGACGAGTGTTGGACTTGTTGAAGGTGAGAAAATAAAAGAAAATTTTTTTTGATTTGTTTTTAATAATTAAGTTGTAGAATTGATTAAAAGTCAATTGTTGTCGGGTTGTAGTGTCAGGTTTTGTGATGGAGTTGAAAGGGAATTTTTCGAAAGTGACGTATCCCCTCTTCTCGCTTTTCTTCTTTTCGTTTTAGACCCCCGAAAAAGTAGTGTTGTAGAAGGTGTAACATTGTTCGAACTTTCCTTTTTTGTATATATAGAAGACATTTTAAATCTCATTCTACTCCTCGTCCTGTGGCTGGGATATTCAAGAAGGAAGTAGAAAGGATTTTGTAATCCTCTCGACTGGTGGTCCACCGCAGCATCCCGACTAGAACGATGAGACAGAAACTTGTTGGCTCACAAACATGTTTTTGCTTCATCTTTATCACTTCTGTTTTGTAAGTCCTTACTCTTCTCTATTCTCTGTTTTATCTACTGACTCCCCTCGACCTAAGACGTCTTAAAAGACTTAGAACACTTAACCCACAAAGACTTCTCTCAGCCACATCTTCTTATTCCTCTCCTGTTGTTCCTTTTTCTCCTTCCTACCTCTTCCCTACTAACTCCAGCCCTTCTTGGGCTTCACCCAAACCGTTTCTAAGACGCTGGTCCGTTTCTCTGTCGTATCTCCTTAAAACTAGTCCGAACTGCTTGCTGTCTAGTACTTAGTAAATAGTACTGCTGTCTAGAGACAGTGGTAACTTACTACCCACTTCTCTCTTTCTACTTCTTCTGTTCCTTCGCTGTTCTTTTGTCTTTTTTGTGTTTTAGTTTTTGCTTCTCCTGTAAGTTATCACTTTTGCTCACTTCCATCTACTAACCAGCACTACTGTCTTCCTTTCAATGCCTACCACATCCCTTTAATCTCTTCTTGTCTATCAAAATGAGTTCTCAACGGCTTCTTCCTTTATATATTTGACAAAACCAGCAGGAGGTCTAGTGTAATGGTCAAAGTGCTCCTGTATCCTGTTGTTTCGAAGAATTCGGTGTAGTAAACAACAGTCAGTAGCAAACTATACCTCAACTGGATGTTAGTGTCTCTTCTCTGGTCTGGTCTTCGGGGTGGGTCACGTTGTAGGATTTAAAACGCGCCTAAAAAAGAAAGTTTTTGTTGTCACTGACAACAATGAACTTTTGAAACGTTCGTTTGAAGGCAGGCAGCAACACCACCGCGAGAAGAACGCATAGAGAGAGAGAGAGCATAGCCGAACACACGTGAGTTCCGATTTCCGATCATCACGAACATGTTTTCACTTAGGTGATGACCTTAGGGTTGATGATGTCCGGATTAAACGGTTTTCGCGAGATCCTGACCCGGGCACGAATGTCCTTCGGGACTTGGACCGGATATCTGTGCGGTTTTCCTTTACTACGGCGATGACGTAAGTGTCCGTTAGTGCCTCGGCAACCCTGAGAAACGGATATTTCCAGCCAAGTGATATATATTTCACTTTCTTTCCGAGACATTGTTACGATAACAATCGTGTGAAGATTTTTTTATTTTGCTTTTTAATTAGGTTTTAATTAAGGTTCCGCGTAGCTTTTTGGACGGATAATGAAATACCTAAACCAAACCAATTAAAAAGACTTTCTACTCATTTGAATGTCTATTTTGCATCATTAATGTACTTTTGATTCTTTTCGTCTTCTTCTTCTTCTTCTCTTGGACATGTTGTTCATCATCCGAAGACATCATCCGCGTCGTAACGTTCTCTGATTGGATTCCGATGTTTCGGTCTTTGGAATTTTTTCGGAATGCGCATGTGTGTGTGACGAAAGAGACATTTTCACTCGCGAAATCAATTATGATGATGTTACGGAATTCGACTTCTTTGAAAATTATTTTGGGAAAACGGATGTTGATTGTAGAAGAGGAAGAGTGAAAGGAGAGAGGGGTGCTGTATATAAGTAGTGATGTAGGAGGCATTGTACAAAGATGGCAGTTGGCGAATGAACATGGTGGACAATGTATAGCCTGGCTATTATATAGATTTGTAGGAATTAATAATGCGAGGACGAGGACGGTGGAAAAAAGACGGGGAGTAGAAAGAAGACTAGATAGTAGACTTAGTAGTAGACTAGTAGTAAGACTAGATAGTTAGACTAGTAGTAGAAAGAAGTAGATAGAAGACTAGAAAGAGACAGAAGAAGAAGAAGCAAAGACATAAATCAGAAGAGGGAAAGAGAGGGAGAGTGAGTTCGTCTGTCTATCCAGCCGCATGTATGCTTGGGTTACCAACACTAAAAACTACCAAAGTTTCACTTGGGTCATATCTACCAAGTCAGGTCTATTGACCATTCTTCCAATTTACTTAAATTTGTTCTTCTGATTAAGACTTCCCTTGGTCTGACAACATTTCATCTTCCTTTTGGGATTTTTTCAGGGACTTTCAACAGCTCACTTCTTGTATACTGTATGTACTGTATATACTGTATATTTTACATTTTGGACGGACTGTCTACCCTTTTAACCCGTCAGTTATCTGAGACGTGTTTTCATTTATTTCTGAGACTATTTTTGCGCTTTTTTGCCGTTCAGCTATGCATCGTGTTTATTTCATAAATATTGCACACTTTCTTGTAGGTTCTATTTCAAAAATACTGCACACTCTCCCGAGATGCACACTGCACACTTTTTAGAAGAGTTCGTTTCGAAAATACTGCACACTTTCTCGGGGAACTAGTTTCAAAAAATTTGCACACTTTCAAGGGATTTGGTTTCATAAATATTGCACACTCTCTCGGAGAACTCATTTCATATATATTGCACACTTTTTAAAGAAATTCATTTCGTAAGTACTGCACACTTTCTGGTAGAATTCATTTCAAAATACTGCACACCTCTATCAAGAATTTGACCTAAAAAAAATTTCACAATACCAGGAAAATTCATCTAAAAAATTCTGCACACTTTTTACGGGAATGTATTTCAAAAATATTGCACACACACTGCCTTGGAGGGGAACAACTTCATCTTTTCAGTTCATAAATGTTGCATTTATTCTAGAAGAATCCATGGTATAAATTCTGCACACTTACATGAAGTTTTTATTTCATAAATATTGCACACTGTCTTATAGCATTTGGTCAGCAACTAGATAATCGACGTCAGAGGACACACCTCAATGAAAATTGAATTTTTGAGCAGATTAGAAACGCATATTAATCGCATAACCGGTCAGTTGGCTATTTAAATTTTCCCTCAAAAATCAAATTCTAGGGAAAGTCTTAAAAATATATTATGAACAGTACCGTAGGAATCTTTTAAGAATAGTCATGGACGGAGCAATAGTATTTCACTAAAACGGTCAATTGACCGGTTAAGTATTAACCCAATTCAAGAGACAATACACAAAGAAACAAAAACGAGAAAAAGATTTTTATTAACAACAATACCAAACAAAGACCATGTTACGACAGAAACTTCAAATTTTTTCCGTCGAACAAAAGGTAAATTGTGTAAAAGGCCACCACCAAAAAAAAATCGGAAAAAAAGGGCAAAGGTCAGGACGAAAATGGTTTCGCCGAGACAAAGCCAAAAAAACTCAGCGAAGCGTAATCGTTAAATATCATATTCACCTAATTTTCAATTTGCTATAATTAATTTTTAGCGCCGGATTAGAGCACCGATCGGTACTATAAAAATTAAATCGGTGACCAAAAAAAGAGAAAAAAATCTCAAAACACGATTCTTTCAACAACAACAACAACAACAACCACAAAAAGTTCGCTTGGCCTTGATAGGATTTTATCTTGACAATAGAGAGAAGTCAAAATCAGTCAAAAACTGTTTCAGAAGGTGAAATAGCAGACAAAAAAACGGCAACATGGCCGCCGACATTTAAATTGCAAAACATTTTTTGTAAAGGCTCCCCGAAAATGTCTCCATCAATCAAACAAACACAAAGGTGAGATAAAATAAAATCCGATCGCCAAAACAGCCGCCATCTTGTTATCTTATTATTCTGCTGAAATCGGAGATGAGGGTGGTGGTGGTGGTGGATTTCGAAATCGGTTTCCGTTTTTGTTTTCTTCCCGCCCTCGAAAATCCACGTTTCCGGTGTGTTTGTTCGTAGTCTTTGAGGTCACTACCACCACGATATGCAAATTCTAGAAACATCCATCGTGTGTGTGTGTGTTTGTTGTGTTTGTGTGTTATGTGTGTGCATGCGGATTCGGTTTTGGGCCCTTCAGGCTGGAGTTCAATCACGAATCGCGTGTAACACTCGAATGATAAAAATTTTTCTCATTTTTCGTGAAATGTTTAAATGGGTTAGTGGGTCTAACAGGAAGATGCCTCGGGTCTTGATGACTTGCTCTCTGGGTTTCTTTGTGTTGAGGTCCTTAACTTCTGTCCCAACGCTAGAAACTTTGTGAATGAAACCTAAAAATGGGTTTACTGCTAGAGAACAATTCTGAACTAGGTGACCCAACTTCTGGTTTTGATATCCTGAACCGTCTTCACCTTCTTTGACCCACCCAGGCGTCTCCTCTTTCAGGTGCAGGTTCTAAAAAGCTTAAAACTTCCATCTCTCATCCTAACCTCATCACAACAACCAGTGAGGAGTCTCCTAAAACTAAGATGGCACCTTTGAGGTAGTCACGTGACTAAATACAGAAATCTCGAGAAAGAGAATCAAACCAAAAATCCTAAAATTGACAGTGAGGACCACATCCAGTTGATGATGGGTTCTAGATCCCAGTTCTACTCTCTTTTGGGCCTTATAGTTTAGTTAACCCTAGTCTGAGGCATCATCTCAGGTTCCTAATCCGGAAACCATTTTCAGGTTCACGTCTCCCAGCAAACAGAGTACCAACACCATCACCACTCTCTCTCTCTATACTGGGTGGGAGGTCGGTTGGTGTCATTGAGGAGGAAGTCATTAAACAGCAGGTTGATTAGGTAAAAGGATGTTGCCTCAGAAGATGTGAACGAGTCCGGTTATCGAATTCAATTTACCCGAGAGAAAGAATAAATCAAACGTGTCTCGTGGGACATTGTTCGGAACGACAGGAGGCTTCTCAGGTACCGTGAGAGACATAAAAAATCCCGCGATATGATATTGCCACATAGTTAAGACACAAAACAACACTCCGGTGGGTTGGTTTTTAATTTAAACGATATTTTATAGCCGGATTTTATAGCAGGAGTCGGTTTGAAGTTATACGTCCGCCACCTGCTATCACCTTTCATACTGTAGCCGACAGAAATGGAATGTCATCGGTTTACTCGTATCCACATCACTCTCTCCTCTCTCTGATTCAAAGCTTTCTTCTTCTGCCTACTTCAGCCCTCATCAACTTCAAAAATAATCTTGGGACCTCACATGGTCCCTTTTCTTGAAGATGGCGCCATCGATACAGTGCCCCATGACCTAACATTAAAATAACATTTTGGAGTCTAAGCTCAACATCTTTAACATTTATTTCATAAATACTGCACACTTTCTTGTAGATTCTACTTCAAAAATACTGCACTCTCTCGGGATTTCATTTCATTAGTATTTTTGCCTCGGGTATCTTATTTCAAAAATACTGCACACTGTCAACGAGTTTCATTTCAAAAATATTGCACACTCCCTCGGGATCCCAATACAAAAATATTGCACATTGTTTCGAAGATCACATTTCATAAATACTGCACACTTCCTCGGAGATCTCGTTTCAAAAATATTGCACACTTTCTAAGAGACTTCATTTCATAAATACTGCACACTTTCACGGGGATCTCGTTTCATAAATACTGCACACTACCAATGGGATCTCATTTCAAGGATATGCACACTTTCAAATTGTGTTTACTACACAAATGGAATCGAATCGTAACTTTAGTCCAATGAGGATGTCTTCAGCCTGAGAAGTAGACGAAACGATCCCTTAGGCGAACTAAAGGAAAATTCTCTTCTCCAACCAAAAATTTGAGTCCAGCGGTCTAACAGGCTAACACAAATGGTAACACTGGCGACAACGATGAGGCATCGTCTCACTTTTGTTAGACCCTGAGATCGTTTCTCGTCGGAATTTGCCGACATTTTTCGAATTTTCAATTTTCCGCCCGCGATTCTGACTGAAAACCCAAAATTTTGATTAATTAACATAATCAATTTGTCGAATTTTATTTATACCGCGTCGACTTTATTTATTTATTTTTTTGTTGTGTCTCTTTCTCTTTTTTTGTCTTCCTCTAAGTGAGATTTCTATTTGATTTTCGAGCAAAGTAGAAACTGTTCTAGTTTTCTGATTTTTTTTGCACGGTTACGACTTTTTTTGCTTTGATCCGTTTTTGACAGGTTCGGACTTGCGTTTTGGATACTTTCCTTGGTGTTTTTGTCGTTGGTCGGGGAGCCTTTATTTAGAATTAGTCCGATTAAGAAGTTGGGGAATCGAAGTGGAGATAATTGAGCCGAAACGAGTTAGAGCGCGATGAGCAAAAAAAAGGTTCAAAAGTTACGCGATTGGGATTCAACAAAATCGCGAAGAGTCTTTGACCTTGGGTTCCTGAGAAGAGCACAAAAATTTTTTTCTTTTTGGGAGATTTGGAATTCAAGGTTGCCTACCATTTGGTTGGAAGAGTACCTGAACAGCTTTTTGTGGGTTACTGTTGGGTTAGAGTCTTTGATTTAGACCTGGGTTATGGTGTTATTGCGTCTTTCAGTCTTTCTTTCTTTCTTTTTATGAAATCCCCTCAAAAGTGTGCAGTATTTTTGAAATAAATGTTGGAAGAAGTTTGGTCTTCTTGTCTCTCTCTTCGTAGAGGATTTGGGATTCATGGTTGTCTTGGTTCCTCAGAAGTTCCTCGAGTTTCTTGTGGGTCACTTTTGGGTTAGTGTCTTTGATTTATACCTCAATTTTGGTGTTACTGCATCTTGTAGTCTGTCTTTCTTTTGAGTCTTCTTATCTCTCTCTCTTGGGGATTCGGAATTTAGGGTTGGTATGGTGCCTCAGAAGACTCAGAAGTAGAGTGTCTGACTCTATCTGCGTTTTGGTGTTTTGGGATGTTATTGTGCCTTCTCTCTTTCTTCGGGTCTTTGTTTTATCCTCTGCTTCGGTATTCTCCTTATTTTAGTCTCCCTCCCTCCTTCATAAGGTGTTTTCGGTTTGATCTAGGTTCTCACCATCTTGCAAATTTTGTCTAAGAGAAGACACATAGTCTAGAAGAAAGAGACCTAAAGATTTATTGGCCTATTCTCTCAACTTTCCTTCAGAGTCTTCCGCTCAGTTCTGTATACAATTCCAAACAGTCACCTTCGGACAATCGTGAAAGAGTGTAGATAATTTGTAAATAAATGGTCTGCATCTCTCTCTCTCTAGTTGAAGATATCATCAAAACAAGTTCACTAGATAAACAAAGAATTTGAAAACTAAGTAACAAGAAAATGGAAATAGAGAAGAGAGAGAGAGAGAAGTGTTGCAAAGTAAAACAATCAAGGAAACTCGGAAGAAAGTAGGAAGTTCTAAAAGAATTTGCCTAATGAAATGCAAAGATAGATAAATCTAATAAAGATAACCGCGGTTCTAGAATAATTTAAATAAATAAAAGAAAGAAAAACTCGCCGAAGCCGAGAGCGCGTTTGAATTGGAAACCG
The DNA here is from genome assembly GCA_016920875.1 of Columbicola columbae. NCBI lineage: Eukaryota > Metazoa > Arthropoda > Insecta > Psocodea > Philopteridae > Columbicola > Columbicola columbae. The sequence goes on from JADMLL010000007.1 coordinate 13,730,566, forward strand.
GAAAGAGATGAGGCCCATAGCGCGCACAAGACATGAACTCAAGGACTCAAGGTCTTGGATGTCCCCAAGTTTTGAATGTCACTTGTGGACAGCAAATCCTTCTCTTCTTCTTCTTCTTTCCTTTCACGAGACTTGTTGTAAATAAAAAAGGAATCTTTTTGCAAGATGGCGTCCATTTTCAACTACCTGCTTGGACAGGTCTGTTGGTGGTTGAGTTCGTCAATTTTGGGTACCTTCTCTTGTGTAGTTCGGAATAATTCTTGAGGTCCTCTCTCTTTCTGGGTTTTCTTGTCTCTATTGTCTTGGACTTGGTATCTTCCTCTTTCTGTTTGGGGTTTTCGGTCTTTTTGTTGGTCTCTTGTCCTGGTTCTTGTCTCAATCTTTCTTTAACTCCCCTTATTATCCTTTCCTTGACTATTCTTCTTTGTTTAGACTCTCTTTCTGACTTTTCTTATTGTCCTCTTCTTGATCTAGACTCCTCCTTGCTCTGGATTTTGTCGTCTGTCTTTCTGTTTGGGTCTTTTTGTTTTTCTCATGTCCTGATTCTTGCCTTTTTCTCTCTCTCTTTAGCTCTTCTTACAATTCTTCATGATTTAGTATATCCCTCTTTCCTGGGTTAGTCTCTCTCTGTCTTTGGGTCTATTTGTTCCTCTATTGTCCTCTTTAACTCTTCTTTTTGTCTTCTCCTTCACTATTCTTCTTTTGATTTCTTCTCTCTCTTGATGGGAGATTTGAAATTTAAAGTTGCTGTCTGGTTGGTAGAGTGCCTGGATTAGTGGGTCATAGTGACTCAAACCTAAAGTTTGGTGTGTCATCGCGTCTTCTCTCTCTCTCTTTAGATTCTTCTTCTTCCTTCTGTTTCCGAATTCTTCTTAGTTTAAACTCCCCCTTTCTGCCTCCTGCTGGACGCATTTTCCTTTTTGATTTCTTTCTTTTCAATTAGACCTATTTATCTACCCAGCATCTTCCAAAATTTACTAAAGATCACAGCGAGTTCTGCCCCAGCTCCTTTACAGAGTTTTTGTTTAGTTCAGTGCTCAATCACCTCTAGATAATCATAAAAGAGTGTAGATAATTTGTTATTGAGATTGTGTTAAGCTTCCCAAGTAAGGTGACACGACGGAGAGTTTTGTCATTTTGTACTGACGGTGACAGTTGGCAAAAAGTCAAAAACACCTTTTTGACCAGAGTCCAGTTTTCGGTGCGCAACCTCCTTTTCGTTTTCATCTCGTGTTAATAAGCGCAAAAACATAAAATCCTAATCATGTTTGCTATAAAAGAAGTATTTTAGTTTTAAAACAATTTTCATTGTTTCTTTTTATGGCAGCCAGCAAATTGACGAAGAGAACTCGCTCGAACGGAGTTCCAACACTCGAGATTCTCTTAAAAAGGGCAAACCGGATTTCGAAGGACTTTTTTCTTCTTCTTCTTTCGAATCGCAGATCTGAAAAAGAAAAAAAAATTTTTTTTCGTCGTCGTCATTGACATGTTGGTTGGTTTCAGAGCCAATTAGGCTTTGATGAGTTTTAAGTGAATTCCGTTGACTCGAAGGATGATGATGGTAACGTGACGATGTTGGAGGAATGTTTCGAAAGGTTTCTTGCTGTCCTGCCCTTTATCCTGATTAAGTAGAGCTGTTTTTCTATAATTTGCTATGTGTCAACATTTGATACCTACCCTTACTGCCGTTTGATAGGACATATTAAAAGGAGAGTTATGCCATAAGTAATGCACACTGATTCGTTTTGTATTTATTAAAAATTTTTTTATTTATACTTAAATTATGTCTTAATAAACTGTTTCCGGTTCTAAATGATCATGTTTCAGTTTGTCTTTTGATGTTTCATCCACTACTTCGCGTTCTCGTTCGAGTTTTGGGAGGTTTAGGTTACCACAGAAGACAGTTCCCATGATAACACAGAATCTACCTCAGTTATTTAGGTTCAGAAAAATATTTCCAACATCTACGATCATCTACAAGCACAGATAAAGAGAGAGTGGGGGACTAAATCAAGAAGAGTAATAACAGGAAAGACAATAAGAAGAATTAAAGAGAGAGAGAGAGATAGGACAAGATGCAGGGCAAGAGAGAGCCTAAATCAAGAGTAGTGAAGAAGAGGAAGAGAGAAAGACCAGAACGAACACAAAAAGGAGAGGAAGACTGACTAATTCAAGAAGAATAGTAAAATAAAAGAAAATAAGAAGAACCAAAGAAAGAGAGACAGATACAAATCCAAGGCAAGAGGACGACAAGAAAACCTGGAAATAGAGAATCTCATGAATTACTCCCAACTACACAAGAGAAGGTACGCAAAATTTACAAACTCGACCACCAACAGACCTGTCCAAGCATGTAATAGAAAACGGACGCCATCTTGGAAAAAAAAAAAATCGACTTGAGATCTATGATTTTGAGTTAGGGTGCCAAGCTTTGATCTTAACTTCATACACTAGCTGTCAGGAGACTCAAACTTCGAGATAAACACCTTCTACAACCTCAAAACACATCGTTTGTGGTCACACCAAACTCACCTTCAAAGTGATTCACTGTACTCGCATCAAGAGACACAAAGTGTGAAAGAGTCATCGACCCACAAATCCGTGCAGTATTTATGAAACGACGCTAGCAACTACTTCCCAGTATAAGTTTGACTACACAAAAGTTATAGAACAAAATAAGTTTCTATCCTTGCTAGAAGCTTGACTACTGTTCCACAAATACTCTGTGACACCAGAGACCCTGAAGTTGGAATGATGGCACAGTCGGGAGGGATGACGAAGAGCTCATCAGCCATAAAACTAGAAGAAGACAGAAGTTGTCAGAATAGTGTTTGCATAAAAAAAGTTTTATTGTTATTATAAGCGAATCGGACTTTACTTTCACTGACTGTGACCGGATTTTATTTATTATTATTATCGTTTCGTCTTTTTATTATTATTTTCTCTCCCCTCCCGCCCCAGCCACCTCCCCGTCTCCCACTCTCGGAATGAAGATGATCAAAATCGAAAAAATGTCTTTATTTAAAAATAACATGACGGGCCTCGTGATGAAAGTACCAAAAGCAATTTTTCGACTTGGTCATGTTTCTTGATACCTCAATTAGATATTCCACTGTTTACCGGAAAAAGAAAGAAAAGAAACGGAAATGAGCGTAGAAGACGTTTAAGTGGCCGGAGTGCAAACACCTGGGTCCGTTGGGTTGGGTTCATGGGAAGTTTGTGGTTTGTTTGTGGACTAACGGGAAGAAGTTTGTTTGGATGTGGCCGGCGCTAGGACTTTGATCTTTCATACATCCTTCGACTATTGGCTTTTGTTCCCTCTTCTTTTATTTTGCTGCCAAATTTTTTGTCCCACCAATAAGGTGGAGGAGGAGGAGGAGGAAGATGAAGACAGAATGTTGACTGATGCGCTACCAACATATGTATGTGTGTGCAGTACTTATGAATTAACTCCTGGTACCGAGCTTTATCTCGTAACAGCTTCAAAACCACCTTTCTCGGTCATTCTCTTGGACGATTGTGCATTATTTATGAAATAACCCTTCTGTAGCTCCTTCAAAAGTTTGGTAAGCCCTCCGGTTTTGCCAGAACCATTTCCGACAGAGGTAAAGTTTGTGCAGAAACGAAAACGAGTTTCATCGACATCTTCATACACTCAACCTTAAAACAACTGAAGTCTTCATCCAAATACATTATTCTCACCCTCAGTGTTGCCAACTTATACAGTGTGTGCGGTAGTAATGAAAGAACTCTCACGAATCATCTACCAAACAGCTTTGCTTACTCTAATGCCCATGAACAGTTGTGCAGTTTTTATGAAAAAATTGGTTGGCTAAGTCTTATCAGTGGTACCAAAATCTAAAATAAAAAAAATTCAAGTTAGAGAAGTAGAAGAAGGAAATAAATCTCTCGTCAAAGAGTTTTCGGACAGCTTTTCATCAAAATCCGTGCCTCGGAGTGTTTTTCGTAATACCAAGACTCGCTATCACAAGAACAGGTTCCTTCTCCAGTCCTCTCTCTCTCCGTACCTCCCGCCTCTCCCCTCGCCTCTCCTCTTCTTCTCTCCTGTCTACTCGCGGACTTTTCGATTCCCAATATAGTTTCTCTCATTTCACTTCATCTATTGTTCTGTCCGGATTCGTTTTCTTCTTCCTCTTCCTAAATTTTTTTTTGTTTTCTTTTACCATATCACCTTCCTCCTCCAGACACGCAACCTCAGTTTTCTACTTCCCATTCCGAAGTTATTTCTCTTCCATCGAAACCATCGCCGTTGATTGGATGAGAGAGGGAGGAGATGGCAGATTTATAACCATCTACAGATGACATCTAAAGTGGTTTTCACTCAGTTTGGGTTATCTACTAGTCCGTGGGAGTGAAATCGGATAAAGAAGACGAAAAACTGGGGAGGATTCAGACTGGGAGGAGGATTTATGTGAAACTGACAAACGGTCAGGTCGTGGGTCATGGGTGGGGTAGAAGGCACTTTGCAAAAAGGCGGGAACGAAGAGGTTTTGATGGGTTTTGAGAGGAGGGATGGAAGCGAACCTGAAATTTTGGTTTTGGTTTGGGTAACGAACGATAGAAGGAGGGGGTGTGCGTCAGCTATGGAATTCGGTAATGGAAACCTGAGATTTATCTGAATCCTTTCACCCTTAATCGGTCGAGACGACGGTGGTCGTTGACTGTTTTAATTCGTTTATGTGTGTGACTCACCGGAATCATATTAGTGAGCAAGATGTCATCGGAACTTGTATTTCCCGCTATGTTCTACTTAAAAAATGTTGTCGTCCGTCTTTCTCAGTCTCATCGTTCTGGGTGTCCGTTGGAAAAAGTTTTTTTTTGTGACGTGTGTTAGGTAACGAGTGAATTCATTCAAAACAAAGAGAACGAAAATCCTTTTGTTGTTGGTGTTGTTTGTTCCATTCGTACAATCTCACGAGTCTAAGAACTTTTCTTCCTTCCTTCCTTCCTGCCATGAGGGAGGCATCCATGTGTGACGACATTTTCATGTTTTGATTAAGCAATCATTCCACAGTTAACTGATTTTTAAATTAAGTAACACCACTCCTCATCATCTTTCCTCCCTCCCTTCACTCGTGGTGATATCATCTAAGTTCTGTTTTGTTTTTCTTTTAGGTGGTGATGGAGTGTTGATCTAAAGGAAAGCTTACTTACTCTTTGGAACGGTTGTGAAGGATTTTAGAAAAGCCGGTAAGTTTGGGGATTTGAGGGCTTTTTTGGGGGGAGTGGTTGAAGAAGAATTTTCTCAGGAGGTTTGGGACTGACCTCGTTGAAGAGAGACCTTTATCTTGATTGGATTACCCCGAAATAGATGGATTAGAACTAATTTCTTTCCGCTTCCGTGCTTTTTTGTGTTTTGTGTCTTAATCCTTCTTCTTTTGATTTTTTTTTTGTTGGTGTTTTGGTTTTATAACGGTTTTTTGGGGAGTGTTTGAAGTTGTCGAAATGAAATTTGTGGTTTATGTGGGGTGTGAGGTTGGTGTATACTGTGGTAACAACAATAACAACTCAAGTAGACGGTTCCGAGACACCCAGATGGTTTGCATACTGCTACCTAAACGGTCTCGAAATGTCTTGCGACAGGTCATCCTCAGGATGACCTGTCGCAAATTTTTCGAGACCTTTGCTTCTCTGGGTATCTCGAACCATCTGAGTTGTTGTTCTTTCTGGAGACAGTTGTAGTGACTAATTTTTGGCTCATTCTTTCGTGATGGATGGGTTAAGTCATTTTCTTCGTCGTCAACAACTTAACCCATTTCGTCAACCCATCTTGAAGTAACCCGATTGTGACCCCTTCGTTCCCAATTTTCCTAAGTGTCGGATTTCCTTGATGAAATTATCCTCCCGGGGGAGCTCACAAGACATCAAACACCATATTGTCCCTATGTCCCATTTTCAAAATTCACTATTTTGTACATAAACCCATGCGAACGCCATCTATCAGTCACCCCAAACCACCAACAAGTCTAAACCTTCCACTAAAGAACAAAAAATTTTCTCTTAAGTCACACAACCCAACGTACCTTCTGGGTACAACAAAGCACCAGGTTCTTTTCCATCAAATATGGTAACCTGATGACCACAGAGCGTTGTGTAAGCAAACTTTGATCCCCAAATCCCTCCGTTGCATTTTTTTCGAGGCCCAAAATATTTCCATCCTCAAAATAGGACAATGAAATGTAACAGTTTAATTGTGTTAATGAGAAGACGAACCTAACTCAACCGACTCTTTAAAGACTATCTACTTCCTCTTAAATCTCTCGATAAAACTCATTTAAACTAGTTTAATCATTCGGCCCGGAATCAAATAACCATTTTCGATGGAGGATTTGAGATTATTTACAGGTTCAAAAACCTCTGATAACATACCTGGGCAGGTATAATAGTTCAAGAAAGAGGAGGAAAAGAAAAAAAGAAACCGGAACGGTCAATTAAAAACCAAAAAAGTAATTGAAGCGCAAAGTTCAGATATCAGAGATCCGTAGGTTCGAGATGAGAGTTTTGATTCCACGAACTACTCACACACATCCACCCACAACACGTGAGAAACGGTCACCACCCTCAACCTTCGTACCTTCCACAGAGAGGAAAGAGGATCGTGAAACGTCTTAGGTACTTGTGTCACGCGTCTCCGTGTTTAATTAACTCGGATGTTGTTTACAGTTTTTATTTTTTCGCAATTAACGAAATCAGGCACTCGAGTCGAAAGGTGGACTGTAGGTACGGTGGACAGGTTGGATTCGAATGGTTTTATTTGCTTTTTTATAAAACGTGAAAGAACATGGAGAGACACTCGCGCACGCATTCACTTGACGGTACTGCTTTCTATTTTAAGGAAGGAGAGAGGAGGAGGAAGAAGGTATAATGAGGAAGAGGAGGAGGGAAGTGTTAAAAGTCCCAGTTACCTCCTTCCAGGTTTTGGATTCGCCGAACGCACTCAAAAGTAGAGAAATTCGAGAGTCCTAGTGTTGAGCTGATTGACAACCTGGTTTAGTGTGCTCGAACGCCGATAACGACTTTCCACGGGAATAGAAAACCTGGGTAATTGAAGGTCAAATTGGCTAATGAATGCTGTCATATCAAAATGGCGTCATGGCGCGTCAACGATCGGTGCCTTAAACCTAAATAATGGGAAGCTTGTGTGTGTGTGAAAGAGAAATGCGTGTCGATGAGTCAGTCGTTCCCGAGGCACGTTCGTCGGTGGTGCATGATACCGCATGAGTCTTGTCTGGTTATTGGCCGCGGTTTGGGAGGTGTGCTTTTGATTGGCCTGAAGATGGGTTAGTCTATGGACTTGGGTTGGGTTTTGACGTTTCGTTTGCAACTTGTGTTGCTGTTTTTGACATTAATGAGCTATTCGCTTCCAGTTGTTGTTTGTTTGCTGTTGTTTTAGCTGCTCCTTGAGTGTTTACACTCGTCTTCTGGGAATCTTAAAAATTTTGGTTCTTCGAATCTTCATTCAAAAACTTCCTCCTCTTGTTTCCTTCTTGCTCGTGTCTTTAACTCTTGAAATTCTGGTGTCAAGTTCATTATGAATTGCTGCAGTCAAGATTTCTTGATGGTGCTAATTATCGAAAAACTGCTCTAGTACCCTAGATTCAAGATCAACGCTTTTGGAGATTAGTCACGTGACCAAAACATCAACTTGACTGGTTCATAGAAAGAGGAAAGCACTATAACCCACAGATACAGAGGATATAAGTAACAGAAACAGGAGAAACTTGCTGTTCGGACTTGTTCATAATCTGACCACCTTCCGCTTCTTCTCTACACCACAAATGAAGCAACACCATCAAGGCTAACAAGAGTGACAGGTGATTGGGTTAAGGTTCCAGCGAAACTTTTTAATATGAGCTAAGAACCTCGCATCCATATCCACCCATCACCTTTTGACTAGACAACGCAACCGTTCAGGATTTAGGATTACCAATAATTAGGTACTCGATGTCTGCCAGGCAATCAACAATCCTCATCGGGAATTAACTTAATTATCTAAAGTAATAGTTTAGAAAAAGAAGACGAAGGAGAAGAAGAAGAAAAATCAATTTCTGATCTAATCTTAACCCTCGAAGATTAACGAGCGCCCTAAAACTAATCCTTATGTAATCCTTCCGGTAATCCTCGATCCAAAGTTTCGAGATTTAATGTTAAATCCTTCTTTCAATACTTGAAAAGATTTTTTATTTGTTTTTAGGGTTCTAAAAAAATGGTAAGAGAGGGAGGCTATAAAATTTATAGCTTCCGCAGCATTAGAGAAGGCATGTCTGGTAAATAAAGGGTCGCGCGAGGGGTTTGGCTGTAGCACCGGGTGCCCCGAAAATCAAATCAAAACAGAAGGAAAACCGTTGGCAATTGTTCCGCGACACTAAACCGAATCTAACTAAAAGCAGAAGATGAGGAGGGAAAAGGACCACCTGACACTCGTCCTAGTGTTAACTAGATGTGTCGCGATCAAATGGGACAATTGGTTAACAATGTGTCACGTTTCACGCACGACTTGATACACGTCATCGATGCTCGTTATTGAACGTCTTTGTATTTGTTCGAAACGTTTTTTTCATTTTGTGCGCAGAGAGAGTTCTGATTGATTTGGGTGTTTGTTCGATACGGTTTTCATCCATTTATATGGTGAAAGAAAGAGATGTACAGAGACAGTAGTACAGAAAATAGACAGAGGGAGAGGGACAAAAAATAGAGAAATAGAAACAATTTTTGTTTGCTTGAAACATTTTTTTCTGTTTAAAGAAATTCTGAAAGAAAGAAAAGTAGAACTAAAGCAAGAGAGGTAGAAAGGCAGAGCGAGAGAAAGAAGAATAGAAGGACATAAAGAATAAATTTCGATTTGTATGTTTATCTTACACTTTAATTGGAGCTAGAGATCGAGAGAGAAGACAACCAAGAAAGAAATAAAAAAGAGAAAAATAGAAAAAAGAGACAGAGAAAGGAGAAAGGTTGAGAATCTTGATTAGTATATTTATTTTAAATTTTTTATTTAAATTTTGAGCGAGACAGAATAAGAAAATAAAATAAAAGACAAGTGAGGAAGGTAGAAAAAGAAACAGAAATGGGAACAAAAAGAAAGAGAAGGACAATTTTCATTTGTGTATTTGTTTGAAACATTTCATTCATTGTCTGAAAAAGAGAAGGAATGAAAGAGAGAACGAAAGAAAGAGAAAGAAAAGAGGAGAGAGAGAGAGAGAATTTCGATTTGTATACTATCATAAACAAATTTTTATTTGAAGCAAGAAACCGAGCAAAGAAATAAAAAGAAAGAGAGGCAGAAAGAGAAGAATTTGATTTGTTAATTTTTAAAATTCTGGTTTAAATTTTGAGTGAGAGAGAGAGAGAGAGAAAGAAGAAGACAATAAAAAGGAAAAATAAAACGAGAGAAGAGAAACAGAAACAGAGACAGAAAGAAGGCAGAGAGAAAGAATTCTGATTTGAGTATTTGTTTGAAATATTTCCATTTTGTCTGAAGAATGAGAGAAGGAATGAAAAATAGAACAAAAGAAAGAGAGATAAAAAGGCAGACAGGTAGAAAGAGAACAAAAAAAAAGAAGGAGAGAAAAAGATAGAAAGAGAGAATTTAGATTTGTATTCTAATCTTAAACAATTTGAAACGAGACAGAAATAGAGAAAGAAATAAAAAAGAGAGAAAAATAGGGAAAGACAGAAGTAGAAAGGCAGAAAGACAGGAATTTGATTTTATATTTATTCCAAACTTTTTTTCTTAATTTTGAGCGAAAGAGGGAAAGAAGAAGAATAAGAAAATATAATAAAAGGAAAAAGGAACCATACAAGCTGACAGAGAGAGAGGAATAATAACCATTTGTGCATTTGTTTGTCATTTTGTCTGACAAAAAAGAGAAAAAGAATGAAAATACAACAAGACAAAGGTAAAACGGTAGAGAGGTACAGAGGGAGAGAGAAAGAAGGAAGGAAAGAGATAGAAAGAGAGAATTATTATTCCAAACCTTTTTTTTTAATTTTGAGCGAGAGAGAAAGAAGAACAAAGAGAGACAAAAGAGGGAGTAAGAAAGAGGGATAAATAGAGGAAGAGAATAAGAGAGACGAAGAAAGTAAGCAAGAGAGAAAGGAAGTGTGTTTTGGTTTTAAAGGAAAGACAGAAAGAAAGAAAGGAAACAAAAACAAACTTTTTAAGTGGTCCTAACATTACGTGAGCCACAATGAGGACGAATATTTAACATTAAAAATAAAAATAAAAATAAATAAATAAATAAATAAAAAACGTTCGCGTGAAATGTTTAGGTTCGCCGACCCTTGAGGTTGCCCAATACCTGACTTTTTTCTTCTTACTACATCTGTCACTCGGGTTGTGTATCTTCTTTCAAACGTTCTCTCATCTTCTTCGCCGTCTTCTTCCTGGTGGGAGAGGGATATCGAAGGTGTCGCACAACACGCAAATCAATTTAACGCCAACCTGGTGCTTAATCATTTGCCAAAGAAGAAGACGAAAAATTTTGTGTCTCCTTTCTCACCACCACCTCACCACCACCACCTCCTCCTCCTCCTCTTGATCAAAATCTGTCAATTTCTATCTATCTCTAAGAACTTTCACGAATTTCCGAGATGTAGAAAAGAGAGAGAGAAATGGCGTCTTTGATAACTAATTAAATGAGTTTTATGAAATTTAAATTAAATTGGCGCCCTCCTAAGACCGGAGTATTTTCCAAACTGATGGATTTTTAGAAAACTTGTAGACGAACAAAAAGTTGAAAGGAAGAAGAAAATGGAGGAGAAGGAGGAGAGAGAGAGGATGGAAATGTTTCACGTCAGTTTTGAAATCTTTGAAAAGATTCAAGGACGCTGAAACAACTTTTTACTTTTCATTTTTCTTTTTCAAATTTAAATTTCTTAACATTTTAATAAAAATTTGTATTAACGCACCACTCTATCGACCTATTTATTTGTTGAGAGGAAAGGAAATGGCGATGGAAAGGTTACAGTGGCAGGAAGGATGATGAAAGGTTCAGTTCCTCGATATGAAGTCACTGGCAATCAATCATTCATTCCGTGGTGGAAGGGGAGTGTCAGACTGGAGGATGAAAGCTTCCGGAGGAAAGGTTAACAGTTTCATTACCATCATCATCTTCTGGTGGTTAGGGCTTTGTCTTGTAATTTGATGTCATCCACCAGGTGATGTCTTCATCATCTGTCTTTTCTTATTATATATACATCACCGCACCCTTTCGGTTGTTTATGTTTCCATCGACCCAAACAGTGACTCAGCTGATTTCCTCTCTTTTAATGGACTTTGTTGGTCCCCACTGACACTATCCCACGCCCGATGGGGAACCCCTTGATTGTGTTATTCCCATCGAGAGTCTTTGCCAATTTGTTGGTAGTAGTGATGGTTGTTGAGGAGGAATCCCGTTGCCGGTTTTAATACCTGTCTTTGAGGGGATAAAATGGTTTTGTCTGTATTGGGTTCCATTTCAGCTCTACCACAACACCATACTCTAGACTAGGTTGTCGTGCCAGAACCTAAATACCCACTCGACTAATCTCCCATAAGAACTGATTTCCTCGAGACAATTACAACGGATGGACAGGACGTACGGAGAAACAGTCAAACAAACAGTCCGGTTGTGAACAATTATGGCACTCGCCCTTATTCACTGTAAGTGTTCTTAATTTTCGAAAAAGCAATTAAATAAGGTTTCGAGGTGGTTTTTAATTAATCCGGTGGTTAATTTCGAGAAGGAAAAAAACTTCGAATAGATTAACAACTACAACAACAACTACAAAAAAATAATCGGTTTGTTTAAAACAAAAAAAATTTTTTTGTTGATTGGATTTTCTAATTAAAATCAACCTTAAATGCCGGCCGTGGCGGCTACGGTGGCGGCTTCGTTGTCGTTCGTCGTCACCGTTCGACCGGTTCCCACCGCTTTCTCTAACCGAATGTCGGGTTCTGTGTGTGTATGCATATATGCGTGATTGTGCCGCCCCTCGTCTTCCTTTTTCTTGAATCCGAAGTCGTGTTGCCTCAAGACTAGTTTCAAAGGGGTGGTGTTGTTACTAAAACCCCAATTCAAGGTTCTCCTTCACCTCTAAATATAGGAGGAGATTGTTGAAGAAGGATAAAAATAGAAGATCACACCGAATATAGAAGAAGACTCAGAAACAGAATGGAGTTGTAGTACTAAAATAAAACAAAGAAAGAGTCTAACAACGGCAAAAACAATAACAGAAAGAAGTACAGTGAACATGAAGTAAAGAAACAGACAGTTGCTAGTGTACAACACAAAAAAAATATCTAAAGAGGAGATGGATGATAGAAGAAGGAGGGAAAAGAAGAATAAGAGACCCACAACTAATGTTAAAACAAACGGAAAACAACTAAGAACATAAACTCAGACTTAGAAGAGCAGATTTGTAACCATATATAGACCTCAGATGGGATGGAAAGGTTTCTTCGGTCCAAAGTGGATGACAGTGATAGAAAAAGACCAAAAGATTAGGAACCAAAATTAGGTGAGGAAGATAATCTTCGAAGTGAAGACAGAAGAAGATATACAGCAGAAGAGATTAAGATCCAAAATTAGAGCAAAAGAGAAGATGAGCGACGTTGAAGCGCAACCCCAAACCCAAATTTAAACCGAACAGGGTTTGAGTTTGAACCCAAGTCTAGAAGAACAGACCAAGAATCATCGAAGAAAGTAAGCCAAAAAGAGCAAAATAAAGCTTTCAGACCTAAAACAAGATTAGCTGACAGAAGCAGAAGATCATGAACTTAGACCCAGAACACAGCAAGAACTCTACAAAGAGCTCCAGTTAGATATATAGGATCCTCAAACCTGAAACAGAACATATTTCGAACCCCAACCACAACACCCAAAATAAAATGGAAGAAAAGACAGAAACGGGGTCACAACAAATTTCAACGATTCTTCCGATGGCCACTGCCATCTCTGATTCATTCAATCGGAAAAACCTTTCGAGACGAAAAAAATTCTCAGGTACCGTTCTAGAGAAACACAAAAAACTCGAATTGGAAACGGAGAAAAAAAAATTTCCTACTCATCCAAACAATAAAAAAACAAAATTTTTGTAGGAAAGACGTTGAACTCGAGGATGACATCTACCAGAGATGAAGAAGATGAGAAGATGGAGACTGAACGGTCCAATCCACTGGAAGGTAGATCAGTTTTGGGTTTTCAGGTTGGAAGACCAGTCTCCGAGAGGTTTCGCATTGAGGTTGGTCTACTTGTGGATGGTTGTGGAACTAGATGGAAGAGAAGATGGCTCATCTACTAGAGTCAACAACGGATATCGGGACTCATCGGTGACTTTTCTCTTATCGATTACAAAGCCATTAAAGAAAAGAAAGTTTTCATTGGCGGAAAACCGTTAAAAGGTTTTTGTCGAGGGTCCCATCAACAAAAGAATCCATCCATGGGCCTCAAGTGAGGAGTAGATAACATCATCTGGGTCCTCGGATGAGGGAGGAAGAGGAGGAGTTGGGTCTTCGACTTTTTTTTGTTTTCTGCGACCCGAATGCGATTTCACCAGACTTGGCATCGTTTCCGTGTCTCCGGCTATGAACCGTCGTCTCTCTCTCTTCGTCTTCGTTCCCATGGGGGCCCCATGACGATTTATCATCTCCTCCCACCCATATAAGTCTGAACAAAATCTCAAATTCACGAATCTGAACCATTTTTAATGAGAGACGTGAGAATACCTTTGACCTCCCTCAATGGAACAAAGGAGGCTGGAGGGTGGGAACGAGAAAGTTGGGCCTACCTGGGTGCTTGCCTGTCTATATGTCTGCGCGGCGGGTGGCTTTCGTGTCAGGGTAGATGTTTCTCTTTCCTTCTACTCGTGGGTTTTGTTTTGCTTTGAAGAAAACACTGTTTGCTCTGTCTGAAACCTCCCCGCCCACTGTTCAGCCATGTTTCTCATCCTCCTCCGTGTGTGTGTCACCTACCTTCTGCTACCATTTCACAATTTGTCACATTCTTGTAATGCTAACACCAAACCCACAGACTGTTGATGAGTCAGTTTATTTCCTGGGTCAGATTTCTACGACCCACTGTTGGATTGTGTTGGTGAGGAAGCCTTTCAACTACTTCCGTTTGTTTTGCGTCTTGATTTTCAGTTCTTTTCCGTTTACCTCCCTCCTCCCTCCCCTCCCTTCATCCGTTCACTGCTCTTGTTTCACGAATCACGTTCTCCTTCACGCTATGATTTCAATACCGCGAATTAATCCAGAAGCCTAATTGAATCGTAAAGCATTAAAGTCATAGAAAACAACAAAGGAATGACTTGGGTGCGATAACTTCTTATCGGAGGCCATCGAAGACTTTTTCACGTGGTTGCTAACAATCCGAATTGCGTCTCATGCTTGACTCTGCCACCTGCAACCTGAACAATGAATGACTGCATATCCTTGTTGGATTCCTGTTGGTGTTGTCAACCTGTTTTGGTTGTTCGACTATGCTGTAGGTTTCTTCTGTGAGTCTTTCGTCTTTTCTCTTCTGTACTGCTACGTTATGTTCTTCATATTCTTCTTTTCTTCGTTTCTGTTTTCAATATCTCTGTAGTTTGACCTCTTTGTCTCTTCTCTTCCCTTCTTTTGTCTCTTTTATCTGGATTTGTGTTTTAGTTGTTTCACTCTTTCATTCTCTGCAGTTCTTGGTTTTCTTCTTTTTATGCCATTTTTATGGGTACATCTTGTGACATTTTCAGATTTACGTGTTCTGATTTATTCCCTCCTGTTGGGTAGTGTTTTTTTTCTCTTTAACTTCCGCAACTCTCCTCCTCTTTATAGAGAATTGCTGTTGTTTTTATCAGGTGGACCGGATAATAACGTCCTTTCTGTGTGTTACGGTAGAAGCGATAAATTGGAGAACATACAGTATATAATATCCGGTGATTTTTAATAATCACCAATTAAGCTTAGTCAGTGTGTCGGATTTGCTGAATATTAATCATATTTACCGGGTAGTTTATGAAATCCAACTCATAATGGCATAATCACAGTTTGCTCATATTAAGAGTTCGGTATTTTATGAACTACCCGGTAAATGTGATTAATATTCAGCAAATTCGTCACATTTATCTAGCTCAGCTGGTGATTATGAATAATCGCCCGATTTATCAGTTTTACCGTATCATATATACGACATTACTCATCCTTATCTACTAATCCATCATTCATTCTCTTAGCCCTGTCTTTTGATTGATTCCTCCCTGTTGTTCTGCATCTGTGTCGGATTTCTCATCTCATTTCTCATCCTCTTCTTCTTTCAATCATTCAGGTCGACATTGTGCTTAATAATAATAAATGAAGTCCATCAATAACATATTTAGGTTTGCGGGTTTCACTTTCACAGCCAACATCCTCCTTTTCCTCCTCCTTCCTTCCTTCCTCACCCACTCGCTAACTCACTAACCTCCCAAAATGCTAATAAAAAAAAATAAAAAAAAACATCAAAATAAAATAAATAACATTTCAAATAGTCATTGAGAGCGAGAGGAGAGAGAGAGAGAGAGAGAAAGAGAGAAGAAAAGCGAAAACATAATAAATAAAGACATTAAAAGTGGGGCCGGGCCAATGGCGGCGGCGTCGGCATTCGAATTTGTTCTCGATACGCCACCTCGTTTAATTAGTAACGAAACAAGAAAACCAATTTCCGTTTCTATCTTT
Source organism: Columbicola columbae (assembly GCA_016920875.1). Taxonomy (NCBI): domain Eukaryota; kingdom Metazoa; phylum Arthropoda; class Insecta; order Psocodea; family Philopteridae; genus Columbicola; species Columbicola columbae. The sequence goes on from JADMLL010000007.1 coordinate 13,746,260, forward strand.
CTTTCTTTCTATAAGTTTTTGGCTGGAGTTATTGAAAACGAAAATGGAAAAATGGAAGTCAAAGGGCGAGGGAAACGCCTCCACCCGAGTCAAGGCTACTTTCCGATTTACATGGAAGCCACGAAAGAGGAAAACGTGGCCAAGCGTTCGGTAAACAAGGCATCCACTTCCGCCATTTTTGTTTTTCCTTTTTTTTATTTCGGTTCTGAAAGTAAATAATTTTGCAAAAATGAGATTTTTCGGTTTGGTTTCGTTTTTTTTTTCTTTAAACGATTCTCTTTGACCTCAATTATGCGCGCGTATGCTAATTTATTATTATTATTATGATTAGGTTAACGAAAAGAAAGAATTTCACTTTGATCTTATTACCATTTCCCTTTTTTTTGTCTCCTCCTCTCCTCTCCTCTTCTCCTCCTTCCATCTTCTCTCTATTTGACTTTGAACTTGATTATCGTGGTCTTTGTTGTTGTTGTTTCCTTGTTGTATAACCCACATCGTGTCTGTGTGGGTAGCTACAGTGGGCTGTTGTTTCAAATCCAGGAAGATGCCGATTTCAAAAAGTGAAAGATAAGAAGAGAAACGACAAACAGGTAACGATGCGAGGTGTTCCGTCTGTCCGTCTGTCTGTCAGTTATGAGTGGGAGTCGGTTGATCGATTTCTTTCGCGGTTTGGATAAGTCGTCTGACGAGAAATCCGTTTTTCTTGTCGTGGTTCTAGACAGGTCTTGATGTTGCGTAAAAGGATATTTTTCGAAGTTTGGTGGAGATCCTTTTGGAAGATTTCTTTCGGTCAATTAAGAGAGAAAAATTTGTTGTTTTGTGTGTCACTGCCTTGTTTGTGCGTGGATGTGTGTAGGTCAAGGACGGAAGAAAATCGGCAAGGTGAATGGAGATGCAATCCAGTTTTCTGTCTCCGTCAAGAGAAACATTCAACCTAATCCAAATCACTCAGATAAGAGAGTCTCAGTCGTGAGAAGTAGCCCAAAAGGAACTTCAATCCGGTTGGTGTCAGAAAAAAGGCGCGAATATTCAAATCAACGGTCTCTCCACCGCCCTCTTCGGTAGCCGTTTTCATTTTTGTTCGGACCGGTTTTCATGTCGTCCCCCCCGTCTCTCACAATTAAAATAGTTAAAACAAGATGAAGTTCTCTCGCGGAATGATTGATTGTCTCCCGTCTCCTACCACTCCTCCTCCCGCGAATCTATTCTTAGAGGAAACAATTTCATCAAAAACGAGTTCGAGAAATTTTGTGGGCGTTGCAAATTAAAAAATGATATCAAACATGGAGTAATCAAAATATCTGCTTTCGACTTTTTTTTCTTCTTCTTCTTTTCTTTAATATCGGATGCAGGTTCTCTGGAAATTCTCCGTGAAAAAAAGAGACCATATATGGTGAGAACAAGTTAATGTCTGTCATTCGTGAACGCTCGAGGGACGCCGAGTTCTTTGTCAGCTTTATTCTCTCCTCGTCCTCCTCCTCCTCCATCTCTACAACGTGGGCCCAAAAACGGAAATTGAACGCACTTTTATTTTTAACCTCGCTATTAAAATTTGAAAAGGAAGTTATAATTGTATAAAAATAGACTCACAAGACGAGGACGAGGTCCTAAAAGAAATTTCGATCGTGGAAGGAGGGAGAGAGAGAGAGGAATGACGGCACGAACGCCGAGGTCTTGACCCTTTGCACCAAATTCCCGGGTTCAGGATTTATAATTTGTTAAATTGGTTTTTTATTGCTCTATTGTTGAGGTGGATTAACGAGGAAAACGGACGAACGGAAACCGTTCCCGGAGGGGATAGGGAGAGGTCTGGGTGGTGGGCGAACGGTTTCCTATATCTACACCCACACCCGTCCACCCGCTGTTTGGTTACATGATTTACTACAGAACCTGGTGCTTGTTGTACTCAGCTTTATCTCAATACGTTCGTGGTGTTTATCAATCGGTCACGTTTTGAACTGGTGTAATAGGTTCGCCATCACAAGGACAGAAATTCTTGGAACGAATACTTAACCCCAGCGTATCTTGGCTTTATCAATGCCGTCGCATACCTGATTAATAGAAACTAAGGAATTATGGTTAGGAGATTAAGAACTAACACCGATCAAACCGTAATTCGATTGGAACTAAAAATCAACAACAGACGGAAGAAGAAACAAACGTTTAAATATGGAGACATATAGAAAAGAAGGAAACAGTAAAAACAGAGAGAAGGAAAGGAAAAGAAATCGCGGGGAATTGAATTCAAGAAAAAGAGATTGAAACAAAAAGGAAGAAGGTAGAAGGAAGACAAAGAGAGCCAAATTAAAGAAATAAAGCAGAAAGTCAGCAAAGAAGAAAGGGAGGAGATGGAAATAAATAGAGAAGGAAAGGAAATCAAAGATGGAAGAAAAAGGAAGAAAACAGCAACAGTGCTACAAAGTAGCAGAAGGAAGAAACAACAGGAGGAATGAGAGAGACAGAGGAAAACAGAAGATAGTAGATAACCGAAAAGCAAAAGAGAAGGGAACACAGATGAAATATTAGATGAACCGGAAAATAATTTCGGCTCTGTGCCCTATAATATATACGTTACGGTAAATGTGATAAATCAATAAATATAAATTCTGTGATTATTCATAATCACCAATAAGCTTGGTAATATGACAAATTAATATAATACATTAACCGGCTAGTTTATAAAATATCCAACTCGTAATGAGAAGTTCAATACAAGTTTGCTCAGATGCTTGGCTTCTGTCACTTCTTAACCTCTTGTATTGGCCTGTTCTTGTTGGGAGATTCGTCCACTGATACTACCTAGTACAGTTGTGGATTGCTCGCCTTTTGTCAGAAAAGTGACGGAAACCAAGTTTCTGAGCGAATTTTGTTTAAATTTCATAATACGAGTTGGAGATGTTTTAAACTACCCGGTAAATGTGATTAATATTTATTAATTTGTCACATTTACCAGGATTCTGTCGGTGATTATGAACAATCGTCGGGGATTATGTATTCTTTGACCCGGTTTATCACTTTTGCCGTAATATAACTCGTACAGCATATACGATCCTTTCCGGTCTGGACAATATAAGGTAATGAATGAGAGGAAGGACAAATAAGGGACAGACTATAAAAAGGAAACAGGAAGAATGAAAACAATCCAGGAGAAGAAGGGAGGTAAACCAGAAAAATTTAATTTTAGAGGTCAAACTACGAGGGACTAACAATTAGAGAAACAAGAAAGGAGACAAAGCACGAAGAAGGCGATAACAAAAAAGGGACAAGAAAAACAACGATTATGAAGGTTGACGAACTGATAAAGTAGAAAGAGTGAAGCGCATGACAAAAAAGGGAAAACAAGACAAAAGATATGCAGAAGGTCGATCGCAAAAGAAGATAAGGAAAAGAGGGAAGAAGATGCCACAAAAAGCCAAGAACAAAAGCGAAAGCGAGAGGAAGGATGACACGAGCGAAGAAGAAGTCAAAGGACCAAAGAGGAGATGACATATGTCACGGTGAGAGTAGAAAACTTTGTCCAAGGAGGGCTGTCCAGAGCGGGCGGTCTTAATAACCGACTAATTAACCGTTTAATTAATTAATTAATTATGTTAATTGGTGTTTAAATGTTTTATTCAAAACAAAAAAAAATTTTTTTATTCTTTCAAAACCGAGAGTAAAAGTTATTTTGGTCCGCGGACGTGTTTACACGGAGGAAGTCGTCTTCCATAAATTTATTTCTCTTCTCCGCCATTATTACCAGACACGAAACCGTTTAAGACGAATTTCCTTCTTCTTCTTCAGGGAGAGGACGAGAGGATGGATGAGGAGGAGGAGGTGGAGGAAAGAGTCAGTCCCTTGGATTTCCCTTTTTTATTTAAATATTTGATTTGTTAATGAAAGCAAATATATTGAGAGACACGTGGAGAGTTAATTAATTTTGTATTTGTGTGATTTCTCTCTCTCTTCTGATATTATGTTTCTACTGTCTCTCCTGTATTCTGTGTTTTTCTTCCATCTATCTACTTCCTTCTTGCCTCTGTGTCGTTTTCTACGTTCCACAGTAGTGGACCGAGAACCGATCCTTGTGACCGACTTCACGTGAATATTATCTTCCGGTCGTGGAGGTAGCTTTCCACGGTTTTCGCCAGATATTCTGGGATCTTGTTAGAGGCCATCGCTTCTCGGATGTTTCGCCAGGAGATGGAGTTGAAGGCGTTACTGATATCCAGTGCGATGGCGGTTCCTCCTCGCTGTTGTTTCCTTGACTACCTTCATAGCATCAGTTGTGGACACATCCTTTCTAAATCCAAACTGTCGTTTCGTTAGTTGTGTGGCGAGAGGTTTAGGTAGTCAGCTATCTCTCTTCTGATATTATGGTTTACTGTCTCTCCTGTACTTTTTGCTTCCTTCCATCAATCTACTTCCTCTTTTTGTCCCTGTCTCATTTTCTCGTCTGCAGTATATAAGTTTCTCTTTGTCTGTTGTTGGTCTTATTTATTTCTCGGTCTTCTACTTTCTTCTTCTTTGTTCTGTCTCTCCTTCCTCCTTTTCCCTTCTTCTTTCTACTTCCTATGTATTACAGTCTTGTTATTGTTTTTTCCTTTTCCTTCATCTCTCGATCCCCCTAGGTATCCCTCTTTGATGTCCTGATTTTCCACTTTCTTTCTCTTCATCCCCGACTTTCTGTCTCGTTACTTTAATTGTTTTCTTATTTTCTTTCTTTTACCTACTTATTATTTGTTTCCTTCTCTCTCTCTCTCTCTTCTCTTTCTTTTCATCTTCCTTTCTCTCAGTCTTAAAGCTACACTCCTAATTCTCATCATAGACGGTAACAGTTCAATTCTGACCATTGTTTCCGTTTATTTCATTGTCATCAGACTCAGATAAAAGTGATAGATAAATCACAATCGTCTAGACTGACTATTTTAGAAATTCCAATCCGACATCTTTGAACCCTGAAGAACAAACATCCGAAATACCAGCCGAAGGTATCAAAATCTTTTCTTTCATTGTGACACCCGATTCGACCATTAGCCGTCCAGAAGGTTAATTATTCCTCTGACCTCTTGAGCCAGATGAGTAGAATGAGAAGGGTAGTGCGGAGGAGGAGGAGGAAGCTCTGGACAAAAGCCTCAAGACAGAAAATCTCTTCTCATTGTTGAGCTCCATTTTGATTAATTGGTTTAATCCAAGCAACCGTTCTAAACCTCTGAGCCTGTTATCTCTCTCTCCTGAGAACCTTTTTCTAACTCTTTTGTGTTTTCTCTTTACAGGTATCGCTGAGATTATTTTCTGACTTGAGCCGTTTTGGAAAACGTTTCTTCGGGTAAGTCGGATCTTCTTACTCCATTAACTAGATGAAGGGAGTAGATAGGCTTAGACTCTACAAACGATTTCTTTGTATCGGGATTGATTGTTGTGATCTGTTGGGGATACCTAATATGGCGAAACCCTGGACATGGGGGTCCTCCTTCCAATCCCTTCTCCTTCTCTGATTCAGTCAGCATTCCGAAATCAACATTCTAAAGAATTCCTTTCAGGTTAGAGAGGTTAATCCAAATTAATTTTTCCTTCTTATAATTCCGTAAAGAATTCACTCAGGTTCGAACCTAAATCTGTTTAAATAAAAAATACTCCTTATTTGGAATAATGAGAAGGTAAAAATGCAGAAAATAACAAAAAATAGTAGCGATAAACCGAAGGGAAGTCCAAAAGGTGAAGGTTGCTAAACGAAGTGAGGAGAGGGAGTGTAAACAATTAAGAAGGACGAGCGAGAACCAAAACAAAGACCCGAAAAAACAGTAAACGAAGCATCAGAATAGATAAGAGACTAGAATAACTTAAATAGAACACGTTCACCCCCCCCCTGAGATGACCCCCAAAAAGAAAGACAGACAGCGGATTTCGAAAAATCTATTTTGTTTACATAATTTGGCACAACTTGGACGCCGTTAAAATTTCGTCGTTCTCACTTTAAATAAACAACAGATTCAAAACTTTTATTTTATTTATTTATTAATAAATAAAATGAAATGTTTAAATATTTTTAACAAATCAAATCCGACGTGTAAATAAAAATTGTCCTCGTGTAAAAAAAAAAGGTTTCGAAACGGTTTCGTTCGAACGTGATATTTTGAAAAGTAGGTTTGAGCGCTGATGTACGCAGCGGCGAATGGGTGAACTAAGGAAAATGGCGGAAGAGGGGTAGGGAAATTTTTCCCTGCAAGGAAAAGATGGACGGCTCGAAACTCTTTCCGCCGTTTCTTTCTTTTAGAATTAACCTCTGAACCGGATTCTTTTCTTTTTATTTCTTCCTATCGTACGCTCGTCTAATCTTTGTCTTGGTCTAATCTTTTAATCTCGAGAATAAAATGGATTTTAATGATCCGTTTGGAGGTTGAGGATTAGTTAAGACACTGGAATTTGCATTTTGGTACAAAGGTGAATCCATTCCGAGCACTTTAGCCATTCCAAAAATGTCACACCCACGCTTTTAAAACAGTCCTTTGTCTGCCTCTTACTTTTTCCTCTTCGTCGTTCGTCTCTTTGTGGTTGTTGTTGTTAAAACGCCTCCCACCAGTCTTCCATTGTTAGAAATCGGCTTTAGGTTCCTCATGCAGTTGCCTACGGGTGTCGAGTTCCCTCGGGTTTGTCTTACCGATCGGTAGCCTGTTGATAAGAAATCGCGGTAGTGTTTGTTGGATTCGTTTTGGTTTCGTTTTCCGGGTTGTGAAAAATTATCAGAAAAGAATCCGGGAGAGGGGAAGACACCACACGGTCAACAGGTAGTCAGTGAGAGAGATAGAAATCGCGTGGATGAGTTTGGACGAGGGAAGGTCAGAGGAATGGTTTATTTGCATGATTGGATGCCTGAAGAGAACCTGGAATTAGTCAAAAGGAGAACATCCGTGAGGGTTTCAGGTTTGTTGGTTTTTATAATGACGTCATAGTTTGAGGAAAGGAGGTCGGAGGAGAGGGAAATGATTTACAACTAAATCATCAACGTTTGAGGATAGTTAGCGACCTTCCTTCAGGATGCTAATATTAGCATTTCCTCCTTCCGGACCGCCAGATAACAAATGAAAACGGCTCGCGTGCCTGTTCAAATGGGGGGACAAACAGACCTCAAGGTGGTTGTCATTGAAGCATGTCTTCTGGTTCGCGTCCGGGTCTCCAGCCGTAAGAGTCATCGTTACTTCCAATTATTTTTCTGTCTTATCTTCTGTCTTTTTGTGATTATGTTCAAGTACTACTACCTTTTTGCTTTATCTGTTATCTTCTCGTGGACCTGATGACGATCCCGGGAAGCTTTATTTCAGGTTTGTGGAACCATTTGTAACGGATGAAAAAAATTTCGGGTGTGTGTTTGAATATCTACCAGGCTCTGGAACTGGTCGTGTGATACCATCTAACATGTTCCTCCTAATGGGTTTCCCATATTCTCGTCCTAATTAGAGGATGTTGTGTCATGTTAGTTTGACGGGTGACCCATAAAAATGATGCCAGGGGTTGGGTGACTATAAAGTTGGGTTTTTATCTTCGTTTTGGTTCTGAAAGGGTTGGTTCCTGGTGTCCGCTCTTGAGAGGTTGTGTTTTACTCGGTTTGAGAAGCCTCACAGCAGAACCAATCTCCCTATACCAATAGCAGGCTGTTCCTCGTCTTCCTCAACCAACGATCTCCTCACCCAGCACACATCACCTTCAGAACATATTCCCCTTCGATCACGTCGTCAAACGTTTCCCTACACGTGCTTCCGTAGAACGGCACAACCATACTCTCGATCATCTACCCATCCGAGCCACGGTTCCCATTATCCATGGATTCAAATGTGTGTTGAGGCGTTGCGTAATCCCTCCCGAAGAATCATTTGCCATCATTATAATCGGCCGTTAAATAGTTTCGTCGACTTCCTCCAAGCCCACGCGTGACACACACATAAATCTCAATCATTTATAGTATTTAGATTAATTTAAATATGAGTGTTTTGTGCGTGAGTGTGTTTGTGTCGTGCACCTGGCAGATGATGTACGATCGCTATAACAACCGAAATTCCTGACACATATTTCCCTCCCTCTCTCTCTCTCTCTTTTTATCGTTTTATAGCGCTTTATAGCAGGGTATAGAACCAGTCGGACGCATAAAAAACAAATAATTTTACAAGGTCGACGTTTTTAGTTCTCCCAAAACCAATAAACTGCCAACCTGAACACGTTTCCCCCGACGCCTGCTTGTAAACTAATAAACTTCCGTGAATGTGTTTCAAAGCTAGATTGTCGCAACTTGTTCTCTAGTCTTCGTTTCTGGGCTACTAGACCTCTACTCGGTCAGCCATTGAAGGGCTGTACGGTAAGCTAGGAACCTAGTGACTGAATTGGCTTTGTGGTGTCTCTGTTAGGGGCCTGGTGGCTGCTGTTTATCTTTCTTTTATCCTCTTCTGTCTACTCCGCTTCTTTTTTGTTTTAACTTCTTTTCTGCTGTTTTGTTTTTCCCTGTTTTTGTTCTCTTCTTCTTTTGCTGTTTGTTTCCCTTTCTCCTTCCTTCTTCTTTTTATTGGTTTCCTGCTTTGCATTTAGTTTAGGTTCTTCAATATCATGTCTGTTTTTCGATCTGTTGTCCTTCGATCTGGCTCTCCCTTTTCAATGTTTTGCTTCCTTCTTTTATTGCTATCTGCTTTCCTTTCCACTTTTTTGTTCTTCTTTTTCCTCTTCTTCTTTTACATTTTGGTTATCTGTTTCTCTTTCCTATATCCTTTCAGTCCGGTTTCTTTAATGTCTACCTGTATTTGGTCTGTTATATTCACTCTCTTTTGATTCTTCTATGGTTTTTGTTGTCTGTTTTCTCTTTTTCTTTCCTTTAACCTTTATCTGTTTTTTGATCTGTTGTCGCCTTTTTACCTTGATTATTCTGTCTCTTCTATCCTCTTCCTTCATCGTTTCCCTCCGATTTTCTTTCTTTTCATTGCTGTTTGTTTTTTTCCCGTTTTTCTCTGCATTTTTATTATCTGTTTTCCCTTTCTCATTTCTTTTTGGTTCGTTTTCTTATTTGTCTACCTGATTTTAGTCTGTTGTCTTCTCTTTATTTTGATTCTTCTATGCTTTTGATTCAACTGCCTGCTTTCTATCTTTTCTTGAGCCTCTACCTTTTTTTTGATCTGTTGTCGCCTATCTACTTTGATTATTCTGTCTTCTTAATCTTTTCCTTCATCATTTCCCTTCCATTTTCCTTCCTTTTCCTTCCCTCCTCTTTGTCTGCTGTTGTATGTTCTGTTTTATTCTTTTTTAGTTGTTTCTTACTCTATTTTGTTCTCCTTTTCTCTTCCTTCTCTGCATTTTTATTATCTGTTTTTCCTTTTGTGTTTTCTTTCTCTATTTTGATTCATCTGTGGTTTCTGTTTTCTGCTGCTTTTTTTTTGTCTGTTTTTGTGTTGTTTAATTTTTTTGTCTTCGCCTCTTCATCCGTCTATTCAATTTTATCTGTTTTTAGTTTGTTGTCTTTGTTTTGATCGCCTCTTCTTTTCTGTTTCTCCTTCTCCGTTTCGAATCCGTTATTCGTAACCAAGCACTTATGATTGGTATCACATTTTCCGCTTTTCTTTTTTACTTTGTTCGAGGAAGGGTTTTTACCTTTTACTAGTCTTCCACTCGTTTGTTTTATGGTCGGTTCGTTTCCTCCGATTACAATTCATTTGTACAATTAATTCTCAGGATGGCGGAGTCATAAAAGCGAAAAGTCGTCGTTCGTCTCTATAAACCGTGTCGCATTACCTCTCATTAATTTCCCCTTTGTTTTCCTCCACCTCCTCCTCCTCCACCTCCGGACAAGAGAATGAAAAAAGAACCTGATTTTCGATAAAAGGAGAACCTGATTCCTGATTGGAAACAAACCTTCGACGACATTTAATCGAAGACTCGACTTTTTATTCTGTTATGTTGGTAGCATTAATAAATCACCGGTTTTATTGAATTGTTTTGTCTGAAAAGAATTCTCTTCAGGCACAGTTCTCTACCTCCGCCACCCTCTCTCTTCCTCCCTCTCCTCCATCGTCTTTGTTTCGGAGTTTCCACGTGAACGTGTTCTCGATTTAATTCAAATTTTTGGCGGGAGTTATGTAACAGGCACCCTTCGTTATCCATCATTTTTCAAAAGGTCGTCGTTTTCGTCGTTGCCACCGCCGCCACACCCAAAAACATACCTGATTTATACCGTTTTCTCAAGGTCCCATACCTTATTAGAGTGGCCACGATTTATTAGTTTTTCGTTTTTTTCTTTTTGATTTATTTCCGTTGATTAGGGTTTTCTAGGTATGAAGCAGGATGGGGGTGGGAGGGCAGCCACTGGTTTTCCCTTCTCACCGGACTGCGTGATTTCTGGTTTCCTGGATTTCAGGTTCCTGGATCGTCCTCGAATTTTTGTTTTCATTGCTCACCTTAAATTTGGGTATTCGATTGATGATCAGGTTCTGTTGTATTTAGTTGTGAGGTTCTTTGAGGTGTATTTTAGGTTCGTTCAGGAACCGGAAGTGGGTTTCTTGGGTTTCTTCTGCTTACTCATCAGTTTCGTTCCCATTTTTCCACTTTCCCACTATTTTTACGACTTGTGTGAGATCTGTCAAGCGGACTATCGTCTATTTCATAAGTAATGCACACTGTTGGTAACAAATCAACAGATACGTCTGTGGAAACCGTTTCAAAAGTTCCCGGAATGGGTTTTTTGTTGCTGACAACATTTACTGTTAGTATGGAGCTTTGAGGGAGAGAGGTAGTTGATGAGAGCCTAAGATGAGCTTCTAAGCTTTGGAAAGTTTTGAAAAGGTTGCACGCTGATATGGAATGAGTGGTTACAACAAAAAAGAGAGAGAGAGAAAATCATTCCGGGAACTTCTGGAACGGGACCTGTAAAATATTTGTCTGGAAAACTCACGAAACAGTCTTCATCTTCACACAGACGGACTGTGCTTGGTACTCCAGCTCTGGTATGTCTTCTTTCCCTCCTCTAAGGACTCTGAATTATGTAGAAGACAACAGGAAAGGTTAGATCGTCTTATAATTATAAATAACTCTGAGACAGCAAAAATCAGCAAAACGAATTGGTGGGCTTGGATCACTGACGTTGAGGTTGTTTTGGGATGGTTGCTGTTGTGCTTTATGTGTTGGTTGCTTGTTGCCTTTTGGGAGAGGCGGGTCGTCACAAGCCCCTGGACACTGCTGTGTGACTCCAGCGCTCTCTTTTAACCCACAAAACCAGGCAACATTCAGCAACCAACACATAATCTTCTCCAAAACCCAACAAGCGTGCATTATTTATGAAATAATTACTTCAAGAAGAGTAAAAGGCGGGATTTGGAAGAAACGAACCCATTTCTAATGTCACAGATCAACTTTCGACAATCTAACCCGTCAGGTACGCGGGGAAGTCATTTTGTTTCCTTGCCCAGGTTTCGCTCGTGAATTTCGTCAACGGGAAACCATCCAAAAGACTCGACCTTGGCGAATTCGACCTTCCGCATTGAACGGAGAGCACGCCTCCCCGCCCCCAAGTCCCATTGTTTCTCCACGCAATTAGATGAAAAAGTAATTTTTTGTAGTTCGGGGGCAACCCGGGAAGGAGGACCTCCTCCTCCTCCTCCGCTCCTCCTTTTATTAGAAAGTTGCGGCTAATTTGGATTTTTTGTTTCTTTTCTTATTCTCCTTTTGTTTAATTATCCCACCTTGGCCTTCGCGTTATTTACTGACCTTTACGAGAAAACGGGGTCGCCCTAAAAAAAAGAAAGTTTCTCTATTTCGTAGACTGTCACAAAACGGCGGTTTCCTCTCCCACGCCTACACCCTCTACCACCACCCCGACCAACCCCCTTCGTCTCTAGAACACATGCCGAAGTTGAAAGAATGAAAAGTTCACGAAACCGTTTAGACTGTAATTATCGGACTAATTAAAGTTCGTTAGTGAGTTTTTCGTCTGCTTTGTGGGCCCCTTGTCGGTTTCCCTAATTAGCCTTAAGTGGGTTTCGTTGAGCCTTTTTGCTTCCTTCCTCCTTTGTCAGGAGGATGTTGGTGATGCTCTTTGTTGAAACTTGTTAAGTTGGTGTTGATATCTAAACTCTCTTCGTATTTGGTTTGGTGAAGCTGAAGAGCAAGAGATTCTCAGCACGACTTTCTATTTTAGAAAAGATGGCCATGAAAGGATGAGACATTTATAAAGAGCAAGTTCGAGGGAGGAAAAGGGCAGTAATTTGGCAAAAAGTCGAGAGGAAAGACAAAACAACAGGACGTCAGGTTCAAGTGAAAGTGGAACCAAACGTCAATCTCCTGCGGTTTTTTGTTTAAAAGAGAGAGACCCCCAGGTTCAGCATAGACCAAAGCCCCCCCATCATACACATCCATCTCCAACTGTACGTCCGTACATTCACCTGGTCAAGGACGTCTTCCCATCAGACAGGCACACAGGTTCGATAACTCGTTCAAGTATTTCGTTGACACTGTGAGGGTCGAACCATTCTCTCAATTGATCGATGACCGATCGAAAAGGACTAGGGGGTCTCGAAACCTAATTTGGCAATCCAAACATATCGATTATCGATACCGATCGATGTCTAATTGTTTGGGTATCATGAGGGTCCAACACACCCCTCTCATCCGAACACGAGTCTTCCATCCATCTTCAAGCCAGAACCAGTCTTCGGGCATCGATTTAGAAAGGAAAAGTCTGAAGCGACGCAAAAACACCGAACCTGATCGAAATTAGCCTAATTACCTCCCCGCTCGCCTCGCCGATTGGAATTTGATACCGATTTGGTCGTGAGGGGGGTCACCACCCCTCAACTTCCTCCGGGCTCTTCTGTAACACTCTCCTCACGAACCATCTCTCTCTCTCTCTTTACTTTCTTCCCATTGTGGGTATTCCTCCAACTCGTTTCTATAATGGACCATTAGAGCCGATCCATTGTTTCGCCATTTTGTTGTTCTTTCCTTTTCTTTTCTTTTCGACTCCGATTTTTTCGTGTTTTCTTGCCCGAAGGTCGTATCGCCGTGTATCGCTTGCATGAATTCGATTCGATTGTTTTCGAGGTGACCAATGTCATTCTTTCTTTTGTTCAAAGCCGTGTTTTTTGTTTGTTTGATTGTTTCATTTGTTTGTTCGTTTCGTCTGATTATCAATTAAAAATAATTATAGATGAAACGTGCTACTCCGACTTCTGTCCTGATTTTCTTTTGTTTTCGGAGTCTAGACGAGGTTTTTGCTGATTTCGCAAATATTTTCGAATTGTTCTCACCGTTATCCACCTGGGCGGAGAGTTTCTTAGCCCAGTAACTGCTTTCCACTATCTCTTTTGGGTCATTGGCTATCTATCAAACCATGGACATTGGTTAGAAGATGAGCTTACAAGAGGGGCACCCATGTGTTTGATCTCCTAACCTTTTTTAGTTGTATCTACTTATATTTCCGCTTCTTTGGAATTGTTTCTGGTTGTCCATCTATCAGCCTCGAGATAGGTTAGTCACTAGTTTAGAAGATAGTTTGGGGTGGGTTAGAAGATGATGTGCGAGTCTTCTGCCTTCTTAGTTCCTTCTATTAGGGCCTCCTGGTCTGTCGCTTTGGTTTTATTAATTGTCTTCATGTCTTTTAGTCAAAACTGACCCACGAAGACTTGTCAAATGACCCAGGAAAACGTTTTTGGCTTATTCTAGGATACCTAAGTCTTTCTAGAGGACATTCGAAAGGTACATCCCTTCTCTCCAAGTCTGCCAAGATTTTCTGTCCCTGTTGTCTCTCCTTGAGCGTAGTCTTCTTTCGAATTGTTTCCTGTTGCTCATCTATCAGAGTTTCGAGGTGAGTCAGCTACTTGTCTCAAAAATGATTTAGAAGATGAAACACAAAAACATGTCTCTCATAAGGCCATCTTCTAACCTCTCTTAGTCCTATTCATTTAGGTGTAGTTACTTGTCTAACAGTCGACCAACAAAAATTCACCCCGTTTCACCCCCTAATAGTCGAGTCTATATCAAGGCTACGAACCCAACAACAGGTGGAGACTCAAAAACCGGAAATAGTGAACGGTTGTCGCAAAAAATCCAATCGCCCGCGTGCGTGCCTCCAACTTTTCGTTTCTTCTCTCTCAATCGATCGATAAAAAGAAATCGATCAGACTAGACCAGACCAGACCAGACCAGAGTTCTATAATTAGATTCTCTGAGATAAGATTTTTTTTTATTTTGACTCGGTTCTTGTTGCTGGTTTCCCCTTTTGAAAAGCCTGAAAACAAATTAAGATAATTGGTCTCGAATAAATACGAGATCTCGATTCTTTAATAAATCCGCGCCACTTCACTGCCCACCAAACGAGCTGCGGGGGGAGGAAGAGAGAAGGAGGACAGACAGACAAACCGAGAGAGAGGCTATAAATAATGACTATATTCGATAAATATTATATTTTTAATTTGAAGATAATAATATAATATTATGGAAGGCGGGTGGGCCACGAGAAAGGGATTTTCGAAGATGGAGGAGGCGGGAGGCGAGGCTGTGGGAGAGGAGGGCGAGAGGAAACGTGACGTTGAATCATTTTGGCGCCTTTTATGTCAAAACGGAAATTAGTTGGTGTTATTATCATTGTTGTTACTAATTAATTGGTGAGTTCGGGTTTTGGGGTTGAGCTGGGTGAATGGGTGACCTTGAGTCATTGGAGTTATGGTTTCTGGTTCTGATCTGGGTGAGGGATTTGCCGTTGGATTCTTTGGGATTGGTTTTCCTGTCGGTTTGTATCTTTCTGTTCGATTGTCGCTCAGTTATGTGCGTTTGGTTGTTGGTGTTCTTTTATAACTGTTTCCGGTTGTTCTGTTTTTTGTCTTCTTTTTCTACTTTTGAAAATTGGGCGAAAGCTACCTCTTTGGTCGGTTTTTGGTTGTTTCACCAGTTTTTGTCACCTGTTTTTCGTTCTTTCTTCTTACCGTTTGTTACTTATCTCTCGTATTTTCTTTCTCGCTTTAACTCTAAGCAAGAGGAAGATAACTGAAAACAAGAAGAAGTAGATGGATTTCCTTAAACAGTTTTTTGTTCATAGAAAGCTGTAAGTCTTAAGTATCCTCTTCGGCTGTTTCCAAAGAACCATCTACCAGAGCCTCGAGATGAGTTAGTCACTAGTTTAGAAGATGGTTTGGGGTGGGTTAGAAGATGACGTTGTGAAAGACGCCCCAATTCTTTCATCTTCTGACTTCTTAGTTTCGTCTATTTGGGTTTCCTGGTCTTTCGCTTTGGTTTTATCAATTGCCTTCATCTCTTTTAGTCAGAAGCTGACCCAAGAAGGCTTGTCAAATGACCCATGAAAACTTTTTTGCTTATTCTAGGATACCTTAACCCTTTCTAGAAGACATTGGAAGTGTACATCCCTTCTCCCCAAGTCTGTCAAGAATTTCTGTCCCTGCTGTTGTCTCTCCTTGAGCTTAGTCTTCTTTCGAATTGTTTCCTGTTGCTCATCAATCAGAGCTTCGAATTGGGTTAGTTACTACCCTTAGTGGCGGTTTGGGATGGGTTAGAATATGAATTTGTGAGAGACAGCCATGTTTTTGTATCTCTTCCGGCCTTCGATTGTGTCCTGGACTCTATCTACCCTTAGTATCATCTTCTGTAGAATTTGTAGCTCTGCTTACCAACTTCTACCTCAATTTTCGTTTTTCTTCTTAGGTCACTATAATTATCTTTAGGTTTTTGATTATTTTATCCAGAGAGAGAGAGAGACTGTGGGAAGAGTCTTGACAAGATAATGAACACACACACACCTTGTTTACTCATCCTCACGTGTAATGGTACTAATTTCTCTTCCGATCCGTCTTTCCTTAGTCTCTGAGAGATAAAACCGAAGAGATGATAGGAGAACCACGCCTCTTTTTCCGGTATCCAGGTTCTCATCTTCTGGAAATTAACTCCGATTTGATGTTTAACCAATTAAATATTCCAGTTTTATCTATTTGTCTCATTTTCTTTTATCTTCTGCTTGAGTTGGTTACTCTGTTTACTTTCCCACAAATCTCTTTCATCTTCTACGTCTGTGGTACGTTGCGTGTCAGCTACGTCTGGATGTCAAGAGTAGATGACCCGTTAATGAGTTTAAATGAAACCGTTATCCAGAAGACGTAATTTGATCTCAGGACTCATCTTTTGTCGTCTACTTCTTCTTCTGATTTTTATCTTTTTCCTCAAAATTGTTTGTTTTTAGTTTGTTCAGTTTCCGGTTTCGTGATTTTTAGTTGTTGTAGTCGTCTTTGTCGGTTTTCTTTTTGATTTCTTTGGTCTTTCTTGTTTCATTCGTTTTATCTACTCTTGCCATCGGGGTTTGTGTTTTATGATCTTTCCTTTTCTTATTATCTTTATCTTTTTGGATGTTGTAATTGGTTTTTGCGTTATTCTGCTTCTGGTTTTGTTTCCTTTTGTCTTTTATGGTCTTCATTTCCGATGTGAGATGGTGGTTGACGAGTTTGGTATCATTGTTCCTCCTGAGTGTAATGTTTTGGTTCTTGTCTTTGGTTGTTGTTTGATTCTTCTTTTGGTTTGTTTTGTGTTTTTTTGTCTTTTCTGGTTTTTCCAGCCTTCTTATTTTGGTTTTTCTGTTCTTGTGTAAGATTTTGTTCTTTTTTGTTGTTGTTTGGTCTAGTTTTTAGACTTTCATTAATTTTTTAGTCTTTTGTTCTAATTTGTCTGTAGTTTGTGAGTAGTTTTGATCTTTCTTACTGTCTTCTCGTTTTTGTTTGTGATCGCTTCGGTTGTCTTCACACAGTTTTGTTTCAACTACTCTACTCTTTCGCTCTTTTGAGTTGTGTAGTCTCGTCTTGTATTCTTTTAAACCGACAATCTCTGCGTTCTCCGGGTTTGTCTTCGTTGTGTTTCATCTACGTTCCATCCGTTTGGTGTTTTCTTCTAAAATCAGGATTCCTGCTTCCATCTTCTTGCTCTCTACTCTTCAGGTCCTTCAGTCTCTTGTAGATTTTCTTTTGTTCAGGAAGAAGTTGACGCGGTCTTGGGTTTGTTTCTAGGTTAGAGATGTGTTGAAGATGGGTTAGAAGAAGCATCTGTTGAAGAAGTGTTTTTAGGATCTGAAGCAACAAAGAATAAACGTCTTCTGTCTTTTCTGATTTTTCCAGCCTCCTAATTTTGGTTTTTCTGTTCTTGTGTAGGATTTTGCTTTTTTTTGGTCTTATTTGGTCTATTTATTGAACTCTGATTGATTTTTGGTCTTTTTTCTGATTTGTCTGTAGTTCTGTGAGTAACTTACCTACTGTCTCGTCGTTTGGGCTCATTCACGGGGTTTGTTTTTGTTCTCTTTCTTCTATGTTCATCCGTTTTGGTGTTTTCTTCTAAACTCAGGATTCCTGCTGTCTTTTTTTATTATCTTTGTATTTTTGCGATTGTCTTTGATCTTTCCTGCCGTCTTCTCGTTTTTGTTTGTGGTCGCTTCAGTCATCTAAAATTGTTTTAACTACTCTTCCATTCTTTTGAGTTGTGTGTACTTGTCTTTTATTCTTTTAAACCGACAATTCATCCCTTCACTGGGTTTGTTTTAGTTCTCTTTCATCTATGTCTCATCCGTTTGGTGTTTTCTTCTAAACTCAGGCTTCCAGCTATCTTTTTTGGATTGTTTTTCGGTATCCGCCATCTTTTAGACCATGACCTCAACACTGTTTCACTTTTTCTGTTTCTTCTCCTTTTTCGCCTCCTTCCTTACACTCTCATCTTCTTGTTGTCTACTGTTTCCTAGGTTTTCCAGTCTCTTGTAGATTTTCTTTTGTTCAGGAAAAAGTTGACACGATCTTGGGTTTGTTTCTGGGTTAGATGTGTTGAGATGGGTTAGCTTGTGAGGTCCTCCACTGTCTCAAATCAGAACCAGAGAGAGAGATGTGTTTCAGTACCTGAAGCAACAAAGAATAAACATCTTTTATTTTTTATATATACAATAATGAAGAACCTGAAAACCTGAAAAGAGGAAGGAGGGGCAAAAGACTTTTTTTTTAATTTAAAGAAACGAAGAAACCTGACACTTCGGACATCATCATCGTCAAACAACAAATTGCCCGGCTCTTTTGCTTCTTTTTTCCTTTTTCGTACTCCGTCCGTTTTTTTCTAAACGAACCTGAGACCTGACACCGACATTTTTGAACCGCCCGAAATTTATTTATTGACGCTTCCGTAATAAATTTCATTCAAATAAAAAAATTTGTAAATTTATTTTATGTCCAAATTAAAAGACAGAGAAAAAAAACTTTTTCAGAGCTCAAAAATAAGTTTTCACTGACATTTTACGTTTTCTCCTCTTCTTCTGCTTCTTCTGTCTTCTTAATTTCTGTCTCTCTCTTGGCTCAGGTGACTTTGTGTGGGTGAGGGGAGGCGGTTCAAACAACTTCACAAATTTCACTTCTCACAGGCACGAAGCCAAAATATTTTATGTCTTTGTTTGTCCGGACTTGGGAAGTTGGTAGTTGGTGTTTGTGTAAGAGGAGATCTGGTGTACTGGCAACGAGATTCCGGAAATGATTGCTATATTGTGTGTGTGTGTGTTATTAAGATTAGAGGATGCGGGAAGGAAATGAAAGAATTTTTCTGACACTCGGAGAAGGGAATTTCTGGGGGAAAGGAACGGTACCGGCAGGTACTAGTTTCTAGTACTTCGGTTAAGAGACAGGAAGTGAAAGATATTGGAAGCGGTGTCTGTATGTTAGTAAGCGTCTCTTCAGCGTCTTGAGTGTTTTAATTATCGGTTTTTATCTTTTGGTTAGTTAACTCATAGGCTCCAAAATGTCTGTCTTTATGTGACGTCATGTAAAAGACATTTTTTAAACACACATTTTGGATTTTCTGGTTACTCTGACTACTCTGCACGCTGTAAAAATTAGTTTCAATAAATCTTTTTACTTTTAATGTTATCGTTTAAGTTATTGTTTACATGTTACTTGTACACGTATTACTGTTATTACTTTATCCTCGAGTGTGTGTGTCAAGATCTATGGTTGAGTGGTCCAGTTGGTCTGACTATCGAAGTAGTAGTTGAGTGTTCGAGCCTCCTCCCACATTCCATCTTGCCCGAGGGTAAATGTTTATTGCACCCTTGCTGTGAGATTCAGTTCATAAATATTGCACACTTGCCTGTGGGAATCGTGACATAAATACTACAAACCTCACTGTGGTATTGGTTTCATAAATTCTGCACAATGGCTTGTGGTTTTCGTTTCATAAGTATTGCACATTTGACTGTCTGGTTCGTTTCTTAAGTACTGCACACTTGCCTAAGAGTATTGTTTCATAAGTATTGCACACTGTCGTGGGAGACCTGTGGCTGAGTGGTCAAGGCCCCCAACTACCGAATTAAGCGTAAAACAGCGAGATTTTGGCCTGAAGGATATGAACTAGCTGACTGACCTACAGGAGGAACTTGACTAATTGACTGTACACTCAGGCAGAGTAGGAACGTCAAATTAAAGCAGAAAACGGATAAAGCAAATCCCAGAAGGTATAGATTAGAAGGACCAGATAATAAGAACAAAAAGAGAAGAATAACAAAAACGAGACAGCGCTAAAATAAAAAAGGAAAATGAACAACCATCAAAAACCAAAAACAGCCAAAGATTGTAACAAAGGCAAAATGAAAGAAAAGAAGTAAGAAAGAGAAACATTATGAAAACAAACAAAAAACCAAGAAGAAAACGAAACAACACTAAAACAATGAGATTATAAAATCCAGACAATTAGAACAGAAAATGAGGGGAAAAAATGAAAGAGAAACAAACAAACAAACAAACAAACTTCCCAATGGCCAATCAAACCAATCACACCCATAACAACAACAACAACAACAAAATCAAGAGGAAAAAATGCAATTAATCGAATCAGAGTGAAAAGAGGTCCCCACAAAGGTCACACAATCCGTTCGAGATATCGAAACGACTCAGGCCACCGTCTATGGCTTCTGTCATATCCATTCATCACGCAACGGACAAATAATCAAAACGAATGAAAAATTCCAATTAATAATTCTCTCATCTATCTTATTAAATAAAAACAAAATGGCGGCACATCCGAGGCGTGCCGTATTTGGAAATTTCTCCTCCAAATCTAAAATTTTCATCTTTTTTCTCCATTTCCACTTATCAACGGTTAATTAAACCCTGTCAAAGCGAATCTCGACATTTTCCTTCCTTCGATTTTTCGAACAACCGGTCCGACAAAATGGCGTCCGAGAGCAAAGGAAAAATGTGCGAAAGTGGAATTTCTTAAAAAGGAAATTAATTTTCGTTTTATTTCTCTCGAGGGAATCAGAAGAAGAATGAAATTTGATTTTGATAAGAAGACGCCGATTGTTGTTAAACGGCCATTTTGTTTTGTTAAACAGTTTGGCCAACTTTTAATTATTAATTTTCCCTTTTGTTAATAAATGAGCGTTTGAGGCGGTTTTCTTAACCGTTTTCACCAAATAAAAGAAAACTTGTAATTAAAAGCAATTATGTTAACCGTAACACGCGTGATTATCATGTGTAATTAGATTAATTTGACTTAGGTTTCAGGTATTTTGGAACCTGGTTTCTGACGACCACATCTGCTGACTTTTAATTAATTTTAGCTGGAAATTTTGAGTCGGGATGCTTCGTTGCCATCTTGTGGGTTTCTTTGGTCTTATCGAACTTCATCTCTTAGCTGTCTGTAAGGTTGTTTGTTTGTCTTTGTCCGTTTTGCTTCTTCGTCTTTGTGGTGCTTTTACTTTGCTTTGGTTGTTCTTCAGGTGTTTTCAAAATGTCTCGCTTTGCCTTTTCTTCTTCTCTACATTGAGCTGGGTGTTTTGGTTTTGTTTGGTGTTTGTGTTGCTTAGCGCTTACTTCTTTGTGCTAGGTGTTGTCCTCCTTCTTTTTATCTTGCTTGCTTCTCTGTCTCTTCGGTTTTTTTCTTTATTTTTATTCTTTGGTTCTCTTTTCCCTTTTTACTTTCTTCTTTTTGTTGCCCTTTCTTCTTTTCTCTGTTGTGCTGGCTGTTTCGGGTGCTTTTTTTCATCTTTCTGTTACTTATCGCTTACTTCTTTGTCTATCCATTTCTTTGGTTTCTTTTTCGTTGTTTTCTAAGTACTCATCTTACTCTTCCTCTTTGTCTCTCTGTCGTGCTAGGTATTTTGCTTCTTCTTTTTTTGATCTTGTGTTACTTACTGCTGGCTTCTCTGTCTTTTGAGTTTTTCTTATTTTTATTCTTTCGTTCTCTTTTCTCTTTTTACTCTTTTCTTTTTGTTGCATTTTTAAGTTTTGTCGCCTTTCTTTATTTCTCTGTTGCGATAGCTGTTTTGGTTGTTTTTTCATCTTTTCGTTGCTTCTTGTTTTTTTTACAAATAACTTTTCCTTCATTCTTTGTTTATGTGTTTCAACGTTCTTTTGGTTGTTTTCCATTTTTCTGTCTTCTTCTCTACCCTTTTTGACCTTCGCCTCTTCTTTGATTTTTTGCTTAGTTGTTAGGTTTTTCGATTTTTATTCTTTTTTTTCTGTAGTCTCTAGATTTTGTTATTTGTGGTTGATTTGGTTTTTCTATTGTTTCGTCTATTGTTTGCTTCTTTCTCATTTCTTGTATCTGATTCCTAAAACTTTCTTTCGTCTTCTTTATTAGTTTACACTCTTCTTGGTTGTTTTCAAGTGTTTCTTTTGTCTTTCTTTTCTGTTGCGCTGATGAATTTGACTTTGTTGTCGGTTTTTTTCTTTCAATTTTGTTTTTGTCTCCGCTCGTTCAAAATCGTTTGATCCCGATGTGGCTTTCTTTGTCTTTTAAGCTTTATAGTTTCTACAATTCAAAGCTAAAAACGTTCGTTTTAATTGTTAACTACAATTCCCGTTGAAGAAGAAAGGAAAAACCGTTGGAATCACCGTGCTAAACGTGATTGAGGTCAGTTCTTTCACGCATAAAAATGATCCGAAGTGATCAGAATTGAGAAAGGAGAGATAGAAAGATGTAGGAAGTGAAGAAAAAGGCGGCAAATCTCTAAGGTCGGATCCGGATGAACCTAATGAACCGTGTCGTATGGCTGATGACTCGTCAACCGAAGCCAAAAGACTCATCGATAAGAACTCAAACTCGTTATCATCCCGGGCTTGAATTCCTGCCGCCGCCGCCGCTTCTGACAATATTAGTCAAATCCATCGAACCCATTTCCCGTTCTGACGTCTGGGTCGCCTGGGTCGCGACCAAGGAAGAGACGAGACTGTTAGACTCACGATCCCACTGACCCGTGTTTTATTAATTATGTCAGCCAAGATAGCGAGATGCACTCAAACATAAACAGAAATTCTAAATTAAACTTTATTATTATTATCATCATCATCGGACTGAATGAATGAATGAATGAATCGACGAATTGGTGAAATGAACCGTTTTAGACACTCAGGTTCGTACCTAGAAACATCATCTGGCGTGCCGATGTGTAACTCTTCGCTGATTTTGGACTGTAGTGGTTTTTGTTTCTTGTTCTCCGTTTTTTCAAAATGTTTCTCTGTAACTGTTTTTGGTTTATTAGGATTCCTTTACCTTTTTAAATCCAGTTTACGGTCCTGAGTTTGATTTCAGTGTCCTTTAGGTGGAGGATGTGCGGAATGAGTCGATCCTAGTTGAGTTTGGTTTGTAAAGAAAAAGTTTTCTGACCAAAACGGAAGTTTAACATTGTCCGCTTTTCCAAATGATGCTGTGGTACTGTTTCCGGTCTCATAGCCTGAAGAGTACCTGTTGGAATCCTTTCTTGTACCTGTACCTGTTTGTATTCCTCTTTGTATGAGTTATGTGAACGGTTAGCATCTGTAAGTTGGGTTTGGTTTTTGGGAAAACTTCTTCCACCGGAAGTCTCGGATGTTTTCCTCTCAAAGCTGTTTCCGGTTTTATAGTACGACTATATCTCTCGTATACCTTTCTTCTGTACCTAAATCTGATTTATTCTTCTTCGTTCTGAGTTATTAGTTCTTAGCTCATTTCCAAGTCTGATTTTGGGTTGGGTTTGGGGGAGCTTTACCATCATTTTTCCTTCCTTTTCCGGAAGTTCCTTGTTCCCTTTCCTTTTTTTTAAAATTTGAAGCTGTTTTCTGTTATGTTGGGTGTGTGAACCTGATAAAAATTCTTTGTCTGTGCCTGTACCTGATTTTTTTTTCTTATTTTAAGTGGAGTGGTTACTGGAGCCAAGACCTATCCAAGTTGGGTTGGTGCTTTATCGTAAATTTTCCTACCCAACCGGAAGTTGTTGTTAATTAGAACATATTATGGGCTGGTGTTCATGTTGTTTTTAGGCTTTCCAGGTTCGGATTTTTAAATTAAACGCAAATTTTATTGCAAAATAATTTTTGACTCATTATCGCTCGGCCTTCTCAAATTGACTGCCTCTGCCCCCGCCTCGCAGTCTCTCTCTCTCTCGTGTGAGATCCCAGGTTTCTCTCTCTCTTTGGGTTGCTCGTACCTAGAGGTCAGATCACGTATCGCTCTCATATTAAAATCTTAAAGACGCTTTTAGTGATAATAATTATAAATTTTTTAATTTTGATTTTAATGGCGCTTTCTATCTTTTGTGATAATTTTCGAATTATTTATAAATAAAATGGAAAAGAAAATGGCGGATTTGGCTCAGCAACATTTTCAAATTCTTTCGGGCGAGTCGTTCTTGAAATTCGAGTCGGCGGTGTTCTGGGTTTTTTGTTAACTCTTCACCTGTTCTCCCTTTATCGCGATGTTTTCACATCATTGATACCTGATCTACTCCTTCCCCATCTTCTCTCCCTCTTCTTTCTCTGTTTCTCTATCTATCCATCTCCCTCTCTTCATCTACTTTGGTTTGACTTGTTGCACGTTTTTTTTTGTTTGTTTCAGTCTTCGGTGATTCGCATTCGGTTTTTGTGTTTTGTTTTGTTTTTCTATGTATTGCTGCGAACGTGTTTGTGTTTGTTTTGTGTTTTGGGTTCTTTGAATGACCCACGCGTTCGTCCGTCAGTCGCACTTTGGCTTGTTGTTTGTGGTTCTGGTTATTTGGTGTAGTGTCGCGTTTTGTTCTTGACGGTTTTTTTGGGTTTTTGCTTATTGGAGTGTTGTGTTTTGTAAGTTTTTGTTTGTTTGTTTGCCTCCTGCTTTTGTTGTGAGTTGTGGTGAAGGTTGTCTTATCCTTTTGGTTTTGATAGTTTTGTCTTTTTTGATTTTGTTGTTGTGGCTGTTGTGTTCTTGTTCTGCTCTTTGGGTTTTGACGGTTTGTTTTTTGTTTCTATCTCCGTTCGCTTTGCACTTCTGCTGGCCACTCTTGTTTTGTCTTTTTTTGTATCGCCCTCAGTGCTTTAATGCTTCAACTTCTTAATTTAACTTACCGTTCGTAGCTATTTTCACTGAAAACTTGAATTGTAAGCCTGGAAACCTGAAAACTCGTCTTTCCTGTATTATGTGTTCTGTCTTCTTGTCTTCTGTTTGTGCTTTTACAACTGTTTCTCTTGTTCTATAACTTTGCTTGCTGTATCGCTCTTTTGTTTTGTACTTCTCCTCTTTTCAACTTTATCTGCTTATCGATCTCTTTAGTTACTGCTTCCATGCTACTCTTGGACGTTTTCATTCGACTTAGGTTTTGTGCTTCCTCCACAAATTTTCTATTTTGGGTTTTGTTTTCTGTATAACCTTCTATTCTGTCTCATACTGGCTTTTTGGAATTTACGTTTTGCCTTTGCCTTTCTTTGTCTTGTCGACTTTCCTATCATACTTCTTTCTGTTTGTTCTCTTCTTATTTTTGACGCTTTTCTTTTTCTAATCGTGTGTCTAAGAACATGAAACCTTGGTAGAAGCAGGAAATGCGATATCGGCATAAATCCTTTCTTCTTAATTTGAAATGACGGCGGTCGTCGGATTTCGCGATTAGGAAATATGAGACTGATAAACCTGACAAAAACTTTTGTGACAACTTGATAATAAAAAGACGAAGAAGTACCTCAATGAAGTAAGGTACACCCTTGAAAAGAGTCATAACTTTTTTTTTATTATTTTGCAAAAAAAGAGAAAACATTTGACATTATGACTTTTTATAAGTCAGGTTCAGGTTGCCGAGGTTGCGAAAAAAAGGAAAACACTTTCCAACTCCCAAATTTAGCCTAATCTCTTGAAATCGGCTGCGACCGATCAATTTCAAATCCTTTTTATTTCTTTCTTTTTTCTTTCATGAAAAGAACGCGAATCTACTCCTCCCTTCTCATCTCCTCCTCCGCGTGAACCGTCTTCATCTCCTCCCACATCTTTTGATACGACTTTCGCGGATTATTAATGATTTTTTGAATGTTTGACGGTCTCTCTCACGGGGGTCATGCCCACCTCCACCTCCTACCTTTGAAGGAATGCGATCGGCTTTGGTTGTTGTCACTAAACCGTGGGATTGTGAACCTGTATATCCGTCTTCGTTTTGTTTCTGCGGTTTGTCTGTTTGTTTACAGCTCTCTGTCGGCGGTTTTCTCAACTTTCTTTTTGTTTGTTTACACTCTCGAGAGCGTGTCGCTTAGCTTTTGTTTTTCTTCCTTTTCAGTCTCCTCTTTGACCTTTTTGTTTGTTGTCTATTTCATGTTGCAACTTGTCTATCTCCCTCGCTTTCGATTCTTCTTATCCTTTGTTGTCGTTATTTAACTTTCCTCGGATAAGTTTTGTTATATCATTGACTCGAACGCGAGATTTATTGTAGTTCTTCGAAGGTCAATTAAGTACGGTTCACACTCTCTTCCTGTCAGTGGCTATGTGGAAATGGAAAGCAATTGAGATTGATTGATTGATTGATTGTTTTTCTGGGGAATTCAGGAGGCACAATAAAATTTTTTGAGTGAGTGGCGATAAGCGCGGAATAATAGCGAGGCAAACACAATGACAGAAGAGTTTTCGTTGGAATTTCTATGACACCAAGGTCCACTTGAAGTTATGCGAATGTGTTGAGAATGCTTTCACGAGCCTTTTGCGAAGATGAGAGACAGCTACCCCATTCAAATGGGCTTGTGGATGGTGATACAAACATTCGGATCACTGGAAAAACACTTTGGTCTCGTTTCGGTGAGCTTTTCATTGACAAACGTAACAGGCCTTGTTGGGTGACATAACACCCACCCCCCGCCACCGCCACCGACATCCCTCTTGGCCTACCGACGGTTAACGGCCCGTTAAGAAATCAGGCAGGCGTTAAATCGTCAAGGTCGTCTTCTTATTCTTCTCCTAGTTTGCCTGGTCGTGATGGCGAATAAATTAGAAAGAGGGAAACCTAAAGCGTTCACTCTTCTGATCTTTTTCCTCTTTTGACTCTTCTATCTTATCTATCTTCTCGTGTTCTTTCTTTTGTTATCTATCAGTCATCGGAATAGACGAAAACAAAAAACATATTTGCCTCCCCGATGTTTGAAGTTGGGGAACGTGAAAGTTTTTTGCGGTGAGAAAGTTTCATTATTTGTATCATCTTCTGTCTATCTCTCTCCATCTTTTAGCGCCTTTTGATGAATTATTTTGTCCAAATTCTTTGTTTACTTATTTAAAGACTGTGTAATTAATCCTTTTGTATCGTCTCTCTATCTCTCTCGCTTCCTTTCCTTCTTTCTTCTTCCTCCTCCCTCTTTCGCTAACTCATTTTTTCTCCGTTTCTGCTCTCCTCTTGCACCTTCCCTCTCCTTTCCCTCTGTATCTCTTCTCAGTCTTTTTCTCTTCTTTCTCTTTTTCTTTCCTCTTTTTCTCCTTCTTCCTCTTTTTCTCTTCAAACTCTTTTTCTGTTCTCTCACCCACGTCCAAGGAAATCGGAATTTCGTTTTCGTTTGAAAGTTAACTTAGTTTCAAGGAAACCATCTTCTGAAAGACTGTTGTAAAATATTCCTCTGTCTCTTCTGTTATTAATTATGCTTTGGAAACAAAATGACGCAGCAATAAGGTCTGCAATACTGAAAAGGAGTTGTGGAGAGAATTGTCAAAGTAAAGACCCAAAGAATTTAGAGAGAAATCTATAAGAAAGGTCTGAAAGAAAATCGACAGGAAGACAGTCGGAAGACACAAGTCTAAAGGAAGAAGCATCAAACCCAAACGAAGGCACTTTGGTAAGACTGGAAAAACGAAAAAGGGAGTCAAAGGAAAGTGTAGATAGAATATCATGAAAGAAAGAACGTGTGGTGCGTCTGTGTGAGTATTTGAAAGCTTGGTCATCGACTTCTGCTTTCCTGTGACTCCGTCTTACGGTTTCAAATATCCACAAGCCGATAGGCCCCCACTGTTCGGACATTAGACCCAAGTAACAAAAGCAAAGTCCGAAAGAGTCAAGATGAAGCGTTTATGGAATGATGCCAACACCGGTGAAGACGAGTTTGTATATATGGTCATGCGTGGTGTCATGTGGTGGTAGCGAGTTGTATCGTTTTGCTTGGACGTGGAGAAGGACGAAGCCCTCTGGGGCTCATCTTTCCCTTCCATCTTCAACTCGAGACTGGTTTCCATTTGCAAATCGTTTTCTGTTTGATCGTGTTTTTGTTTGTATGTTTGTTCCTTCATCTCTCTCTCGTCTATTCTTTTGATTAATTATCAGGTATCGTTTGTCTTGTTTTAAAACTTCTTTATGCAGATCGGAGTCTCTTTTATCCTTGGTTCAAGTGTGACAATCAAAACCTCCTCCTCTCGGACACTTGCTCGAACCGTTTTACCATTTTCGGTGTTGTTCGATCTTGTTCTCTCGTGTCCACCGTCTTTGGACAGCTTTGATATTAGATTAGGGGAAATCGTTTGACCCAATCAATCTGGTCACTAGATACGCGTCACCTTGATTGACAACCCAAAATCAGTCATTTTTCGAAAAGCTGTCAGGTTTCAGACAAAATCACCGGATTGTTTACGCCTCACTTGATTCGGGTTAATCTAATTAACGGAAACAGGTGCTACGAGACCTCACAACTTGACTCTGGACAAACTACCACTTGGGGCAGTCAAGGCTCTACAAATCAAGTGTGTGGGTAGAGTCGCCAACCAAGACCAAAAGGTTGGAATGCAAGCGAGAGGTTGTCAAAGGCTCTGTGTTCCAAGAATTGCAGAGACAATCACACTATCACTTCCGATTCGTTTAATTAATCCGAAGGGAAACGAACCATGGCCATCTGAGGAAGCGATCACTTCTCGAATCTACTGTTTGGTCGGAATCTCCGGTTTCTTATTACGGTCCTGGTTGATTAAGTCCTTCGGTTTAAAAACCACTCGAGTGAATGAGTTTTAAAGTCGTTCGATTTACCGGGAAATCGGTTGGCCGCGCGATCCTCTGGCCTAAAAAGCCAAAACTTCGTTCAGGTTCCGACACAGGTTGAGGTCAGGTTCGAACCAAAAAAACCGTTAAAATAGTGAAAGGAAGTTTTTATGTTTCGTTTTGGTGTCGGAAAAAGGAGAAGAAGAGGAAAAACAACAAAAATGAGCCGGGGATCTTTGGCTAACCTACACTCCCATGTCCTTCGGAAAACTCTTTTTCGAAAAATCCGGTCGAGAAGGTAGACGACCTTCGAACACCTCCAACCGATTCAGGTCCGACCTTCGGAAAACCGTACCTTCCATCTATCTACCATTCGGGATCTGTCTTGGAAGATGGGGATCGACCTAAACCTGTTACCCTAGGTCGATTTCGGTGGGAAAACCTTGGACAATGAGAAAGGAGATGGAGAAAGGTCTCGGACACCTTTTGATCTTTTGTTCTTCGAGTTAGTTCCTTTTGAGTTTGGACAGAAGGAAGATTGATTGCTAATCCGGTGGACGGTTTTATCAGGTGTGTGTGTGTAGGTCGATCATTAATTATGTTATTGTTTATGTGGGAGGGCGGTGGTTTTTGTAGATTGAAAGAAAGTGAAAAAGGAATTCGGAAGGATGATGAATAAGAAAAAGTTGAGAGGATGCGGGGGTGTGGTGAGAGGAGGAGGAGGAATCCCACTGGTTTGTGTCATGTTTTGGAAAAGTCAGGCTCAACGACAAAGCGATTCACGGTTGGACCGTTCCTGGTACCTAATTTGTTTCTGGCTTACCGAAAGAGAAGAAGAGAAACCGTCACTCAACTTTCTTTTAGGTTTACTGTTTTGGTAGCTACTGTTAGACAACAGAAGACAGCTAGCCTCCAAGAAACACATCCCCATGTTTCCCTGGAAAGCATTAAGCACAAGACACAGTGTCACGCACATCAGCTATTTATTGAAGACATTGTGTGAAAGATGAGGGCGACAACCGGAAACGGAAGGAAAGTTTTCTTTAAAATCCAACTTTTTGTCTTTTCTGAGAGGAAGCCGGCCCACCCTCTGGAAAAATTCGCTTCGGGGCGTCACCTCGACGGTTTCCCAGATGAAAGTTCATCCTACGGATGGCTCACATATCACCAAGTATGTCATCCGTTCTGGTCGACTAATCGACTTTACATTGTTTTGGGCTAACATAGACCCGCCAACTCGGAAATCACTTTCTTTCTCCGGCTACGACTTTTGTTTTTGTCGTGAGACTCCCGACTGGTCCCCTACCACCACCGCCTTCTCCTAAACTCTATTTACGTAAACAAATAACAAGGAGTGCGGGAGTGGGGATGACGGTTCTCAAACTTTCGGCGCCTCAAGGTCTTCGCGAATCAATTAGTTTCCGAACGAGAACCGTGAGTCAGGGGTGGATGAAGTCGTGTCTTCGGTTTTAGTAGTCCTCTTGCATGGTATTGGCTCCGGCGGCGGTGGTTTTTCTGTTCCCACCCGTTGGTCATTGTATGTTCTATGTGTACGGGTTTCGTTTGTTGTTGTGTCGGTTCATTGGTTTCGGTGGTTTGCCTTCGGGTTATTAAAGGGCAGAAGAGAGAGAAAGTGGTGTAGGGGTTGTGAAGTGTCGTGGGAATTAGTTTGATGATATAGCAACCTTTTGATTAGCCTTAGGACGAAGAAGAGGTTCCAAGGAATTGAAAGTGAGTCGGATTAGTCGACTGTAAGGTTATTATCTTGGATTATCTCTCTTTTATCTATTAATAGTTCTTTAGGTGTTTGTACTCCAACATACTCGTTTCAATTATCTAGTTCGATCCTTCAGCCATTCCTGTGGTTGTTGTAGAATATCTTCGACAACAGCACCCTGTTGTTGGGTTATTCCTTGGGCCTCTCAAGCAAACCTGTAAATACTAACCAAGCTTCAACAATACTGTAACTTTAACCTGCCTTCAGGTAAACTAGGGTGATTAACAATTTCATTCTCGTTTCAGGTACTCAAGCACCAGCGACAAATTATGAGGAACCACACAAACTCCTACTAACAAAACTATGTTCGATGTAAAAAATGGAAAACCGGCGACACAAAAAGCTCAAGCTCATCGTCGATTGCAACATCACATAAAAAGTAAACAAAAACACTGAAGAAGTACAAGAAGAAGAGGAAAGAAAAAACAAAAAAGACAAAGTCAAGTGAAAAAGAAACTAAAAGAAACAAAAAAAAGAAAACCGAAAGGAAAGAAAAACAAAATGGCGGGCAGGAATCAAATTTACATGAATTCATCTCCCGTCAGGCAGGCAGGTTCAAAATGCAACCTGATCCTTCAGAAATGTCTGGCCATTCAACTGGTCAAGACGAGGGTCATACCATGCGGTCCAGGAGTTTCGGGAAGAGCCGGAGATGGAGGAGATTACTGGATGTATGACAACGGTTACCTACTTTTCCAGGTATGTGCGGGGGTGTTTGGGTTGGGGGGGGTGTTGGGTGTGAACTCGGTGGTGATGATGGTCTGTGTTTGTGTTGTAGGGTTTCCTGGAAGCCAATTCGAAATGCTTCTGGAACATGTCTCTTCTGGAAGCGATGAAGGAACTTCAGTTCGAGGGTTACGTGTCACAGGGCACGCTTCTTGTGAGAGGAAGCCCATGCGCCCTGGAGGTGCTCAGGAGTGCCTGGTCTAGGAACGTTCTCAAGGCGCCCACGAATTACACCATATCCCAAGTTGGTGAGTGTCCATTCTTCTTTGCTTTTCCCTTTTTTCTCGAAATGGAAAGTGTCTCCAAGGCATCATGTAGCCTCCCCCGCTCCTCTTCCTCCTAAATGAATGGAAGGAACTCGTTTTATCGATTTCAATCATGGCGGCCCGGGTCGCAAATCAAAACCGCAATCAGCTAAGCCTCACCTCAGGGCTACACTCTCCAAAGGATTTTTTCTTCGTCTAAAGAACCTCCGAAAATGATTTCGGGTTTCTAGACGGGTTGTCTGCCATAACTTCAAAGCGGGTAGGTGAGGGATGGGATAGGGAGGGGGTGGACAAGTGGTAGGTCTATCAATCAACACTTTCGCCGATTGGCTTCGACACATTCGATTTCGTCTACCGCCGCGCTCTCGATTTTTCCCTTTTTTCATTAATCATAAATTATGTCTCTCTAAACTTTTTTCTTTCATTTCCTGGGCTATCACAGAACCACCCAAAATCGTGCAACTTTTTGATAAGAATCTCGATTACATTTAAGTTCCTATATAATTAACGAATTTGGGCTATCGGATCGTGTTCTTGTCGCGTTATAAGGTGGAGTTGATTAGTCTAATCTCTCGCCGTTATTCGTACCCGGTGGCGTTTATTTACAAATTGTAACATTAGTTTAAGCATTATTGATCATTCTTAATTACTGGAATTAGTCGAAATAGTCCAAAAATTAAATTTGATTTTGAATCCCGTTTTTCACTCTTGGGTATAACAGGATTTGGGAGAAGACTCGAACTCACGATCACAACCTCTCAAATCGCAACGCCTTGACCACTACAATAAATGCCTGTCTCAGATAGCCCAGAAATTTAACAGGCCAAAAATACCAAAATTGCTTAGAAAATATGAAAAAATGAACGAAAACATTCTTACCAGACTGTTCAGCGACAAGATTTAGAGCCTGTGGACCTATATAGGACGTATTAGCCCAGATACACAAAACCCAATTTTTCTGTTTTTGTCTTTTTCTCAAATCTAATTAATTAACCTTACTTAACTAGATCTTGATTGACTATGAGCAAACATCTGGCCTATTAGGCTATTAATAATTAAGAATCGATGATATGGGTTAGCGTAACTCTTATCGTCATTGCCGCGACCTATAATTTAAGTCTCAGCAAACGACATCAGCATCATCATCTCAGCATCACGGAGCCTCGGTATCATTTTGGTTTTCTTCTTTTCCTGACCGTATCACGCTTCTGTGTTCTCTTTTGCCGCCATTTTGTTTGTTGCCAACTACTGCCACGAATGAAAGTCACTTCCATGTCGTGAGGTTCGAGGATAGTCGAGTTACTTCGGAATCGTGTTTGGACTAACCGATACAAAACGTGAGAGTGTCGTAAAAACAAAACAGAAAACAAAGGAAGGTATCAAGGTACCATCGATGTTCCTCCAGGTGATGGAAGGTTTGTCGGTGAGACGGGAGAGGAGTGTTGTTGTCTTGTCATCGGAGACAATAGACGCGGGCATGAAGGAAAAGTCCTTTTTTCAATCTATTTCCGGTTTCGCCATCAAAACAAAGAAAAGTTTCCACTTAACGGTTTTCCCTTCTTCTTCTCCTTCGTCTTCTTCGTCTTCTTTTTGTGTCCCCGTCTTGTCAAGTTGATGAAAGATGAGCCGAAGAAAAGAAAGAAAACCAGGAAGACAAGGAGGGAACTTGTTTTTATCAATCATGTTGGCAACAATGATTTTTTTTTTCAAAAGAGCCCGGAAATTCTTTTTGCGAACAAAGGACAAGACGACTAATTGACGAGTTGGGTTCTTGGGTATCCGAGGTCTCTTCATCCCTTCCACATGGGTCTCTTGTCTACGAGAAGACATGAAACCCTAATTACAACTGGATCAATTTAACTGTCATGTGTGACAGTCATGAGTTGGGAATGTTCGGCTGGGAAACGATGCCGTGTTGGGTCTCATCGGGTTCGTTTTGACCCATGTTAACCCAACTTCCGCGTTCTGGGCTCAAATGAAAACCTGGGTGGACAGCGTCGTCGTTACGCATGCGTTGAGGATTATCCTCGAGAACGATTTTGACCTTTAGGATGGTATTCCCATCGCCTCCGCCCCTACCTCCCTGCCACCGCCCCTGATTGATGAATTAATTCACCTTATCCAGTGTCAGAAACAAAAGAATATCTTTTATCTGAATATTAAGTAGATAATTTATCCGTTACGGTAAATTCTAGGGCCGGGAGGACATTTTTGTCTGGATTTGTTTATTGTATTCTGTATTCGACCGACGAGGATTTTGTCACCTACGACCCTCACGTAGTCTTCCTCGTCTTCGTCTTCTTTCAACGGTTTTTTGTTGGTTTTTCGAACACATGTTTCCATTTTGGATTGATTCGTTCTGGCGAATTTCGTCCTCGTTCGTTTCGTGAGCAGTTTTCGTTTCGCGATTTTTGCTCTTTCCTGCCGCTTTTGATGTTCTTCCGCCGCCTTTTTGTGTTTTCTTTTCACGTTTTTGTAATTTGTGGTTTGGAATCTTGAAAGTTTGTCGTCTGTTGTTGTCGTTGTTGCTGGGTTTCTTTGGTTTGTTCTCTTTTGAATACTTTGCTGTTAGTTTTATGGAGTTTTTGACCCACCGAAGTCTCAAGTAGTCACTTGACCCAAGTGAAACTATTATTTTCGAATTTCTTGCTGTGTCTGGTTTTCTGGTAAACCAAAAGTGTATCTCTCCCTCTCCTCTTTATTTTAGTCTTTCTATCTCTTCTTCTTGCTGTTTTCTTTCTCTCTTTCTTTTTCCATCGCTCTCATTTTTCCTTTGCTGTGTAGCTTTCTCTCTGATTTCCTGCGTCTTCCTTTCTCTATCAGTTTCATAAACCAAAAATCTCTCTTTCTTCCTCTCTTCCCTCATTCTTTCTTTCCACCTCTTCATCTGTTCTTTCTCTCTTTTCTCTCCTAGCTAATTTATTGTTCCTTTTCTCTCTCTTTCATTCTTTTCTAGCTTTCTCTTTCTTCTTTTCTATTTCTACTTTCTTCTGTATCTCTCTGCGACTTCCCTTCTTCCTGAGTTTTATGACCCAAAAATGTATTTCTTTCTTACTGTTATGATGATATGATGGAAATGTAATCCTCCTTCTCTCTTATCTCATTCTTTCTTTCTACTTCTTTATCTCTTTTCTTTCTTTGCTGTTTGCTTGTGTCGTTTTTTCTCTCCCATTCTTTCTACACTGCTCTCTTGTTCATTACTTTACTTCCACTCTCTCTATCTCTCTTTCTTTTTCCTTCACATCTTTGTAGTTGGTAATTTGTTATCTGACTTCTTTTGTTTGCTTTCCTTTTGGTTTTTGAAGTTTCTATTCTATGTCCTTTGCTTGCTTTTTTGGTTGTTTTGTTACTTTTACCACTTTTTTGTATTTTCTAATTCTTTCCTTTGATTTTACTTTTTATTTTGTCTTGTCACTTCTTTCGGTGACATTTGTTTCAGTGAGATTGTGTTTTGGTTGATCTTACTCCTCTGATTCGTTATTAACTTCCGGAAACTAGTTACAGTTTTTAATTATGTTTTAACTTAAGTTTGTTTGGTTTAACTGGATGGCTTTTGATTTTATAATATAGAACGTTGTGACACAGTTGATTTTCTACCTTCTGTCATGTTCTTCTGGTTAGTCACCTTCACGTTTCTTATTCTCATTTTGAGTTTATCAGCTACAGACGTTTCCAGTGACCTCAACAATGTTATAGCTGCTGTCTGTCAAGTAAGAATAAAACTGTCTCACTGTTATTGGAATAGTCTTTAATGGATATCCGTGCGGGATAATATATTCATTTCTCAGGCAGTTCACGTGACTCCGGTTTTTGAGTAAATTCGGACCACGAGCACGGCCTTCCCCGGTCGTTCCACGTGGACGTTTTTAACAATTCATTTACAAGAACATAGTTTCTCGCGTGTTTTTATTAATTTTTATTACTTTCATTAACAATTAACCACGGTCTTGTAAACATCTCCCGGAAGAATCTCACATGTTCCTATCTCGACTGGATTTATTTACAGCATGAAAGTTTATTAAAAAAAAATTTATTTATGTAAATGAGTTACAAGTGTTGCAGTCGATTGTAGAGGAGAGGGTATGTTGGATGCACCCAATCCTCATCTCGGAGGCTTTGGACGGTGGGTGTCTGAGGGAACGCAGTCTTTGTCCGACGAAAACGAAGTTGCGCAACCTGTTCTTTCGAGATTTTTCACGGTGTTTACCTCCCATTATCAAATTACTGTTATTAAACAGAGGAGGGAGAGAAAACAGGTAGAAAGATCCGCGGAACAGTTTACAGTTGGTGGTAACCTCGACCGCGGTGTGGGAGGGCGATTGCCAAAAGTAGTCGACAACTGAGGAAATGTCCCCTGGGCTCTCCGTCTGGCACTCATCATTGTCTTCGTCGTCCGGTTGTTGTTGTTTCCCTTCTGGTAGAAAGAGGGAAAAGTAGTTTTCGCCATTTTCCTTTCATAGGTCAAGCCTGTCTCTGCGAATTTGCCAAACGGTTCGTTGGTATTCTGGTGGGATTCTTTTTGGCTTTTTCAACTTGTCTTTTTGCCGTCCGACCTTTCGATTTCTCTGTTGATATTCGTCTTGAGGCGAAATTAATCTCGTTGTCCGGTGACCGAGTTTTTGCTTTTAAACGAATTTTTATCTTTCCCTCGTTCTCTCTCTTTTTTTGCACATTCTTGGGTTTCTTTTAGTCAAGTTTTTACCTGTGATGACGACTTGACGGTGAAAAGCTCTTTTCTCTTTTATCAGACTTGATTCTGAGCCGGCTTTTAAGTTTCTACTATTTTTTGATGTCTTGTTTAGTGCTTGAGTGACTTCTTTTATGCGGGATTTCGTTTTGAGTCGTTCATTTGGCAGAACTGTTGTTTGCAAGTTTTTGGCTGTCTTGTTACCGGGACTTTTGTTTCCACTTCAACTGTCTTATTAGTGTGTTTCTCTTAATTTTCCTATCAGACTTGTTCTTTGCTTTTGTCCTTTTCCTTCTAACTCTCTCTTTCCTCTCTCTCTCACTCTTTCGTTCTGTTTTTTTTCCTTAGTCCCTCCATCTACCTGTTTCTCCGACTTTCTGCCTCTATTTATCCTTCATTGTCTTTCTGTTTTCTTTCATCTCCTTGCATCTTTCACATACATTCTTCTCATTTTTTCTCATCTCCTTCTCTATATCTTTCCTTGCTTTCTCTTTTTCTTTTCTCTTGTCTCTCTTCTTCATTGTCCTTCTTGTTTTTATCTTTTTTAGTTTTCCTTTTCTCTGTCTTTTTCTCTGTTTTGTTCTTCTTCTTCTGCCTCTTTCCCTCTAGTTTTTGTCCTTTTTCCTTTCTTTTTCTCTCTTCTTCTAACTCTTTTCTTCTTTCTCTTCTCTCTCTCTGTTTTTCTGTTTATTTTCTTTCTTTGTTTTTCTCTCCTCTCTCTCTCTCTTTTATTTCATCTCATATCTTTGTTTTTCTCTTCATTTTCTTCCTCATAGCATTTATTTCTGTACTTTGTCTTTCTCCTCCTCTTTCATTACATTATACTGCGTTTTAAACTCATAACTGTAATGGTAAAGAAACTTTTAAGCCCATGAAAACAAACATCAAATAGATATTCAAGAAAAAGAAGAAAACATGTTTATCTTCCTATT
This sequence comes from Columbicola columbae, assembly GCA_016920875.1. Taxonomy (NCBI): domain Eukaryota; kingdom Metazoa; phylum Arthropoda; class Insecta; order Psocodea; family Philopteridae; genus Columbicola; species Columbicola columbae. Next base: position 13,782,822 of record JADMLL010000007.1, read on the forward strand.
TTACCCATATCTATGAACATTCGACTCGGCAAATCAATTTTCTGAATGGGAGCTTACCAAATGATAGAAACCTCAAAAGAAGTAAACAGCGAGAACACAATAGAAGAAAATGTAATCAATCGAAGATCAAACAGAAGAAGAAAGTGATAAAGTGAGGAAAACGATTTGATCGGCAACAAGATCGATCTTTAATTGAATCACCACTTAGAAATCACTCCGACACCTGTCCCGTGTGTCCGTCTGTCCGTCTGTCGGGGTCGTCACGTTCGCGCGAATCATTGACCGTTGTTTTTATAGCGCGTTGCGCAATTTCCATCTCCTCTCTCTCCTTCGTTCTCCAGTTCACGTCTTCCACTTTATGAATTCAATCAATGTTTCCATGTCCGCTCTTGATATCTTGCCTTCACTCTCCTGGGGAAACAAAAGAAAGCGGGTGGTAGGAGGAGGTGAAGGAACAGTTACACAATCGCGAGGGACCAGACAAAACGACGGAAATGTTAGATGTCTTGTTCTGTGTGAAATGCACGCATGGAAAACCGGATATGGTTGTTGTTAATCCGAGGATGAGATTGCGTAACCGGATGTTTGATTGTCTTTCGAGGGTGGATGGTGGCTTCTGACGGCCTTCGACTGTTTACCGTTATGCAAGACCCATGAAACCCAGCAAACCCGCTATCTCTCTCTTTTCCTGACCCGGTTCTTCGGATTCTAGTTAAAGGAAGGAAGCGTGTGTTGGCTTGCGTGGCGTTCGTTTTTGTCCAAAAGAATAAACCGCGTGAGGTAGACGAGGAACAGATTCACCGAAAGAGTTGGCCCGATAACGAAGGAGTCACGTTTCGGTGTTTAAATCCTCAAGTTCGTTTTATGGAGTGCGTTGGGTGGTTCGATGTGAATTAAGACCCGGGGAAGAGAAAGAAAAGATGGAAGGAATGAAAAACAATAATTACAGAAGCACATTTATGTTAGTTTGAATTAGAAAAACGTGACGAAAGTGGAGGAACGAAGAGATTAACAAGGTTTCACATGTGGAGGAAGGCGAGAGAGAGAGAGAGGAGACGTTCGAAATGAGTTTGTGTGAATCCGTTCGATTCTCGTGAATAGGTGTTAATACGTTCGGAGGTCTGTGTTTTCCCTTTTTTAGGCGCGGATAAAAAGTAAAATGATTGCTGGTCGGTTAGTTGGTTGTTGTGAGTTGTAATTTAGGCGAAATGGAGGCGCTTCGGAGGCGATTATCTGAAATTGTTGAATGTTTACCTACTGAAGACCTGTAGGCTGTCTTTTCCGATCACTTTCGCTTCTGTCTTCTCTCCTTCTCTCTCTCTGTACTTTCTTTCTCTCCTTTTCTCTGCCTTTTTTTTCTCCCTCTGTCTCTATCAATCTTGTTTGCTTTTTTATCTTTCTCTTCTCTTCCTATGTCTGTCTTTCTTCTTCCCTTTCATGTTGTCATCTTTCTGCTGTACTTATCTATTTCTTCTTTTATTGCTTGTTCACTTTCTGGCAGTCCATTTTTGAAATATTTTAGCTCTAAAGTCAACTACTTTAAACCATATAATCCTAAAGATTTTAGAAGAAGAATTTGGTGATCTCTTTAGCCCATGTCATTTGTAAGTTCAACATCAGCGATCCTTCTTTAGAGTAGTTTAACTATTCCGATGTGGAGGTAGTTGAACCACAGAAATCAACAGAGAGAGAGGTAGAGAGACGCTTGAGACGTGTCAAAAGTTCTTCTTTGTGGTTTTAGTGGTTCTTGAACTGGTTAAATGCTTTTGATGCGACACTCTGTGGGTTCTCCTAGCAGAATGTGGATGAAGGAACGATAAAAACAACACGAGAACATGACGAGGTGAATGTTGTTAAGGTTAACATTGCATTTCAACACCCTGTTTCTGGCCTCTCTCTCCTCGTTCTCTCGTTCTTCTCAACTTGCCACCAACCACTCACATCTCTCTGTTGGCATTAAGAGACCAATTACGTCACTATAATTCGTACACGAGCAAATCCCCAAGGAACGATGGAGGTTTCGGTGATTTCGTTATCAGAATCCATATTTATAGCGCCCTAAAAATGTCACGACTCGTTACTTTTTAAAAACGCCGTCACGTCGTGTGAAAAACAACACAAAAATCAGAGCGGCGGTTATGGTAATTTCGATAATCTCAAGGCAAGAGATCCAGCCAAGGCGGGCGGGCACGAGTGCTGTTAGGGTTGTGAAAGAGAAAAGCTTCGGGTTGAGGCAACACAGAGTCGTGACGTAATGTCCGATGTGGGTCCCGCGTGTGGGATGCAGGAAATAAATGAGCAACAACAATCGATTTGATAATTTATTAGAACTTCTTGTTGACCCTAAAACCCGTGTTGAAAAAGATAACAAATCCAAGAGAAAAAGTCTTAATTGCTCGGAGAAAGAATGCGAGCAAGAGGAGGAGGAGGAGGGCGGCAGCGGGGGGCTAAGAGGAGGAGGACAACAAAACGGAAATTGGTTCGACATGATTTTTGTTATTTCGAGAGCTCGCTCCGGGCTCTGAATTCAGAAGAATGCAGAGAGAAAGATCTATCGAAAGGTGAATGATAAGGAATCGGCTGGTGATGGCGTGTGGTCGTCAAACCGGAAATAGAGACTGTCGGAACTACTATGGCAAAACCCCAAACGAAAATCCTTTTCGGTCGGCTCCGCTCACCATGATCACGACTAGAAATCCGGAAAAGACAGGAAACAGTCTCAGATGTGAGTTGTTTTTTGGTCACGTGACCTATCATCCTCTGTTTCTGTGAAGACCGCCCCGAATTCCCAAAACATCCAACTTTTCGGTGGGCCATTGATCGTGTTGATCACGATTGATTATCAATTAACACCGAAGGGACGGACCACCTGCTGAGTCATCACGAAAAGGGGCCAAAGGGAAACGTTCGAAAACGTCCGAGAGGAAGATGATGAAATGGATTTTTGAGATTGAGAGAAGATTGTGGAGGAGAAGTCTTCCATGTTTTGGTACAAACGCCCTCCGGTCATTTGCCTCGGATCCTTGTTTCTTTTTTTGTGCCTGACAAATTAACGTGTTTTTTGGTGGAACCCTTTCTCAGGTTCGGATAATCACTCGGACATCTTCGCTATACCTAATCAAAATATAAATATCCCTCTCATTTTAGGCGCGTTGCGTCGGTCCTGTCTCGATGTTTTAATCCTTTTACCATTCCTTTGTCTCATATGGGTTTTACTGGTCTCTGGATTTTTGGATTTTTGCCAATCGCTTTGACTTCCCAATTTGAAGGATGTACCTGGTTTTGAAGGAAAATGGAGTGAAAATAGCTTTTGACTTACATTCAAGTGCCTCTCTCTCTGTCTCTTTTCTTATTCCTACTCTTAAATCTAAAAGGATGGAACAATTCAAACAGAAGAACATTTCTGATGCCACCAAAACAGAGAAGTTTCTCACAAGAGAAAGGTCAAAAAGGAAAGTGGAAGGAGGCACACCAGAAAAAGAACAAGTTGTAACAATAAAGATAGAAGCAACAGACAAACACAAAAGTACCAAATTAAACAGTAAAGACTACAAACAGAAAGAGGAAGAAGAAACTTTTAACAGAGAGAGAGAGAGAGATGAAGATGATTATACCCCTCACGTCCACAACCATATTCCTCCTTCTTTGTCTGTCCTCCCAACCAATTCAAGGTCACTCTATCCACAGATCTGTCCTTAGGTTGGGTTGGGTTGAGTTAGTAGTCGTCCTCTTATCACCCAGCCTCTCTGTCTACTTCAGTCAGTTCGTGACTTTCAATTTACTGACATTTTCCAAAAACTGTGGCTTGTTGATTTGCTTAATTGATTCTTCTCCAAACAAGCCTAATCTAGAAGGAGGTGATAGTATGATGACATTGGGAATGAGGAAACAGAAAACCAAAACCTAAAGTTTGGTCTATCGGAGCTCAACTCCCAAAGAAAATGTCACGAAAAAGTTGATTTTTCAAGATGGCCGCCTCTAAAATCATTTTTTCCTCTAAAAAACTCGAATCATAATCTTTTCCCGATCTAAATTGATTCCTAAAAATCAGGTTGAAACAGGTTTGGTCATAAAGTCGTCGGTCGGCCATTCTCGTTGTCGAGGACTCAATTACCCTTTGGGGGTTGGTTGTCGGGTTACCAGCATCAGGTGTCCATCACGGTTCTGTTATGTAAGTTGTTGTTGGTGTGTCTTCGAGGGGTTTTGGTCCGCGGAAGACCGCTTCCTGCAAACAGCTTTGTTTCTAGCGTTCTGCTGTGTCATTCCCACGTCATCTCGACTCGTGTCTCTCTTTTAGACTTTTGAGTAGCGGTCGTGCAGGGAAAGAACACTCGTCTGATTCACGATCGATTCGTGATCGATGATTGGTCACCTAAGTTTGTTGTTAGCCTATCGCGGAGCCTTGGGAATGTTTGTTGGTGTGAGGCTGCGGTCTGTCTGACATTTGGTGAGCGAATTTTTCGAAACTGTTCTAGTCGTGCGAACTGGTTTCAAAACCGGAAACACAACCCCATCACGTTCAGGAGATTTCATTCCCACAGCCGCGATTTCTTTGTCTTTCAACTCCTCCCTCCCGGACACCGACCAATTTGTTAATCAACAAACAGTCAGCCAATCAATCAATCAATCAATCAAATCGATCGAGTCACCGCGTGTCCACAATCTCCACCTTTCTCTTTACACCTGATCCTCCCCAAACCACCCACCAGACATCAAATCGTTCCAACCTTCCTTCAGGTTTTTCGGAGAAAGTTTTCCCAGACATTGTTCTCTTCTTCCCTCATTCTGGGATGAGTACATGAGGGATAGATAGAATCGGAAACGACTTCTCACCTTCAAACGGATACCGCGAATAGTTTTAACTCGGCAAAAGATCTCATTGTGAACGAAAACAAAGAAAATTTTTTTACGATCCGCCGGGTGAAAGTTCATCTTCGGGAAGGCGGTGGTGGCGGGGGGCTGAGAGAGGCTTCCTTATCTTTTATCAATGACTCCGCCAACTTTTTGTTGTTGTTTATGTTTGTAAAAGGAAGCATATATTCAAATAAATAACACCGTAATTAATTTCTTTTTGTTTGTCCGATTGTTTCTCTCTCTCTCTCTATCTTCTTCTTTTGTTTTTAATCGTTCATTAATACTTTTCACAACAACAACAAACAAATAAATAAAAAGTGGGCATGCGTTTCGTGTGAACGTTTCGGAGCTCGCGGAAGAGAAATTTGAATTTCGCTTCGTGTGTGTCTGCCTCTGTGAAAGATGGAAACGGTTTTGGGGAGCCCCCATTGATAGAGAGGAGAGCGGTCGAAGCTGTCCTTCGTGAGGAGGAGATACCCCGGTTGTAATATTAATTAGGTGTGGGAGCGATAGTCCGTGACGGTAGAGAGAAGAGAAAGGTGTGGGTTTGGTGGTCCGTCGAGGCTGTCGACCTGGAAACTCGAAACCTTTATTATCTGAAGCTCACGATGATGACGATTAGGGCTCCTGGTTATCCGGTTCACTAGACAAATGACTTCATTTGGGTGTTTGTCTGGGATATTTTTGGTTACTTGAGGTTACTGATTTAGAAACTAGTTCGGGCGGAAAATCTATAAGCTCACGGGGGTCGCTTTTCAAATAGAAAATCAAAACCAAAATGTCTCCCCGCGTAAGCCAAATACCAAAATGACAAGATGGTGATGAAGTCTGGGATTTCGAACCTGATGAAACGTACTTTTCAAACAGGTGGTGTAGTCAGTGTTAGTTGTGTTAGTCTTCTGGCTGTTAAGCTGCTTAAGTCAAATTTTGGGAGCCATAACAGACTGTTCTCTTAGCTTGTCCTCTTAGACATCCTCTGTGAATGGAAGCTTACTTTTAGTCAAATAATTTACTTATGAAATAAGCTCTCCAAGAGAGTGTGCAATATTTATGGAATAAGCTTCCCATGAAAGTTTGCATTATTTATGACATGAACTTTTCTTAGTTTTAAAAGTGTGAAGTAAATTCAGGAGAGTGTGCACTGTTTATGAAAAGAATTGTTCGAGAGTGTGCATTATTTTTGAAATGAATCCCCTGAGTGTGTGCAATATATGAACTGAACTCAACGAGACAGTTTGCACTATTTATGAAATAAATTCTTCGATAAACTGTCCAGTATTTATGGAATTAACTCTTCAAGAGAGTGTGTGCAATATTTATGAAACGAAGTCTCTAAGAATGAGTGCAGTATTTGATTAATGGTTTGGATGCATAATTTATAAAGTTTGATTTCTAGTCGAAACAAATCCATAAATAGTGCACATTTTCTTGGAGTATTTTGTTTCAAAAATATTGCACACTGTCATGGAGATTCATTTCATGAAATCAAATTTCAGTCGGATGAGGATCATGTTTGGTTTCGAAGCTCTCAGGCCCCAAATTTCTACTAAAACCGTTTGAAATTTAAACTTCACATCAACACCTACACCGCACCTTAAAAAACGTTCACCTCCACCGACTTATTCACGGACTAACTTTATCTACGTTATCTATCTGTTCTATATTCACGTGTCGAGGATAGTGAAGATGGTTAGAAGGTCGTTTAAGACATCAAAACAGATTCAGAATAAGCTATCTGATGTTCCAAATAACGTATCAAAGCAACCTGATCTAGTTTGCTGAATGTAAATGTGCTTTCGTGACGTCATAGATCTTAGCCAAACTTTGGCCACACCTAGAAGTGGGTGAGAAGGTTTGATAGATAATCTCTGAAAGAGGTTGTACGATTCAAAAACTTAGGTTTTGTCTTTCCCGTCCTCGAGTTTATGTTTCAACAGTGAATTTCCATTTCCTTTGAGGGATGTTTACTACAATTACAACAACTACAATCACGATTTCGATGATGACGGTACCACCGAGTCCAAATGGCGTGTCATCGATTACAAAAAAGAAAATTTTTTCAATCGCGATGAGCGTGTGAATAGAAAGAAATTCAATCGTCTCATCGAAACCTTGAAAAATGGTGTCTACGCCCTTTCCTCCCTCCCCACCCCTGGAGGCCCCCCGGTCCTCCCCAAAAAACCTATCACCTTTCGTGCCACGCGTAGTAAAAATGTTTTTAAGAAAAACAAACTTTTTATTACGGTTTAATGAGATCAGAAATATTCTCACGGTGGGAGGGAGGAAGGTCACGGGGTCAGTGCAAACAATTCGTGTCATCTCATGCATTAGGAAAAGGTGAGAGATTTCGAGAGATCATCTGGGAGGGGGGTTCAGGTTCAAAGGTCTGTTTCCAAAATATCTGTCCCACTCCACCACCACCCTTTACCCCCTCGATAGAACAAGACAGCGCAGAAAAAGAAACGATCGGGCGAGTCGAGGAGGTACTTTCGCTTTTATATGCCGTACCTGAAAGCCTGTTTTCTCAGGATCACTTTCTTAAATCAGTCAGTCGGCCTTTCTCGCACGACATCCTCCGCCTGAGTGATCAATCTTTTCCCTTTACTATTCGCGAATCGCCGACTTCGACGCCACCGCCTTGCAAATTCTTATTCTGTGCGTGTGTGGCGTGTTGTCTTCGGTCGATCTAGAAGCTGGCGAATGTGTAGCATATGAGCCGAAACGAAACCTAAACTCTCACCCATTAATCTTTCCTGCCTACCGGTTTGGACTCCCTCGCTTTTTAGGATTGTTCATCGTCATGGTAGCATCTGCTAGCCGTTTGGACGGTTGGTTGATCGGGTGGGTAGGTGGCGGGGCAGAGAGGGCCCTTTCGAAATTTTTTTAAGCAAACTTTGGTTTTGTGTGTGCGTTGCGAAAGATGATTTTGGCTTTTTTTCCTTCGCTTCCAATTTTGTTTGGCGATCTTGTGAAGAAACCAAATTTCGATAATTATTAATTTGAGAGGAGGTATGAGGAGGAGGGGGGATTGGTTGTTAAATAATGCGGGAGGTTGGATTCGTCTGTTCTACTTTAACAACCCGATTTGGAGGAGAGATTATGGTGACGAAACACTGAAACTTTGCTTTTGCGACATAGCCTGGCTGTGGTGGGTGTTCATTAAAACATTTGGGAACACGTTTGATGGACCAAAATCCTAACACCAATCCCTCATCAACCACTCTTCTCTGTATCTCCAAAATCCTAGTCCTACGCTCAACTTCTTTATTTTGTTCTTCACTACACCCAACACGACAACATCAGCTATCCTGAATAATCTCTCAGTCTGTTAAGTTATTGAGTTAGTTGTGACTTCTGGCTCCTTTCTGTTGTTCTAAGTCTTCCATTTCCTGTTGGATGTTCTTTTTCTTCTTAATCCTCTTCCGCAAAACGTGTCGAACGTTGTTCGATTTCTCGTCCGACTGCAGAATTTTTTCACTGATATGTCTGAGTTGTTGTTTGGTTTGTAGCACCTGTCCCAAAAGTTTCCGGTGTGCTTTTGGTAGTAAAGAACACTGAATGACGGCGAGGGATCTGAACTTACCACAGAAACGACCTATAAAAAGTTCTAAAAAGATGATACAAAAGAAAAGATTTGGGACAGGGAACTTTGGGACAGATGTATGGAATAGTTCTGCAGTCGCAAGACAAATGAACAACAGTCGAAACCTCATGTTATTCAGTAAACTAGTCTGATGCTGCTTGTTTTTCACACTTCTTTCTCTTTCTTTTGTTCTCTGTTCTTCATGTTTCTATTGTTTGCTTTTTCCCTGCTCCTTTTTCTTCTTTACTGTGAGCTGTTCTTTCGATTTTTATACGTTTTGCAGAAAATATAGAAAAATTGGATCTGAAGGAAAACGAACAAGCGTTCCTTTCTAAACGACAGGGAAATGAAGTCAAAGCCTTGAAATTTATAAAAGACGGTAACAAAATTGAACACGAACAGCTAACGAACCTAAAACGTAACAATAAAAAGAAGACCAATGAAAGACAAGAAGATGGGAGCAAACGAACGGCTAAGAGTAGAACAAAACAAAAGAAAGAAAAGAAAAAAGTGACAAAGAAAGAATCGGACTAATCTAGAACATTACTTAAAAGTCCTAGATAATTTCAGATGAAGAAGTCAAAGACAACAAAACAAAAAAAGACGGATTAGCGCAACGTAGCAAAAAGAAAAATGGCGTAATGGTTCCTCCTCCTAAGGTCATCAATCCGAACAGCTTAATTTGCCCGATTATCCGCGGCAAACAAGTCAAAAATGGCGTAAAAATTCATAAGAAAAGGAAATTACCAACTGTTGCAATGAAATTTTTAATGGCCAATTAATTGAAAAGCAAAATGGAACGAAGAGAAGAGAGAGAGAGAGATGAGAAGAAAGAAAGATGAGAGAGGAAAAAAAGTCGGAGGCATCGCAGATGACTGGAATAATTGCATAATTTAGTCGTCCATCATGGTCACGTGACTCTCCTATTCCCATTTACAAATAAGGTACACAGATCTGAACCTAATTCCTTCGACCATCCGTCCATCCATCCATCTTTTCCTCCGTCCGTCTGTTTGTCTGTCTCTTCTGTCTATCACATTTCCTTTGTGTGGACCATTTTCCCTGGTTCAATGTTCCGCACCAATCCTCAGGTTCTGGAAGACTTATGTTCGCACGATTCGAGGAAAATGTGACCCTGCTTCGTGAAAATTTACGAAAGGACATTGTGCTGTTTTTATCTATCTTCCAAAAATATTGCACACTTTTGACAAGGAACCGTTTTATAAGTATAGCTCACTTCTCTAGCTATTTCCTTCCATAAATCTTGCACACTCGTTTGAAGTTAAAGATTTTTCATCCGAAAATAATTCACATTTTTTACATAAAATTTTTTTTCTCATAAATATCGCACACTTTCTTTCAGAAGCTTTTTCATAAATTCTGCACACTCGTGAGGAATTTGTTTGATGAATGACACATAATTTTGGAGAAGAAAAATTTGTTTCATAAACCCTGAACACTTCTTTCATTCTCCTCATAAGCACCGCCCTTTTAATTTCCATCTTCTTTGATCTAAAACGAAGGAGAACCTTTATAACAAAGCCTAGAAAAAGAAGGCAGTGAGAATAGATTCGCGATTCTATTCTGGGAGGCACTCGATCACGAATTAGCAATCGCACCCACAACAGCCAACGGTACATGAAACATAATCGAAGTGGAAAACCTGGGTAGACGGGAGGATGAGGTGGTGGGCTGGGTGTAAAAGACGAGAGAAGATAGCAACAAGGCCTAACATTCATGATGAAAGATGTTCTGCCCTTATTTTTGGCCCACATGTCGAAGGATTTGCATTTCGATCTCCTCCATGACCGTATTCGGAGTTAGCGCTCGTGGGAATCAGACGTCTACTTTGAATGAGTCTAGTTAATGTTCCAGCCATGTTCCTTCGGCTGGCGAAACACGAGCAGGCAGAGCCAACCACGGAAGAAACATTTCGCCTTCCATCTCTCACCCACCCAACAGGGTTCCATCACGTCTGACTATTCTCTCAGTCACGGTTTAAGGTTCCTCCGATTTGATACAACGCACCCACGTCTCACAAGAAACGGTTTCTGTTGACTTGGTCCAATAATTACGAGCAAGAAGGCAGTGGTAAGCCGCAAACCGGACATGGAAATTATGTAATTTGAACGTAACAAAAAAATAGGTCGGAAAGATAGATTACAGTCATCACGGCTTCGGGTTTCCCTCATCTTCTCCAGGGTCCATGAAGGGAAAGAAGGTAGTAGCCACGGGTGTGGTTCGCGGAATCACGTACCAGGGATGGAAGGACGCGCGTGATGATTGCCACAGTCGTCTCAACGGCTCTATCCACCATCCCAACAACCCGACGACGCCATCGCCGTTTCTAATTATGATTTCGTGGGCCTCAGGTTCGCACGACCCAACCTTGTGACCCATAGAAGCCAAGGGCTTAATCATCGCGATTGTGTTCGATCAGCTCTTTCTCCATCCTCCCCTCCACACTCGACTTCCGAAATACCGAGTGAAAAAGCCCAGCACAAAGGCTCAATAATTGTTCAGAGGGCAAGTGGGTGCCATGTTTCTCGATCTACACTCACGACCTTCCTTTCACAACTGCCATAATTAATTTTAATTCGAGAAAGACAGTCTCAAAGAGGCTAACCTTAAGCCTAAGTGACTCGGATTCACCTGTAAGGTCGACTCACTCGCCGCCATTTTCATCCAAGTGGTAGCCGAAGAATGAAAACCTGATTTTCTGTTAAGAATCTTAGTTTGCCTAATCTATCGACCTGTGTCGAGAGACTGCTAATGAGTTAGTGACCGTGGCTGCGATTGTTTTGCGAAACCTTCTCGCGAATCGGTGTGGGTGCCTGTCGAACCTAAAATATTCTGTATGAGTCATCTACCAGTACCTGGAATGTGTGCTGGAGAGAATAGACCATAGTTGCTACCTTTCTCTGTTTTGTCTGCTTCCATTATACCTCTTTTGTAGTTAAGGATACCTTGTACCATTTCTCGTCATTCTTTTAGACTGCTGCTGTCTTTCTGTTTCTTCGTTTTGATCTTTTTCTTCCTGTCCTTTAGTTCTACCAATTTTATTCATTTTTCTCAGTCCCTCCTCCTCCTTCTTCGCGTACTTTCTGTTACTGCGATTCATTTCTGACTTCCTGTATGAGCTAAACAAACGTCTACTCACCTCATTCATCCGTCTCGTTTTTGATCAAACGCCAAAAGTCTTTAATTTTGGGAATCTTCTTTTAATGGTTGTTGCGTGTGTCCTCATCAAGGATTCAAATCCAGGAAGAGATTCAGAATTAACACCTTGGATTCGAGCACTCGAATTCGGACAGGACCGAAGGGGGCGGGGGGCGGGGGGTTAAGTTAAGGTGATAATACCACACGAATTAGTGCCAAATGTCCGAAAGAGGGCCAATCGCAAGTGGGCTCCAAGTTATAATTTCAATGAGATTCGAATGGAAATTATAGGGCCGTATCCAAGTTGAGAAGAAGGTGGAACGAGATAAACGACCGGAGAAATAGACATAATTTATAGCAAATAGCGAATAAACTGTTGCTATAAAAAAAAGAATCTTTTTCTCTTCAAATGAAACATAAACAAAAGTTGGTTTCGTTGGGTCGTTTATGCTAATAGCAGATTCGTGATTTCCAAGGCTCGATAACGCCATTGGTGTTGACTTTCCGTCTGATAACGAGTTACGAAACGTGATCGAACGGAAATGTTGCCAACCCATTGTGTTCTGTGTGTGTATGTGTGTACCTGAAATCCTCGAGAAAAGTCAAACGAAGAATTATGACATTCCGTGACGGAGACCTCACGCCATTTTTTTTCATTCAGTGTTGCTCATTAATAATGGACGGAAGATGACCACAAAAGGGGTCAAAGGCCCCGCTAACATGAAATCATTTACCCCCAGGCTTGTTGCAACGATGAGGACTCTGAAGGGTGTTGGAGATCCTCGAGGAACACTTCCAAACAGTCCCAGAAATCGTAAAAGCGATTGAGAACAGAACGTGGAGGGACATTTGATGATCTTCCTCCTGTGAAGAACAAACAAACCGAGGTTTTAAAAATGAAGATGACGCTTCTGGTTGTCTCTTCGAGTGATCATAAAATCCAAACTCATCTTCCTCTGTTTTGGTCATAAAGGACTTTATGCCGCCTACGCACATCCTGGCCTCGTCTTCCCGTGTGACTCAATCAATTTAAATTCCGTTCGACAAACTCGCGTTTGGTTTCCTTTGAATTGGACGGCCTGGGGCCCAATCGAACTTCTTCCGATTTGGTTTTATTGGTAAAAAGTTCCTGGAACTAACCCATAGTTCTCAAAATTCCTGCCGGCGTCTCTATCCTCCAACACTGGGTGGTTTCTTAGTGTCATTTTTAACGTGTCACAATCTCTTTTGGGTGCTGTCAAACCTTTGGTGACTAACCCAACCGACTACATAGAAAATCTTCTCGGCCCACGTTTTTGACCCATCTTCATCCTTGAGCTGGTTCCAAGACCTACCAATCCCATCATTACCCAGCACATCTTTCGAAGAGTCATCTTCATACGTAACTTTCGGTAGATTGTCAAATTTGTCCGCGAGAACAAAGGTCGTTTTGTTATTGACACGGCTCCCTGTCACCGCGACCACCGCCTTCTCTCCTCTCCTCCTGGAACTTGTCACGATACCAATATTGTTTTGCAAATCTCTGACCTTTTTCCCTCTCCCTCGGCGTAGTTTATCATCGCATTAAGTGAATGTGAAGTGAAATAATCCAGTCGTTGATAAGAAAACCACTTTTTCGTTGTTGCGTCTATCTTAATTGAAAAGAAAGATGAAAGTGAACGAATTAATTTTCCTCCAAGATTGTGGCAAAGCGAGTCACGTGACAAGGATACCCAAATGTGAGGCAGGTTACCAGCTGAAAATTGGAACTCACTCGCATCCAATTAGGCCATCTTAGATGACAGGGAAAGCAGGGAAACAAGGTCTAATCGTGGGTGTGAGGACAACATGAGACCTCGGGAGGACAGAGGCTCGATTCATGATCTCGGTTACGGACTCTCGAGTCTCTCTCAAATCCACGGACTTGAGTTTCACGTGGGTCACGTGGGTCGTGCTTTGACTTCCTCCAACGATTTCACGTCTTAAGAAGAATAAAAAAATCCTCTTTAAATGATTTCCACGCCATTTTATTATTGATATTTGATTTCTTTAACCGTGGAAATTAACACTTGGGTGTCGAGGGCACGTCTTACTAACTCGTTGGTCGCCATTTTGTTAATCAAATCTTTCTTAACGTCCATCTCTCTTGCGCCAGTCTTGAATTCCTTGTTTGAGTGTTTTGACGGTTTTGTGATTAAAAAGGGAAAACCGTTTTCTCCAAACTTCTGACGAATCCTTTCGACGTTTAATTGGCATCTCGAATGGCGCATGCGCAAATGGGAACGCACTTAAAACCGTTTCTGAAGTAAGCCACGTCATTGTAGATGGTTGTAGCCCCGATAAAGTACGAAGGTTCTGACTGCTAGAACCGGAAGCTGGACGAACCTTTCTTTAAGTTGCTGCTATCTAGAACAAACTAAACATTTCGTCAGAAATGTTCTCTCCGTCTACCTTTCGCTTCTTCGTGTTTTGAAAGTGATCGCATTCTCTCAGGTACGGAAAAAGGGAGATTTGTTTTGCACCTGATCAACTTAATCGAGGTAAAACAAACAAATTCTTTTTTTTGTTGCAATAATCACGGCAAAGAAATATTTACCTTGTTTTCGAAAACGGGTAGACCTACTTCGAACGAGGTAGGCAGAAGGCAAGAAGGAGGAGAAGAAGAATGATGAGAGTCAAGGACGAATCTTAATTTAATCGAAATACCTGAAATTGCTCAACCGTCGCGTTGAGACGATTATCGAGAAGACCCCGGAAGATGTTCTCGTCTTGTCTACCTCCAGAAGACTGAGCCCCCCTTGGGATTCGAAACCGATAACCTTTTCCATGTAGATACTTATCGCGGCGGCCATTTTGGTTAATTTATTCAAAATTCTGAAATTATTAGTCATTAAGTCGGCATCGATGATTTCGACCGGTAGTCAGTTTGCAGGCTCCAACACGTTCGTGAAGGAGAAATTCATAAGAGTAGCTACCTGTTTGAAGCAGGAGGAGGGGATTGGCTCTGGTCCATCTTCTTCTTCTTCTTCTCATCCTGATTGATACATATTCTCAATATGTGTGTTTGAGAGTTCTGGCTCATCACCAAAATTCCGAATATGACATCGGCTGCATCCTGTTTTCTCTTGGGAGAGAAATCCAAGGTTTCGACGACGGCAGCAAAGGCAAAACCTATCCGTGGGAACGAGAAATTTGAAGGAAACGGAACGGAAAGGAACTACAGAACCAATAGTTGGGGGCAGAGGAGGGGACTTCGATTTCGTATTTGGGACAAACATCTTGAGTTGGAAAGTTCAAACTAGATCAAGACGGAGGAGCATTCACCGGTCTAAACTAAAAGTGGAAAACATTACCATTTAGAAAAGAAAAAGAAAAAGAAAAGCAGAAAACGACTAACTCATTCACGGCCAGCTACTTTAGCGGCAACAATGGCAACCGCAATTAGTATGAGATTGGGTTAAGTATCCGCCGTTGGAGTAATTAAAAGGTCGACGAGAACTAAGCGGAGAAAGGAGGAGAAGAAGAGAAGGACGAACGGGGGGCCGGGAAGGAGAGGGAAAAGAGAGAAAGAAAACAAAATCCGGCGTAATTTTCACACTTTTCCAGCCATCGATAGTCCCAGAATCGGCGTTAAACCTTCTCAACCTGCCAGAAACGCGATAAATCAAAGGCTGCAAGGTGTCCCACTTTGGTAGCCATAACGGAAGTTGAACGATGACCGCTACAAAAAAGATGAAACACATAAAGAAAGTGTTTTTATACTAATCGGCGGCCATGACGGTTATAAAAAGTATAATTCAGGAAACAAAGAACCCTTTGTCAAGTTCTCTCCAGGTTTCCAGGTCCTCCGAACCTGAGTAAGTGACTTGGGGAGATGGAGGGGGGAAGGTCCACTTGACACTGTTACGTTTCTTTCATCTTCGACTTGTTGTCTTTCTTTGTTTTGTCCTGTCCTCTGGTTATGTGACAGTTTCGTAAGAGGGGATGTAGGGTGGGGAAGGTGCCACAAAGGAAATCACTGTTTACTTAGAACGAATAACGGTTTCCTTTGATTTGTTGACATAACGACTCTTTTCATGTCTTGCTAAACACCAGGCTTAACATTTTGGGGTTTGGGTGATGATGATGCCGAATCATCCCTTAAAACAAAAGAGTTAGAGGAGGAAGGAAAACAACAAAAATGAAAGAAGAGGAACAAAGGACAATCGCGTGATCAGACAAGAGGAGTCTTTCTCGATGACATCATTGTAGAAGAAAGATGAAGGGTCAAGGAAGCATAGCATCCCAATATGGGCATCACACATGGGTCTTGTTAACCAATCAAAAGCCTTCAACATCAGAAGAGAAACGTGGAAATCAAAGACGACAAAGATGTATGTGGAAGATGTTAAGATCAATTGATCGGTTGATCGTTATCGGAGTCGATTGATAGTCTCGTCCGGTCGTCAGAAGAAGAAAATGATCGGAGAAAGTTCAAGACTGACTGGACAGGCGGTTTCTCAAATTGCGAAAGGAGAGTCGCCACGAAGAGTCAGGAAGGAACGATGAATCCGGGGGAGGAGGAAGACTAGTCCCAGTGCTCGGTTGGATAAGGAGGACGGGAGGTGAGGTGAGGGGGGGTGGAGAGAAGATGGCCGTTATTTTGCAGCTGGTCGGAACAATGAACCTGCGTAACTACTCCAGAGGCACAGAACCTGGGGATAGTAGGCTTTGAGGTTATTGGAGTCAAACGATGACTTGGTCAATGGCGTTCGCTTCGCCAACACAATGGAAGTCAAATGACTTCCGATTATGTCGGTGATCGTTTGGTTGTTCTTGTTCTTCTTCGTCTTCTTCGTCTTGTTCCTCCACTTTGACTCTCCTCATGGCAGCTTTCTTTGTCTTTCATGCCGTCCTATCAATCGCCTTGCCTTTTATCTCCTTCTCGCCTTGTTTTGTATTTCTCTATTTCCGTTTCTTACATCTTCTGTTTTCGTTCTTTCCTTACTTCCTCTTCCGTTTGTGTCTTCTTATTCTTGTCATCCTTTCCTTCTTCTTCCTCTCTTTTGTTCTTAACTAGTTTTCCAAAGCCTCTTCACTAGTTATGCTTTATTTTCTCTTTTATCTTCTGGTTTGATTCATCTCCTACCTCGTTCTTCTCCTCCATTTTTCCTTTTCTTCCTCCCTCCTCTTCATGTCTTTATATTCCTTTCCTTATTTCTTCTTCTGTCTTCCATTGTCTCAGGTTTCTGTTCTTTCCTTCTTTCGTCTACCTATTTTCATCTTTCTTTTCTAGTTTTCTTCATCTCTCAACTTGTAGTCTTAACTTCTTTCATTAACTATGCTCTTCTTTTTGTCTTTTTCCTGATTTCCGAAGAAATTGTGTCTTTTCTATCCTACTTTCCTTATCTTTGTTTGGGTTTCATCTTTTATCATGATCATCTTCCTCCTAGCGCCATGTTTTGCTGTCTCACTTATAGTCCTGTTCCGTTTTTGTTTACGTATACCCATCCATAATCTTCTTATAGTCCATATTTATCTACTTTCTTTGTTCGTCCTCCTCTTTCCTTTTTCTATCTATTTATTATTGTCTTCTTCCTTTTCCCCTCTTTCTATCTTGAATTATTGTAGTTTCTTCACTAATTTTGCTCTCCTCTTTGACATTTTTATTGTCTTTTCTATTTTCCGGAAGAGGTTTCCCTTAATCTCTATTCTGGTTTCCTTATCTTTTGATTGAGTTTCAACTTTTTTCTTCGCCATCTCCTATCATCTATTCATAACTTTGAAGCCGGTTTTAGTTCTCTGTACAACTTTCTCAATATTTCTAATTTTCGTTTCTCTCTATTTTTATCTAACGATTATCTACTCTCTATTTGAAGTTTTATAAATTTGTCTAGTGTCAAGTCGATTTTGTCATCTGTTTGTCAGCTACGTTTCCGACTTTCTTTTACTTGTATCCTTCCTTCTCTTCCTTTTTTGTCTGCTGAGGGCTTTTCTTGCTGCTTCTTTTTTCTCCCTCTTCTCTGTCTTTTTATGGTTTTATCCTTTTACATTTGCTTTTATACTTGCTTAGTTGTTCTTAGTCTCGTCATTCTTTTCTCATCTTTATCTCGTGTTTGTGTTGTTTTCTTTTGTTTCCCTCGACGGTTTGTTTCTTTCTTTGTAAAGAGCATTCTCGTTGCAATTTATTTTTCATTAATTAATAGTCGGAAAGTCTAATTGTGTTTGATTCATAGTTAATTATAGTTAATCAAAGCTTAGGTTTGTACAAGTGATGAAATATATCCTCTCCTCCTCCTCCTTCCTCTCATTCTGCTATTAGGTTAGGTTGGCAAGTCTTCTTTTAAGACGCGAAACCGCGGGAACAATAAATCGCAATTTCCTGCCGTCGAGATGATCTGCTCCGTGTTCTCGTCAAAAGCTAAACATGAACACGAATTGAGTAGATAATCTCTTTACGCAATATCTCTCCGATTATTGTGGATTAATTGGGAGATATTGTTGTCATTCAGGGTGTCCTCGTCCTCTTTTCTCCTTCGAGTAGCTCGCATCATTATGGAACCTAAGTGCGAGTGAACTTGGACCTTCTCCGTTGGATTTTTAAGGCGCGACCATCGTAAAAACCGGGCGGAATGCATGTCGGTGTGGAAGAGGTCACATGCGAGAGGTTAAAAGCGATTTGTCCGTCTGTCTGCTATGTGTGTTGCCGTGATTCGTGCTCTCGTTTCTTCATTCCTGACATATGTTTCCACGCTTGGATGTTGGATAACCTGTCGCATTTCAAGGTTGTCAGGACCTTGGAATTTCTCCCTTTACGACTTGACTCTTCATAATTAAAACTAATTTCTCTTCACCTCAGGTGTTTGATTCGCTCAGGTACTTTGATCAGGTTTTCATTGTTTCCGGTCGGTCTTGTCTTTCACGTCTCGTCCTCTCATCTTCTAGAAACATTTCAACACGATTTTCACTCTTCCTATGGTCTCACTTCTACTTCCCAACACCTTTCAGGTATCTGAACACAACCTTGGCCTTTCCCAAAGACAGTCGCACCATTTCCCAGGAAAAGGGCTCCGGGGGAAAGTCGTTTGACCGGATTCAAAGGTCTCGTGACGCACTCATGAGGAATCCCAACGATGATTTCGATTTCAGGTATTGACAGAACCTGGATTCCGCTGATTTATAATTCATCCGAAGGAAAACAAAGCAAAATGGCCGACGGACTCGTTTGGCTTACTTTTGACAAAATCGAACTCCGTTAGGATTTCCGTTAGTTTTGTGATTTATTCCAGTTCCGGTCGCCCAAGGACCCAACACCAAATCCTTTTCTGACCCACCCGGTCCATAAATCAAAAAATCGATCTACTCCTCGCCCTTTCTCCTGCAAATTCGAAAGTCATTTTTCTTCTTAAACCGGAAGTTGACAACCCAAAGTTTCGGGAGTGGTGATGGAGAATTAGAAAGACGGAAAAGACGGAGTGGATGATTTAGAAGAAACCGGAAACGAGCGGTTAATTGGGTCATTTAGGTTGTGACCCAGGTGTTTTTTTTTATTTTGATGGAGTGACCACTTGACGAATTTTTCAAGAACCGTCGCGGTCATTTCGTAGCCGCTTTTCTACGTACCTGGATCTCTTTTTAGGAAGCGTTTTCATTCTCGACTGAAATAACTTCCGGTCAAACCGTTATGCCATCTTTAATATGGTCTGTTTACATTTCATTATTCTGGCAACGTTAACAATCGACCGGTGATTCGCAAACATGGCCGTCCAAATTTTTCCTTTTTTCTCCTTTTGACTCTCTTACATGACCGGTTTATTTTTTTTAGGCGCGGTTTCTAATCCTCTTGTGAATTGTTCTGTTGTTTAGAATTTTGTTGTTGTTGTTACTGGTTGTCTTTCATGGTAAACACATCTCCGAGAGAAAATTTTTGTGTTGCTTGAAAAGGTTTTTCGGTTTTGATGTGAGAAGGTTGAATGTACCTCGATGTTGTCCTTTCACGTCCCTCAGTTCCATTCGCTATCATCTTTCATCCCAGTCACGTGACCTGCACGCCGAACAACTTGTAGATATCCAACCTTCGGGTCTATCTGGTGGTCTGTGAGTAGAGTTGAGGGCATTTCAACTCGACTCAAAAGGAGATAAGACCTTGATTGTACTCAAAACCGATCTTAACCATAGCAAAAGTAAATCGTATCAGTAAGCACTCATTATAGTAGAGATTCACTCCAGCTGATCAGAACAATAAAGACAGAGCTTGAGGAGTATTCAGTTCCCCAAACATTACCCCCAGCAAAGCGTCTTCACGACTTGATTATCATAAAATGCACTTCATGAAGCAATAATAACCAACAATTACTCCCAGCAAAGTATTAAGGACTTCCCCAGTTCTCATTGTAATATTTCTCAGAAGAATTTATGATAATACAATAAAAATTACCGATAGCAAAACAAAAACCTCGAAGAACGAGCTGTAGGATGTATTAGAAAAAAATTATCACCAGCAAATTGGTTAACAAAGTCTTCAGCGGTTAATAACTCTTGTAAATTGTGCCTTGGAGGGTAACAAAAGCGGTAAAAATGACTGCTAGCAAAATGTACTTATCAAATAATAACGACTACAAAAAGTCACGCAATGAAATATTGGTTACAGTGAAAATCTTAACAATCAGATAAATTAACTGTAGCTAAAAGCTTCTTAGGGAATTTTTTAATGGTGGAAATTTGTGATAGGAGGTATTGCTTGTAGCAAAAATCTTTGCAACAGGCTGTTAGTCTCATGTTCGGCTAAATTTATTAAACAGCAAAGGATTACCACTAGCAAAAAAACTTCAAACAATCGGCTGTAGGTTTGCTCCAAATTTGCTTACAGAGGAAGAATGAGTTCTAACGTATTAACAGTTACTGCTAGCAGAAGGAGTATCAGCAGAGTATCTTAACAAAGGTCTCATTGGTTCTTGATTGTTTTAAACTCCGCCAGAAGTAAGAAATATTACTCACAGCAAAAGGGATTTTTCAAAGCGTAACAATTACAAAAATATTCACGGCAGCAAAATTTTCAGCGCCGAATTCATGTCAGTAGGTACTGCTGGCAGCAAAAAATCACGGAGATGAAACTCTCAGTCAAACATAACCTAACCTTAGCAATTAATTGAGGATGGAAACGTCCTTCTCAGGATTCAAGGAAAACTTTGGTCTTTGACTGTAGCAAAGCTTACTATATGGTCAGTGGCGAACTAAGTCTAAAGTGAGCCCTAGGTAACACTGTAATTCCGGGTTTTTCAGTCAAGACATCCTTAAAAGAATGAAAACCTAATATTCGGGCCCCAAAAATTACGGGCCCTAGGCACGTGCTTAGGTTGTTTACAATACAGTCTATTGTAACAATTCAGCTAACTAAACAAATGAGTTACTGTATAAGTACTGAGGGCTTATACAAAATCACTGTAACTATTTCTTGTCGTTCGTTTCCGTTCTTCATCCCTCTTGGCTGTCTTGCTGTTCTTTTACCCCCTTCTACCCATCCTAACATCCCGTGTTGTTGATATAGTTTGAGGGCCTAGACTATAATGCAACCGTCCTTTGAGAGTTTCCAGCTTTTGGCTTCAATTTCCTCCTCCTCTCCCATTCAAACATTCTTTGGGACAATAAGGACTCCGCCCCTTCATTATTCGGGGGCCCTATATTAACTTTCGGTTAAAAACCATAAAATTACGATTATGCGTTGTTATAGCCTCTCACCCGTTTGTCTTCTGTCTACCCCCTTCCTCCTCCTTCCCGAAGAAATGATAGTGTTAGCCTGGGGGTCAGTGCTAACACTCTCGACCGAAAGTTCTCCTCCCGATTCGGACAAAATCGCACTTTTTTGCTCAAGTCAAGGTCCTCCACAAGCGTTTTCACTTTTCCTTTTTATTTTTTGCTGTCAGTTGTCCGTACTGGAGTTTGGCCAGGTTCGCTCTCGCATTCCTTGGGTGAAGGGTGTGTTCGATGCCTTGAGATGGTTCCTCTCTCTCGCTAATGTTTTTTGTTGTTTCGGTTGTTTGTTCGCGAAATTCCTTTCGAGATGTTAACTTTGCCAAAAATCAACACCTACGGTTTTCTTTTTTTTTGTCTGTTATGACCATACCTGGAAATCCTCGTCGAAAACCTGATTTCCTGCTCATTTTGATAGTCGGATCTTGAAATTTTCGTTTTCGTTCGTCTTCTTCCAACCACTCTCTTCACTTTTGTTACTTGTTAATTGGTTTGAGGGAGTTGTTGTTCGTGACGTCATCAATTTTGTTACAACTTTCCATCCATCATCGAACCCTTTGTTGAGCCTGTTGGGAACTAGGAGGTAGTGTGCTGGAAGTTGAAAGAGCGGAACACCACACTCGGAATGTGTCATTGTCACGACACATGGCACGTGGCCGTTTCCGTTGATATATTATGCTTAGACTAGTTAACGTGCGCTCTGAATAATGTCTAGATCACGTGGTCGACTCAAATTCAGGACTTGGTGCATACGTGATTGGCTTGAGATTGTCGTTGAACGTCTTCGCGGACTAAAGTTGGAAGAGTTTTGCCTTGAGATTGGTCTCTTAGATTAATGACCAGGGTTTCTAGCTCCTAGTCGTGAACTAGCTAAAGAAGTCGACTAGAGAACAGTGTACCTGGCCGTGATAATTAGAAAACCTTATTTGGATTTTAATTAGAATATATTAAACGACCCATGTCCGAGGAACTCTCACTCACTCACTCTCCATCTTGCATATGTACTATACACTCAATCAAGCTCTAGGCCCTACCTAGACCTAACCCTCGTGGGATGGTTTTAGTAGTTTTCGACTCTTTGAGGGTGTTGCTGGTGATTAGGTCTGTTTTGTCTTGTGCAAGTGATCAGTTTTCCTTTTGCGCTTTAATCAAGTTGACATTGACAGTTCCATGTAAGGAAAAATCGGGTCTCTGGCCGACTCTCCGATCTCCTCCTCCACTTCCAAAAGACAAACACTCCCGTTTTGGAGCGATTCATTCATCTTTCATTGTTGTCTTTAACAAGAACCGGAGGAAAGCAATCGAGATTTCGAGATAACGAATCACGTCAAGGACGAACGCCTGGGTCTTTGTGGATTACGGTCTAAAGAAAATCTAGGAGATGGAGCTAGAAAGACAGAGCTCGTCTCCCACCCCCAAAACTATGCAGTCAAAGGTAACATACCTGGGTTTAGGTTCCTGGTCTTAGGTGTCAACCGGAAGTCGGAATGTCTTCCGTTGGGAATCCAGTTGGCCACCCGTGACCAATGGATAATTGCGAGAACATTTGTCTGCGTCTGTGTGGCTCAGATAGAAATTGTTGAAGATTTGAACCGGAAACTCTCCACCCTTGGTACGTTTCCTGTAAATAAATCGTAATTAATCAAGTTTCTAGTGGGAAATTACGCAACTCGGACGCCATTTTAATTATTTATAATAATATTAGTAAAGTAAAATGGTTAATTAAATAAATTTATATTTTGAGAAATGGAAGCGTAGCTGTGTCACGGTTGGAAATTGTTGGTCTAATGGATTCGCCATGTTTCCGCCAACTTTTCACTTCCTCGCCCCACTGCGACTGCGCATCTTTTCCTTTACCATAATTATTATTATTATCGAAGGAATCCCGTTTGTCCTAGTCGTGACTCGTTTCTTTTTCCTTTTTTTCTTTTCCTATGTCTCTTTCCTGTTTCTTCTTTTCTTTCTTTCTTTCTTTTCGCTTTTTTGTCCTTGCGTTTTGTTTATTTGTTTCCCCGCTTTCCGGATTCATTTTTGTATTCTTACCTCTTTCTTCTTATTGTCTTTCTTGTTCTTCTGTTTTCCGCTTGCCGGGTTCTTCTTCTATCTCACTTTCGTCTTATTTATTTCTTCTTTTCTTTCTATTGTCATTCTTATTCTTCGTCTCCTTTTCTCGCTGGGGTGTTTTTCATAGCCTTCGACTCCTGCTTTGGTAGTCTCTTTTCCTTTTTTCCTCAGCTTTATTATTCTTCTTTTTGATTGTTTGTTGTTTTCTTGTCTTGATTCCCACTTTTGGGGTTCTTTTCCTATTTCCTTATTTGTCTGCTTTCCTTTTTTCTTTTGTTCTCCCGGTTCTGGGTTGTTTTTTGCTTTTCATCTGCTGCTTTTGCTTGTTCCTTCATGTTCTAAGTTACTTCTTGCTTCGACCTTCTGTTCTTGCTTTTGGCTTTCTTTCCTGCTCTCGTTTTTACATTATTTTGTTCTTACTTCTTTTTCTACCTCTTTACCTCGTTTACTCTCTTTTTGATTTCCTCCTTTTACTTCATTTTTTCTTTCTGTGTCTTCTTTCACTGTTTATCTTTTTAAATCGAATTGACCAGCACCTACAAGAAGGTGGTAGTATAGTTGATTCATTGTAATTTAAGACAGGAAACACCTTGACCAAGGTCGGGAGATGGCCATTCCGCTAAATTATCACCTTTGAGAAGAGTCGTGATGGGTGGATAGAGTTCGCCGGAAACCGGAAGGAAGGAAGACGGAAAAAGTGAAAGCTTGGGGTGATTGAGGGTGTGTTGAAGGACGACGAGATGAACTATCGTGGTTAGTTTGGGAGGATCTGTCAGGAAGTTTGGGGTTTTGAAGTGATTTCGTGTGCACAAGTTTCACTTCTCCTTCTTCTGGATGAGGTGGTCAAAAACGCAAATACAGCTGTCAGAGATTATCCGTAGATTCTTTGGTGGGTAGATTACCGAGATAGATTAGATTGGTAGATGGGTTTGAAAGATTTTTTTTCGTAGCAGCATCTCTTCTCGTTTTCTTCTTTTCAGTCGTTTTTCGTCTGATTTGTCTGTTTTCTCGTTTGATCTTTCAGTCTCTTGTTCTAAATTTGTCTTTTTGTTTCATCTTGTTCTGCAGTTTTTTTGCTGTTTTCTACTTCCTCAATTCTTTTTACACTGTTTCTTCCTTTTGCTTCCTTCAACTGCTTTTGTAGTTTGGTGTCAGATGTTTTTGCTTATTCTCTATATCTATTAATCAATCTTATCTTATCCCTGCTGTCCGTCCTTCATTTTCAAGGACATCTGATTGTCGCAAATCACGACATTTTTGAATCTGATAACCGTCCAAAATCACTGAAACAGCTGTAGGAGATGCGATATAAACCTTATTTCTGGTTCTTTTGACTTATACACCTCCTTCAAGTTCTTTTTGGCTGTGACAACACCTATTAGATAACCCACTGGTGGGTGTGACAGGCAACTAGCCAACCACCTGCTTCACACAATCAAGGAAAAAATGTCGACCTTTTCGAAAAGAACCTGCGAACAAGGCACAAATCATCTAGGCACAGCTTCGCTCAGTTTTTTATTTCTGTTTTGTTTACGTCGCCTAATTAATAATCAAACAAATGAAAAATATGCCCTCGAGTCTGACACCGGCCCTGAGAGAAACGGCAATAAAATAACTCGAGGTGTCGCAATGCCTGTGAATAAAAAGTTTAGAAAAGCCGAAAGGGTACCTGATTGCTTTGCCAGGTTCTCTTACAGGTTCAAGTACTCTGACGTAATACACATTCAAATCGCTTGTTTACCGTCATATTTTGAGTGCCTTCCACTTCTTTCTTTCATTCTTTCACGGCTTTCTTCGGGGGACATTCGCTTAATTGCCCGACTTTTGAGTTTTTTTTTCGTTTTTGAAAAATGGAAACTTCCGGGTTTTTTTGTGTTGATTTTTGTAGGAGGAAATTATGACTAGAACGTGGTGATTGTGCTTGGAATTTGGACATTTTGGTTTTATACACTTAAAACCTGAACCTGATTTGTTTTGAAAGGTTTATTTTAAGAATTTGAGAGACTAGCTCGAGGGTTGAACTGAGTAAAGTGAGTTTTGGAGGAGTTGAAGCTGCTTTTGACTGTCGTCTCGTAGCTTCAGCAACGTCTGTTGATTGTCGTCTGCTTTAGGTTCTTCTTCCTTCTTCTCCTCTCCCTCTCATTTTTTGGTCTTTATCACTCTCTCTTCGTCTCCTTTCTTGGTTTTTCTTTTTTACCTTTCTTCCCTCATCAGTCAGTAAACTATCTGCTGGCTATTCGTCCTGTTTTTGTTCTTCTTATTTTAATGGAAAGTGTGCGGCATTTATGACATAAGTTTGAGCTTAAAGTGTGCAATACTTATGAAATGAGATCTCTTTTGTAGTGTGCAGTATTTATGAAATGAAATATGCTCCAGTATGCATTATTTTCATAATGGAATATCCTTGAAGGTGTCCACGATTACGAAAACTGAATTCTCTCAAATGTGTGCAGAATTTATCACATGATTTAGAGCGTAAAGTGTGCAATATTTATGAAATGTTGAATCCCGTTTTAAAGTACAAACACAAATTTATCACACTTGTGCTTTGTATTTTTTTCTTCTTCTGCTTTCTTCTTTTAGCTTCTCTCACTGTGGAAGGTTGGGCTGAGGGTGACTTTGTTTTACTTTACTTCTTCATCATTTCTTGTTCTACACTTTCCTCCGTCTTCTCAGAATTCTGTTTTTCATTTTTTGATAGAATATGAAATTCTAACTCTGTCCTTCTCTTCATTCTTATTACAAAATCCTCAAATTTAGTTGAGAATTAAACACAGGAAAAGATTTGTCAACATTCCGTTGAGTCGAAAATTTGGAAACGACGACCGCGAAACTATGTCCACCTTTACGACATCTCAATCGACCAGCAGAAATCAAGCTTTTCTAGACTTGAGAGGACAAATACGAAACAGTCATTATCCCTCCAAATTTCTTTTGACGAAATCAGGTTAATTAGACTAGAAATCAGAATTGCAAACGGTACTAAACCTTGACAAAATCATTTCGTACTGATTTCATTCCAAGTGGTTCCCCCCAAAAAAAGTTTCGCAGGGACACCGGCTCTTGAAATATCCATAAATTTCAAATTCAAAAAGAAGAAAGTAAGAGGCGAGCTAACAAAATAATCGAATTCGAAAAGGTCAGTTTCTTCATTTCGAAATGGGGCAAAAAGGGGGAGAGAGAAGTTTCGAGAAGAAAACTTCCATCAAAGGTTTCTCACTTATTCCAAGACTGTGACCTGCAATTCGGACGAAGACATTTTTGTTTATTTATTTAATAGTTTGAAATGTTGTCAGACCTGCTTGACACACCTCGTTCAACAAGCGACCGCTCGCTGTAACCGCCCACGTGGTTTTTCGCCAGGAACAAAGCCTTCGCTTCGAAAGTATGAGGAATCAATTAGTAATGATAGAAGAAGGCGGTGTGAAGGGACGAGGGGCTGGTGGTTTAGAAACCGGGATTTAACGAACGGAACACACAAATCGGAAATTTTATTTTGTTATTCCAAGACCGTTGCCAAAATGTTGATTTCTCTCTCTCTCTCTCTCTCTCCGTTCAGAACAAACAAAAAACCGCAACATAATTGAAATTACCCGATTCGGAAGTGGAGTAAGGAAGTAGAAGAATTTTTTTGTGCATCATAATTCGGCAACTTTGTTTCGTTTTGTTTTCTTTGTGGAAATGAAATCTCGTCGGACGATGAATGACAGACAACCGCATGAAAGAAGCAGAATGGAAGTGGTCTTACGCAAGCGTGGAAATGAAACGAATGTTCTTGCGGATTTGGTGGCAAATTGGAGTAGGAGAGAGAGAGAGAGAGAGAGGATGATGATGAGCATTGTGGTCGTTGATGATGAGAGTTAGTGGTGGTCATTGTTTGGGTTAATGGTCGAGTGTATCTTTCGTGTGGAGGGTGATTACTGCCATAATTTTCAAGGATTTGCTTCCCTAAACTTTAGTTCTGCCATCTGGACGTTTTTCTAACATTTAAACGACCCTAATTTACAGATATTTCAAGTTCTAACAATCCTATTAAACTTCAAAACAGAATACTGACTGTAGCAAAAAATCAGCGAACCCAAAAATCCAATCAGGCAACCCTTTGAGTCAACAACTCAAACCTAAATCCATCACCAATTTTTAACCCATTTCATATACAAAGACAATTAACTTATCAAATCTGAACCCCAGCAAAAGACAAATGCTACCTCTATGAACCTTGCTACCACCATTATTTTAGAAAAATTTTACTTCTCCCAATTTCTCTTAAACTTCAAAACAAAATATGAACTACAGCAAAAATTTACAAACCCAATAATCCAGTTAATCCTGTTGAGTATACAACTCAAACCCACACACACACAAATCCATCACCAATTTTAAACCCATGGTGCAGACAAAGACAATTAATTTATCAAATCTTAACCCGAGCAAAAACAAATTCTACCTCTATGAACCTTCCTATCACCATTATTTCAGCAAAAAAAATTTTTTTTAAACCAATATTTCATTAGGAAGAAGTTTCCACAGCGAAAATCCATTCAAACATACTCGTAGCAAATTTAAAAATTTCAACTAGCAAAAAAACAGAACATAACACAACAAACTTTGATTATAGCAAATAATCCCCTACACTTTAATTTTGCCATCTGGACGTTCTGCTATCATTCAAACTGTCCTAACATGCCCCAACTTACAAATATTTCACGTTCTAACAATCCTATTTTCCTACTTATTGTCCCTTCTTCCAATTTCTCTTAAACTTCCAAACGGAATATTGACTGCAGCAAAAAATCACCGAACCCACAACCCAGTCAGTCAATTCTGTAGAGACAACTCAAACCCACAAACCTAGACCGCCATCAAATTTTAACCCAATCTTCATACAAAGAAAATTAATTCTTCAAACCTTAACCCCAGCAAAAAACAAACTTTGCCTCTATGAATCTTGATATTAGAATCATCTCAACAGAACTCTCCTTTAAGAACATAAATTTCATTGGGAAGGAGTCTCCATAGCAAAAATCCACTCAAACATACCCACAGCAAATTGAAAAATTTTTACTAGCAAAAACAAAAGCAGAACTTGAATACCAAACAGCAAACCTTGATTATAGCAAATATTAACAACAACAAAATATATTCAAGGAAGTTTTCCCGTAAAAGAAAAAATAAAACCAGCGTGACTGTAGCAAAAATTCGTTTCAGTAAACCTTAATTGTGTGCAACGATTTATTTCCGTACGACTTGACCACAGCAAATGTTTAATTCATCGAATGAATGCAAGAAACTCGGTATCCATAACAAGATAATCAGTATATCAAATCTTGACCACAAAATAAATAAAAATCATCTCATTAAAGCTTGATACTAGCAAATAGTAATCATTACAAAGCAAGTTTTGAATACAGCGGGTGTTGTGTTTTCCAACAGCAAGTTTACAAACAGAGATGGTGATTACTGCTCTAATTTTCAAGGATTTGCTTTCGAACAAAATTCTAAACCTCAGTTCTGGGTTATTTGCTACCATTTGAACTGCTCTAATTTCATGGTTTCGATATACTACAGTTAACCCAAGCTTCAAGTCTTATTAGTCCTCCTGCTGTGGTTACCTCTCTTTCGTTTGAAGTGTAACAAAGAATGTCGACTGCAGCAAAAAATAATTTTATCAGCAGACAATTTCGATCGAACCCTTTGAACTCGAGTCCTTTTAACTAACTCGAAATCTTGTGATATTTTGAAAAAGAATGCTAAAGTGTATTTGTGAAATAAACTTCACATAAGAGTTAACATTGATTTGAATAAAAAGTGTGCAGTATTTATGAAACGAAATCCACGTGAGCGTTAAAATGATTTTTACAATGGTGTGATTTATGAGTAGTTTATCGATTTTCAAGTCCGAAATAGAACCGGCTCGTGGTCGCGAACTAATTTCAGATAAGAAAATCCATTTTAACAGATATAACTCTAAGGCATACAATTATACTCTAATCATTATAATTATAAGATTATACGAGTATAAATTAAGAGCCTGCTTTACAGGTACAGAACAAAAGCAATCATGTCCGGACGTCGAATTCGCGTAACAAACCAAGTGGTGAGTGAGAAACACCTCTCGAGTTTAGCCCTCCTCCTTCCTCCCCGGTCTGTTCTTTGTCTTATCCCGCATCACACCCAACCACCAACATCACCATCACCACCACCACCACTACCTCCGTCTTCCTTCCACACTTGAATCCTACATCGGCTTTGGTGCCGGTCACAATCACGTCACAGGGCAATGAAAACCATTTTGTTTGAGTGGTCTCAAGTAGTGGAGTAGTCTCTCTCGGTTCTGAGTGCCCACTTTGATTGTCCGGGTCCACTCCCAAAGTTGAATTTACTTATTTTTCATTATTAAAATTAAAAAAGGCCATTCGAACGGGAGTTAACACTTTAATATTAATGAGGAGAAGTAGAAGTAGATGAAGAAGAAGAAGAAGAAGTCAAATGCCTGATGACCGAGAACCTGAACAAAGAACGAGGTGGTGAGGGGGAGAGGAAGAGGAGGGATGGGAAGGGAAAAACTTTTTTTTTCCTTTCTTCTGGCCGTCACGGTGCAACCCATCTGACAAATTCTCTCTGGAGGCCATCGTGAGTACAATGACAAGTCCGTTGATCTTTAAAAATTGGGTCCTCTACTGGTCTTTCGGTCTCCTTTTACCTCCTCCAATTATTTCTTTTATTTTAATTGAGATCTATTTGTCATCTTCTTCTTCTTCTACTTCTTCCTCTTCTTCTCCTTTTGTTCTCTCCCGCACACCTTTTTAATTAATCATTGTTTCTTTTGTTTGTCTACTCGAGACTTTTTGCACTTTTCTTTTTCTTCTCTTTCGACCTGGGTGATTGTGGGAATGTTGAGATTGAACTTGAAGGATTTGAAGCACAAGGAGACAGGGAGGAGAGGAGACAGATGGCATTGGTGAGATTTTCGTTCTGTGACAGTCGGTTCCATGTCTTGAGCTCTTGTTTTGAGTTCTGCTGTCTCGTCTCGGCTTGCTGTCCAAAGATTCATCTCATGTCGGTTGTATTTCTAGTTGGGTCGTTTTACTGTTGTCTGTTTTTTGAACACTACAGGTGTTGAATCAAACCCATGAACTGGTTGTGCTTAGCCTTATCACTACCTCCTGTGGTTTTAGAACCAGAGAGGGATACAGTAGGAGGAAAATCTAACCATCACTTCGCTAGTCAGGTGTTGTGACCAGTACACCTCCAACAGCAAAGATATTAAAATACAGAAAGGAAGAGTAGATGCAGTGATTGGGTCGCGAGATCGATGTGTAAAAGTACAGTAGCTTACAGTTTGCTAACAAACGGAAGTACAAAGAAGCCTTGCAGAAAATGAAAAGAAATGAAAAAAATGACGGATGACTGGGTAGACCATCAGGGACAGGTGGTGGCGGTGGCGGACATTAACTCTTCTCGCCCTCAAAACCCACAGAGATAATTAGTCTGTTCTTCCTCATTTCTTTTTATTTACACAACTTGTCTCAGAAGGTGGAGGAAGAGAGATTGCGGATCGAAACCGCAAGAAATAAATCATAAAAATTTCAGAGAAGAGATGTTGAGCAAAAGATCTTCCTCCTCCTCTCTTCTTTCTCTTCCTCCTCGTCTTTCTTTCTCCTCGATTAGTTAAATTCGTTTTAGTTAGCAAGATGGAAATACCTGAGATTGATTAATCCTCGTTAATCAATTCGTTGGCAAATCCTCCGAGATGTGACGGGCAAACGTTACGGTTTCCGCCGAAATGAAATCCTCCGTTCCAGCAGACTCGGTCTCGGTCCGTCACCCGGTAGGCAGGTAGGCCTCCCTGGTGCTAATGCTGAATTCCTCAACTTCAGGTTCCTCGAGTTTTTTCAACCGCAGAATCAATTATTATGCAACTGGAAAATGGAAATGAAATGTTTTAATCGAGGCAGTGAGGAGGACCTTGAACCTGAATTTTTTTTGTACTTTTCTGCGAAAATTGCTTCGCGATTCGATTCCCTCATTCAAGATGGAGTCTGTTTTAATTATGCTCTCTGTTTCCTGATTTCCTATACCCTTCTGTTGTCTTTTGACTAACTCAAATCAGCTCAGGTAACATTTATCAGAACCTAAATAAAGCAGTAACACAGTAATTATTGCTGAAAATGGTCAGAAATCTTGACCACAGCAAAGAACTCATCTCGCTAATTAGACAATCGACTCTCACTCTATCTCTGTCTCCTTATGTACCGTTCTCTCTCTCTCTCTCACCTTCTCTGACTTCTTCTTTTGAGCTAGTAACATCCAATGGTCACTTTCACGGTTGATTCAGGTCCAAAAATTCATTTCCCATTAATCACATTTCCCCGGAATTTTTGTGCAACAATTCACGCTGGCGTGACGTAAGCGTCGTCTCGCGAAACTACTTTTTCTGTGTTTGGTCAGTCTCTGTGTAATTTGCCGATAAAAATTTAAGAAATAAGAGTTAAGAAAAAATTATTTTGGAATTCGGGTCAAAACAAAAATCCACATTAGATAATCGATAATTCTTTTATAAATCAAACAAAACCTAAATGGCGGACAGCATTTCAGGACCGAACCTGGATTTGAGTGACCCCTTCCTACTTAATTATATAACTCAACCCTGAGGTCATACCTGACCAAGCTAGCTTTTCCCAGAGATCCATGCCTGGTTTCTGTGCCTCTTCTTTGTTACTGATTTCACTCACGAGAACCTCGAAGGTTCAAGGAAGTGAAGAAGAAGGGAAACAGGAGATGTGGCAGGTTGAGTCGAGTTGAGAAACGGCCGATACCTAGTCACGGTCGGACCACACCTGATCTCTTCCAGCTTGAATCGACTATTTACAAATGTTTGATTTATTTATGGTTATGGCTACTCGGAAATTCATTTTAATAATAAAAGAAAAAAGTTGTAATGCTGCCATTTTGGGACTTGGCTGAAAGGCTTTTGTGTAAATCAATCGATCAATAAATCAATATCGATGGCAATGCAATGTGGCGTTTCGATGCCCGATGACCGGGGGATCTTTTGTTCCAGCATCCTTTGTTCTCAATGTGCTGCCTTGTTTGTTCCAACTTTTTGTTTATTCTTCTGCCTACTGACCCAGACGGAGCTTTTTCTTTCCTTTGTCTCTCTTCGACACGTGTTCTGATTCGGTTCAAGATGGGCATTTGGAGACTGTTTGTTTTGTTTGCGGTACGTGATTAACCATTTACAAATCGCAAACACAAGAGGGCTGTTGTCCTTTAACTCTAGAACTATTATGTAATAGCTGCCACGTTTGTCGTTGGTATCTACTGCTAACTGTTGAAGGATAGAAGATGGGGTGAGAGAGTTCACAGACAGATGACACCTTTATAGGTCTCGACTGTTTTAAATGAACTCCTGTCAGCAATAAGATCCACTGAAGATTTCCTGTAACCCAAACTCAAATCTTCTTTTATAGTCAGTTAAACAGCTCTAACTTACAGTCACCCTTTGCTACTTCATGGAAAAGTCTGAATAGAGAACCGGAACAAACAGGAAACAGAAAATTGAAGGAGTTTGAAAATATAAAAAATTGTTGAGATGCGAGTAGACGAGCCGGAAGAATATTTTTTAAAAAAGGGAAGATTGAAAGCGAGGGAAACGAAAGGAAAAGCTCGATTAAACGAACGGAGGCAAGAAGTAAATAAAAAAAAGCTCCAGGAGGGAATGGGATCGACTTAACAACAGCAACAACAACAAAGAAGAGAGAAATGGTTTCGCTGTTTATATTTGTTGCTCCCATCTTTCCCTAATTTCACAATCGATTGACAGCGATACACCAAGAGAGAGAGTATCTAGGAAGATAAAAGAAAGTGGGAAAGGGGGCGAATTGTTTGAAAACATCTTCCTGGGGGGGTATAAACTTTTTTTGTTGATGGAAAGATGCGAAGGGTGCATTAGAGTGCATGCATGCGAGTGGGAGGTAGCAAAAGGGATGAAGAATTGCGGTAAAATAAAATTATGAACGGTCACGTGCCCGAAAACATGAAATTCAATTCGAAATCGGTTCCCAAGATTGATGAGACCCAACCGTCTGCTAATATTGAAGCCCCGGGATGTCTGTTCGTCCGTCCGCCCTGCGTTCGATCGTCTTTAATTGCGTCTGATTCATTGTGAAGTTCTTTCATGACCTTGGAAAATGATTTCGCGTGGAAAATTGAACCGTAAATGGAAGTACTGGTTGTTAAATATGCGAGGAAGGTGAGCTGACTAATACCTGAGCTTTTAGAAGAGCCGGAAATGTCTCTATTGGGAAAGTTAGGTTTGGTTTGGTATGAGAAGGGTTCGCTGGCCGAAGGTTTGACTTGCCTGGAAAGGTATGACGTTTTGATGTTTGTGTTCTCCTCTCTCTTCTGTATCATCATCATCTCTACTGCTATGTCTAAACCTATCATCGGTTCTTCCTTCTGGTTTTGTTTCTTTTTGCTCTTTCCTCAACCTCTTGAATTGTTATTCCCTTCCATCCAACTTCCAATCCCTCCATTTTGTAACAGAAAAGAAAGAAAATCGGTTCATCCATTAACTCCTTAAAGTGATGTATTAAAGGACAATCTTCAAACCCACGAGAGGGAAACTTTATTAAGTAAGAAAAGGATAAAATCGAACTCAATGAGTTCGCCATCTTGTTTCTATTAATTGAGGGAAACTCTGGATAAAAATAATGTTCCGACTAGAGGAGGATGATGTTCTCCCTCGTGATCCGTGCCGACGTCTGAAAACATAAACATCTGGAAATCATCGAAGTCTTCAGACGACCCGTGTCATCATGGGGTGAATACACCGCAAGGGGGTTGTGATGAGAGAGGGTGGATGGATTAACGGACGTCTGACGCCGATTTTCGCTTAGCCCACCGATTTTTAAAATCCTCTTTCTCATCTTCCAAGTCGTTTTAGATCTTCCTCTCCCTTCTGTCGCTTTTCTTTTATACAACTTTTCTGGATTTGTATAATCCGCGTTTCCCTCCTTCCCGCTAATTTTCACTTCATACTTCCCCTGATAATTTACCACCGATTTTGGTTTCTCTGGCTTTTTTGAATTTCTGTATCCTCCTTCTGCTTCCGAGGACTTCTTTTGTTCTACTCTCGAGATATAAGTGGCAAGTTATCACTTCAAAAAGTAACCGACAGTCAGGATAAAGTTAACAATCGAAAGATACAAACTACATCCTCCACAACAAGAGTATAACAAACCAGAACAAGACAAGACAAAACCGAAACCTTTAACCTGACTCGAATGCCCTGGGCAAAAACACCTGACCGCACCCAACAAATTCAAAAATTTTCTAATTAAAACATCAAAACAGAAGAGAATGAAAACCAGGAGAGAGACCTCACAACCTCAAGCAACCAGAAACACTTCTTGGTAACAACCTAATCTCACATTCATTAGTCTAAACATTTCCCTCTCCACACCCTCTACCCCTAAAACAATCAAAACACAGCCTCGAGCCAGTTTTTAAAAATAAAATTTCCTCTTCCTCTTCCTCTTCTTGCCTTCCTCCAAAGTTGGTGGTCCACGAGAGAACAAGTCAACAAACTGAAGAAATTAAATTTCACCCCTTTGGAGGAGAGTGAGAAGGGATGGACATCTGATCGACACATCCCTTATTTGTTTAAATCATTATTTTTTAATAAAAAGAAAATTGAATTTCGACTCGAAAGGGTGAGGGAAAAGGGTAGAAAAGGTTTTGACATCAGAGGCGTCGGACATTTTGTTTCCTAGTTAATTCGATCTGACGTCTGGATAAAATGAGTTTTTCAACGTAACTCCTTCGGGACGGACGTTGGACGGTCGTCACATGGTGGAGTGTTCCAGTTTCAAAGTCTCTCAAAATTATTTTTATCAGTTTGTTATATCACAAACAGTGCCTAGTCATAATATTGTATATAAAACAAAAGGTTCCTATCCGATCGTTCCTTCTAAAGCTGAGTCATACCATATATATGTTACCCCAAAAGTGATAAATCAGACAAATCTATGTCTAATTTCCGGCGATTATTCATAACCACCAACTAAACTTGGTCAAAGTGACCAATTACTGAGTACTTATCATATTTACCAGTTATATTGTAAAATATCCAAATTGTAATGGGGAATTTAATCAAAGTTTGCTCAAATTATAATTTGAATATTATATAAACTAGCAGGTAAATGTGATAAATATTTTTGTCGCATTAATCAATCTTAGTTGGTGATTATGAATAATCACCGGGAGTAACATATCATGCGAACTGGAAAGTAATATCCTACGTATGTTAGAATAAAAGTGATAAATCATGTGAACATATTATATATATTATTCTCGGCGATTGTTCATAATCATCAACTAAACTTGATAAAAGTGACCAATTACTGAGTGTTTATTACATTTACCGACTAATTCGTAAAATATCCTATTCGTAATGGGGAATTTAATAAACATTTTCTCAAATTATATTTTATAAACTAACAGACACTATAATACTAGACGTTTATGGACTTTAAAGTATATATACAACGGTGAAAGTGATAAATCATGTGAATATAAATATAATTTGCAGGGATTATTCATACACACAAACTAAAATTGGTAAATGTGACAAATTTTTGAGTATTTATCACATTTACCGGTTAGTTTATATAATCCCCAACTCATAATAAGAAATTAACATAAGTTTCCTTAGATGTTTGGCTTCTATAACTTTTTATTGACAAAAGGTAAGCAATCTAATCGGCTGTGCTCGTCAGTAATAGTGAACAAGCCTCCCAACAAGAAATGGCGAATACAGGAGGTGAAAAAGTGACAGAAGGCAAGAATCCGAACAAAATTTAATCAAATTCCCCATTACAAATGAAGTATTTTATAAACTAACTGGTAAATGTAATAAATACTTAATAATTTGTCACATTTTTGAAGTTCCTATGGTAATTATGACTAATCTCCGGAAATTTTATATATTTATCACTTCTACCGTGAAAAATATATTAACAGAACCGATATTATTTTCAGGACACCCTAATAAACCAAAGGTTACATAGTATTTTATACGGAAAATATTATTAATATATATTTTATAGTATATAAGCAAATTTACCACTTTTATGTCTCATCACTCCTCCTCAAGATGAGGTTTAAGACTCAAGGACAGAAAAACTCTTAGAAGAGGAGTAGATTGGCTGGGTCACGCGACCAGTGTCTATAACTACAGTACCTAACAGTATAATGACAGACGAGAACATAAACGAAACCTTACAGAAAATTAAAGACAGCACTGGGTAGATCGACAAGTAGATAAATCGTTCGAAGTGTGGATGATAACCTCAACCACAGACCTCCCATCGAAGAGGAGGAAACAGAAGAAGATGAGGAAGAGGAGATGATGATGATGATGTTAGACAATAAGGAAAATGGCGGGGAAGGGAATCATGGCAGTTTTTATCAAATCGATATCTCAAAAAAATTTTTTTATTTCCCATAAATCCGTTTCCACCGCCCTCATCTCGGTTTCCTCCAAATTTTCGTCAACTTTCTCTCCGATTTCCTCAAAAACCTTTCACTTCCTCCTTCCCCCTACGTCCGGTAGTTTGTTTAAGGACATTTTTTGCAAAAAATAAATAAATAAAATAAACGAACCGTTTGCTTGTAACCTGTCGATGAAACATGTTAAAGAGAATTCGCATAACAAACCCACGCCCACAACGTCAGATAAATAAGTAAATAAATAAATAATTTAGAGTCCGAGTTGAAGGAAATCGATTAACTCTGCCAATTTACCTTCTCCTCCATATTTGGGACTTTTCTTTTTATCTTTTATTAGTAGTAGCAAAGTAGTAACTCACGTAGAAACCTGAAAGGGGAGAAAACCTTAAACCTCGAAACCTCATTCAGTATGAAAACATAAAAATTTATGAAACGTAACAAAGAATGCAACTTCACTGAAAATAATTCCGAATACATGCACAAGCGCAATTCATTCACTTTTCATTCGCAACCGAATTAATTCATTTTCGTCATTTTCTCCTCGTTGACCGCCATGATGTAATCCTGGAAATGTTTTGAGTAAGAAGTGAAAAAGGAATTTTAGTCCGGGTACAATTCAGGTTTTTGGAAAAAACGTTGGGAAGGAGGAAGGTGATGTGTCTCAAAAGTTGGTTTGAATTTTGGAAAAACTCAAATTTTCTGTATATCGTTGAAGCCTAATTAGTGTTACGTTTTGGTTTTTCAGTGACTCTCTTTCCGACAGGAAAACTGTTCGGGTATCACTTATAAACAAACTGACTACTTAGATGTACATATAATCGTCTATACGATCATCAAACACATAATCGTTACATTTCGTCTCTCTGACCTCAGTATTTGAGCCCAAATGTCGATTTGAATTTGAAAAAGCTCAAATTTTTACTGTAAGTCGTCAAAACCTACAGTAGCCCTCCTTCCTACAGGAAAACTGGGGATCACTTGTAAATAAATTAATCATTAGATGTACACTTGATCATCTATGAATCATTAAACACAATCGTTACAGTAAGCCTAACAATTACCCAGAGGTACCAACAGAAGTAATTGATTGAACCCAACAGCGTTTACAGTTGGAGAACATACAAGACCCGCTGTCACTGTTAAGAAATCACACTCCCTCAACGTCTCATCCGTTTAGCTCCTGCGAACAGTCTGTTTTAAGCAGTGACAGTGAGTCGTATAATATTCTGTAGACTGCTATGACTAAGCTATACGCACTTTATACAGGTTTTTGAGTGACTGGTTGAAAATACCAAACTTTAGGACTCGTTAAAAACCAAAAACTGTACAAAAGTTTAGGCAGTTTTGTGTTTATTAAACTGTAAACTTTGTTGGGTTGGGTTTAAAGTTACTTGTGTTGGTACCTCTGGGTTGTTGTTGTTAAGCTTACTGTAACGATTGTGTTTAATGGTTTATAGATGATCAAGTGTATATCCTAGTGATTTATTTATTTACAAGTGATCCCCAAAGAGTTTTCCTGTAGGACCTTTAGGTTGAGAGCCCCTGTAGGTTGGATGTAACATTAATTAGGCTTTGAGGCTGTAAAAATTTGAGCATTTCCAAATTCAAATTCACTTTTGGGCTCAAATACTCCACTGTATACGTCAGCTTCTGGGTTTACGTTACCTCAGGGTTGTTGTTAGACCTGACTGGAGAAGTGATAGCTGACATTTCAACCCCTCCTCCCACATTCTGTTTTATCCAAGCCTGACAACACAAAACCATCCTCTTCTTGTGTTATGTTTTCAACACAGCATTCACCTCCTCCCCCTTAATCTCTATAAGGCTAAACAAAACCAAATCGTGAGATTTGGATCAAAAATCTAAAAAGGTACGCCAGAAAGCACAAAGACCTCAAAAGGAAACAACAAAACGGGGAAAACAGAAACTTCCGACACGACAAAAACACTCAAAGTTGAAATCCAGTCAGAAGAAAGATGGATGAATAGACAACAGAAAGATCAGATAAGAACCAAAACCTTCCAAAAAAACGTGAATTTCGTTGGCTATTCCATAAAAGATCAAATTTCGGGACTTTGGTCAAGCGGGGAGGGGGCGGAAGGGAGTGTCCGTCTGTCTCCTTCCCCCCAAAAACGGAAACTTTCATCACCGTTAACACCAAGCTATATATCACGCCCACCTTCGCACATTATCTTATTTATTTGCTTTAAATTCCTCGCCAATTATTAATGTACTTATTGAAATACCTTTTAAAGAGTTTTGCGACCTCTGCCTTCGGTCATTTCTCCCTGCCTGACTGCCTGTCTGTCTGTCTATCCGTCTGCTTCTCTCTCTTTCGCTCTGTCTTCCGTTTAATAATAGTTTTTTATATAAAAACCGAAGAAACTTGTTGGCGCGTTTGGTAACCGGCCTTCGACCTCTCTTTCTTTGGTCATTTCCTGAAAGAAATGTAATTATTAGACTTTCCGTGGAACACCATGGGTCTTGATGATGAGCTGGGTTTCAGGGGGTCGTGATTGAAGACTTCCGGACAGGGTTTCTCATGTTTTGAACCTGAGGCTAAATTTTTTTGAGTGAAGTTTGTTTGCTGAACCGAATCAAAGGGAGGAGGAGAAGGATTGGCGGTTTGGTCATCATAAAGGTTGGGATGATATGCTTTTGAAGGGGCTGGGTTGGTGTGATTGAATTTTAAAAGTGTGCAATATTTATGAAATGAAATCTGTTCGAGGGTGTGTTGTATTTGAATGTGTACGCGATTATAGGAACTGAATACTCTTGAAAGTGTGCACCGTTTATGACGCAATTTCGAGCTTAGAGTGTGCAATATTTATGGAATAAAATGTCTTTTATAGTGTGCAGTATTTATGAAATGAAATCTGTTCGAAGTGAGTTATTTTTGTCTTCCTAAAGGTGTGCATGATTATAGGAACAGAATGCTCTTGAAAGTATAGCATTTATGACCTAAGTATGAGCTTAAAATGTGCAATATTTTTGAAGTAAATTATGTTCCAGTGTGCATTATTTTTGGGGTGAAATATCCTTGGAAGAGTAAACGATTACAGAAACTGAATTCTCTTAAAAGTGTGCAACATTTATGGCCCGATTTCGAGCTTAAAGTGTGCAGTATTTATGAAATTTTGAATCCTGTTGTAACATACAAAAAAGAGGTCGGGCAGTAGAAACCCAAGATCAAACTCATGACAACAGGAACCCACATGTCTTTAAGTTTAGCATCGGGTGGGTTATTGGGTTGGAAGCTAACAGTCATGGTGACATCTTACTTAGGCTATTCTGTCGTCGTTAAATCGTAAGCATTTCGAGGGGCAAAACCAACCCAATTTGAAGAGCACAACCCAACCCAACCCAGGTGGGTAACTCTTTGAGTCCGTTAAACGGAGAAGGTCGGCGGACTTAAACAAAAAGCGCACGCGCGTCAAATTAAATCCCCGGCTAAGTAAATCAGGCGAAAAAATTCCCACGTGAATATTACTTATTTATTAATTAATTAATAAATTTCTCGGAAAACGAGTTTTTTGAACTTTTTCTGCGATTTGGTCCGCGTGAATAATTCCTATCTTCACTCCTGGCCCTCCCTCCTCCCGCATCTCTCTCTCTCTCTGATTCAGTTTCAGAAAACGATTCCAGCTTCCGCCTCACCGCACCGAACCTCGCCTTCTTCCAATATTAATAATCCTCTTAGCAGTTATTAATAAATAAAAACATAAAAAATGAAATAATATTATTTAACAAACGGATTCAAACAAGAATTTTTATTAATTTATTTATTAATCCCGTTTTGGGTAACAACATGGCGGCCGGTTTTAATGTGATTTTTATTTTTGCTTTCAGGTGATATTGAGGATTGCCTAGTGAGTCTCATTAACCAGGGCCAGTTCACTCCGTTACCAGAAGCCCTCTGCTGGGTCATTTTGGAGTTGACTTCATCGGGTCAACACGCCGTACTCGAGAGCATTCGTAACTGCCTCCAGTTGTCTTTTCCAGACATCGAGAAACCTTCTTCCCAAGTCGTCTACGATACTTTAGCCAAATTAATGTCTGATAAAAAGGTAATAAGACGAAGAGGAGGCGGTGGGAGGAGATTTTTTCATTGGTCGATGAGTCACCGGTCATTTTCTTTGCAGATTTACCAGACCTCGCAGGGATATTTTATCGTCACGCCAGAAACGAGGAGATTGCGACCTCAAAACCCCTCAGATTTATCTCCGCGTATGAAAAGAGCTCATCGTAGGAGTTACAGCGATGTTCGAGAGTGAGTATACAGATGGAATTTTGTTGAAAAACGTGGTTCAAGATGATCCCCGAGAGGAGTTTAAGCCTCCTCCCCGAAGACTTCAGCTCATGCGAAACCAGTTGGGTCTTTTTACTTTGACTTGTTTACTATACTAAACACAAACAAGAGTGCGACAAACTCGTGGGTTTTATGTACATGTCTAAAAGAACTAAGTTCTTGTTTCTTCCCTCCTTCCCAGACGATGACGTAGTTCCCTTGTCACATGTTGATCAAGTAGCTTTTTCTTTTGAAAAGAAATTCCTGAGAGAAACAGGACAATTTGGTTGAAGATAAACTAAAAAAATTTTTAAACCGGAAATAGAGTACAAAAAGAGTTCTTCTCAAAGCAAGATTGAAGGTTAGAAGATACCAAAAGGTCCCCAAAACCCGAAAAGAACGCCACAAGCAGCTGAGTAAAAACAAAACGAAAAGAGAAACCAACTTTCTCCAACAAGATTCAAGCGGAGAGCTGTATCAACAACAACCCAAAAACCCAAACCCCCTTCCCAACCCATTAAACAAACAAACAAACAAAAAGAAACCAAAACGGAAATGTCATCAAAACGCCTCCAAAGTTTCGTCAAACCTCCGACCTTTCAAATAGTCTTCGGGTTACATAATCCAAAAGTTGTCACTCACCCACACCGAGACGCACCCCCGTCCCTCCCTCTCCCACACTAAAGCACAAAATCAAGTGACAAACCTGACGAATTTTGGTAAATTTCCAGGGAATGCAGAACCAAAGGCCTTTTAATGACCAACGAAGAAGCTCTGACATACGTTCACGGCGAGATGACCACGATTCGAGATGGCGACGTGACCCACCAGTCCATTCAAACGAACCT
The DNA here is from genome assembly GCA_016920875.1 of Columbicola columbae. Lineage (NCBI taxonomy): Eukaryota > Metazoa > Arthropoda > Insecta > Psocodea > Philopteridae > Columbicola > Columbicola columbae. Next base: position 13,824,841 of record JADMLL010000007.1, read on the forward strand.
GGCCGATGTCATCTGTGGAGGTAAGGACTCAACTGCCAAATTGCCATTGAACTCATTGACTCAGGTCCGTGCCTGAAGAGAAACGGGTTCGCATGAATAATCTCAGGTCGTGGTCTGATTCCCCGCTAAATTTTCTGCTAAAATTAATCGTAATCCGTTATTAAATCCCCCCGTTAATCTGAAAACGTTTTAGATAATAACTATAATTAAGATAATTTATTAAAACCGATCGGATTAGCCTAATTGAGTTATTAGAGCGAATGTCTTTTGCCGGCCTCTCCCACTAACAAAGAAAATGAACAGAGAGACGAACCTTACCCGGCTCTAGGAGGATGTGGAAGACCTCGAGCAAGATGTCCATTGACGTCTTCAACACCTTTAACGTTTTGTCAATTTTCTCGCTTTCAGGGAATCCGAACGACAAAATCTTGTACGCGTCCGTTCCCAAGAGAAGCACTTCCTTCCCTCTGGAAAGGAGGAATTCGTTGAAGTTGTTCGGATCGAACAAACGATTGAACGGAACTTTGACAAGAAGCGGAAGCATGAAGTACATACCCCATAAAAGCGGAACTCTTCTTACGGACAGTTCCAGCTCGACGGAATGCACGTCTCAAGAGTATCAGCCATTAAGTACAAGTGAGTAATCCATTTCCGGAATCCTTTGCTTTGGCTTTACGTTTTGCTGAATCTCATTGCTGAATCATTTTCCCTCCCGCAGAAAAAACATCTTTACTAGCAAGACTGTTTCGACGAAGTGGACGAAAGAGAGGTTTGAGTGCTCCACCCACTATCCACTCATTTTCAGCACAGTTTCCACCCACGGAATGGTTTAACCCGAAGGTGATCCACATGCATTGCGTCGGAACACAGACAAAGGTAAAAACTAACCACCAAAAGCTCACAACAGCTCAGAGAAAGAGTACAAGAAATAAAAACACAAATTCTCTCCCACAGCCGCAGGATTTAAATTCAGAGGATCAACTTCTTCAATGGGAAATAGAACCATCCGCAAGGTATGCAACCTCAAGAGTCGGAGGAAACAAATCCCCAAGGTCGAGCAGTCGGGACAATCAGTCATCGAAAGACGGGCACATCTACCAGAAGCCAAAGCTCCAAGACGAGAAATCATCCTCGAACACGGATAGTTTGAAGAGGAGGCAGGAAATGGAAAGGATTCGACTACTGAAATCGGATCATCTCTCCGCAGATCGGTTGCCCACTTCCGATCGATCCTTCTACAGACAACTCTACGGTCAGGAGAGGTCATCGAGGCGAAGCTCTTTCTCGAAAAGCTCAAAAAGCTTAAACAGAAACTACGAGTTCTGCGAGAAAACAGATTCGAGGATCTATGAGGAAATCAAAAATAAAAGCTCGGATTCGTTTCCCAAATTGGAAAGCTCTTCCGGGAACATAAACGAAGGGATATACACCAAGATCAACGACAAGAAAACTCAATCCAACGATGGTTTCATATCCGACGGGAAAAGCGGGAAAAAGGAAATCATTTCGAATCCGAGTACTCCGAAGTACAAGAGGAAAATCGAGAAAAGAAGCTCGAGCTTGCCAAGGAGGAAAGTCTCGTCGACGTCCATTCAGAAAACGGACGGAGTCACCCACACGGACTTTCCATACGACGAGAAACTTCTGAAAAACGAAGAAACCCCGATAACTCCCAATCTGACCAATAGAAGATCGAGTAGCTATGAAAACGTTAACTTCGAAGAAGATTTCATGAAAAATTAACAACGACCTGTGACAAAGGAGACGACAAAGACAGGAAAGACGATGACAAGGACAAGAAAACGGAAGAAAACGATGGGAAGTTCAAACCGATCACTCCCATCTACAACTTCGAGGATATATCACACGACATGACGTCACTTACCTCATCCGGATACGATACGCAGACCAACTCGATAGTGTCTACCTCCGACCAAATCCCATACTCCCTCAAACTCAACAAGAACTATATAAACTCAACGACTCCTCCGCCATCTTTGACCATCACCGAAGATTTCGACCACCACAAAAACCTTCTCAACAAAGTGTCTTCGGAGAACAGTTCGAGATCTGTGTCCCCGTACTCGCCGCCGACGACCAAGTCACGACCCGAATCCAAACCTCTTCTCAACGTGAGCTCTAACATATCCGTTACGACCGGAAACGGAAACAAAAACTCACTGTCGTTCAGGTGATGACGAATCCGCGAAGCGAAGCCCCCAAGGTGTTCGTTTCCTCAAATTCCGACGGGAAGACGTTGAAGACGACCAAACTCAACGACAACACTCAGATCTTCGTCCAGACTCCCGTCAACTCTATAGTCACACTCCAGAATCATAAAAACGAGAAAAATTCCAAACTGGAAAGATTCCCATCGCTGTACAGTCCGAGAGAGGTTTTGAAAACCGGATACGGATATGAGAGCATGGATTTTGGCGGAGGGATCGGAGGAAGCATCGTCAGCGGAGGACACAGCGAGGATTCTGAGTCGGAGGACAGACGAAAATTTTCTGAATTCGATATAGAGACTATATCGAAAAATCAGGAAAATTGCTCCATCGATAAGTTCATAATCGATTCGGAGAAGGACGACTACGGCCTGAGCCACAAACCGATACCAAGGTACTTCAACCTGGATTTCAATCAGTTGTGTGATATGTCCGATGAGAAAGGCGGAATGAGGAAGATCACGCCGTCGTCCAAGATACCGGTTATGAAAACGAGAGGCTCCAAGGGTTCGTTGGATCGTCCCAGCAGCGTCGACAGCAGTCAGTCACTGTCGAGGAAATCGGAGGGAAACAATAAGGATTTTCATGAGTTTCCGAGTTTGAGCGATTTGTCGGTTAACTTTAAGTCGATAGCAGCACAGAATATATTGAATAACATAAGCGTGACAAGTGTGGACACGTTGGTCGAAGTCAATATGGCCGCCAATAACATAAACGAAAAATCTAATCCGCTCGTTAATGTTCATACTGACTTTGGTGTTATATAATATTTCTTTGTAATTATATTTTCCTTTTAATATTTTGTATAAAATTATGTTTTCTTGTTTTGATTCCGTTCCGGTCCTAATTTCCTTTTCCGGTTCCTAACCTACCATACTTAGTGCAGTCTTTTAGGAGATGGAGTGTAGTCTTTGATATAACTTTCTGACTTCCTTGGTCGTGATCGTTTTTTTAGTTAGTTACCTTACTCTTCTTGTTATTCCAGTTAGTTCTTTGGTTAATCGCTTTCTTTTCAGACGGCTGCAAGATGCTCTCTAATACAGTATCGTGGGCCCAAGAGGCAGTGTAGGTGTTGCTGTCAGGTCATCTAATTTGATGAAGGAAAGAGTTAAAGCATCAGTGTTCTGTTAATTTAGTAGAAAGATTAGGACCACTCAATCCAACTTACCACGTTGTCTAGTCTTTTGATATCGTCTGCTTCAGTTCCTTTCTCTAAGGTCAGTTTTGGGAGAGTTGTCGTAATTACCGAGGGTTCTGGAAGTTGATAACAGCTTTCGGACAAGACAGAAGCACCCAAGCACCTTCTTGTTTTGACTTTTGTTTGTTTTTTGTTATTCTCTTCAAAATTCGTGATAGACCCTGTTCGGCAATCTTCTTGACCTCCAAATATCTTCTCTCTCCACCAGTGGACCAGTGTCCCAATTACCCACAACCAGAATCCTTCCTCTTCTATTTTGTTTGTTGAGCACGCGCGCCTTTAAACGGAAAACGATTTCTTTCATAAGAGCCGTTACCGCCTACGGATGTATGTAACCATTGTTGTGTCACGATTCATCCTGCAACTAAAACAGGGACGGAATCGAGTAAGGCGAAGTTAGATTCTCCCTCTCTCTCCTTCCTTTCCTACCTGAAATTGACATTAAGTCGTAATACTTGCGTCAGCTCCTACACAACTATACACACAATCGGAGAAACGAAGATAGAAATGCGTGGATCCCCCGACTTGGAATCGACACTCCTTATTACGACTCTGCGAACAAAACCCAAAAAATTCGGCAAAAGCCAGGTGAATGCGTCGCCTCGAGAATTTCAAAAACTTAACATCGACTCTGACCTTTGATAAATGATATTTCTATTAATTAGGACTATCATACTCATCGAACCGTTATCTAAACACCTCGATGCACATATGCATGCGTGTGTTCTTTAACATGTGAACTTTAAAGTCGTGAATCTTCGGGGAGGAAGGCGGGTGGGGAGGGGGGTTGCTTCGAAATTAGGTCCTTCGAAGAGTTTCGGTGATACAATTGGTCTTCTTTCTTCGGAGGTTTTTAGGTTTCGCTTCTACTTTTTTGGTGTCTCTGTGTTAGATGCGTCATGCATCCACAGATCCCATTCCTCGTGAGCTTAGGTTTGTCAGCGATTCTAGTTCCTCCTGCTCCTTCCTCCTAGAACAAAAATGTCGTCTCTTAATAACATTCTAAACATGTTTTAAAAATAAATTTCTTTTTTATGTAAAAACTGAAAATTTCATTTTTCCCTGACATTTATTTAAAAGGAAAGAAAATTGTCACTCACTCCCTCCTCCCACCACCACCTCAACCCCAACCTCGGTCTTATGTTGAAGGCTAAAGTAATTGTCTTCCAAAAGTTACAAAAGAAGAAAAACGAAAAAGAAATTATTTAAACACAGACACCCCCTCTTCCTCCTGTCATAACCCACCCCACAGCAGAAAAACACTTTTTTTCCTCTCTTAAACTTGGCTAATTATTTCTGATGACGTCATAAAATCTGTCGTCATTATTCTTATATCGTGCTTCTTCCGTTGACCGCAGAGCAATTTCCCCTTCCACCACCATCGCGTAATGAGTTTCCTTTTACATGCCAACTTTTCCTTTTTCTCTCCTGTTCGCCCCCCCCTCCCCCCATCCGTTTCTTTCAAAAATAAAAATGCGGATTTTACCGGAATCTATTTTTGGAAGTGTCGATTGGGAAAAAGTCAGAATCGGGTGGTTGGGAGAGGTGAGGAGAGTCCAGAGGTGGCGGTTCAAACGATTTAAGTTTGAGTTGTGAGAGGTGGGAGGGGGTAAGGGAGAAGAACGTCAATGGAATGAGAATGAATGGTTCCAGATGATGTATTTCTGTCTTTGGTTGTGACGTCAGTGACGTGACTCCGAGTACTTTTGGAAATATCGATTTTCGATTATGGATAATGAGCCAGACACAACATTCTGTGTCTTCGTAATTATTTCTTGAAGATTGGTAGCGGGGGAGGAGATTCTGTGACGGATGTCTTTGGATTGATGGTTTTGAGCTTCCTCCTTCTTCCTCCTCCATGGCAGGGAAAAGGTTCCAACTATAATCAGAAACTCGAATTAAATACTTTCGAATGGAAACACAATTACAGGAGGATGGGAATGAAACTCTAAAGGTTGTAGGTGATGTAGATGAAACAGTGTTTCCGCGTTCATAATCGCTGAAACTGCTCAAAATCCCGAATTCAAAACTTCAAGGAGTTACCATTGAAGGGAGGACATTTAAACCAAGGCCAGAACTTACCCTTGCCTAGGCAACGTCAAATTAAACATTGTAAATAAATAACTCCTGAAGTCAGGGGATGCAGGGGGTTGAAGGCAGTAGAAAGAGAGCTTTATTATCTATAACAAACTTTGGTTGTCACGCGCAAGACTTAAAAAGACTTCCGGTATCAGACTTCGATTTGAGGATGATATATCTACAGCCGGCCTTTTTTTTCGGGGATGAATTCTTCACCCTTCACCTCCGTTAACTTCTCCAAAGGTAAGATGAAGAGCTATTCCTCAGGGTTAAATTGTCTTCTTGTGCTTGGATAGAACCAAACAACAGTCCCCTCTCTTCACTTTTCCTTCCTTCAAGCTCTTCATCCCCCGTCGCTATTTAAATATATCAAATAACTTTTGTGATTGTATCTTGTTTAATAAACAACCTCGACTCCTTCCATTCTTCTTTGAGTTATTCCTCCTCCTCCTTTGAAAAATCCACCCCCTCATCCCTCACCCAAAAATTCAATTTTTTTTATTGAATAAACAAACTTTGGTTTGATCGTTTACAAGAAATTTTCCTTTTCCTTCTACCCGGCACCGCGAAATCGTGATACCCTCCCTCCTCCCATCTCCTCCTTCCTTTCTCTAAAACATATTCCCTTCTTCCCTGAATGTTCACCGCGCCTAAAAATCCTTCAACCGATCGTCATCTAGACAAATCAATTTCAAGGTTAATGCCTGTCGTGCATCTTCCTCCTCTCGTTTGGAAGGTTGGAGAGGGAGGGCGGGAGTGAAGACTAATGATAATATAGATACAATTGCATTTCCGGTTATGCAGATTAAATTTAGACAGACAGGAGATACCCCCTCTCTCACCTTTTCCCTGCTCGACGTTGAAGAGTAACCGTGTGATCTCCTCGGATTGGCACGAGTTTTCCGGTTCATCCAGACCCGGGAGAGGGAAGGAGGGGGTATGAGAGAAAAATAGAAAATTTTCCGTTTTGACCTTTGATTTTAAGAAGTGATTATGGCGTGATCGAACCAGAAAATTCAAAATAACAAATCCTCTCTCTCCTTCAGCCTTTCCACCTGCCTCTCTCTCCTAATCGGTTCTAAATTTCTCGGTTTTGAAATAAATTCTCATTTAGATTTAGTCATTCCCTTCCACCCCCTCTCACCCCCCGTTTTAAATTTGAAAATCAAATTTTATAAATTGTTCGCCTTCTATTCCGTCATTCTTACCCTTCGCTTCTACTCTTCTTCCTCAGCCTTACTTCCCGGAAGACATTTTCATTTAATTATTGACTTTGGCACGAATCCTTTACCATCCTTCCGGCCAAGTATGTAGGTCACCGTGTCAAAGAAAAGCTCAATTAGAGAATATTTTGTTAGAAACAAAGCTTGTGCTGTTACGTCCTCCTCCTCCTTGTGGCCAAAGACCTCGGAAATCCTTTTCAAGGTTCTCTCTGTCGTGCGAAATTTTCTTGATTGCATTCTGTGGAAGGTCAAACATTCATCAAAATGCACGGAAGTGTTGAGGATGAGAGGATTCAGAGGGAAGATACTTCTGAATAGCTATAAGCAGACAAAAAAAATACAAAAAAGAAAGAACAACCAAAACAAATCTAACCGAAATAGGACGAAGAACGAGGAGGGAGTTAAAACAAAAAAAACCAAAAGAACACAAAAAAACATTTAACATCCTCCTCCATCTTCCCAAGAAATGATTAACATCCTTCCGCAACAGCAGAAGAGGGGGTGGCAAAAACTCCAAAAAACCATATCATACACACACCGAGTTTGTTCTTCGTTGCGTGATTCTGTGCACTTTCTCAAAACCTTTTTTTCCTCCGTTTTTACAAATAACATTTCCCTCCCTCCCTCCTCCTGTTTCCTTCCTTCTACAACCCCTCCCCGTGTCTTTTGTGTACGATTACTACAGCCGAGTGGGGGTTGATTTTCATGAATAGTGCAATTTAAGTCCTCGTACAGCGATACACGTGGCTCTGCGGCTTTTATTTCATAAACAAGATGAAAGCGTCCGCGCTTTTTTTATTTAATTACTGCCCATCGCTTACCAGATATTGTTCTCCCCTGGACACGACCTCCAGAAAGCTCCTTTCATACGCGAGTCTGTTAATTTCCATTTAATCAGGGTTCTATTCATGAGATTCAACAGTGACGTCATCAAACACGTGGAAGAGTGGGTTTTACCATCTCTCTCTTCCAGGCATGATTTTCATCATCCTCCTGAGCTTTTGCATGTCGTCGCGTACCTGAAACACAAAACGATTTCTTTTTAACGCCCGGGAAAGCGTCACGCGAGACCCATCTTCGAACCCAAAAAAATAAAAATAAAAATAAATCGAAAATCGTAAACCTCTGGAAGGGGGTAGAGGGTAGTTGGGAAATATCTGACGCGTTTAAAATTAAATTTCTCTTTCCACCCCCCGAAACCTCTCCACCCCTCACCTCCAAAGGCAAGGTAAGAAAAAATAAAATAATAAAAACTTGGAGGAAAGTTATTAGAAAAGTTTGCCAAGGAAGAGAAGAAAACGAGGAGGAGGAGGAGCGGGGGGTGAACGGGGGTGGGCGAGGAAGGGTAGAAACGTTAAGTGAAATGGACAAAATCGTGACTGGATTTCGCATCATCATCATAATAATAATAACCATAATCATTATTATTATTATTTTTATCTGTATAAATATGTCATGGGCAAACAGATGTCGACCCAGTGCCTTTCCGCAGTTCGTAGGAGACACTCTCCGAACGTATCGAACGTGAGAGAACGGAATTTTTTTTTTGTTCGTTTCATTTTTACGTTACTTCACGTTCGTTGTCTTTTCTTTTCATTTATTTATTTTTGAGTCCGTTAACGTTCGGAACGGATTCCGACGGTTGATCAGACGTTCGTAGAATGAAATTTATTTTTTTGAATTTTTGAATCGTCACGAACGGGGGTAAGACGAACGCTTTTGATTTGTTTCCAGTTTTTGACGAAGTCGAATATTCATTTCAACTTCGAAAGTTTTGTTTTCTATATCAATTGAAACTGTTTTGAAGGGCACTGTTCTCCAAATCTAATCAAAATTCGTGAGCCTAAAGAAATTTATTCGACCGACAAAAGCTGTTGGAGAGAATGATTTCAAACTCTGACGCTTTGTAACGATTTCAATTAGGTTAAAACTACAGTTATGGCAGTGATTAGGTCAAAAATTAATATTTATGTGTTTGCTACTCGCCATTTTGTTCCAATTTATTATTAAAGCAAACATAACATCAATTTTCATGCTAGATCGAGACTGTTAGCTGTATTCTGACTAACGAAAAAAATTTTCTCGACTCGCTACTACATCAGAAAATCCTGTCGTACAATACCTGTTGCCAATTTCTTCACACAATTAAGACATCACATCCGTTTGTTGAGGATTTGATCGGGATCAAGTGTAGCGAGAATCTTGCTCTTGATGATGGACATACGTTTGACACCTGTCACTCACGTGCAGGACACGTTATCGTAACGTCTTCGGAATTGGAATTTGTCAATACATCACCCCCCACGATACTTCAAATCCGTAGATTTTTTTAAACATGATCAGTACGGAGTAACTTGATCAACCAAATTTCTAATCGGACAGTAAAAAAATTTTTTTTTGCTGAGCCATGTTTAAGTTGATTCTGCTACACACCATTTCCGCTTTGCTACCGTTGAGAACTGCTTAAAATCCTTTCGATTGACACAACCTAAAATAAAACCAGAGAAACGAATTAATTGGAATTACATTCTTTTGCTTCTCATGCCAAGACCTTAAGTTCAACCCCAGGTGAAAGGGGTGAGAAAATAAGAACGGAAAAACGTGGTTTTTGGGAGGAAAACAAAAGAAAATCCCCCAAAACGAGCATACACGTCAAAACAAGGTTTTTGTTTACGTTTTCGTTGAGATTTAATTTCAAATTTATTTTTTTCCAGGTTTCATTTATTTATTTTATATATTTTTTTTATTTACGTTTTTCTTTTTTTGTTTATTTTCTTTTTATCACCTCTATGCTGTTTGAAGAAATCAAATTTAGAGGAAGAAAAAGTGTGAAATGTGTTGTTACAACCGTCAAACGCCAAATATTAGAAAGGAAGTCATAAAAGGTGATGAGCCTTAATCAAATGATGAGCCTGGAAGAGGGACCATTCGTGTTCCGCGTCAACGACAATGGTTCCGGTCCGAATTTGCTTATACAGGTGAGTGATACAGCGAACGCTACATCTAAACACAGGGTTTTGTTTTTGAGCCATGATCGAAACAAACTATTTTCATTCAGTCAAAATTGATGGTTTGGTTTGAGTTTGAAATTGAAAACAAACTTTCTGTTGAGTTTTGAAAGGAAATTCAAATTTTTTCTGTATTGTTTACATTTTTGAGGTTGTTATTATCATTATAACCGTATACGCCCAACTTTTTGGGGGTCTTTGGTCCTCCTTCTACCCTTATGATCCCAGAAAATTTTTTTATTCTGGTTCTGATGATGTGTTTGTTTCTTATACACTAAAATCGAGGTTTCTTAAGTGCTCATAATTTAAAAACCTGCGATGCGGTTTGTTAAAACCCCAAAAATTTAGTGTAGTTAACATAGATTTTCACACTACTCATGTATTACTCCATACAGAGTTTTTAGTGATTATGGTAGTAGGTCATCAAGTATAGAATTTTGTTAAAACATCCAACCCCAGTCTGAACAAAACTGTTAAACAGACTAACTCCTCTCCTCCTTTCATACCATAACATGGAACCGTTCTCTTGGTACCGTTTTGACGCCTCCAACTCAATGTTTGCTAAACTTGTCACCCAAAAAAAGCCAAATTTAAACCGTAAAAAATTTAAATTTATTCAATGAGCCATTTTTAAAGCTCTGCTGGGAAGACAAACTTTGCTGAGAAGTAATTAGGCCTAAAAGTACGGTCTCGAGCTTGTTATTGCTGAAAACTGTAGGTCTCAGCTTAACTGACGATACGTTAAATAAACGTTGGTATCATTAGTGCATGAAACATTTTGTGGAAGAGACACAGTTAAGCAAAACTTTGCTGACCTCTGCCCTAACCCAAAGTAAGACTTGGGTGTGTTCATTAAAAAAAAGGCTCATATTCAAGATTCCAGAACCAAACTTTAAGTCCAAGGGTTCATTTTGGATGTATCAAACTCTAAACAAGAGTCCAAAAGTTCGATTTTGAATTAAGAAACTATGTTGCTACTAGTTCAGAGTTTTTAACTTTATAAATGGTGATCTGTAAAGGCTTTCTCACTTCAGTTCATCCATTTCCGGTTCCAAAATAACTTCCATCACATTTTGTTCAACTGCACATCCGTCGAGGTTGATAAAATACACTATTTCCCGGGTCGTGGGAATGGAGACAGGTTCGAACTTACACGGAATCACCTTCTAGCAGCTTCCCATTCCAAGACAATCCAGTCTCCTAGAATGAAGAGATAAAAATAAATAATTAATAGATAAATAAATGCAGTCATATCGAATAACTGGATTTTGAAGATGAAACCTGACCTCTCCTCCTCCTCTCAAAAATCCAACTCGAATTAGAAACGAAATAACAAAATAAAAATAAAAACTTTTAAATAAATTTTCATTTAATTTAATATTCTTAGTCATTTTGTGGATAAAACGATATAGATAACCATCTAGGAGGAGGAGGAGTGGGGGGAAGGAGAAAAGTGAAGGCGGAGGAAGCGAATCTCAACATAAACTCGGATGATCAATTTTGCCTTTCGAATCGAAAGTATTTCTTTTCATTTATAATTCTAATTCCTTCGGGATATCGCAAGTTAATCTGTTTTCATTTCAAAGTTCTCCGCGTATCACACGTGTCGTTTTCCCAATTTCTTCTTCTGTCTTTCGCTCTTTTCTTCTTTCCCGCTCTCGTCCTTCTCCCCGCGGGAAATTTCCAATACGGATTTCCCTTTTTATCATTCTCCGATCTAAACCTATTATTTGTTTTATTTATTTCATGCGTAAACGATTTTTTTTTCCTCTGTTTGTTGCTGTTGTTAGAAATGAAGTTTGCCTTTTCTTAACTTCTGTTCTTGTCCTCTTCGTTTTGGATTTGATTTGTTTCTTTTGACAAACTCTGTTTCGTTTTACTGTTTCGGACTTGTCAATTACCGCATCGTTTTTCTTCTCGAAAATTTCAACACTCTTAATGTACATATAAGTTCGAAAAATGTCCTCAGTCTTTGACAGTCAATAATAGTTCCAACTCGTGTTTACAAATCTTGAGTTATAGAAGAGTATAATGTTCTCTCATCGTGTTTCAGGTCTTTCTGCTTTTCCTATACAAGAATTGAAATTATAACTTATTTGCGGGAGGTCTGTGGTGTAGTTGTTAAGTGTCAGACTAAGAAGTTAGTATAGCGAGTTCAAATCCTCCTCCCGTTTCCTGTTATACCCACAAAGTGTGAAAACGGGATTAAAACTCAACTATAACTATCAACTACAAAATATAACTTATAACGTATTTCAAGAAAGAGTGGGAAGTAGTGTAGTGGTTGAGTTCCAATGCAAATGGTCGTGGGTTCGAAGCATCCTGTTATACCCAAATTTAAGGGTGGATTAAAACCACCACCAACTTATAACGTATTTCAGAGTATCAAAAAGTGAGCAATATTTGGAGATCTTTCCCATTTAAAAGTTACACAAGTTTGGATTAAAAATTGTACAGCTGCTTACTATATAAAATTTTATCTCCCCTTCTGTCTCCCTTAAAATAAAAAGAAATTTATAAACCCATCTAGTCCTTGCTCCCTTAGCAACGAAAACAGAATCGAATCGAAAGGTCAAGGTTTCATTCTTGAGAATTCTTTCACACTGAATGAAACAAAATCCAAAAAGAAAAAAATTTTAACTTGACTCTCAACGTAAAAAGATTTTTTTTCTCCTGAGACAAACCTTGGGTTCTGTTCTGCTACAAACTTCAAAGACTCGCGATTTTCCTTTGCCAAAAATTTGGTTTAGTTTCGTTTAGTTTTTAGTTTTAATCTCGTTTTTCACCTTTGGGTATAACACAATACGAGAGGAGTATTTGAGCTATAGTCGAGCACTATCACCCCTCACTCTTTGTACCAAAATATAAAATTCATAAGTTTTAAGATTTTCGCGGCTGTTATGATTAATGTTACTATTATATTATAACTTCTGACTTTGAAAATCTTTCACAAAGAGTAAGTTTCAATAGAAACCAATCCTTCTAACACTGAGAACGTTTTTAAAAGACAAAACGTCTGAGAGAGGTAAGAGAAAATTCTTCAAATTTGAAACCGCGTAATAGCCAAAAGTTATATATCAACATTAAAACATAAAATTGTTATAACTCCAAATAATAACAATTAATAGAACTAATTACCAATATTAATAAACTCGTTTCATTTTGTTTTGGTTCTTCCGACATATCTTCTAATATTCTGTGTGAAAATCGAGTCAGGCACCAACTAGATCAGTGGTCGGCAAACTTCTTACCCAAAACGGCCAACGAAATAGAAAAATATACTCTCGAGCTTGCCCCCTGATATATAAATCTTAGTTTAACGAACGATACGATAAGTAAAACTTAGTATCACACTTATATAAGGAGTAAAAGAGCAGCAGTTTGCTGATTTCTAAACTACATGATGACCGGAAGTAATTATTCTATTATATTCATTTCCGGTTCTTACGATTCAAAACCAATCACTACATCCATTCGTAGTGCTAGAATCAAATAGTGCTTGTCCGTAGTGTCCCCAGAAAGTTCTTGGATGAGTCACGTGACCTGTAAAATACCAAAACCGCTATTTAATAACGATACATCAATGCCTCCGAATTGACATTCAACAGAAAAATTTTTTTAAGACGATTCAAACAATAGATTCAAAGACTTTCTTACTGATATGACGTAATCAGATCTCGTGTTTCCCGTTTGTTACGGTCGATATTCTCCTTTCAAAATGATGACGTCTGCAAAACGGAAACAAGACGAATACCTGTCAGTCCAAATTTCTCTTCCCCTTAAAAAGACAATAAAATAAAAGAAATTAATTAAAGAAGAACTTTTATAACTTGAATTACTTTCATTTAATAAAGATTAGAATTTTAATTTGAGGAAGGAAGAGATGGGAAGGAATTATTTCGGGTTTGAAATCATCCCCAGCTCCCACTCCCTCATCCCATTCAAAGAAATTAAGCTGTCTCAAAAATGATTTCATCCACGTCACGAATTTTTTTATTTGTCTATTTATAATTCAACCGGAATTGGTAAAAATGAATTTTATTCAGTCTCCTGTGGTCAGGTATGTCAAGAAAGAGGTTGGAAAGAATTCAAAGACGAAACGCCCTTTTCAAATAAATGGAACTTGTGGTGGAAGACTCAGGCGTTTCCCATCTCGCAACAGAAACCGTTGATGTCGTGGCAGGTAAATGCTTAATCAGGAAAATCCTTTTCTCATTCTCAGGTGTGCATGGAGAGAGGATGGAGGGAGTATGCAGAAAGCGCGCCTATAAAAGATGGCTGGAATCTATGGTGGAAAACATCCGCGTTTTCCGTGTCACAGCACAAACATTTAAAAGCGTGGCAGGTTGGAATACATAACCTTTTTGCACCAACCCTCCTCCTCCTTCCTTCTCCATTTTGATTATTTTTGATTTTTGTAAAAAAAAAAATGAGATTAACCATAGACCTCATTACAGTTTACCAACCACATACCAAAAGGAGCTTCGATATGTAGAAAAGACAATTTAGCCAGAAATTTAAAATGTATGCGAAAGGTTTATGGTTCTGTTTACGATATAAGGTACGAACACCTAACACAAATTTCTATTTCCTAGCCAACCAATCATTCTAAACCTCCAAAAATCATTTTCAGTCCTCACGGTTATAATCTACCACTAGAGTACACAAAATTAGTTGCGGATTGCTCACGACGCGACGAAGACGAAGATGAAAACCCAAAAGTCTGGATTTGTAAACCGGTTGGACAGAGTCAAGGAAGAGGAATTTTCTTATTCAAGGTATTCCAACGAAAACAGTTTCCACATACGTTGCGATTGGATGATTTTGACTTTCTTTCACGCTAAAAATTCCAGAGTTTGAGCGATCTTTGTTACGATTCCAACGCAGTCGTTCAGAGATACATAAAAAATCCGCTTCTCATAGGAGGTTACAAATTCGATCTGAGGCTGTACGTATGCGTGCCTTCTTACCATCCTCTGACCATTTACCTGTACAAAGAAGGATTAGTTAGGTGAGTATGAGACTAAGCAAAGCAAAAATTTTCTAAAGTTCGGCGAATTGTCACACTTACATTTTCTTTCCAGGTTCAGTACGGATAAATTCTCCTTGTCCGATTTGAACAATCCGTTTTGTCATTTAACAAACAGTTCGCTGAATAAATTAGGTCCAGGTTACGCGGAACAAAAAGACCGAATAGGAGCAGGTGAGTAACAGTCTGTCACTACTCCCATGGCCCAAAAAATAAATTCACAAAAGCTCTGACAGAAAAAAATTCACAGGATGTAAGTGGAGTTTCCGTCAACTTCGTCAGTACTTCCAACAATCCGGGATACGAGATTGGTTACTTTGGCAAAAAATCAGCGCTTTGGTCACTCTAACGATTTTATCACAGAGCACATCCGTTCCACAAACGACTAATTGCTTTGAATTTTATGGATTCGACGTCCTCGTCGACGAAAAACTCAAACCGTGGCTGCTAGAGGTAAGGAAACATCCTCCACCGCCTTACTACTCAAAACTTACTCACCAACTACACTTTCTATTTTGTAGGTAAACCTAAGTCCTGCCTTAGGAAACGACTGCGACATAGACCCAGTTGTTAAGAAACCTTTACTTCACGACCTCTTCGATCTCCTGGGTCTTCCGGTATGCAACACTGGTTTATCTCTGTTCACAATCTTCTCCCCATTCGAGAACAAATCCCAGTCATCCAGAGGCTTGTAAGTTACTTGTCGATAAAATAAAAATAAAAACAAAAATAAAACAAATAAATAAAATTTTCATTTCATTTCAGGCACTCAGATGGCGAAGATAGAAACGATTCGGAAAACCGTCAAGTTTGTCTCAGACCAAAGCAAAAATCTGCAACTTCTTCGGCAATAATCGTCGCAACGGCAGCAACCAAATGGCGAAGAAAAAGGAAAAGCTTATATTTATTCGGACCCCCTGTCCGAAACACTTTAGAATACGGCAAACTACTCAAAAATTATGCAAAGGTTCCATTAACGCGGTCCAATTCGATAAACATAAATTCAGGTGAAAACACCAAAGTGAAAGACCAAATAAAACAAGACGAGAGAAAAGTTACAGAGAAACCAAAGGAGATTAACTTAAATACAGACTATAAAGACTCGAGAGGAGGGAGAAAAAACTCGACGAGCGGGAAAAGAAGTCGGGAAAGAACCGTCGGGGATAAAATCAAAACCTGTAACAGTGCTGTGGACATACCAAACCGAGGAAGAGCCAAATATGACTGCCATCTAGCAAGTAAAACGTGTTCGTGTACTGATAACACGAAAACGATAAAAATCGAAAGTCTTACCATCGGAGACAATAAAATCAAGAGAAAGAAAAAACTGGAAACGACAGCGGGAGATACGAAACAAGTTAAATCGCGGATTTCGGATGTGAGGACACCGATGAAGAAGCACAACGAAAGCAACAACACGAAAACGATCACATTACCATACGATAAATCCGGTACTTTGATAAGAGGATTTAAAGGTCGTACGAAACTACGATCACCGGTGCTGTGGGGGAATGGACGAGACTGGAGAACACCCATAAACCGAGAAGGAGACTGGGGTAGAATCTACCCCTTCAACAATTTCAACTCGGAATACACTCCGACCTTCGAGGAAGATTATCTGGGAAACAAATTCTCAGTCGGCGACAAACAAATCCGATTGGTCGTTCATCACGTCACCAATTTTATAAAAATCTCAAAACAGATTTACTGCAAAGGGATTCAATCGACCGAAGAAGAGCTCAATTCTCAGTTGATCAATCTTTTGGGAATGACGGGAGACGTTTGGCTTCCGAGTAAATAAAACAAAACCTCTGCCTTGAAGCCTTTTCTTCAAACAGAGGCTTATTCACTCGTAACAACATTCCTACGATAACTCCTTCAAAGCCTATTAGACAAAACTGCCGGACCAAAACCTTAAAAGACAACAAACAAATAATACAACAAAACAAAAACAAATCTACAGCTCAATAGGAAATAAAACAAATCAAAAAATCCAAACCCGATTATTATATATATAAAAGTTATAAATATTTATTAATCTTCAGACTGTCACGAATCAAAATTTTCAAAAACCGATGTACATAATAACTTCTTATAAAAAAGTCTTTTGTCACATAAAATACACTCATTGGTAAAACATTAAAATATTTTCCTTTTGAGCCATACATACAAACAAACAACGGTTTACAGGAACTGAAGAATATTTTATTATGAATCCGGTCGTCAATCCAATACGACAGGTCTTACGCTGTCGATGTTATCGTACTGAAATATATAAATAAAATTATGTCAAAAAATATAACGTTTCCTTCTTACAATATTTATGTTCATCAATATCGAAACGCAAAACGCAACGTGTTGTCATTTTAAATGAATTTAAATGATTGTTTATTTACCATATCTGGATCCGGATCGCAGAAAACGTTTAAGAGATCCTCGGATAACCCGCATTCGGCTAAGTTCTCCTTGAGGAAAAGACTAGAAATTTTCTTCTTTTCGTCTGAAATTAATAAAAATAAAGTTGATGATGGTGGTTAATACCAAACTCTTTTGCCCCTAATTTTCTAGAGAGACAAAGTGATCTTTCTACCAAAATCCTTCGTCTGTACTTTATTTATTAATATATCAGTGGTGTCCAAATTTTCTTCCCTTCTAGAAAAAATATTATTTAGCGCCCTAACGTTGTTTTTATTTTAATAGCAATTAATAAGAAGTATATATTTATAAATATATTATACGGAGTTGTCAAACATCTCTCAATTCTATCCTTTTCCTGGTGTTCCTCATCGACATGGAAGCGGAACGAACTCAGGGAATCTAATTCAATTTTTCTAAATTTTCTCTCCTTCCTTTTATATTATAATCGCTGCAACGCCTAGTTTGGGAACCACTGATCTATATGATTTATGATGTATGAGTTTGTGTGTCGTAAGTGACGCGCTTGTACCATTGTTAGAAAAGGAAATTGATTAAAAGTTAATTTGAGAAGACTTATTGTTATCCTGTGCATCGCATACGACTACGGGACGCTTTGTACAGTACGTACAAGAATGTCTCCACAGGTTTCCATATCATCACAGACTCAACAGTTATAGTTAAGTTTTAATCCCGTTTTTTACCCTTTGTGGGTATAACAGGATACGGGAGGAGGACTTGAACTCGCGACTATGACTTCTTAGTCTGGCACTTAAACCACTACACCACGAACCTTCCACCATCACAGAATCAAACAAAAACCACATGATTACCTGCGACTTGGCAGCTTTTAGAAGTTTGAGTAAATCCTACTGTTTGCTTCAGAGTCGACAGAGAAATCGAATAGTGAATCCTATCTTTATTGAGTAAACTACACATTTGCCTCAGACTGTGTGGCAATATCGGACCTTCCACGTGAATCGAATGAAAATCAGAGCCGTCGACGTGAACCATTGCATCACGAATCTGAAAAAATCGGGAGGGATTGTTCAAAATTTCTTACTCGACGACACAGAAATGAATTCAAAAATTAAGCCACCAACTTTGCAGCGTTTAAGAGTTCCCTGTAGAAAGGCAGTTGGAGATATGAGAGTAGGTGGTATTCCTGCATATGGACCCGTACTAGAGATGCAACTTTTGCAATTGACTAGTAAATTAAAAAACGACTGGAGTTCCATTCCTCGAACGACGACCAAACTCTCGCTAGAACCATCGATCCGTCTCTCCCTCGCGTGATCTATTGATTTCTATAAAAAGACAAAATTCTGTGAGTGAATTATCTATTAGACAAAATAAATATAAAACCAATCGCCAACCGTAAACACAAACCTGGGAAGTTGTCAGTCGTTTTATCTCTTGAGCATCGACGGCTAATGACTCGAACCAGTCTTCGTCTTCCTCTCCAGACAACTCCTCACCATCTCCCACCTGACTGTTTTCTGAATTGTTCAGTGAGTCTTTGCTCAATCTTTTCTTTTTTAATGGCATTGTATACACGATTCCTAACACAAAACAAAAATCCCTTAACAAAAACACAAACGAAACATCAAAATTCTCGTCAGAACTACCAACCTTCGTCGTCTAACATCTTTCTAAATCCTCTAGTCGTGGGAGTTATCATTGCGTGAACCTCCTGAATACCTGCCATACCCGCTGCTCGAAATAAACAATGGAAATGATTGGCTATCATATAAAAGTACGGACATTGGTTGACGCGAACGAGCTAAAAAAAATCGCAAACATTTATTTATTTATTTCTAATCTCTATTATGTATAGATAATTTAATTATTATTCCACCAAACCTGATAAAGAGATTTAAATGCACTTGTCCATTCTACCATCAAAGATTGACTCATTTGAAGCTGTGCAGATAATAACTGAGAACTGAAACAACAAAGAAAAGTTTTCAAAACGGATTCAAATTCAAACTTTTTGCGCCAATTCTAAAGCAGACTAGTTTTTAGTCACGTGATCAGGTTTAATGCTTATTTATAGAAGGTACAACTATTTGAAATGTTTTCATAACGTTTTTATGACTAAAATATTTCAAACACAATTTGCTAATTAATTAAGTTCTTGATGAAGTAAAATAAGAAGCTGAGTTTAAAAAGAAAACAAAAATGGCGTGTTCAGGTTCGGTAAAAGTCAAACAATGCCTAACCCTAAATGACAAATTAGAAATTTTAAAAGCCCATGATTCCATGGCTGGAAATTTAAAACTAAACAAACTCGCCAAGATTTTAAAAATACCAAGATCCACTCTAGTCACAATAATAAACAACAGGGAGAGCATCGAAAAAGCTCCAGTGACAGATAGACAGAGGTACAGGATAAAAAACAAGAGGAAAAATCCTTTTGCTGGAAAATCCAAATACAAAGAACTGGATGAAGCATTGGCCAAATGGGTGGAAGGAGTTCAAGAAAAAGGTGAAAGGCTGAATGGAATCATTTTGAGAAAGAAAGCGAGAAAGGTAAATCAATGGGAATTGAGATTTCGGTGATGGGATGGTGAATGAAAGCCAAACTGACAGTAAGTTCATTTTAAATTTCAACAAAGGAATCAAGCTTTCCATTTCAAATTGGTCATTTAAATCAGAGGTTCCCAAACATTTTTGTGTCGTAGACCCCTTGCCATATTTTTTGGTTTTGGGTAGACCCATTGCTTACCTGATATTGATTTTTGTAAATTTCTCACTGTAGTGAAGTAAACCTTTACCTCATAGGTACTTTTATAAATAATGTATATGTCTTTATATTATAAGATAGTATAATGTAAGTAAATGGGTAAACCCTGTAGACCTTCATTTTCATTTCATGGACCTCTAAATTTTTTTCACTGATGTAGACACCTGGGGGGCCTTATTGACCACTTTGGGAATCACTGATTTAATTTACAAATATGTGGTTAGTTAAGAGCTATTAATACATAAGATAAATATTTTTTAGTTAGCATCAGAAATGGGCTTTGAAAATTTCACAGCATCCAATGGTTGGAGTGACAGATTTAAGAAGAAATATGCAATCGAATATGAAACAAAGTCCTGCTACTGTCAATTTAAGCTTAATGATGAAATTCCAGATAAAACGAATTATGGGTTTGAAAATTTTTTAGACAGGATTGGGGAAGAAATGCAGTAAGTAACACAATCACAATCAATCCATGCACAAGGAATTCATTTAAAATCTTAAAAAATGTTTTCTTTCCACCAATATAAAACAGCCAATGATATTAACTGCTAACAAGCCCAAAATTAAACATAAACCTAGACTAAATGCTCTTATGACCCACTTAAACCCAAAACAACCTAAGTTGACACCAATAACAATGAATCACTAAACAATCGATTTACTACTCAATCATTTAACATGAAATTCAAATTTTTTTAGAAACATCAAAACCGATGAAGTAACTAAGAACAGGAATTCAACAGACAATAAATTTAAAATTAACTTAATAGAAATGAGACTTATTCAGTGGCTTGATGAAGTCAGAAATGAATTAAATATAACCAAACTCAATGGAAGCCTAATCAAAGAAATGGCTCTGAGCTTAGCTGGAGTAATGGGTGATTAAAAATTTTGACTTCCAACAATCATTGTGGACATCTTGATCACATAATAATACCTTATGTTGCATTTTAGGTGTTACAAATTTTACAGCTTCAGGTAGTTGGTTGAATCGTTTTAAGAGAAAATATCATTTACTTAAGTACAAAAAGTGTAAAAACTGTAGTCCTGAAAAAACAACTACAAATTCTGAAGTAAAGACTGACAACAGCAATAAACTTTTGAATGAACATGTTATTGCAGAAGGAGATTCAACACAAAATAAAAGATAGCCAAACTCTACAGTTCTAATTGCACACACAAATAGTAGAAATTGTTGAATAAGAGAATCATGTCATAAGCAAATTTTTGATTTAAATAATAAATTACGTTAATGAGACTAGTAAAAGATTTTTTTAAAAACCTTCCCATGAATCCTCTGTGTCTAATGAGGTAATAACCACAAAATAGGGCTTGAATAGTCTGCTAAGATAGTTTTTAAGTAAAAAACAACATTGAAATCACTTACTTTACTTTCACATTCGTAGATCTAGGAAACAAAGGTAACCATGAAATGTTTGGATGTTGCCAGTACAAACAGCTTTGGTGAAACTTTGCATTTTTAGTTGCATCTATCTGAGTATTTCTTCCGAGTTTTTTTTCATTATCACAGGCATCAAGGCACCTAACAAACCTAAACACACAATACCCAAATTTTATTTTGCATCAAGAATACAATTTTTAAGACAAAAAATTCAAACCCTTTTGGCCAGTAAATAAAAAAATTATGTTTGTTTACGAAAACCTTAGAAAAAATATTCTGAAAGAAATACATACCCAGTTATACTGCAGGCTTCTTCACAAGTTCTTAATGTTGAACTCCATGTGAAAGATCCTGGTGACATTATTCTAAGTTTATTTTTTAATGACCAGTCAATCGGAATGGAGAGACCATCCCTTTGAATCTTTTTAATTTTCGGTTCATCTCCTTTTGGCTTTGGTGTGACCTAAAAATATGTCATAACAAAAATAAGTTAATTAATGATTCAATTAAAACATTTTTTTCATTTTACACCAAAAACACACTATCAACAAAAATCTTACCTCTTGATTTTGATTCAAATGCTGCAGGATATTAGCAAATGACCTGGGTACTCCTGTATTTACTTTATTCTCAGAATTATTTAATAAAAGAAATAGTGTTGTATCACTTGACATATCTGTTTCGACACCACTTTCATCAGTGGTTTCTCCAGATTTATGAGACACAGTTTTGTTTTCCAGTCTGCAAAGTAAAAGCATAACGATTTAATAATCCACAGATTAAAAACAAAATTTTGAGTCCCCAAAAACAAATATCATTTATGAAAATTTAATGTTATGAAACAAAATCAAGGGATATTTATTTTAAATACCTTGCAGCAAAGGGATTCCTTCTTTTTGCAGCAGGAAATTCAAAACTATCTTCACTATTAGAGCTATGAGAAAACATATTGGCCACATTATCATTTCCAGTCATTCTAGAGCTCAGAGCTCTCTTTTTCTGTTTTAATTTGTAAAATTTCATAACTTCATCAGGCCTCTTCCATTTTGGAGATGAATTTTTCACCACTTCTTCCTGCTCCATTTTTAAAACCTGGGAATATAACACAAACACAATGTTTAGAGGAAGAAAAGAAAACGGTTATTAATCAGTAATCATTCAAAATCATATGGCGTAACGACCGTTACAACAAAAAAAAATTCTATTGTTGTTTTCTAAAGGAATTTATTCGAAATGTAAACAAAATTATTTTGTGAATTTACCAAAGTCCTGAGGATTTTTTATAGAATAACAATCCAGTCGTTTTTGTCAATAAAAATAATCTAAAAATCCATTTCTAAAAATTCAATTAGGTCGTCAGAGGAATGTTATTGCAAACTGTGTGAATTCACGGCCATTTCGAAACTTGCCGTCTTCGTCTAGTGACACTTTCGCTCTTCTCAAAATAACGGTTTTCACACCATCCAAACATTTTCATTTTCGTTTATTTATTTTGACTCTTTCTACTTCTTATTCTAGTTTTTCTAAAACAAAAAAGGAGGAAAATAAAATATCGATATATATAAATTTGTTTTTTGACAAATTGCAAAATTTATGGTGCGTCAGGCCATTTTCCAAAAAAAAAATTTTTTTTCGATGACATGTTTGTTGATGTAACTTAACTTTTCTTAAAATTTTTCATTGCAGATATTAATTAATTTAAAAATCAGTAAAAAATATATGTTTATGATAATTTTATATACACTCCAACTGCACATAAGAAGAAGAAATTGTTACAAAAATTATATTAATTGTTGGGCCACGTACAAATTTTAAAACTGGTGCCATCAATTGACGACCAATGACTTAAATAAAACCTTCTTTAAAATTATTAATTCAAATTCCACTAAAAATGCTAAAAGCAATAAACTTAAATTTATTTTTAAAAACTAATTAATAATTATTTTCATATCCACCCCATTTTCAAAATGAGGTCAAACTCCCAAAACAAGTGATTCTTACTTTTAGAATAAAATCTCCAAGTGTGCATAATTTATGAAATGAGGTCTTCACGAATACGTGAATTAAATTTTCCTTTTTTTATAAATTTCTACTTCTTTTCCCTCTCATTTTACCAGTCACACAGTTTCATACAAAGGAATTCTAAATATGATAATTAAGACATACACAAAGCAATTAGGCCAGTCACGCATAAAGGAAAGCATTTAAAAGAGAAAAAGACATTTTGTAAAATTATAGTTTTAATCAAGTCCTCAAAATGAAAATGTCGCAACCTGAGGAATTATCCATTCTTTAGATTTTTCAGAATGAAATTGATTCGCCATGTATGAAATTACAAAGGATTTGAACGCGTTGATTTTTTTTGTGCGGTCGTTCATTAACATTCTAATTAATGAACAATTTTTATTAAAACAACGAGATGGATTAATAACTTTGTAGAAGGTCATATAATATTTGTTTTTGGTTTTAGCCCTGGGCTATCTACTTTTTTGATTAAGTATCAGCTCGAAGACTGGTAACGTCTATTGCAAGTTAGAGTGCAGCTCACTAATCAGTGTCATTTTAATAATACTTGTAACATCTGAGGCTATCAGTGTCTCGAATTATTGAAAAAAAATTAATTTTCATGAAGTGTGCATGCAGTGGTTGGATTTTATATTCCAACAACGGATGATAGCTGTTGTTTTAGGTGAAGCAGCTTTCTAAAGAGAAAAACTTAGGTAAAGGCTTCAACTATTAAAACTGTCTTGACTTTAATTTTTGGGAGAAAGAAAGAAGTCTGACAGAGCGTTCTGTAGTGGCGTGGATCCGCCACTGATCAAACAGGCCAAGCTATATCCTCCATTACAGTTCTGATGTTTGCTTACGTCTTGATCTTAGTTTTAAAAACTCCGACTCGAGAAGAATGAGAATATGCATCACTTATGAAGTGAGATTTTTATTAAAGTGTGCAATACTTTTGAAATGAGGTCATCATGAAAGTGTGCATTACTTTTGAAACGAGACTATAATGCAAGTGTGCAATACTTTTGAAATAAGATCATCTTGAAAGTGTGCAATATTTTTGGATTAAAATACTTATGACAATGTTCAAGACTTTCAAGATCCGAAAGTGTGGCCTTCTTCACCAAAATCAATTAAAAATTATATTATTATAAATATATAAATTATATAAAATTATATTAAATATTATATTATTTCTATTACCATATCTATTTATTTTATTTATTTGTCATTTAAATTGTAAATTATGTCATTAATTACAAAATATTAATACATAAGATTACTACTTAGCATCAGAAATGGGTTCCAAAAATTTCACACCATCTAATATTCTTTGTCATCCTTATATTAATAAAAATTATTTTATATATTATTCCTATTACTCAGAAAACTATTCTCGACAAATAGCTCTCCGTCCACAAAATACCTCCTGCATCCAATAACCTATGTCAGGTTATCATGGTAAAGAGTAAACTAAATTAATTGAGATTAGGGTGTGGGCCAATTGACCTAGGTCACCTTTTAATTGCCTTTAAATAAATTAATTTAATTGAAAGTAATTAGCTAACTCAGATGTAACGCCCGATTTTTTGGCTCCACAAACACAAGTTCAAAAAAATTGTCATAATTTGGGAGTCCTATGGTTGAGAGGTCAAAACGTTTGAGAGTTGAACTGTCCTGCCCACATCCTGTTATACCCAAGAGTGAAACACTGACTTTAAACTCGATATTTTGAATAATCGGAAAAGGTGTCATCCAAAAGAGGAAATATTGATAATATCTAATAGAATATATATCTAAATGAGTACCACTATGATGCCATCCAGTTCATGACAGGCCACGATCATTTTGGCAGTTACCTACACAGGATAAAGAAGAAGGAGGAAAGTAGCTGGTACCCACACTCCAACGGGAGAAAGGACTCATCGGGACGAGTGTTTTCTTTGGGAGAATGAGAGAAAACAGTTGCGGGACATCTTTTCCTACAAGAACGTGGCTAAAGTCATTCTGGTATGCCATCGCCAAGACTATGGCAAAAAAGTGATCAGTGTTTAACCTCCGCAGGCCGCTGTCAGCTAAATATAATTCTGGGCTAGATAATTACTAAAAAATATATTAATATATAAGTGATATTTTATTAAATTTAGTATCTGGCAGATTGGTGTCTCAAAGGCCCTCTCCCATCTTTGGCAGATCTTCTTCTTCCTATACCGCTCTACAACGGAGTTTGGAGATCATCATGCTGATTATTACCTTGCTGCATGGAACAGGGATGCAGAGTTTAACTGAAACCACTCCCGAAGATTCTTCAGCCACGAGGTCTTTCGCCTGCCAGATCGCCTTTTTCCTTCGGTTTTCCTTCCATAATTAATCGAAGGAGTCGGTATTTCCCATTTCTGATCACATGTCCAAATATTGAAGTTTCCGTTGTTTGATGCAAAAGAGAACTTCTGTCTCTTTGCCCATTCGATGTAAGACATTGCTGTTCTAGACCCTGTTGGCAGATACACTCCCACATTATTCAAGGCAGTGTTCATACCTGCTCTCCACCTTCATCACATTTAACGCGCTATTCTCATCCCCAGATTATCTCATTATAGTGCTGTACTCTAACATCCTCCTACTGTATGCCCTTTGAAATCTTCTTTCTCTAAATAAGCTATAAAACAGCGAAAAGCAAAAAGGGGAAAAAATTTTTCCTTTGAAAGCAATTATCGAAAATGGGCTCGTTTCTTAGCCAACGGTCCGCTTCACTTGAATACATCAATCCAACCTAAATTCAGTTGGAGGAACACCAAAGCGGAACCAAAAGCGTCGCAATTTACTGTAAAAATAATTTATTATCGAAATATTAGCAATAATTTAAATGGTTTCGAAGCAATTCGGACAATGTCAGACCAGAGGAAAAAAATGTCGACACGTGCTGTGTGCAATTCCTTCATCGAGCTTTTTCATTTGAAACAGGTAACCTTCCTCGGGTTTTTTGTCACCGCCTTCTTTTTTTTAACGTTCACTGAGTTCTTACTAAAAAAAAACATTTGAAATATTTTAACGGATTCACTGTCTGGAAAGAGAAAAAAAAAGAAAGAATATTTTGCATGGTCAGGGTTGACAAGTTTTAACCACAAACGGTCAAATCTATGGAATTGATGTATGAAATCCCTTTTCTTTCATTCCCTGAATGATCTGAACAATGTCCGACGCCACGCTTTGTTAACACTCGATTCCAACCACAGTTTAGTCTTAGACTAAAGCTCCCTGGTAGCTTGATTGTAGAGAGAGAGAGAGACATTCATGTTCATTATAAATTTTGAAATTCATAGGAATTCCTGGAAATTCAATTTTGTTTAAAATCCGTTTAATGCTACGAAACGATCAAAAAGCCTATTCGATTCAATCCTATTATATTATTATACAGTATAATTATATTTCCTCTTCATCCAAAACCGTGAGTCCCCGACTCTTTTCTGCCTTTTAACTGTTTTATTCCAGTCTTTTCCCTCCTAGCTTCATAACTGAAGAAATTATTTTTTAAACAAAATCATTCCGGGGACTTTTGGGACAGATTCTGTTCACCGTCACGCTTTCAAAGTATAGTACACTCAATTTGATTACAACATCCTTTAAAGTCATTGTAGTAAGATGTCAAAGTGTTTTTAGATTTATTTTCAGGGAAGAACTAATCACCTCATGAGTGTGCTTTATTTATGAAACCGATTTCTCCCAGAGCTGTGCAGTACTTATGAAATGAAGTCTAAAAAACCGTTTATTTGGAAAGCGGTCAAAGGGTTTGGCTAGGACATAGACCATTTTCAATATAAACGGCTCAAATGCGATTTATCGTGTTTGGATTCGTAAACGGGCCTCAGGTTTGGACATTCCTGATTGAGGCCAATTGTCTTAGGTCGCATACTCATATGTACACTGTCACACTAAGACTTATATCTGGGGGATGAAGAAGCGAAAGAAGATAATAAGCGATAGTTGGTTTCTTAGGACAAGTAAACAACTTACGAGTTATCTCGTAGCTGGAAGTCAACGGGTTATCAAAACCGTTTTGGATGTTTTGTATTGTTTGAAGAGAAAAAGAAAAAAAAATTTTGGGAGTCGCGATTTAATTTGCTTTAATTGTTTCGAAATTTCCTGTCATTTTTAACTTGTCTTCTTGACATCCTGTCATTTCCTTTTGGGTACTTCACTCCTTCCTTTATACTGATCTTCGGTTGTTTTTTGTTTTTCAAAGTATAAAAGAAATTAAATAAGGTCAATACAAAGGAAATGACTTTTAAATCAATCAATCAGTCAGTCAGAGTTCCGTCCACCGGTGGGTTCTTGTACCGAGTCAGCTTTCTCCATTTCCTCTTTCTTTTCTTTCGTCTTTTTTTAAATCTTCCATTGCTTTCTTAGTCATCTATCACTCCCTGGTGTTTCTGTTATTTTACGTTTGTTTCCGGTTCTGAGTTTGGTTGGGTTAATAGTATTCTGTCTACTGATGGGTATTATCCTCACGTCTGTCTGTCGTTCTCATCTCTCTCTCTACTATTTTTGCTTCCTCTTTCTCTCTCTCTCTCTCTCTCTCTCTTTTCATTTTCTACTTTTTTCTGTTTTAGTTCTTCTTTATGTCTTCTGACTGTTTGCTACCCTGAAGCTTTTGTCTACTTTCTTTATATCTGATTTCTTTTCTTCTTTTCTCTCTTCACTCTCTTCCTTCCTTTTTTCTCTTACTATTTTTCTTTCTCTACATTCTCTGTTTCAACTCCTTTAAAATTTTCTGCCTGCCTGTTACCCTTAAACCTCTCCTACTCTCTCCTTAATTCCAATTTGTTCAGGTTCTCTTCATTTTCATTTGTTGTTTCTGTCAAGGTCTCTGCTGTTTCTTCAAATCCTCACCCTACCAAATGATTCCACTTTTTCCACGTCTTTTCCTGTCTTTCTTTCTAATGTTTACTTTCATGCCTACTCTCTCACTAATTTTACATTTTCATGGTAACCCGCCATATTTTCTCGGCAACGAACGCTACAGCAAATAACCGGCATCTTTCCACCTCACTGTTGGGGTTTGGAAGTTTATTTCTTCTTAAAAACACTTTCAACAGTTCTTCGGCAACTTTGAGAGTTTCTAGTACCTTCTCATACACTGTTGTTACATTTCATCCCTTATCTTTTGGGATTTGGGTTTTATTTAAGCTTTCACATGTCTTTTCTCTCATTCAGTTCTAACCTCCACCGTTCACTGCCCACACTTGAGGAAATTTTGGTCGGTTCCTACTTTCTAATAATTCACTAATTGTCGTTAAATTTTATTGTTTCCGTATTATTTATTTTATACTTTAACTATCCAGCTGAGTGATTTTACAACACCCGATGAACCTACAGTCGGCCTTTCTTCCTCTTCTCGTTTCTTCTATTCATTTACACGAGACTCATACCATCCTCTGGCACTATCTACTTATTCATCACATCAATTATCTCTTGCAGACAATTCAAACAACCTTGGTTATGTCACTGGTCATTGTCTCCTTTACTTCTATCTCAACAGTTTGATTTCAACGAACCTCTGACTTGGGATCAGCGTTTCTTTTTCAGCAATTCAATTAAAACGTTGTGAATGAAGTTTTGCATGGTTATTGGTTAATCGTATCGATTCTTGCGAAAGCTTTAAAGCCGAGAAAGCGGAATTGCTCAAAGTTTGTTTGATAAATGACGAATCGCGGTCAACCCTCGAGGAATTTTTATAATTACGGTTTGTATAATATTAGATACAAACCACGGTTTATCCATATCTATCTAGAAAATTTTATTTTTTTAATTCAAACTGTTTACACGGATGGTTTTGCAATGAGAGTTTGAGTAAACGTGTCACCATCCATCTTTTCGCATAAATCAAGACCAACCTCTAAAGCGCATGAAAATATTGATCGGATGGCTGATTCTGACGGATGTATAGGTGTCTAATGTGAAATTGAACTTACTCTTTAAACCGGAAATGGACTAACTGCGAACCGTTAACACCCGTTGAGTCTTTCCTTTAAGATGGAAAAACGAAAAAATGACAAATTTAATAGATTTTTAGTAAAAGTGTCGTTTTCCTAAAAACAAAAAAAAAGTGGAAGTGGCACGTGCCTGAAAATTGATTGACATTTTTTTAATTATTTTAAAAGGTGGCACACTTCCAAAAACCGGTTGCAAACTCCTGCCTGAGGACGTTCAGCGGACACTCAAATTGAAGGAAAGACATTGCTTAATATCTGATAAAAAGATAAAACTGGGAAAATGTTTTAAGATGGAAGCGTCACATAAAGATATTAAAGGGTGTAGGAGAAAAATATCAAAGAAACTTGGGACAAATTAATAAATTGAAATAGAAGAAGAAATTATTTAAAATAAATTGTGACAGAAAAGAAAATTCTGAGAATATGGAAGAAAAATTCAGTGAAGAAGTAGAAACAGGAATTTTGGGACAAAAAGTTAAAAAGTGTAAAATTAACACTTCTTGTACAAGACAGTGACGTACAAAGTCCTGAAATTTTTCTAAAACCTCCTAGTTAACTACCATCTGTCTCTAAGCAAGAAAATAGGTCTGGGTTGAAAGGGGCTGTTGTTCATTAAACAGACCAGTACATTACTCTAAGGAAGTGGGTAGCGGTTAAAAATGGGGGGAGAGGGAAAGATTGGACAGAGAAGCAAGGAAATAGTGAAAGGAAAGTAGCTATGAAGAGGAAGAAGAGATATAGACATAAAATAGATATTTAAGTGTGGAATAGGAGAAGGAACAAAATGAGAGGAGATGGGAGAAGTACCAAAGAAAAGAGAAGGAAGAAAGGAAAAGAAGTACAGAGGTGAAATTAGGTGATTAAAGTCTTGAAGTAATAGAGATCATATTCCAAAAGTACTGCACACTTGAATGATGATCTCATTTCAAAAGTAATGCACACTTGCATGGTGATCTCATTCTAAAATGCACACTTTAATAAAAAACCTCACTTCATAAGTGATGGATACTTTCATTTTAGTCCAGCCAGGGTTTTTAAACTGAGCTTAAGACATAAGCAGACATCAGAAGCTGTCAGACTTTTTTCTTTCTCCCAAAAATTAAAATCAAGACAAATTTAATACTTAAAGTCATTCTCTAACTTTTTCTCCTAAGAAAGCTGCTTCACCTAAAACAAACTCCAAACTTTGTTGGATACAAAACCTAAATGGCAATACCATTTCCTTACACCTGTTTTGCACTACTTCCAAAAGATTTTTAAAACGCCACCCAAAAACCCAACACGATTCTTCATGAAAAATTCTAGAATCAGAACACCACACAAAAACCGCCACCTCATACATCACGCCCTTAAAACAAAAACACTCAAAGGAAAAGAAAGATAATTTCCTCAGGATTGAGACATTAAACAAATCCAAACGTGTGACATACCACACCGTAAAATATTCGTAATAGTCTCAAGGACAATCGATCAACCCGATTTCGATTTTTTTATCTATTTCTTTTTTTTTACAAAAGAGAAAAAAAAATCAACCCAAACGATTACTCATTAACCCATGCAGAACACTTCAACTAGCTCACGTGTGCTATATTAATTTTATTGCAATTACCTCTAACGCAATCTTTTATTTCCTTCTTCTTTCTTCATTGGTCATACCTGAGATATTACTTTCATATAAATAGATTGATTAGATCAGAATTAAATCAGTATTCAAAAGTGTCTAGTCTGATCAATAAGTTCTAAAGAAAAGTTCGGTGTAATTCAAAAAATAAAACGAAACCCGATTTCGATTTATAAAAAAAAATTCATTTTCGAAAATGATGAAATTTGTGGTGAGTTTCTTTTGAAAACGGGATTTTGAGTTTGTGTTCCGTGCTTTCATAGGTGGAAAAAAATTCTAAAAGGAAACGATTCAAAGGAATAATGTTTACCTTTCGCGAGTGCGTTTTGTTTTTCTTTTTTCGTTCCAGTGGTGCCAACTAAAAGGATTTTTCATAACCGACTTCGACACCTTTTTGTAATTCTCTCAAAATTAATAAGAAAGTTAATTGGGATTAATTAACAACGTTTTTCTAGTCAATTTATAATTAAAAAAAGTTAATTAGAACCATGAGATTTAATTATTTTAAAAAATCAATATTTAAAATTAATTTGCAAAATTTATTTTCATCAACGTTAATCAATTGATAACTCATTACAAACTGTCAGTCTGTTTGTTTCTCGCATTTTCTAAATGGCTATTAAGCTGATTATAACTGACAACTGAATTTTAGTCTTCTGAAATGATTTAAAATCAAAGATGTCGTTAGACTTTGTCTATCAGAGAAAGATAATTAATTCAATCAATTTAAAAAAATTTTTTGAAACACCCAGAATAATTATAAAAGTGTTACAACTATAATTACAAAAGACAAGTTGGGGTTCATAAAACTAAACAGAAAATAAAATTTATTTTTGGAGATTCTTGAACAGTTTCAGTGCAATAGCTCAAATAGTTTGGGAGTGTTGGAAGTATGAACATAGCCCAAGACACCAAGAGAGAATTTGATTTGAGGTGCTTGAGGACGGTTTAGATTAGAAATTATGACAGTCAATTTGTTTGCTGTTGATTTCATTAGGCTGTTATGGTTATAATTAATTTTTGATCAGTCTTTGGTGAGAAGTTGTTTAACTTAAACTAGGATTATCAGAAATTTAACATAAAATTACCGGAAAAATGAAAATTAGTCTCTCTACAGTCCCTATTTTGTAAACTTCTTGTCTTATTCTACTTCTAGGCTTGTTTGGTTCTCGCTGTTGTGGTAGTAGCTGCACCCCACGAAGGCCATGAAGGTCATCATGAGGACTATTACGTAAGTTTGTTTAATTTTGAGAACCTGATTGTGTGTTGGAACGGCTGGAATAAATTGAAAAATCGTTCATTTGTTGGGCATTGCTTTGATTCGCTGGAATTTATTTCGAAAGGAAATATTTATCGATCGAGAGATGATGAAAAAGGGAAGGTCGTCTCTTTCTGCATGATGAAAAATCAATGAAACATTACGGGAAGAAGTTTCAAAACTTTGTCTAAGTACCTGTGAAAAATTTTTTTTTCTTTTTTAAGAGCCTACGCGGAACTGAAACCAAACAGCCCGTGAAATGGAATGTCTGGATAGAGTAGAGCTTAGAAGGCTTTTTGAAGCGGGTGTTAAATGGTTGGGTTCATGAAATTTGATTTTGTTTTTAGGCTTATCCAAAATATACTTTTGAATATGCTGTTCATGATCCTCACACTCATGATATCAAGAAACAATGGGAAACTAGAGATGGAGATTTAGTTAAAGGTTCATACAGGTACGTGGGTTTGATTTTGATTGAAGATGTTTGATGGGAAGTTTGAGCAATTTAACAAAACATTTTCTGCCTTTAGTTTGGTCGAGCCGGACGGAACTGTAAGAGTTGTCGACTACCACGCTGACGACAAAAGCGGTTTCAACGCCGTCGTTAAATTCGAAGGCAAAGCCAAACATCCCCAAGTCACCTACCACGGACATCCCGCCGCGACCCACGCCCACGCAGTCCCAGCCGCCGGACACATCGCCGGACACGTCATCACCCACCCAGTTGCTCCAGCTCCGGCTCACGGACACATCGCTCATGCTGCCGGTAAAGCTGCAGGACATCCTGTCGCCACCCACACCATCGCCCATGCCGTACCTGCTGCCGGTCATGTTGTAGGCCATGCCATCGCCCACGGTCCCGCCCCCGCGGCTCATGTCATTGCTCACCCCGTCCCACACGCCCCTGCTCACGTCGTCGGACACGGACACGGGGCTGCACTCGTAGCCGGACACGGCGCCAGTCACGGATCCGCTCACGGTTTAGGATACTCCGTAGGTCACACGATTGTTCATGACGCCAAAGTCGGTGCAGGACACGGTATGGAAGGATCTCACAGTGGTGCACACGTTGTTAGCTATGGAAAAGGTGTGGGTCACCGCTAGATTGCTCTCCTTGAATATTTAGAAAAGAAAAAAATTTTTTTAAAATTTAAAAACTTTTGCACAAAATTTTTACACTAGTCTTAAACAATTCAAGAAAAAAATCCAAAAAGAAAATCAGGTCAAATATGATATGTTATCATAAAGACTGTTTTTTGTTATTGTTGATTTTCAATAAACTTGTTGTTATTCGTTAAAAAAATTAATAAAAAAATTTATTTTTCAAATTTTCGCATTTTAGATCCTTCGAAAGCTTCGCACAAACACACAACACAATCACGCGAAAATACATAAATAAATCTCCCCAAACAACAACAAGCAAAAACATACCCCCCGCCCCAAAAAAACTCAACAACCTCTCAACACACAAAACACATCTCCAAAAAAAAATTTAACAAATAATAATCAAAAACAAAAGGAGGGCATAAAACCAGAAAATCCGTGGTCACACACACCTTTAATCCACCGCCTACTACAACAAAAAAATTTTTCCGTTTAACAACAAAAACAAAATGGTCTCTAATACATTTTACTTTTTTATAGGGTATGAGGTGCAAGAAAAACCTGAATAACTCGTGAAAGATGAATTAGAAGAGGCAGAAAGGTAGATAGAGAGAGAGTGAAAGAGATAAATAGAGAGAGGTAGAGATTAAAAAGTCTTTGACTGAAAATTGTTTGTTAAAAATAATAATTTTCGAAGAATCGACGAAATTGGAAAACTTCCAAAACACAAGGATAATCCTATTAATATCCGAAGCTTTTGTAACACACTAATTAGAATTTCACTATAAAAAAAAAGTCCTGTTGACATTTGTTGAATTATTTTTGTTATTAATAAATTCTCTTTTTGATATGTATTACTGGCTTTTCCCGTTTCTGTCCTCCATCTTGTTTTCAGAAGGCCTGGGGGTAGAGTGTAGCGGGGGTGGGTGGGTGGTGATGAATTTGGAATTAAATCCTAACCGAAAGGAGAAAAATTTGAAACCGAGAGCAAATCTTCGACTGGGGATCATCGCTCTCTTGGAGAACACTCACCAACGAAAACGGTCATCTTCCATGAGATATGAAAATTTCCAAGGACGAGGTGAGAAAATCGAGAAGCAAGGTCATTGAGTGGTTGGTTGTCGAGAAGTACCTATGCCGCGACATACGTGGACGTGTGGGATATTAGCCTGACGTCTTCGGGTTTACATAGTTGTTTTAATTGAGTGCCTTGCCTTCATTCTTCGGAATTTGGTTTCCCCCCTTCTCTCGGACTTGTCCTGAACCTAACTTCACTTTGAGTAAACCTGAGACTTTTTAATGTCTCTTTAGGACAAAGCCCCTTTCTTGCATAACTTGGCCGTTTTTTTTGCCCGGGAGGTAGGGGGTTGATGATCTACTAATCACCTGATGATATGAGAGCTTTTAGTTTACATCCTAGGCTTAGTAGACGAGTATTGTTTTGTCTACAAAAGCTTTCACTACTCTTAGATGTCACAAAAAACTTCTCCGCCTTCTTTAAACTTCCACGCTTGGTATGTATCATTAGTAACTATACACACTAAACTTCTGTCTTTGATCCTAACCTTCCTCACCTCAACCTGGCATTTTATTTAGTTTTAGTCTCAATTTAGGAACAAAAATATATTATGTAAACCGGGAAATGATATCGTACATAAATTACAGTAAAAGTGATAAATCAAGCGAACTATAACTTCCGGCGATTTTTCATAATCACCAACTAAGCTTGGTAATATAATAAATTACTGAGTATTTATCACATTTACCGGCTAGTTCAAAAAATCACCAACTTATAATCTGAGAACCTTTTTTTAATTACTAATTAGGAGTTGGGTATTTCAAGAACTAGACATTAATTGATTAAATATGATAAAATATATTTGGTAAAAGTGATAAATTCGTGATTATTCGTAATTACTGAATATTTATCACATTTACCGGCTAGTTTATAAAATCACCAACTTGTAATAGAGAATTTAGTGTTGGTTTTAATCCCGTTTTTACCCTTTGGGGGCAGGTATAACAGGATTTGGGAGGAGGATTCGAACTCAAAATCATTGCATCCAAGCCAGGAGCTTTAACCACTACACTACTCTTCCCACTGTAATAGATAATTTAATAAAAGTTTTCTCAGATTACAAGTTGAACATTTTATAAACTAGCCGGTAAATGTGATAAATATTCAGCAATTCGTCACATCTACCAAGCTTAGTTGGTGATTATGAATAAACACCGGAAGTTATCATATCTGTGTTCGCCTGATTTATCAATTTTACCGTAACATTATATTACATTGCCTTCCGGTATATTTAATAGATAAGTCAAAACCTCGAAAAAGAGGTAAAAGATAGAAATTACTCCAGGATGAGAGTGTATAGCTGAATTAGAAGAAATGAAGGGGCGTGATAACCACACCCAAGACTCTAGATTCGGTATACAATGATTATGGCTTCCGGCTAAAAATCCAATCAATACGACCGAAAATTAAGGATTTATCACATTTACTGGCTAGTTTAAAAAATATCTAACTCGTAATGAGTAACTTAAAAAAAGGTTTCTCAGATTATAAGTTGGTGACTTTATAAACTAGCCGGCAAATGTAACACATATTCAGTGGTTTACCAAGCTTTGTTGGTGATTATGAATAATCGCCGGAAGTTATCATATAGTGTTCGCCTGATTTATCACTTTTACCGTAATTTATGTATGATATTACTTCCCGGTCGTGGGAGGAGTAGTGTAGTGGTTAAAGCTCCTGGTTTGGATGCAATGATTTTGATTTCGAATCCTCCTCCCGCATCCTGTAATACCCCCAAAGGGTAAAAACGGGATTAAAACCACCACTAAATTCTTCATTACAAGTTGGTGATTTTATAAACTAGCCGGTAAATGTGATAAATATTCAGTAATTTAACATTTTTACCAAGCTTAATTGGTGTTTATGAATAATCGCTGAAGTTATCATATGTGTGATCGCATGATTTATCACTTTTACCGTAATTTATGTATGATATTACTTCCCGGTCTACATAATATATTTTTGTTCCTAAATTGAGACTAAAACTAAAAATGCCAGGTTGAGGTGAGGAAGGTTAGGATCAAAGACAAAAGTTTAGTCTGTACAGCTACAATGATACATATCAACCAAACCTGAATTTGGAAAATTGGAGACTGGGGCTGAGACTGAATTTCATTTTCCTAACCGTGGCAATTTCTCTAAAACAATGCCTAAATAAAAAGACCAACAGTGATATTTATAATTAAAAAGCCCTTTTAAGGAAATCGATTAAACATAAATCAAGTTAAAATATAAGTTGAAAACACGGAAGGAAATGTGATCAAAGCTCTCAACCTCCTCCTCTCGACTCTTCCTTTGAGATTACGAGCTTGGGCAATTTGCTTAAAAGCTTCTAAAAATTGCCCTCGCGGGAGGAAAACTCACTTACATCCACAAATTTTCATTACAATAAAATTCTCTCCGGGGCGAAAGATAGGAAACTCCGACCACGCCCTAATCAAATGAATTCATCTCTAATTCACCCATTTTTGTTGTTGTATAGCATGATTGAAAAATAGAAAGAGAAACTGGCGAAAGATGGAGGGCCTGACAAAATAACAAAAAAAATATTATAATTCACTAAAGTGGAATCCACTCTTATTCTTCCTTTCTATCTCTACCATGGAGAAAAGTGAAGGCAGAAGAGAGAGAAAGATGGAAGACATTGGCAACCTAGATGCAAGTTCACTATTGAAACTCTTTTTTAATATAAAATCGCAAGAAAAATGTGTCGAGTCATTGAAAACGTTAGCGCAACGTTGAGAATAAAAAAAAAATTTTTTTTTCAATTTGCAGCAGGTAAAACGAATTTTTTCCTTAGGCCTGCAAATTAGATTTGATGTAATTCCTTCTTTTTTTTCTGGAAGGATGGAGAAGAAGAGGAGAGAGGGAGACTGAGCTTTACTTTTCAGTCACAAACTGTTTACATAATTAGAATGAAAGACAGAAATAGCTTCGAGTAATCTCTCCCCCCTTTCATGAACTTTAAGCTCATTTAATTTTTAACACTTTGCTCCTTGTAAGTAATATGCTTGAATATTTTGTCCCTTCCTACTTCAATAAGTTAACAAATTCCCGACTTGGAATCTGCTGAATGAAGAAAAAAACTGTGACTCTGTTCCGATACCAATTTTTTTGTGATTTCCTAAGCAGTGACCCACATGTTTTAATCCTTACCTTAATTATTAATTATTACATAAAATAAATTTTGACATTGTCAGCAAAATTCTTTAAGTATCAAATAACCATTTAAAAACAATTATTATTATTAATTATCCCTCATTTGATACCTGTTTTACTCACAAACCCCTCTCACTATCATCTTGCTCTACACATTCTACGTAGTGCTTGGTTTTGATGAGCCCTAAACTAATGTTCGCTTTTAAATTTTCCAAACATGTGGAGACCTGTGGTTGAGTGGCCAAATTCCTTGATAAGTGAGTTAATGGTTGAGAGTTTAAGACCCCTTCCACTTCAAGGTTGAGGAAAAACTGCATCAAAACTCAACCCATATTCCCCAAAGATATCAACACGAAACAATTAAGAACTCTCAGTATTAGGAAAGGATATTCGAACCACTTTTTAAGTAAAATGTTTTGAATCCTAAGAAAAAATTATTATTATTATTATTATGAAGAGGGAGTTGTTGAATTGAATATACAATTCAAGCAAAAAAATTTCTCTTTATTCTCTTACTAACTGCCAACAACTTCTAAGCATGAGGCAAAGAAGTGAATCATGGGTCTGATATAATTGTACCTGACACCAATGTCTTAACCTCAGGAATGAATAAAAGGTGAAACTGTGAATTAAGTCTGAAGCAGGCTGAGGATAGAGAAAAGCTAGTAAGAAAGCAGAAGAGAGTGGAAAATAAATTAGAACAAATAATGGAAAAATCTAGAAGTAAAAAAATTAGTTGGATGTGTTACCTCATAAGGATCCAAAAAAATGTGAATAAATTTTAATTAAATAAAAAACAGACCTTAACAGTTGGTTAATTCAATTTTTATTAGTAAATGAAATAGAAATACATTAAAATAAGCAATACGTATAAATTTAACACACGATATTTTAGTAAAAATTAAGCAAAAAAAAAATTATAATTAATTTAGTTGAGAATACAATTATCTTAAACTTATTCCAGGGTTAATTAGTGTTCACGAGCAGCGGCATCGGAGTCAAAGGAAAGCGACGCTATTGCCACTCTCAAAGGTTTCAAACGATGAAGATCACAATCAACGATCACAACAGGCTCTGAATCTCAGTATTCGGCATTTTGAAGTGAAGTAAATTGACAAATATTATTGGTAAAATTTCACATTGGATGGATTTTATTTGAATTTAAGTCTTCAAAAATGTTCTATAGAAATGTATTCGCGTTAATTGATTAGTTTAATATTGTAAAAGACAGGATAAATATGTGGAATAGTAATTGAAATATCGATCTTTTTGAGTACTGCTCAAAAAGTTTGTTTACGTTTGCTTGTTCACAGTGTAAAGTGAATATCGTTTTTATAAAGTTTTGGTAGGTGTGATTTTATTAGTATTTTTCTGAGTTTATTTGGCAAATGACGTGAGAAAATGAACGGATTTTTATCTCCTTCGAGTTAAACGCGTTATTTAATTAGAAATGTCATTGTTTATTCAAGTTAGTTTTTAGAATTATAGGACATGAAATTTAGTTCAAGTAACAGAACTATTGTTCAAACGATCTTTTTTAGAACGTAACGTTCAATTACGATTATTCTCGTTTTAATGCGATTTCACTCGTTTTTAAATATATTTTCTCGAAAATATTGTAGCATTTTATCGCAGCTTTTAATTAATTTCTCACTCGGTTTTATTGAATAAATGGAAGTTTTTGTGTTGAGAAACTTCAGTTGGATCCTTAGGGATGTTGAAATTCAATTAGTAATTGATTAATGACCTTTAGAGAGATTGATGTGTTGCTTTTATTTCATTTCAGATAATGCTACATTAGAGTATTTGTATGATGTATGCAAAAGGAAAAGGTTCATCAGTTCCGTCTGATGCACAAGCAGGAGAGAAGTTAGCTTTGTATGTTTACGAGTATTTATTACATGTTGGTGCACAGAAAGCAGCTCAAACATTTCTTTCAGAGATTAGATGGGAGAAAAATATCACATTAGGTGAACCTCCTGGGTTTTTACATTCCTGGTAAGTACTTTTGGAGTTATTTAGAGAATGTATTTTATTTTGTTAGGTGGAAATAAAAGTTTTTTATTTTAGTAAAAAGAATTACTTAAATGCAACTAATGTTTTGTAAAACTGTTGGCCACCTCCTGTTGTCGAAACTAGTTTATGGATCAATTAAACACTAACAAGTGTGTCTTTATTACATAAAACATGTTCTTATTTTCAAAGGTGGGGAGTCTTTTGGGACCTTTACTGTGCTGCACCTGAACGCAGGGATACATGTGAACATTCAAGTGAAGCTAAAGCTTTTCATGACTATGGATTCGTTAATTCAGGTTATGGAGTAAATGGCGGTTTAGCACCTAGCCCTCTTGGTCAAATGCCACCTAATGATGGTATGGCAGGTAATAATATCAAAATTGAATTGAATTAAAGTTTGAAATTTTTTTGAACCCTTTATTTTGTATGTAAGCAATTTTTGATCCAAATTGTTGTTAATGTTTTAGGTGGTCCAGTTCCTCCAGGATTTTTTCCTAATAGCACAATGAGACCATCACCACCTACCCAACAACAAAGTCCACATCCACAACATGGTCAGATGATGCCTGGGCAACCTTTCATGGGTCCCAGGTATCCAACTGGTCCAAGGGGTCCAGGCGTAAGAATGCCTATGGGCAGTGATTTTAATGGTCCAGCAATGTCCAACAACTTGGATCCAACAAGGCAGGGACCTCCAGGCATGTCGACAATGGGTAAGTTGGTTAAACTGATTTTCAAATGAAAATATTTCCTCCTAGATAGATTAGTTTTTAACTCTTTTTTTCTCTTTCAGGTAATCCTCGGATGAATCCACCACGAGGGCCTGGAATGGGCACAATGGGACCTGGTTCATACGGACCCGGAATGAGAGGACCACCTCCTGGTAATAGTATGGGACTTGGTGGACCCGGAGGCCCCCCGCAAGGACCTGGAGGCCCTGGAATGCCTCCTTTTTCAATGGCAGGACCAGGTCCTGGAGGTAGACCTCAATGGACGCCAAACACTTGCTCCTCTATGACATATTCCAGTTCTTCACCAGGTAATTACGTTGTACATCCAGGATCAACAGGCCCGCCCGGTCCAGGTAACTCTTTTATAAATTCTGTAACTTAGAGTCGATAAAACATGTAAGGCTGAAAATTTTTATTATATTAAGATTTGTATAATTTATAAATATAAAAACATTCTCAAATTCTGATTGCAGGAACTCCAATAATGCCAAGCCCTCAGGATTCTTCGAACAGTGGCAATGAGAATATGTACACTCTAATGAAATCAGTTCCAGGGGGGACCATGCCCGGAGACTTTTCAATGGGAGGAGATCCCGACCCGATAGGACCTAACACTATGGGACCTATAGGACCTAATACAATGGGACCTGTTATGAATGAAGGCTTGGACGGAATGAAAAATTCTCCTGTGGACGGAGGACCAGGTGGGTTTTTCTAACTCAGAAAATTTTGTTTGCATTGAATTCAGCTACAAAAGTCTTCATAAATGCATTAAATTTTCAGGGACCCCACGCGATGACTCTGGGTCAGGCATGGGCGACTACAACTTGGGAAGTTTTGGTGGACCCGGTGAAAACGACCAAAACGAATCAGCCGCCATATTAAAGATCAAAGAAAGCATGCAAAAAGAAGCAAAAAGATTTGAAAAGGACTCAGACCACCCCGATTACTTTATGTCGTAGACATCTCTTTGTTAACTAATTTATTATTGATAGCTAGTACTCTTACCTTGGAATGGAAACAGATTTTTAACGAAAACTATTTTTGTATTTTAGTGTTGAAAGATATTTATTTACGAAAAGAGCTTTTGTATTTACGACGTATTTTTCTTTTTCCTTTGTACTGCAGTAGTAATAGACTCAAAAGATTGTAAGCATATGGTGGGAGTAATCATTTAGAAGCAGTGGAAAAGGGGCGAGAATTTTTTTTTGCTTTCTTAGGAGTAGACGCTTTTTTAATTCCAGTTATAAAGACAAACAACAGTTTTTTGTATGTATTCTGGTTTGAAATTGTAAATATTTTTCAACACTAAAAGAAAAAATTTAGATGAACTTTATGTTTATTTTCATCTGTACCGCTTAATCAGGTTTCTCTTTTTATTCTTTCTTAAATGTACGAAAACAATCAATTTATGATATTTAATCAACGTAATCTACTTAAAAAATGACGGAATGGCTTGCTGGTTTTATTGTAAATTTCAAAGAGATTTTTTCTTTGGTTGTTTTGCTTCAGTGATAATGAAATTTTCTAGAGATTATTCTTGAGATCTTAATGTTTGTGTGTTGTAGTGGTGTAAAAGAAAGGTTTGACAGTTGAATCCTGCAAACTGGAAAGAAAATGAGTTTAAACAATTCACCTCGAAATGGAGGAGGTGTATCATTTCTAGACTGTAGTAAATGTTTCCTTTTGATGTAGATCACAACGTAAAAAGTGAGAGAGCATAATGTTTCGAAGTCAAAGTCGAAGTCTGATTATGAGGACTTTACTTAATTACTTAATGTTGGTCTCGTACTTAACAAAAATGACTTCGTTCAATTAAGAGATGTAGAAATTTGTGAGAGTTGTGATTGGTTTTTTACATAAAATTTGTTATCAAAGGAAGATTGATCGAATCTGGAAACCATTTCAAAACGGTTTCAACAACGGCAACGCTGTCTGGCGGCGAAAAATCGAACTTGTAAAGTTTGGTGAAGGACCGCCATCTTAGTTTTCGAACGGATTCAAAATGACGGTTACACATCCGCTAATACGTAACGTAACCGAAATTTTGAATGATTCCCGATTGGCGACAATTTTTTAAATATAAATTTCATTTTCACTGAAGCGAGTCGGTCTCTCCTGCTACAAAAAAGTGTTTGTAAGTAAAATTTGTTTTATAAATCTAACGGCTTTAAACTTTTTTTATCTTTTTTTTTCGACGTCTCGATTCTCAGTATTATTTTTTGTCTGATCACGATTCGTTTTTCTTTTATTATTATCTTATTTACATTCGTATTTCTGTTTTAGTCAGGATATGTGGAGTCTTTTGTGTATTGTTTAATCTCAAATACGTCTTTTATGTATTTCTTTTGCTGTTTTCGTCACTTATTCGTGCAATTAATTTATGTCGAACAAATTTTAATTGGTGTGTGCAGGATGATGGATGAAACAAAAAGAAATGAAAAGGAAAAGCCGATTTCTTATTTTTTAATTGAAGGATTTAGTTTTTCCTTTTATTTTTCGTTAAACGAATGGAGCGCAAACATTAACGTAAAGGAAATTTCTTTCTTGCTTTTTTTAAAAATATTGATGGCATCCTGGGATGATCTAGGTATCGACTTTTATTTTTGATCAGTTCCTCAGTTTCTTTATTAAATATTAAATTTTTGGATGTTCCGATTTTATAATTTAATATAAAGGTGGAGGATTTTTGTTTTTAATTCGAGCTCTTGGATTTTTGACTTCTAATTTAATGTATTCATCAGTCGGATTTGTTCATTGATCGATTTTTTTTCAAATTCAGGTGGTTTTGTTTTGTTTTGTTTTGTTTTTGTTATGAAGTAGCGTTTTCTACTTTATAAATGTTTTTAAAATATTAACGACTAAATTTGGAGGTTTCTTTTGTTTTTAAGAGATCGGTTTTGATTTTTGAACTGTGGTATTGAAAATATTAACGGTGTCCTTCGGAGCCAACTCAATTACTTGACTTCAATGAGTTACTTTAAAACTCAAATCTGGTATTTTAAGGTTTGTAAGCTAACTTGAAGCTTGACTCTATCTATTTTCATGTATTGCTGTAGATATAAAGAAGTAATTTATAATTTTCAATCTCTTAAAAATGAAATTTTAATTAAATAAACGACAAAAACAATCAAGAGTCACAAACGATTGTCAGAATATAGTTCTTAATCATCAAACCTACCACAAAATGTGGTGTCGGACATGGTTATTTAAGGTTTTAGTACTTAACTATTGTACTTTATTGCAGGAAAAAATGATCTATGATATCCCATCCCAGAAAACACAACTTCATAACAAAGTTCAACAGTTTAATATTGTTTTTTTAACCAAAAACCTATACTTTAGGTTGAATTCAGGTAGGATCACCTGAAGATTCGGCAGATGAGCCTTTTTTTGTGTATAGAGGAAAAATTTTTCAAAAACAAAAAAAAGATGCGGGAGAATTTAGCCAATCGCTAAATGGTAAAAAAGAATTTAAAAAAAATAAATTTCATGTGATCTTAAATAAGTTACTATTTTATTTAATGAAAAAATGGAAAAAAAATGTCTACACGTTTAGCAAGTTTAGGATTAAGGTATAAATTATCATAAATGTTTAAACTTTTAAGATTAAATTAAAGATGTACCGATTCTTATTTATATTTTTAAGTAGAAAGTATATCCGGAGTTGAACATAAATAGCATCGCTGATTTAATTTTTTTTTCTGTTGTCGGTTTTTTTTCGTGTTTCGGTTTAGTACCTTCCATTAAAAAAAGAAAAAAAAGTTAGTAGGTGGTGATTTTTATCATCTTATTAATTTTAATTAACATCAAGACGGTAATTTATGAAGACAAATTATGATTGTCAGCCATAAGAAGGGTGTTGAGTGATCTGTTTGAATGGTCTTATTGCGGGGTAATTGTTTCATATTGATAGACGGGAGTGAAATCAGGTGATTCAGGATCACTTTATGATTGTATCAGTGCCAGGTTTTTTATTGTCATCAAATTGGACTGTTTTTCTAAATCAGTTGTAAAGGCTTTGGTAAAAGGTTGAGGAAAACAAAAACTTTTTTTTCTTTTTATTTATACGATTGATTGAAAAACCACGGAATGTATTATTTGATCGAAATTACTATTTACATTCTTTACATAAATAAAAAAAATAAAAATGATGTTTTGGTGAAGTTTTTTTTGGCAACCTCCTGTTGTCTTTGATGCAAATTTATATTTCAAACTTTGCCTGAAATTTGTATTGTTGTAGACCTGACTTCTGGGTATGGCTCAAAGAATTTGATTTCTCCAGAGATGATGATGAGCTTAGCTTTAAACTGATTGTAGCGGGCTTTTTGAAGTATTTAAACGGCAAAGGCTAGGGAAGGGGTTTCAGAAAGTCAGGTAAGGGACTACGTCAGATGTCATCATTCCTGTTGTCTGCTCCTTATCCTTATGTCAGCTGTTTATATTTTAGTCGTGCGAATCCATTTTTAACTCACCTCAAAACATGCTCTGGTGAGATTTAGGATGTTTAGTGCTTAGATGTGTTAGGCTAATGTGTTCAACTTCTTAGTTAAAGACTGAGAGATGCTAATGCTTGGCTATACCTTAACCATCTTCTCATCA
Organism: Columbicola columbae; assembly: GCA_016920875.1. NCBI lineage: Eukaryota > Metazoa > Arthropoda > Insecta > Psocodea > Philopteridae > Columbicola > Columbicola columbae. Next base: position 13,869,738 of record JADMLL010000007.1, read on the forward strand.
CGTGGGTTCCATCAGAGTAAAAGGGTGTGGGTAAGTACTCGAACCTAAACTTCCCCAAACCACAGGTCACTAATTGAAGAAAAATTTTGACACCAGTAAGCTTACCTTTTTGTGTAGCCTTGCTGAGTTTCTGGAAGACCTGCCTGTGATAGCAATACTTTCCAGATCCACGGCTGTGTTAAGTGTTCCTCTGTAAATGTTAGTGTTTACCTATGTTAGTGTATAGTATAATGTGTTAGATGCTTTATTTCTTCTTTCTGACACCAGTACCTCATACAAGTCTAATATAGGATTTAGCTAACTCTAACTCAGCTAACTTTAGCGAACTCTTGCATGAGGTTAGGCATATTCAGTTCGAAGAGATATTAGGATTCCACGTTATATATGAACCAATACCAGTCACGTGTGAACAGAACGAAAATCATTTTTCAAAAGTTATTACCAAGACACTGATGACCGTTAAATGGAAATGTTTTTAAGGACATCCATGTATCTCAAAAAAATTGATAAACGTGTGAGTTAAAGTACGAGAAAGTTATTTGTAAAAGAAACTGAGTTTTAATACCGATTTTCATTCTCGATATACCAGGATGTGGGAGGAGGTTCGAATACACAACTATTACTTTGCTTACTCAAGGATTTCGGAGAGGAAGAATGGCGACAATTTTCAAACAATACGCAACGACAATTTGTTTAGTTAATTATATATTTATTTATGTAAACTAAAAAGTACAAAAAAAATTCAGAATACATATTCCGGTTGTAAAATACACAAGACAAATAAAAGCAAGAGACAAACAGGAAGTGAAACATTAAAATCTTAATATGTAATATGACTAAATCAAAAAAAAGAAAGAAAAGAAAAAAAAGGAAATGGATACCAAAGGACTATCAACTTTTCTTGTTTACCCCCAAAAAATCTATTAAGCATACTATAACGGGATTCAAAATTAAAAAAAGAAAAAAAATTAAAACGCACGAAAAAAATGAGAAAAATTACTCTGTCATTTGTAAAATCAGCCATTTTTTAGTGTTGTGGTTGGCCGACAGAGCAGTGAAAGGCGAGGCGGAAAAAAAGACCAAGAAGAAAGATTGAAACCGTTAATCGTGCAGAGAGGAAAGAAGGCGGTGAGGTGGAAGGTTGTTTGGAAGGACATCAAATATGAGGTGAAGTTGATTGTTTGGTAATGGGAGACAAGGAGGAGGATGCTGGGATGCTGGAGGGGATATTTGGCCGGAATTATTTGTCGTCGTTGACTTCGCAGAGATTAAATTTGTCGGATCCAGCAATTAGAAGTTCGTCGACGTTGAAGTCATCGATGTCATCAATGACGGTCGTCAACATGTCGAGCAATTCGTCGCCTCTGAAGTGAGGGTCACCAACCGAAGAATCCGGATTTCCCTGGATTGTCTTCCTCGCCTGGGACTGGACTTCGGTTTTTGGTTTCTTTGAACAGTTCTTGACAGTCGGTTCCACGTTTGGAATATCCGGGTCTGTTTTTGAGAGGAAATGAAAAAGGTTCTGTAACGCTTATTTTAACTTTTCTCCTTAAGAGTGCTTTTAGGGATTTTTATGTTTTGATTTGATTTTGATAGCCATCCAAATCAACACACAAAAATTATGAGAATTATTTCAGGTTGTCAAGATTGAGACGCGTTCTTCTTATCGCCTAAAATCATCTTTTGGAGTACTCAACGACCGTACTTGGTACACTTAACTAACCGTCAAGCTTTGAGAGTCACACTCAGATCTGGCCTACTCCACCACTAAGCCTCATTAATCCCTTTCCAAATTTAATCTAATTGATTAATGATAATTAGTATAAGAAATATTATTAAAGAAGTGGTAGTTTATAATAATATTTAAACACACATGTCCAGAAAAAGGAAAAAGTTAAGTCGTAAATGTTGGGTATCGAATCAAAAAAGGTCTTCAAGCTATGCACAAAACTGGAGCTGGAATGATACAGTCTTTAAACTTAAGTTCCCAGGTCCTACCACATTTCTGTTTGTGCTATCTGTCCAATCATCTTTAGATTCGTTAATTTGGCAATTTCGACAAATTTGAGAAAGAGACCTAGGATTAGGGTTGATCAAAATCCCATCCTTTCGGCCTTTCAATATTTATAAATTCTAAGTATGAACTGAACGTCCTTTCGGTTAAAATTAAAGAAATACGCTCACAACTTGGGTCATTTCATAAATACTGCACAGGATGGTCGCATCGGGAGAGTCGAATTAGGCGTCTCAGTATAACCTTAAACCCTAGAATGAGATATTTACTTAACACAGAATATTTAATGTAATCATAACTGTAGGCTGCTTGCTGCCTGGCTACTGAGCCTGTTGAGGATATGGATGTCACGAAATGAGTCTACCAGAATTTTTGCCAATAGTAAAAGTGAAACCTAAAACTAAACCTCTCTTCCTGGCGCCTTTTCTAAATTTGAACGAAAATTTACGGTAAAGCTTCCAATAATGAATCTCTTCACCACAACGATGTCTACAACTTCCAAATAAATTAACAAATAAGTTAATTGTTTATGAAATGACCTCTGAATAAAATTAAAACGAGAGAAACAATTAAAATAAATTTGGCAGTTTAGAAAAACCAAAAATTTCAAATTTTTGAAATAATAAGAACGCACCTCGATGGTCGACAACCCGGAAAATTTTTAAAGGATTTTCGTTTTTATTAATTTTCCCAACATCCTTTTTATTATTTATCATAAATTTCATTTTAACAAGGTTTGTAATTTAAAAAGAAAAGAAAAACTGATCAAATAAATCAACCCAGGCTGGGCTCCGCAGCCTGAAACTGATTGAGGCCTAAAACAAATCACGCCTGGAAGCTCTTTGCGGACATTTCTCGGAACCTAAAAAAGAAGAAAAACTGAAATTTGCTACAAGCAAAATAATAATCCGCCCGTCTCTTTCATTTAACAACAAAATAAATAAAATAAAATAAATTTAACGAGGCAAACAATTAACACAACCAATGGACCGGTGGATAGTGGTGGTGGTGGGGGGTTGGGAAAATGGGAAAAACTTAGGTCGGCACTGATTTCCCCGCCAATTTTCTCTCAACTTCCGGTTTTGTTTGTTGTTGTTTTGTTCGAACGTAGGTTTCCCTTTGTCGAAAACTTACCCGTGAGCATCGGATGGGATTGCAATAGAGTTTCCTCGATGTCGCATAATTCACTGAAATAGTCAACGTCTCCTGTCGCTGTGGGAAAATTCGAGGAATTGGGATTCGGGTTCCAGGGATGAGGTTCCGTTTTTGGGATTTTCGGTACTGTCTGGAAAACAAAAGAAAAGAAAAGAAACGAACAAAACAAAAGAGAAATTCTTCTTTTATATTATTATTCTTTCAAAACATAAGTTTTCATATTTATGTATATATATGTATAATATAAACAATTTTACATAGTAGATTTCTTTTAAGGAGAGGAGGAAGCGGAGGGGAAAAGGAAACCGAACAAAAAGGCGGGAAAAATAAAAATCATTTCAAATCATCATCATCATTATTTTTATTTTTGAAGTTTTCGTAAATTTTTTTTGTGTACATTTGCTTCCATTTTGTCATTTTTATTTTATTCCATAAGGTATACAGGAAAGAGGGGCAAGGGGGAGAGGAGGTGGAAACAAATAATTTACGAATCGGTGGTGGTAACAAGCACAATTAAAAATTTTTTTTGTTTTTATTTGATTTCAGTGAGGAAATAGCTTCTGGAAAATATGTGAAAAATGCGAAAGAGCTTTTTGGGCAAGAATAAAAGCTTGGGGTAAAGTTTTTATTTATTTTAATATTTATTTTGTCAGCCCGCTTTGGTCCCAGTATTGTTAACTTTCGTATAAGCTGGAAAATTCTTTCGAAACTTTGGTTTCTTATTAAAAAAAGAAAAAATTTTTTTGGTTTTGAACGATTTGGAGACTATGAAAGTTTTGGGAGACCAAATCACTGAATACAACAGACTGGAGAGAAATCTTGTTTCGTATCCCACAACAGAGAAGATGGTTGGAGTGTAATAAAATAAAAGCCAACCTCAAAACCGGAAGTAAATTGACTAGCTTACACAACTTTCATAGTCTCGTACGACTCATCTCCTTCGTCAAGATTTCTTTCAAGTTGAGACAAAAATCAGGAACGACAATAAAAAAATAAACCTGAAAGAAATCACCCGAAGGGTTCCCGAAATTAAGGAAAAGAAGGAAGCAACAGCACCATAAATGTCGGAAAACGGAAAATAAAACAGAAAACAAATTAAAAACAAAACGAAACCTAGAGAAACTGAAAGAAGATGAGAATGACCTGATAATAGAAAAAAAGGTCGGAACACCTCGGTTAACCGTTGCCATAATAATTAACAAAACGGTAAAAATTAATAATAAAAATTTCAAGCCTGTAAATAATTAGTAGTACAAAGAAGGAGGAAAAATTAATTTAAATTTAATTACAATTTAATTTTAATTACATTAATTAAATTCATGATAATATTTCTACTCTGTGATTCGATGCCAGTTTCCGGATTTTGACGAAAAATTTTTACTTTTTTCTCCTATCTCACTACTATAATGATATAATAATTCTGATTGAAAAAAAATGAACCGGAAATGCATTTAGAGAAACCGGAAACCTGCAAAACAAGCCGTTCAATAAATAAATAAACTAAAAAAATATTGATCGTAAAATTAGGTGTGATGATCGAAATGAAAATCTTTTCCATAGCTTCAGGGTTGTTCCACTTCCGCTCCGGATTTTAGGATTTCCTTGTGCTTCCAGCAAGGATATGATGGACAGATTGATCCTTTAGGGCTTTCCTTCATTTTAGAAAAATTTTTGGTATGAAGAGGACTAGGCTGCCGATTTGAAGCTGTTGCAGAGGTTTTAGGAATGTGGAAATGGCTGATGCCAAAATGAACTTTTCGAGAGCTTTCTTCAGAACTGCTGAAATATTTGTTGAGATTTGGTGACGGCCATTTTGATAATTTTTTGCTGTAGTTTTATTTGTTTACTTTCTCTTCATCTATGGCTATCTTTAACCACCCTCTTTCTTATCTGTTTGTCGTTCTTCTTTACTCTTCGGCTGTTTGATTATGAGGCTAAGATTTTGGTCTGTTCTCCAGATAACCCACCAACCCCCTCCCCCTCCAAGACAAAACCCACCAACTACTCAACAGACACAAAAGACAGGAGATTCAAAAAAAATTTGCGTGCAATCTCGACCGGAAGTGGAACATCCCTTGTACTAATATAACAAACACTACCTTCGCCCCTGATTTTAGATATCGTTCCAGGCAGGCTTGTGACTAGTCGAATGAATGAATGAATGAATACTTTTATACGCCTCATCGGCAATCCTATTCATCTCTGATTATTACATAAACACATGCAAAAATAAATTATTCATAATCAGATAAATGAATAAATAAACTAATTAAATAATTAATTACAATATTCAAAATAATAATAATAAATTAATTAATTAAAGGGAGAATGGAGAAGGTCAAAAACCATTTTCCAATCATGAATACATAATTTTCTTTTATTTTTGGAACTTTTTTTTGCAAAAATTTATTCCTTCCAGGTTACAGGTACAAAAACGATTGGACTGACCGGAAATAAAATTGGAATTCATGAGAATCGAGAAAAGTCAGAAGGATTTATTTATTTATTTATAATTTATTTTCTTTATCTTATTTTCTAATTTCATTTTTATTTTGTTCTGTTTTTAATAATTAATTCAAGTTGGCAGTTTGATTGCTACGAATGCTTTCCAAAATAAAATACAAAAAAAGAAGAAAGGAATGATGAGAGAAATAAATAAAAAAAATAAAAATGGAGGAAGGGGGAGAAGAGAAATTGAAATAAATAAATAAATTTGGCTTGTAAGAAGAAAAATATTAAAATTCCGATGTCTGACTAACTCGGCTAAAGAGAAATTCTGGGCTCTCATCAGCCCGATTCCATCCGATCTGACGTAACAAATAAATAAATATAGTTTAAGGTTCTCAGGAATTTTTGACCTTTTGAGGTAGACAACTGGAATACAATCCAACGTTCGAGTCACAACCCATTAATCTCGTCTCGAAAAAATTTCATAAAACAAAAACGTCAGCAAATCAAAAATAAAAATTTTTGGAGGCGAAGGATGTCTGAAGTCTGATTTTTTATTGTTTTAGGTTGTGATGAGTTCCAAGTTGAAAATCCCCGTTTGGAGGAGAAACTCGAGTGGTGAGTAGATATCAGTTAATATTAGTAGGATGGTGGGAAGGAAAACTGTCGTAAGGGCTTGGTATTAATCAGGAGCGAACAATATCTGATACTTTTGGCATTGGAATGAGAGAAGGAGTAGATAAATTGGTTAGATGCTTAGGAACTACGTCAATGGTGGTGAACATATGTTAGGAAGAGGTGGCGGGGTGAGAAAGTTAGAGTTAACTTTATCGCTTATGAGTTTGTTTGTTATGGCCTAATCCGTGTCATCCCGTCAGACGTGGACACGAATGATGGATCAATTAGAGCTTGTTTTTTCTGTCGTTTTCCTCTAAATCCGTAACCTAGATCCGATGACCCCAATCCGGTGTATCATATTCTGGTTCTGTTCTCTGTTTTTGTTTTAATAACAATCCACTAACAAAAGCTGGCTGCCAGTAGCCTCTTCTTTTGATTTGACTATTCTGACATTCTCCCACCTTTAGAGTCTACCCCAAGTACAGCTCGCCACTCTCCGATATCAGGAACTGTTCGTCTATAACCCAACCAACCCCTCTACGATAACCCAACTGGCCCAAAAACAAATTTTCACTATAACACAGACCAACCAAAATTCGACTGAAGAACGAAGGAGTGAAACCCAACAGAAAACCGACAGAACCACACAACACTTTGGAACATAAAAGAAAAGAAAGAAACAACCCAAAAAAATTAAAATAAATAAATAAATAACGTTCCTTCCAACCATCCAGGAAAGTAACACTTCCGGTTCGCGCCAAAAATTCAAAATCAGACTAAAAACACCCTTCACCAAAAGAAAAATTAATTTTGTACATTTCGCAAAAAGAAAACACACTCTTACCTCTTAAAAACCAGGTACATATTTAAATAATATTAATAATATATATATATATCATCTACTCATTTATAATATACATAACTAAAAATAAATTTATCAAACGAATCCAAAGGAAAAAAAGGAAAATCATTCAATCAATTAATCAATCAATCAAAATGGTAACATTAAAATGCCTACTGGGTTATTAATCATAATAATAATAATAATTATAATTATAATTATAATTTTTTATCTTGATATTAAACACTATAAAAGTATCTTGCAATAAAACAATGTCTACATATTTTATCACATATAAATATGGCCCGGATATGAAAATTGTTATCTATTTCTTCATTTATATTCATATAAATATTATATTTATACTCCCTATTTACATAATTACATAATTGATTTTACAAAAATATATCTGATGGATTCATACTGGACTTATTTTGTGGAACAGATTTTGAATTTGCTTGGGGTGGTGGTGGGGGAAGGGTGAGGAAGTTGGTTTAATCCTTTGATGGTGGTTTTGTGATGTGGTGATGTTGTGTGAAGGTTGTGGTACCTGAAATTTGAATTCTGGGGTTGGTTGTGAGTTTAGGGTGTTAATGTGATTTCTGGAATTGTTGAGAAGGGAGACGAGTTGGAATTACGTGATGAAAATTGCGTCTAGAGTGAGGATAGGAGATAGGTAGTGATGAGAATGTCTTAGACGAATCCTAGGTTCTGTCATCAAATAACAAATCCAGTTTTCAGAGGAAGTCAACAGGATCAAGCATCCTGTTGTTGGAGGACTTATTCAAACTTATGACCAGATCCTGACCTGAACTGTTAATAAAACTGCATCATCATGAACGAACGCTATACTTGGAAACAAAATTCTGGAATCGGAGTTAGTGACAGAGTACCAAAGATTCGTGATGAAGGAACTTCCAGCACCACCATCAAGGATTCATGTCTTCCACATCAGCAGGAGGTGAAAACCAAAACCAAACAAAGAAAATCGCAAAGGAAAAATTTCGTTGAAGGAACTAAGCACACAAATTGAAAATTCTTAACCAGCTAACTAGGCCAATTTCAATAAAATAAATAAATAAAACCGGAAAACGTTCAAGAGGAAGATAACCAACTGGAAGCCGCGTGTCGGGAAGATTTTCGGATTTTAACTTAAAGGAAGAAGCTACAAAACAAATCTTTTCTGAAACCAAAGCCAACACAGGGAAACCGGAAAAGCAAAATTAACAATAAAATTTAAATTTGACTAGAAAGAGACTTAGATAGGTTTATAGGAAGTACCGAAATATTCGGCGAAATTCCACCACGGTACCTGGTGATACCTTCCACTTATTCTTTGGTCAAATTGACTAGAAATGAATTTGAAGATGTGATATAGAGATTCACAGGTGCGATTTGAGAAAACAAAATTTGAATTCAAATAAAAAAAATTATTGCTGCTACAATTTCTCCTAGTTTTTTGGGTTGGGGTGGGTTTTTAAGGTTCAGGTTTCGAAAGAAGGCACATTTACAATTTTTTAAAACTCTCGTTATGGGTTGCTTTTGGTGGTCAATGATCAATGAAAATATTTGTAAATGAACTTGATGGTTAATTAAGACCATAACTAGCACTCTTTCCCTCCGGCTGAAGAATTTAGATTTTGGGGGAAATGGAGGAGCTAAAAAATTTTAATTTAAAAACAGGACAAGAAAAACAAAAATCAAATCGAAGTCTGAGACAAAAGGGAAAACTGATGACCCAGAGACAAAGTGTTAGTGAAGCAAAAACAAACAGAAACTATTTACCACCAAACAACAACTACTGACCCCGGACAATTGACTCAAACGAGGATAACAACAAAAAATTCTGAGCTTGCAGTTTCTCTCGGAAATTTTGAACTCATCCTTTTCCCAATTCTATTTATTTGTTTAGGTGACCCCTCCCACAAGCTGTAGCAAAATATCCCGTCCAACACGAGAAGAAAAAAAACAGACTCGGCCTGAATATTTTCAGCATGAAAACCCGGAAACCCAAAACCCAAATTATCAACCCCCAAATCCTCCCCTCCAGTTTCCCCGGAGGAAAGCTTTGCATTGCAGCAGCAATTTTAATTTGTACAAACATTTCGACTAATAATGTTATCTTTCCTTTTTTTTCTTTTTTATGTTGTTTATAAATAATTTATTTAAACTAATATTTAATAAATTTTAATAATCTAACCTCATAAACGGAAACATACTTGAACTAGTCCATGAATTGCATGAGGGTTGCTGTGTCGCCATCCAACTCTGTGGCGACCAATTCGAGTTGGAATTGGACCAGCTCTCCCCATGATTCAGGTGAAACCCCAAAGGTCGGAAATAGGAGTAATCGTAATTGGGATAACTCGGGTAGTTGTTACGTACGCACTGGTAACCGTTGGACGGGTAGTTAGGATACCCGTACCTATGTTGGTTACCGTCGTAGGAATGAGGAAAGGAAGCGTCCGATCTCAGGTATTGATTACCGCACGGATGCTCGACGCCTTGGTATAATTGGTTCCGGGGAGGATGGTAGTGGGCCGGGGACATAGATTCGTCTCGGTATGCCGACATCTGACCGCCGTAAGAGGGCAGTGGAGTCGAATAGCCGAACGGAGGAGAAGAAGGAAAGCCTTCTTGTTCACTCATCACCGAATGGTGTCTGTAATTATCACTTTTGTCATTGTTTAATGTTTTTCTTCCCTTTTTTGACACAGCCATTTTTTTTTTCGAACGGATAGTCGTCCGGCGAACTTTGACTTCTTCTCGCATCCGCGCCTTCCTCCGTTTTTTTCGTCGAGTTTTTTTACTTTCCGCGGTTTCCGAACCGTTTTCGTACGCGGTTTCCTCGTCTGAACTTGGTCTCCTACGTCGTTCTGCGGTTCTACCTGATTATCGTTGCTTACCTTTTCTGAAGTTTCCGCCGGGGGATTCGTGAAGAAATCGTTCCGTGAAAACCGGCCGATTTCGGTCGATCCGAAAGCTTGCTGAAATCCCGGTAGGACGTTTTTCCCGTGATCCACTATGTCTAGACTCGTGTTCGAACCGAAGTTTTTCTCCCCCGAAAGGAAGTTACAGTCTAAGAACACGTCGTCCATGTTTATGTAGTTCGATTGACCGTTGTTCTCGAACGTTTCCATAAACGGCTCACCATTGTTCTCGGTCATGAGAACGTCGCTGACTCCGGTTTTCCCTACGTTTTTCCCAAACTCGTTTTCCGCCGTTCCTCCTTCCTTCTGCGGTGGCTGGTCCGTGAGGTAACCGGAATCGGAGTCTTGGTTCACGTTGCTTTCAACTTCTGTTTTGATTTGGGTGTTGTTTGCGAATTTCACGTCTATAGGTTTTGAAGGAGAAAAGTCCTGAAAATTCAATCAAAGAATTTAAGGACACAGTTTTACGATTCCCGAGACAAAAAGTGAACAAAAGGATTATCATTAGGAGTCAGCGACAAAAAGGAAAGTTCAAAGGAGATGAAAAACCATTGAACTCAAATACAATGAACAACGGTGTGAAGAAAAAGACACAACAAAGAAAAGGGAAGGCTAATTTAACTTCTTTCAGAAAAGGCAAGAAAGTGAAAAAAAAAAAGAAAACAAAAATACAGCGGAAGAAAATCAAAAAATAAACAGAAAATAGAAACGACAGAGTTTTTCTCACAACCTTAAAGACAAGAAGACAATAAGAAAAAGTAAAAATGGCGACAAGAATGGTTGTTAATTGAGGATTACCTTGACGTCATTATCGCCGGATCTGCTACACGGCGCTGGCGAGGAAAAAAACGTTGGCGAGTTCCTGTAGCTGGGAAAGTGGTTCTTTCGTCACTTCCGGCTCGCTGTTGTTCGCAAAAGGAGATCTGCACGAGTTTAACACCGAATTTCTTACCTCCGATTGCTGAACTTGGTTGAGATTTTGATGGTACATTCGATCCGAATAATTCGAATTCGTGTTTGGGTCTTCCGCATAGGTTTCGGAAGTTTGTGGCACTATGTATGGCACTGAAATCATTTTTGGAAGAGGACATTAGTATCGCTGTCCAGTTTTCTTTGTAAGGGACATCATCTTCCAAAAAGTGTTAGTTTTTCTTACCTGAATTATGCCTGTATGGATACCAAGAATTGGACCAGGCAGGAGTTTCCATCATAGAATATCCGTCAGCAGCCATTGAGAAAGTCATATTCGACACACTCTGAAAATGAAAAAATTTTTTTCAGTATTTGAAGGAAAAGAGGAAATAGCCAAGAGGACGGTAAAGTGGAGGACCCAAATTTTGCTTAAACTTCCATGGATCAATGAATATTTATTACTGAGAATGGTTCAAAGAAAGAAAAGTCAGTACCAGATGGATACCTGAGCTTTTAGGTATGGAACTGGTTTATAGGAAGTCGTTACTCGTTTTAGCAGTTTGTGTTCAGTTTACTGACTTCCACTAAGCAAAGTTTGATGGGTTTCTTATTCAAACAACAACAAAGAATCAAGAAAAGACTGGCTATTCACCGTGCTTTAAAAGTATAAAAACAACTCTTCGCTTAGATCACTTTTTGAAGGAAGAAAATTTGAGTTTTTAAACAAACAGAAGAGTACTGAACCTATCAAAAGAGGAAAAAGACCAAGCAGCATCTAAAGAAAAACATCCAAGTCCCAGAACACCACCCCCCAACAGGCAAAAGAACAGACGCGAAATTTTTCCAGTGTCTTATGACGTCCCGATTGATTGAGATATACAATACACCATCTCATCAACCTGATACCGACCCTGATCCCTTTTCCAGAGATGTTTAAAGGAAACCCCTTCAAGTGTCATGACTCCATTTTTCTTCCCTGTTCGCATTCTCCAAGTCCTTTGTGTTTTCCACTCTCTACATAATCAATAACTCTAGCGAAAGTTATCGTGTTTGAACCTTAGAGCGCCCTCAACCCTTCATTCACGTCGGCTGTGGGAAAGAGCAGGGACGGAAGGAGAGGAGGAACAAAAGAGGAAAAGGCGAAAGTTCGTGAAAAGGGTTTTTAGGTGCATTTCAGGATTTTGTTTTCCCTCTTTATGACCGACTTCCTCTTCCTTGCAAATTTTCCTTTCTCATTATCCTAAATCCGGGAAATCTCCGAATTTTATTAGACCCGTATATTTGGAAACGAAATGACGTGGGGTAAAGCTCATCTTAATGAAAAAGCTCGACTCATAGGTTTCGAATTCAGAAGCTAAGGCTCGATCAGATCGATTTTTACATCCCCCGTTCCCTTTCCCACTCATTCGCTCCACCGCCTTCCCTAGGCAAAAAAACTCTCAAGTTTTGCTTGTCATCAGGTCGGCCTTTTAAAAACTAGGACGAATAAATTTCCTTTGTTTACACGTGTCCACCTATTTCCCCTGCCTCCTTCCATTCGACAAATACGACGCCATTTTGAATTAAAAAAAATCAAACATCCTTTTTTTCAACGGATGTCCTACTTCCCACGAGAATGCTTGTATTTTCCTTTTACTGCTGCTGTTGCTGTTGTGTATGTGTACTTTAAAAGCAAATTATTTCTAAATGACAGCTTCACTCTCGAAAAATTTCGAAATCTCTTTCTGGCTTTTGAAAAACAAAAAACTTTTTTTGTGCCTTTGCTTAATTTGAAAAATGTCAACATGGCGGTTGGGATAAAGAAAAGTTAAGCAAAGAACTCGCAAGTTTATTTTTTATATTAAGTCTTTCACACAAGACTTGTCAGTGTCTACCTAAATAATAAGAAGAAACTCGAGGTTGGGACAAAGAAAAGAGTGATGACGCAAGGAAGGCGGAGAAGGAGAAAAGAAGAAAGACTGACAGAAAGTTGGGAACTAAAGAAAAAATTTCCTTCACATTGAGTTTTGGAAAATTTTTGGAAAATCTCCATCAGACTATGGTTAGAATATTACATAACACCGTCCACCGCCCCCACCCTCTCCAACTTTGGTACCTATATTCATACATCATGGTTGTTCTCAGCTGTCATTTTTGCTCCTTGTTTGTTGTTCGGGATGATTATAATAAATTAATTAATGTATCTAGGTCTTGAAGAGACGGCTACATAGCCTACAGACGCGACAGCAATCCGTCTCCATGTTTCTCTTCCCTGTGTTTCTCCGTTCGTCCCACGCTACTACCTTCATACTTGATTCTATCCTCCCACTTTAGGCTTTTGTGCTTTTCTCCACATCTTGCTTTCGGATTTGCTAAATCTCTTAACTCGGTCACGTGACCTAACATGAAGATATTTGATGTTAATGAGTTATTTAATGAACACGATTAATAAGGACAACAATTTTTCAATTTTCTGTTGGAAAGTGTTAGAGTTTACTTGCGCATTTTTGTTATTTAAGAGAGCGCTACAATCATGGTTCGACTACTACCAGAGTAGTAAACAAGAGGTATATAGCCGCTGTTGCTACATCATCTAGACATGAGTTTCGGCACAAAAGAAAAGTAAACATCCAATTCAACAAGATGTTTGGTTTCAAAATATCAAAAAGCTCATAGAGCCCAAGGAGAGATAGAAACAACACCTACGTTGAGGAGGAAGGGATAAACAAGAAAGTTCAAAACGTCAATCCCCACCGAAAATAATTTTGGCGCCAAACAAGACAAATAATTCACTTCCTCCCATAGGTGATTCGATGCCTTCTTGCTCACTTCCGGGAGACCGATATATTTTGGAAAAACCCCAGTGTAGGACGTGTATATAGTCTTTAGGCACCAGTTTGAATCTCAGCTCTGTTTTTTATTCTCCCACCACCACACCCCCTCCTCCCATAAAAAAACCAATAATCCCAAAAGTGTTGGCAAGAAAAAAGGAAATGTCAAAGTTTACCGCCCTTGAAACAAAACTTTCTTTTTTTCCCCGGCACCAGCACATGTTCCGACATTTTGTCAACTTTCTTCTCTCATGAAAAAGAAAACTTTCTCACATTTAAAATTCAAAAGTGCACGCACACACACAAGGAACCCTTTTTTTGCTTTTTCTTTTCCTTTTTTTTTGGTCTTTTTCCCAGGGTTTCCGTTTCCTTTGAGAGAAATAGAAAATACTTCACATCCATCTTCTTCCTCCAAAAAGAGAAGAAACTCTCTCTCGCGTCGTTTTTCAAAAATTAGATTCTGTTAGTACATGTTTCGAGAAGATCGATCCTCGATTCCCTCCTCTCCCATTTCGAAACTCGAAAAGGAACAGGAACGAGGAGAATGAAACGGAAGAGAGAACAGAGGGAAAAAATTTTTTTTTTGTTATTTTTTTTTTAAATAAATTTTTTTCCCTTTTAGGACCAAATAGTGAAAAGTGCCCCAAATTACCATGGCAACAGGCGTCCGTGATCTGATCTCCATGGCAACCGGAGAAATCGTTAGAAAAACCTAACCCTTCCGTTGGGGAGAATGAAGTCGAAGGTTCCTCTAACGTTTCCTTATTTTATTGATTTTGCTGAAAATATTGGTAAAACGTAACGTAATCGACCCCCCGATTCGCTGTGAATTCTTCTTTCACAAATTAAAAAACCTGAGGGGATGGAGGGGTGAAAGCCACCCCCCTTTCCCTCACTTTCTCCCGTCTTCAATCGTTTTTGTTGGAAATATTAATAAGCTCAGAATTTCCTGAGACGATAATTAGAATGGTCGGGGAGGTTGATGGGAGGGAAAAGATGCGTTTCCGATAGAAAAGCGGAAATGAGTATGGCGGTGGAGAGGACGGTTTTGAATTCTAATTGGAAAACATTGATTTTCGGGTTGGCTTTTTCGGTTTTTGGTTGAAAACCCTTTTGTGGGCTTTATCGAAGGTGACAATTGGGTTTTGGGGTTTTGCGGTCATTTTTGTCGTCTTTCGCCTCTTCCTATCCTTCATAATTGATGACCTAAGTACCCGTGGCTTTAGAACCCATCTAATATCTGTTTTGATTTTGTTTTTCTCGCATTGTTGGCTTTTTCAGGTGTTTTGAAAGTACTTGAGTCACAGCACAACCTTATCGTAATATTTCTTTTATTTTGTCAGACCTCCCCATTTTCTAAAATGTTTATCTGTAACAAGATGTGTGATGAAAATATAAAAAAGGGAGAAGGCTCACAAACAAGACTAAAATCTGTCACTGGTGACAATAGTGACAATTTATAAAGCGATCACAACTAAGTACGTGACCGGACAACGGAGTAGATAAAGGAGATAGAGACAAGATAAAGGGAGGATTATAAAAACGACAGAAACACACAAAATGTCTTGTTCAACCTTTTCGTGCTTTCAACGGTTGAGATGTGCAGGAACTTCGATCGCCCGGAAATTTCGCAAGCTTCCTCCGAAAAAGGAAAAAAAGGGAGGGAAGGAGAGGTGGATGAAAAGTGAAAATGGGTCACGCACAACCTTGAAGGTTTTCAGTGACCGGATATAGACCGTTACGAAACTCATCTCCCATCGAAGGTTTTCTCGAAGCTTTAGAAGACCCACGCGAAAACGGGATAACGAATTCGAACGTGGGCTTAATTACGAAGCCCGGTCGGTGAGTGATTTGGCGCCCAGAAGACGACACAGCTTGTTGCATTGGGTCCACGTGCTTTTCCGAATGATTTTGCTGTTGAGCGGCGGCAGAGCGCATGTCCCGGAAAACAAGCGGTTTGTCAATATGACGTGTTGTATACAGGGCATGTGTATGTGCGAGAGTTGCTTTAATATCTCGTTCACCTTTAAACTTTAGGTTTTTCCCTCTCGTTCTTTCCCTTATTATACCACATTTCAACCCTACTCAGCCCACCCCTGGCTCTCTAAATGTTTTCTGATAAAAGAAAAAAGAAAATTTTTGGAAAAGAAGGGCTGATAAAGCCGGTTAGACCTGGAATCGATAGTTTGCTGAAAGTAATCTGACGCCGACTTCAAATTCAAAAGAAGGCGAATTGCAAAAGCGGAAGAAAATTTTCATATTTCCCCATTTTCCCAATATTTTCATGGACGTTTTGAATACAGGTTCAAAGCCTGGACCTGTTTTGGGTTTAGTATGACATGATAAACTCAATATACTCACTGGCATTGGCAAAAGTTTACGATTCTGAGAGCTTTGAGGCGAAGTCCAGGTTTCGCTACTTGATTTTCCACTACAACATCGAATTGGTTCGTGTAACGTTTGCTTTCCTTTATCTTTCCAGCTGTCTCGTAGCGCCTTTCGCAGGCGAGCTTCCTTCGGATTGTAAACATAATCTGAAATTATAAATAATTGCATTTTACATTAATTTGAGCTTCTGTTTATAAATTTGGGTGCCTCTATAAATTTAATAAAACGACTCACAACCTGAAAAATCGATTTCCTGTAAGATGACGCAATCATATAAGTTATCTCAATTAAGTGACTGTTCTTCTAACGATGCAAAGTCACAAATCCTTTATCATTATAAAATACAGAAATGTCAGAGAAACTGGGAAGAATATCAACTTAATAAATGATCGGTGTGCATTAATTATGAAATGAGTTTCTTCTTCTATCTCCTTTCTATAGGAAAAATACTTTCGGTTGTCTTTTTGGGAGGATTTTATAAAACGGGTATATTATAGATTTATATATTTAAATGGATCTAATACATAGGAGATATATTCATCTTATATCCTTCTTACAGGAGACAAGCTCAAAGAGAGTGAAGGAGTGAGACTGTTAATTTTGTATCAACTGATTTTAATTATTGTAGAAAAAAAAATTTTTCAGTATTGCTTATAATAATATATCTAAATATACTTAACTATATATAAATAAATGCAATGAGTATGATAATGCAGTGAGTTTGTATATTTACTTTATGGTTTAGTTTTACTCTATGTGTTTATCTTATTAATATTTATTTAGCTATTTATTTAATTCCCATTCTCTTTTATCTATGTATTTATTTATTGGCTAACTTTAACTTTAACAATTTATTTCACTTATTTTGGTCTGGTTTATTTATTATTCTTTTCCTTTGTCTTATTTTATTTATTTATTTCTTCGCTCGATTAGGTCGTCTTCGGATCACGTTAATTTCAATCGTTTCTCGGGTGTTCTGCCAATACTCCCTCATTTTCTGGCTATGCTTTTCCTTAACTCTTCTCTGTCCCTTCTCTATCAATCTCTTCTCCCTTTTCACTCTTTCCTTCTCGGTCCTAATTTTCCATCCGCCTCTGGGGTTACGACGAAGGTCCGTACCTCGAATCAAACCACCTATATCGACCTAGTAACTACTTGGTGTCTCAAGTTGGAGGCAAATGGTAGTTAGCAGGGAAGAGAAATGTTTTGGCTGGAGAGAGTTAGCGTTAAAGGGTATTTAGGTTATGAGGTTAGCGTTAGAACTTATTTTATTTATTGTTATTGTCATTTATTTATTTATTTCACAAAAATGTATGTTGGAGCAAATATTGTAACACGTGAGGAGGATACACGAAGAAATATGCACATTATTATATACATGGATTTATAATATACGATCTATACAGACTTCCATATATAATATACGCGTACATATTATATGGAAGCTCTGTTGTACTGTGACGTTGAGTTATGATGATATTGCTGAGGTGAACTTGTGAACTTTTCCATTTTCGTAGTTATAGCTAAGGATTAAAAGATGCTGTGTTCAAACAGTCTTAAGTACAACTATCCACTTTAATAATTAATTATCTAGTAATTTATTCTAGTGACCAGTTTCAAATTTATGGAAGTATCGACATTGTCAAAGATCTGTCAATTCGATCTGGGTGCACATTGGGTTTGCCTTAAATTTTGAGCTACCAAACTTTTTTCTTTAAAAATGAACTTGAACTACTTTACAAAGTAGACTGTTGTGGAAAATATGTTGGTTAACAATGAAAATGACTCATAATCAAGTCTCAAAATTGTTCTTCTAACCTCCGAATTTTCTTTCGACTCTTTTTTTGGATTTTTCCTTGACCTATTCGACTTTGTTGGTGTTTTCAAAAAAAAAAATTAGACCTTCGGCAGGTCATAATAAAGCTCATAAAGAGAGAGAGAGAGAGGGAAAGTGATGGAAAAGCGAGAGAGAAATCAATTGTTCTCAACGTTTTAGACTTCTGATAAGAAAATCGAAACTTGATCCTAATCCCGAGGAGGAGAATGGCTCAACGGAAAGAGGATTAGAGAGGAGTAAAGGAAAGCAATGAACATCACGACCACCAAGTCAATCATCTTAAATCAAATTTCAGATCTCATTAATTATTAATCAAACACGCGTGCCCACACAAAAGGAAAGCCAAGATTGAAAAGGATTTCACCTCCGCCTCCATACCTCCTGCAATAGTTACTTTCAAATCCCTTAAAAACCCCCAAAAAATTTTATTTTCGCTTCAAATTCGCATGATCTTCAATCTCTGGAATAAACAAAGACGATAAGCCACACTCGATAAAAATGAAAAGAGAGAGAGAGAGAGGGAAGGAAACCGAACTAACCAAACCCGGTTAAAACGGTTTTTTGGCGCTTTGAAACAGCTGATGGGAAAATCTCGAAAGCCCTCGAAGGTTGGTATCACTGTCGGGTGACGCGGTTTCCAGTCCTGGTTTTTAAAGGGCTATTGATCTTATTCCTTGGCGGCCAGCTAGCAATCACCTTACAAAACAATGTCGTAGACGTGATCATCTCTCTTGAACATTGATCCGATGCTCTCCCGCTGTCAGCGGATGATAGCGCGCGAGTTCGTCAACCCCTTTAAATCATTAATTTTTGCCCTACGGGGAAAATTTTACCCCCCAACTTCCACCCTCAGAAGAAATACGACGACAGGAAAAAAAGGCGAAAAGGAAAAAAATCCTCAGCGGGGGCTCCAAATCTCCCTTCCACAAGACACAGGGTGGAAATGGTAATTTTGTGAATAACAAAAAGGTGGAAAAGGGGAAAATCGTGGGTGATACGAAAGAAGACTACTAAGTAGAATCAAAAGTTTCAAAGAGGAGTGGTGGGGTAAAACGACAGGAGATTTTCCGACAGAAATGAAACAGGTAGTCCCAAAACTCGCGCTAATCCATTCAAAATAAAAAGAACCAACGATACTACATTTCCCTTACCGGGAAGTTCATTCTTAAGGAAGCCAGTAGCTTTCCGAGTAGCTTTTTCTCAGAGAACCAGAAGTCCTCGACTTCCGGTCTTCATTTTTGAAGCAGTTTTTTTCAAATTTTCGGCAAGAAAAGGCCTCGAGAGAATTTAAAGTAAAGGAAAACAGCTAAATTCACGCAAACTTGTTTTCTCCAGTTCTAAATTTCCAGAAAATGAAAGAGATCCCACCACGTAAGAAACAGGGAAAGAGGAAGAGAGAGCGAGAGTGAGAGGGAGGAAGAAGCGGGAGAGAGGAGAGGAGAGAGAACAGCGAGCGATAAAATAGGGCTTCCAAACCGTGATCGATAAAACTTTTTTGGTGTCTTCTCCTTTCCTACCATCTTCTAACAAATCAATAATAGTTTCCTTCGTTCTAACCCCCTTCCCTTCCCCTTTGGAGAAAACCAAAAAATTATCTAGGAAAACGGAGCTTTTTCCCTTCGGTCGCCATTTTGCTCGAGAAAGACTTTGGAAAAAAAGGAAAAACGCTTTTCCAAGAGTAATTGATAAAACCCAAGCGAGCGGAAATAAATGGAAAAGACCCACGCACTTCCTTCCAATACACGAAAGGGAGACGAGGACGACGAGGACGACAAAGACGACAACGACAAAACAATATTTCAATAAGCTATCATGTCAAAACGATTCGATTTATGCTAACATGCCAATATTGCTGAGACTCGTCAAGGTTTTGGTAGAAATAAAACTCGGCCGGTTTCGCCAAAAAAAATTATTTATATAACAGTCAAGGTTGGCCATTAAAACTCGCGGAACGTACGCGAAAATAATTTTTTTGTGCTTGTTCAGCAAAGATTTTTGAATATTTTCTGTCCTCCTTTCATCCACCCTCCCGGTATTCATGATCTTTGTGTCATGGTATACATTGACCTAATCTCCAAACTCTTTTTCCCTCCATTTTTCCTCTCGCTCAAAAAACAACAGAGAAATTTTCGTGGGAGCTTTTTTGAAAGCTCTAAAAGCTCTTCCAGTCCCGTATATAGAAAGCCATTACATTTTAAAAACTGATCATTGTTGTAACGCAAAACCTAGTGGATTCACAGCGAACGAGCACCTGACCTTTCTTCTCCGAACAACTCAGAGAACTTATATCCACAACGCTTCCACTCAAACTTTCCGTAATCCAATTTTTCTCCTCCACTCTTCTACTCCTCCTCCACCGCCGCTTTCTTCCTCTTGTCCGCGGCAAAAAAAAGAAAAAGGTCGCATGCTTTCCCGTAAGGTAACAATGAAAGCTTTGTTTTAATTACCGCCCGCTCACTCTCTCTACCGTCCGTCGCCGCTCTCATGCAAGAAATTATCATAATCAATTCCTTATCCGCCATCTTTGAATGGAGTAGTAGGGAGAAGTGGAGAGGAGAGGGTTGGGGGTTGGGGGGTGAAGTAAAGAGAAGGCGGTATCTCATCAATGACACATGCTCATACCGAAGACAACAAATATCGACGAGAAAAAAAATTTAAATAGCCACATAAAAGAGAATTTATGGAAAAGCTCTTTCAGTATTTATTAACATAAATAATTAGCCTAACGGAGGGAATTTAATTTAAAAAAAAATCCTCAAAATCAACAATCCCTCTGGCAAATTCGTCTCAAAACAATAAAAACAATAACAATAAAAAAAAACTTTTGATATAAATATTAATTTTATTAGTCTACCGGTAAAATCGTTTATTATCATAATCTGAGTTAAGCGGGGAAATTGGCGGGAAATTTGAAAAGTCAAAACCTTTTATCTCTTTATCACAATTTTTTTATATATTTAAATCCCCAAATTTTCGTTGCGGCCTCCCACAAGAATTCCATTTAACTAATAAATTTCATGTCGAGAACGTGACCCTTTGACCTTTATAACACCAAAAAAA
Organism: Columbicola columbae; assembly: GCA_016920875.1. Lineage (NCBI taxonomy): Eukaryota > Metazoa > Arthropoda > Insecta > Psocodea > Philopteridae > Columbicola > Columbicola columbae. The sequence goes on from JADMLL010000007.1 coordinate 13,890,751, forward strand.
AAAAAATTGGGACACTTTTGCGTAATTTTATATAAAAACAAAATCATCATGGCGGCTTGGAATGAACTGGAACATTCTCGAATATTTTGTTTTTGTTTTTCAAAAAAAAGAAAGAAATTTTCGGGATGAACCTAATTCAATAGAACATGACAATCCAATTTAGAAGGCCTTGTTTCAAATTATCCAGGTTGTCATTTGCAAATATTTAAATTGTCTTTCTTCTTCATCATCATCTCTACCCCACCCTCCTCACCGTCTTAGCACAGATTTTGAGAAATTCAAAACCGACCAAAGAGACACCAAAGAAATTATTCTTCGGCTCTTCTCAATTAAAAACAGACTCAAGTTATTAGAGTTGTCTTTGTTAATTAATTAAATTAATAATGCCGTCGTTAATTAATTTTTGATAATTTGTTCGGCTTAAATTTTTTCTCAAATATTAATTTCCCTCTTTTGTATTCATTGAATTCTTAAATTTTGATTAGTGTTATATCGATTGTAACGCTAATTTTTATACGTGAGTGATTTATAAACGATTTCTAATTTTCTTAAATAATCTGTGGGATATGCTGTCGTTTTTCTGTATATACGAAATTTATATTATTATGTATGCGTGGGTTTGAGGAGTTTTTGTTTAGTTCCTGACACCCCAAATAAATGTTAAAGAAAATATAACAAAAAAACAAATTTTTAGTAATATGAGTATGGTTACGTAAATATAAATTATTTATTAATCAATAATATGTAGAGATCATGATTAAAATAATTAATGATAATGAGAATTGGTTTGGTTGTGTTACACTCGGATCATAATGAAAGTGAAAGTTATTGATTAATGGCAGTTGATTATGTTGTTTAGAATAATATCGCTTTTTGGAGGATTTCGTTGTTCTTAACTGACGATTTATTTATATTATTTATGTATAAATAAATAAAGACGGTGAATGAGGGTGGGATTATGAGAAAATTTTTGACAGGACGTTGAATATTAGACACCCAATGAAAAAACTGGTGGAAAAGAAAAAACAAAATTGGATACTTGCTTTATGTTAGAATATCCATGACGAAAACATATGACGATTCCTTTAGTTTATCGAACGATCACATATGAGAGAACAAACCCTACCCCCCCAAACAAAAAGAACAAAAACAAAAAGAAACACAAGAACACACACGCACTCGAAACACACGCCCCGATTCAAAAGAAAACTATAATTTGGTTAATGTCTATCTGTCTATGTTCACTATAATCACGTCGGAGAGGTGACACACAAAAAAAATAGTAATCAAGAAAAAGCCGTTAAAAAATATCCACCACGTTGAAACCGGGAAAGTCGAATTGTCACTGATAACGGCACGAAACTCCCGAGTTTCTGCTCAGACGAGAGCGTTTCCACGAGTTTCAATCACATTGAAAACTCGAACACTGAGCCGGTCGTCTGCCTTGATCGATTCCCCGCCCTTCCTCGCGCTCACGTTTGGCCCTATGTTCCCTGCGTTGTTTCCTCAGCCTCTCCGCCACTCCTCCTCCTTCCGCTTCCTACCGAAACGCGCGTTTCGAAAAACGTTGCGCCAAACTATTCGAATGATTTTCTATTGTCTTCCTTTCCTCTTTTGCAAAACAAAATAATAAATAAATAAAAAACAAAAATTCAGATAAATAAAATAGGAAAGAAGGGATGCAGGGCTGTCGATGGGAATTTTCACAAGAAAATGGATTCGCCTTTCGTCAGAGGTTCAAGCTTCCGGTTTTCCTTCGTGAGATTAAGGGAATCGATTTTTTTCCCGCCTTTTGTCTGTCGCCTTTCCCCCTTTTCTCGAATCATCTGTCGAAAGGACGGATAAAAGCTCTCTCTTTCTCTCTCACACGCACTCCTCAACAACGATCTGGAAGGTTTTCATCAAATCCGTGAAAAGGATGGACTGATCCGTGGTAAATCCGTTCCAAAAATTTTGGCGCCTTTTTTTCACGAAACAAAGGTCGCAGACATCCTCTGTCACACGTTCGCGTGTAAATTTTGAATTTAAGCCAAATTTAGGGAAGGGAGGAGGAGAGCGGGGAAAAAAGACGCAGGTCAAAATCCTAATTTTTCGAGTTTTATTTATTTGAGAATTTTGGCTTTAGTGAGAGCAGCCCCCCCCTTCCCTCACCTCCTTTCTCTCTCTAAAACATTTGAACATGTCCTGTATACTGAAAAAATTTTGTTTTTGTAAATTTAAACAGAAACCTCACCCCGAACTCCTGCTTCCCCGTCCCCAAAAATTAATTTTGAAAACCAAAAAAAAGGGAGCCCACCAACCTCTTAGCTAACACCGTACCAGAAGAATGTAAGTAAAAGATAAATAAAATAAAATTTCCCTCATCCCCCAGTGGCGACATCTGCAACTTTTGTCGCATCTTTACAAGGTAACAAAAAGTACCGACACTTTTCCTTTTCTTAGTTGTCAAAAATGGTGAAAAGAAATTTTTTCTTTAAGGTTGGACACGATTCCTTTTTGAATTTTGGCGGGAAATCCAATCGTCATTTGATGTACATGTGAAACAAAATAACGAGTCGGAATGAGGATGAAGGCTGGGGTAAAGGAGAGACGGGGGAGGTAGATAAAATTTTACTGCAAATAAAAAAATAAATTGTGTCCGTTAAAGACTGTTTTTATTGCTTTTTAAATGTTTTCGGTTTTTGACTGTGAGACTGTCCGTCTGTCAGCTGGATTAAATAGTCTCTCACCTTTCACATCGAATTTCTTTCTTTTTCTTTAAGTACTAAAACCTGATTGTTTGGGTTTATTAGTTTTTATAATTTTAGGATTTTGGATAGAAAGATGTACCTTCCAGACTCTAAGTAAGAGATTTTGTGTTGTCAGATTATACTAAAGTGATATTAGGTTTAGAAATTGTTAAGGTAGTGTTTATATAGCCTATATTAATTTATATTAGTGAAATATTTATCAACAAGCAACTACAGGAAAGTGTTGAGGGTTTTCACAACACCTTTCTAGAAATGGGTGCTTTATCGATAAGCGCGATGTCCTCCACAAACCAATTCTACGCTTTCCCAAGAATTTGTGCCAAATTTGGGGGTGCAAGGCTGATCTCCACGGAAATAATTTCTGGTTTTACTGTCTCTATTTCTAAGTTCTAACACTTCCGGCCTTTCTCCCCTTCCTTTTCTGCAGTAATGATACCATTTCGAAAGGTCACATACCCATTGGCAGCACTTCCTCGCCAGTTCTTTAAATATTATTTCTGACATTTTGGTGATCACCCACCAATCTGCATGAATATAAGTGTTGTGTACTATAATTGTCTGCCCAAACTTCAGCTCATACTCATATTATTATGATAACAACCCAAACTCTTTAATTATGTGTCAATGCTGATATTATATATTATTATTAAAGGATTTTTGTTTGTGGTTTGCAAATTCGAGACTTTGAAAAACTGGGTCAACAGCTAAGAACCAGAATTCAAGATGGGTCAGTACTGATCTGACCGATATATTGACCTTTACATAGCCCGAGGCTATCATACACAACTCCATCCATCATCCAACACAACCGATATACAATATCCAACTAACCAACTCAAAATTTGAAAAATAAATAAACTTAAACTGTAAACTTGAGGAGAACTGTCCTACTACAGCATAAATCGGATAAATCAGCAGCAATTTCGAGTTCCATGGCCCAAAGTAATCGGTTCTCAAATATATAGTCGAAAGGTGAGGAAAGGAAAACGGGGAGTTTCGAATTTATTCAAAAAACAAAGAAAAATTTAAATTTATGAATTTAACGTCTCTCCTCCCCCTAAGAAGAACCTAATCCTTAGTGACTCTCAAAGGAATTTAAAACTAAAAGAAAAAAATTTTTAGGCCGTAAAATCTGATATATGACATATATAATATACATTACATGACATATCTTGGTGTCGTAAATTTTAAATTCTTACTAAGATCTGATTCTTTGAAAAAGTTTTTTTATTCTTCGAGCTTTATCTCTCTCCCTTGCTTATGGTTTATTTTTGGGTAAGAGACCCCCCCCATACCCACCTCGGAAAATGGAGTAAAGATTTTCACTAACGCCCTGTGGAAAATAGTTGTCGAAATCAATTTACGCTTGCGTATTAAAGACAACCTCCCTCACCCACTCTCATTCCGTGACCTTTTACTCTTTCCTTATTTCGATTTTTTTTTTGATGCGAACAACCAAAAAGGTTCCATTGAATCGATTTTTTTCCCGCCAAATTTAAAGCCCCTGGTTGTAGTTTGTTACTCGTATATACAGGTTTTGTGTGTGGGGTAGGAAATATACTGAATCGTGTTGTTTTGTTTATATTATTTAAAATTCGGTTGTATAATGAAAATTTTATTCATTGTTTCTCGGTTGTATGATTTTGGGGGCACTGGAGGAGGGGGGGGGATCAAAAATTGGCATCGTCCGAATTTCTCGAGTTATGGTCGAACGGATGTCAATAATACCCTCTCACGGTGGAAATATTCTCCCGGTTGGATTCATTTCCCAACGAGAGAACATGTTGTAGTATGGTCGAAACGAAGAGAAAGGGAGGAAAGGAGGAAAAAAAAGCGGCCGGGTGGAGGAAAAAAAAAGTAAAAATAGAAAAGGAAAGTAGAGAAGATATTGAATTCGGCGAAGGTGTTGCAGGCGTGCGTGAAGAAACGCAACAAGACGCAGACTCCGACGGAAAAGAGAAAGGCGAAATGCAGGCGAGTTTGAAAATCAATCGGAGAATATCACATAGATTCAAAAGTCGATAATGAAAAAAAAGGAGGAAGATGGAAAAAAAATCCGACGGGAGCTTTTCAATTTAAGCCCGAAATATCGTTTTGTAGTATAAACTACAATCTACCTAACTCCACTACCCCTACCCTTCTACCCACCGAAACCCAAATAATTATTTCTTACTCATGGTCCCATTTTTCTAAGGTTGGAAGATGGGAAAAAGGCGCAAAAATTCGAAAACCTTTTGCATCCCCTATTTTCCTCGAAGGGGTAGAAATTTGACGAATTTTTTGGTTTTTTCCGCGCTGCGAATTTTTAATTTTCCTCGACGTTCTCATCGATTTTGGTTTCCCCGTTCCCCCCGTTGGATGGATTGATTCCTCTCCGACTTTCTCCTTCCTCTTCCATTGATCAAACAAAATCGTTCAAGGTCGTGAAGGAAAAGGTTTGGACAGGTGCGTATCACGTGTAATATCCGGTTGTTCGATATTCCGTCAGAACCAAATCTCCTCCACTCTCCGCCTTTATAATATATATTTAGATAAATAACTGGCGCAATATTCTGTAGTATATGTATAAACCATGAACCAGATTTATTGTTATATATGGAATAGTTGGTAGGCGTTAAAATGTAAAGTTGGTAACTATGCAGGTCGTATTGTGTGAATATCATGGCGGACTGTAGTAGAATATAGTTATAATCATCGTATTCAAATATATTATAAGATCTGCTAACAATTTCTAAAAAGGCTAATAGTACTCCGAATTGTTATTGATAGAGGGAGGATGAGGAGGACAGACACCAGGATATACTATAGCAAAAGAGTTCTATTGTAGTTTCATTTTCTAAAGTTGTGAGAGGCGGAAACAAAGTTAAAGAAACCGAGGAAGAAGCAAAGATACAAAACCGATCACAAAAGAGAAAGACCATGGACATGCGAAAAGGAGTGGAAAATGCAAAGATAGAAAAGAAGAAACGACACAGACCGGAAATGGATTGGAACTAAAGATAAAGCAGAATAGTTTTAGAATAGCAGACAGGTATAGAGATGTCTCAAAATAAACGTTAAATAATCAAAAAGAGAGAAAGGGGGAAACAGAGAGAAAGGAATAGACAAATACAGAAATACAGAGAGAGAGAGACAGAGACAGAAACTGAGGGAGTATATATAGTAGAATATACTAAGGTGTTGGCATTTGCACGTTCCCTCATATATACTGCACTTAACAATATATAATATAAACAAAGTGACCATTAATGGCTCCCAATTATTAAATCTAACCCCCCTCCCCCGTCATTCCATAAATTTTGGATGTTCAGTCACTAAACATTCTCCTTGATTCCTTGATTTTCTTTTCCCTCGATCATACCCAATCGCATCCCCCCAAATTTCTTTCAGTCAGTCTTACCTTCCGGTCTCCTTTGGGCTTTCTGCCATCCATCTTCCTTCCTCCCATACTCCTTTACCTGTTTCGTTTTCTTCCTCCCACACCTTCATTTTTGTTTTTTATTTTTTTAGCTTTTTCCCTCAGGAATCCCACCCAAAAAGCTGTTCCCTAACCTCAATTTATGGTTTTCATTTGCGAAAAGCTCAATTTCAAGAGTTTATTGACAAGTCCCCGGTGACAACCATTACGTAAAGCAATAACCGGAATAATAAATACGATTAATTATATAAATCACCATCTGGAGTTTTGTCTCTCTCACCGCCTTCTCTCCTCCTTCCACACCTCACCTTCTTCTCTATTATTAGGTTCTAATTTTAACGGATTTTGTAAGGTGCTTCCCTCTTCCTCACAACAGTAAAACTTTGCTGACTCCTTTTAGTAGGTAAGGGTTATTGGGAAATTCCCAATATTATCTACTTTACGTCATTGCTGACGGTTAAGTTAATTGCTTACACGTACCTGGATACTTCATTTTGTGTTCCGCGTCTGCTTTCCGTGCCATCACGAAATATTCTTCCTTCCGGGATTTATCTAAACTCCTCCACATCTGTCCCAACCTAAGAGAGAAAAAACGGAAACATTATATACATCCATTTATATTTACATTATATATATACTATGAGTATGTGTATGCATGGATATGATCGAAAAATATGAATTTGTAAAGCGGGAAACGAAGCGAGGGAGCCATAAAATTAAGAAAATTTAAATAAATAAGGACTCGGAGGAATAGAAGAGAGTCCCCGAACATCAGCCACGGCACATGGAGGTGGAATCCTAGCGAAACGTGAAATTTTCTTTCAGCTTTCTTTCCAACCCCCCCCCTTCCCACCCCATACTCAGCCCATTTACGCCTTCCTTGAGTCTTGTTTTAGAAAATTTTTGGTTTTTGTTTGTTATACTTTTGCGGATTTGGAAAGGTTGGAGAGGATTTGAAGATTTGAAGGTGAAGAGATGAAGAATCTATTTTGTCAGGTTCTAGTTGTTTCTTTCTGTATCTAACTCTTATACAGTAAGTTGTTCAGGATGAATGAGTGAGGTATATACAGTATGACACTTTGAGACTTGGATCGGTTGTTGCAGTGCTGATAAAATTATGTGAGATTCTTGAATGCTATCAGCACTAATTATTGTGGTCTGTGAAGGTCATTTCATAAATAATGCACAAAAGAGACGAATTTGGGGTTTAGATTATGTTGTGGTTTCCTTGCTCTACTTTGCAGCTATTGTATCCTCTCTCCCTCTCTCTGTTTCTGTCTGTCTATTCGCTGTTTTTCTGTTTCTCTCCCTCTTTCTTGTCTCTTTCATTGTTTTTCTGTTTTTGCGTCTGTCTCTCTCGTTCTCTTTCTGTTTTTGTCTTTCTTCCCTCTGTTTCTGATCCTGTCCCTCTTTCTATGTTTCTCTCTTTACTTTAATCTAAATGCAATACTACATCACTAATGTGAATTTGGGTTAATTGCAAGCTATTTAGTGTTGCCCTGACTTGCTGTTGCTCTAATTCCCATTTCATCTTCAGTGTTTGTGTTTACTGCTGACTGGAGGTCGTAAACGTGTAGTCTAAAGTCCAGACCAGAGGTCGGCAACCTATGACTCGTGGATCACCGAGTGACCCATTTGGTAATTTCAAGTGACCCACTTTAGTTCCGAAAATAAAATACGAGATATACAAATATTTTAATATTTTTTTCTTTTTCCCAAAAAATTTTTGTCGCAGAGCGTACCAAATTTGAATCCAGTATAACCTATAAAAATATCAGTTAAAGCCCCACCCCGCCTGACTGGATATGGAATCGGCCGGTAGTATGCGGAATGCAGCGACATTGTCCTGTCGCTGTTTTAATACGGAAATATCTCTGACCCAAACGTCTCTTTAATACTTGCATTTTGGTTGATTTTGACCCGCGGCCAAAAAAAGGTTGCCAACCCCTGGTCCAGTCTATACCGAAAATTTTAAAGTCAAAGATGTAGAAAAATGGCGTCATAAATGCAGTACAGATGATTCCCCAAAAATGTAATTATCCAAAACCGAGAACTAACGAACAGCTAATTCTAATAAAAACAATCTGATGTGCACTATTTATGAAACAACCAAAATAGTTGTCGGAGTTAAAATTTCTCAAGGAGATTCAGTAGTCTCGACTAGAGCAAAAACAAATGTTCGAATGGTCGACCAAAACGACAGATTCTTCCATGAAGGATGTTCATTAAAGGAGAAATCGTGGAAATGTGGGAAAATTTTTTATCTTTCCAACGGAAAACTCTGAGGTGGGCATCACGTGTCATAATCACATTCTAATTTTTCATTCCTCTCGTTTGCACATCCCTGATGAGGGATTCTAGGAAAGGAAAATTACCGAACACTTATGTCCTTGTTGCTCTCGTTGTTAAATTTATGAGCAACTTTCTTTCTCCATTCGTTAGCGAAAATCATGAAAGCGTTCGGAGGTCTCGGAATCTTCGCTTCGGGTTCGTGGACAATAACAGCGTGGTATTCATCGTTTTCGCTACAAGAGAGAACAGGAAAAAGGAAAAGGATCATTATTTGACGGCGATTAAGTCTTTCTTAATAATTCATTAACCTTCTTTCTCAAGACGCAAACAACAGCAAAAAAAAAACAAAACAAACAAAAAAAGAGAGAAATCCAAGGCTAACGAGGCTAATTTCCGCGGCGTTGATGATTTCAAATGGAGGCGGCAGCAACAGCCATTTTCACAACCCGTCCGGAGGTTTCCACCCTTCTCTCCCTTCCCCTGTATTTCTGTAGGAAAACAAAAGAAAACTTACACTTTCTGCTTTCTCTCGGACTGGAGAACGCATTTTCTCCTGGCCAACATTTTCATGCTGTCGTTCATGAGGTAAACGGATCTTTGAGTTCCGTCCGGGTTTGAGTTTGTCTGAATCAAGTCTTGGCTGATTTCTTCATTGTTTGAAATTATCTGAATTGAACTGAATCCTGGATGCGAGCAGCAGACGACAGGAACACCGAGAAAAAGAAAAAAAAATTTTAAGGAAAGTTTTGAAGGTTCCGTCAGAATCTTTTGTCCTCTATCTCTTTCTCTTTCTAGCTCGTTTTCTGCACGTCTGTCTTGTCTTCCTATCTTGTGTTCGATTCGGTTTCTGCTCTCTCTTCCCAGGTTTCTTTGATTCTGTTTTTCAAAATAAACTTTCGTCCTTTTTTTGAACTCCCTCTTTTCTGTTTGTCAGAATTTTAAGAAATGTAGACGATTTCCTCCCCCTTTTCCTGCCCACCACTCACGTCCTTGTCACCATTTCTCGATACTGATTTCCCAGACACCAAACAGTTCTTAAACTAGAGATGGTAAGGGGGTCCGTGGCTCCAAGAAGCCCACAAACAAATGAAATCAACTCTCTTTAAGGTGTTTTGAAATTCCAAATTTGGAAATCCGGATCGAAGTCATGTATACAGCGAAACATGATCGAACTCGCGCTCTGGCTGTAGGCTGTCGTTCCATGTTTTTGTTTTTCCCCTTTTTTTTCTACTTGAAGAGCGCCTTGGGGTCGTAGATGAAAGTGACGAGGGAGGTGGGAGTTGGATGGAGGCCCCCCCCTCTTGCCTGAATGCTGCTGTCTTCCCTCAGGGTCGGGTGAATGGTTCGTCGGTCCTTTTATTTTCTCTTTCTTTCCTCGTTACCCCTTGGTGGTGTCTTTCCCTTTTTGCCTTAACATTCTCTCTCTCTCTCTTCCTCCCTTCGTCTTATGGATTGTTTTCCCTTGGTTACGGGGATGATAATGCGTGAAAGCGATCTGTTTGCTCCTGTTTATTTGGTTTTCAGCTTAAAACTATTTTTCCTTTTTCGTTGGTTACCTCCTAGTCTCTTAGTACACCCTTCTCCCCCTTCCTAATAGCTTTGGACCTTAAGCCTGTCTCAGATAACCTTACCGTTTGATAATACTGCTGTGGGTTTCGGCGTCCTGAAAGTGCGCACGGGCACCACTCTCGTTCTGACCAAATGAGACTGAACATTTTCATACGTATTGTATTCTTCTTCTGTCAAATCAACTGTTTCGTAGGAGGTTTGATCGAATGTGTCTGAAATGTACAATCCGATCCCTGAAAAGAAAGAAGAAAGAAATGAGGGAGGGAGGAAGAGGAAAAGGAAATGGAGGAAGGACGGTGTTCTGATTAGACAAGGAGCCATGTTTAATCTTTAATTCCTCCGACAAGGAACTATCTCGGACGAAGTCGAATGAAAATTAATGCGTTTTGCTTTGACAAGGGAAATCACGTTTTAAACGTCTCTGTTCCAATTTTTCTTCTCCTTCATCTTCTTCTTTTTTGCTTTTGTCTTGTGAGCTTTTTCGGGTGAATTGTAAATGAGTTGTTTCCATCTGAATAATGTGAGGATTATCTATAATTAGTTTGTCCAGATGTTGTTTTAAATTGTGGGTTCACTGGGTTTCTGAAGGGGAGACCGATGGGAAAGCCTCTTAGGAGGAGGATTTGTGTTTGATTCAAAACTTCAAAGCTTCTAACAGAAAAAGAAGAGAAACGTGTCGGGATTCACCTGAAAGCTTATCAGCCTGATTCGCTTTCATGAATCATTTGTGACAGTTTTGTTGTAACAATGACAGCGACAACGTCTCCGACTATACGTCTGTGCTACCTTTTTGTGTTCTCTGATTACTGTATCAAGAATCTGCCGTCAGCATCACCCTAGATGTTGATATCACCCCACTAACCGTTTTGTATATCCTTCAACCCCTTTCTTTGCCCACCCTATCATTACCCTGTTGTCTTTCTGTAGTCATTTTAGTCACGTGGCCTGCCAATTAAAATTTTTAAGCTGGAGACAACTTGAATACATCCTGTAATGAGTAGAATTAAAGACAGACGTTGTTTACTCTTTTTTTTATTTTCTTCCCTCTACTCTTCTATTCATGCTTCTTCCTCCTCTCTATACCTTTGCTCTATCATTTTGTTTCCATCTCTCTACCCCTCTTTCCTGCACTCTTTAAAAACTATCTTCCCAAACTTTTAATCTTCCTAACTCTTTTCACTTTCTAACATTTCCTCTAACAACATAGTTACCACACCTTCCACTTTCTCAGTAACACAGCATTCAAATATTGAAGAAAGGCTCAACAAACAAGCTCATCCTCTAAATTAAATAATTTAGACATCCTCAGAGAGGCAAAAAGACACCTGAACAGTGAAAACAAGAGAGAGAGGGATGTGGGACACGGGGTAAGTTGACACCATGAAAACGACACCCTCACTCCATTCGTTCACTAGAGCACTCTTCAACTCCTCCCGGAAAAACAATTAAAACGAGTTTTTCCACAGTTAATCATCCGAGTTTTTCATTCCCTTTCCATACAAACACTCTTTTTCATGTCATCCATCAAACGTACCACTAACAGAATGACAATCCCGGTACCTGATCCTGAGGTTCAATCCTCGAACTGAAACTACAACATCCGAACAAACTAATTACAAGGAAAGTGACAAATAAATTACTACAAATTTATTTCTTCACACATATCACGTACATAAAAAAGTAAAAAGTAAATAATAAAGTAAATATTCACGTGTCACTAGAACGCATCAAACAGCAAATAAATTTTTCAAGTAGCCTGAAAGTGGTGAAAAAAATTTTTTTTTCTTACATAAAAACATTTTTTAAAAAAATCATTAAATTGCGATTCATAACCACGAATGAACAATAATTACTCAACATAATTAATAACCAAATTTCGTTTTGTTGGGAAGGTGGGGAAGGGGGGGCAAGCACAAACAAGGTTGAGCAATCTGGGAAAATTTTTTTTTTTTAAACCAAAACAAAAAAAAATCTCAAAATGAGCTTCTGGTAATGATATTTCAAAGGAATTTTAAATTACACTTATTTGTTAAAGTGATTAGCGATTATACAATATAAAGTGGAACCATTATCCTTAGCCCACCCCTGCTCGAGATGTAGGCAACCATAGACACACATCAAGCGTACAACAAACGAACATAGCAAATTTTAACAATAAATTGCTTTCACATATAAAAATCTAAAATCTAAAACGATACAATAATTTTGAAAGGGGTAGTTTGCGAAAGTGTGCATTATTTATGAGATGAATAAATTTATGAAGACTGTGAGTGATTTAGGAAACGGATTTTTGACAAAATTGACGAGTACAAAACACAAAAGGTATTCCTCCCGATGGGAGAGTGTACTATTTAGAGGGGTATGTGAATGTAAAAGTGTGCAATATTTATGAGATGTACTTTTGGAAAGAGTGATCACAGTGAGGGACACAAATCGAAATTTTTTATCCGCTTTTGGTAATATATCGTCGTCAGGCTTTGTTGGGTTTGGTGGGTTTCCACGCCAAAACAGAAAAACAAAAAAATCGTTTGTCTTACTCTGTAGCCGGCTGTCGTTTACATAAATTTCCTCATTGTTCTCTTGATTGTTGTAATTTTGATTATTGAACATGGTGGATGTAATAATTAAAAAAAAAACATCACACACGAAACAATCAGATTGATTATTTACATTATAAACCTCGCCATTGTCAAGATTCATTTGTTTCCTTTTGTTTTTGTTTTTTGGCGGGAATTATCGAAGGAATCTCGAATCAGAGGAACAATGTCGGCTCGAGTTTTTGGTGTACGTGTGTTTGGTGTTCAGATGGAAAATGTTTTTGTGTTAAAAAAGACGAAGAAATTCTGTTGTTGTGATCTGGGAGTTATACTTTGGTGTGGGAAGATGGGATTGTTTAGATTTTGAAAACAAGTGTTATCAAAGTCCTTGTTTTGTTACGTATTTTCCCCGAATTTGATTTTGTAACGGTTTTTTGTTTGTTTTGGTTTTGAGTATTTTTTAAGTGTTCTGCTGATTTGTTTTGGTTTTGTTTATATGTTCACTCATTAAATTTAGCTAGAAAATGTCCGATAGGTTTCCCTTTCGATGTCGGATGTGTTATTTTAAACAAACTGTGCTGTTTGTGGGTTCCCTTACATACAAGGTTTTCGGTTTCATGGCTTGTTAGTATTTGGTTTAATCACTTTGGATAGTCATTCGCGTTTTCCATATGATCACACTAGAACCTTGATACTCAAACTGCAGTTTACTGAATGGCCCGATTGAGTGAAAATTTTGCGAAAAGGTCATTCGCTCATTTTTAAGCCGGTCGCCATTTATCTATGCCTTACAGACTTCATGTAAATGAGGCTCTGAGGGTAGCCTGTACGCGGACTTAGATGCAGTTCTGAAAAACTCCCACCAATCATCTCATTAAAACAATTAAAACCTTTTTTTTGGCCCAGAGGCAAAAGTCAAGACGGAAATTTGGCCCCGGAAGGAAAAAGCTTGAGTACTAATACCCTAAAACGTGTCCCATTTCTGCATAATCACGTCTACCCTCTACAACGAAGTTCTCAGTGATGAGGAAGCACTGATACTGCACTATGTTGTCTTTCCCATTGGCTTTAACAGAACTGTAATACCTTGGGTTTGGTAACAGAATACAAACCTATCATTCTAAAGCCAATTTCATCAAGTAAAAAAGTTTGAACCTGGTAGTCCACTATCAAAGGAACCATGTTACCAGGCATTAGCCCTCGACTTAATAATTAATTCAAATTCTCTTGTTTGATCTAAATATGCGATTTCAAAAAAAGTGCGGAGAAGCTTCCAAATTCAAATCTGAGATGCACATACGCTCAAATTCTAAAATAAATGACATCCTTCTAAAAAAAATTAATACTGCAACTGTACACACTTCCCAAATTTTGGGCATAAGGCCAACCATCTCGAGCTAATTGATACATCCATAACCCTCTTTTGATAGCAACATAGTGTTATTATATATACGTACACATACTTTACTGACTAAATATTCACGTTCAATTATAGTTATCAGCAAGGAAATGAAAATTCACAAATCTACAACACACATATACATAACATTTACACATGATGAACATTATAAAAAACATCTAATTGGCAGCTAACAAAGTCAAAGCTCCATGACACATTGACACATTTACACATTTACCACAAACATAAATCAAAAATAATATAAAAAAAATTAAATTAGTCTTTTTATATTAAAGGTAAATGCGTAATATAACAGTATATTTACATTATTAACTGTACTGTACATCAAATCATATTTGTTCAGTCTAAAAAAAGAAGAAGAAAGAAAAATACAGACAAAAAACTTATCTGATTACCAACACGCAACGACTCTATTGAATAAGAAAAAAGGTTCGGATTTTTGAAAGCTCCTTAAAGCGAAGGTCGGAAAACCAAACCGGAAATAGATGAAAATTCAAATTTGAAACCTCATCAAGCTACTGATGCGACTGAACTGACTGTTTGAGGGAGAGGGGAGAGGAAGGGAAGAGAACAACAAAAAATTGTTCGGAAGACGTTTACTTTTAAGGTTGGCAACAATGATTTAAACATCACACATGCTCTCTTGTTGATTCGATTATGACTAGTAAGAAGAAATCCCGGTTTTGTTCTGTCCGGGATCAGAAGAAAGGTGGGTGTGGAGGAGGGGTTGGATGCTTTGAAAAATCCGAACGACTTAAAGCTAACTTGAAGGACGAGTCTTCATCTCATGGTCTCGTCTCTCTTCTTCGATTCGTTCGTCCCTTCGCACCACGTCTTTGTCCGTTTGAAACTTTCATAAAACTGTATGATCACCCTGAGTGTAGTCCACCGTCGGGGGGAACCCTGGAAAGAAAAAAAGAAAAAAAGTTAATTGAAAAGCTTTAATGAGGTCATTGACTTTACTTCAAAAGACCTGACCAGTGATTGAACCTCTAACTGATAGGTCTTGACTCAAACAAACATGACAAACACTTACCCGCCTGGTTTCACGATGGTCTGAACTCTTATGGGCTGAGTAACAACTTGCGGAGGTTGAGAGTTCACCGATGAGGCTAGCAATGGCGATGACGCCGAGTTTGTTATTACTTTGGTACACGCTGCATTTATATTAACGAATCTAATTCCAGGATTGTTGTTCTGAATTATTTTGAATGTTTGGGGTCTCACACCTGCCGCCAGTCTGATTGGCTGAACAATGGCAGAACGAGTAGGCTGGACGATTGTGCTCATTGTAGGCCTGACTGTCTGAACGATTGTGCTCATAGCACCCCTGGCAGCTTGAACATAACCGATTGCATTTCCAGACGATATGATTGCAGACGTGTAAATTTGCTGTGGCTGAGCAAGTGTAACAACCCTAATGGACTGTGAACTTGATGCCAACACTGATTCAGGCTGGGAACTTGTGATGTTTCTAACCGACTGATTGATTTTTGCGGTTTCTACTTCCCCTGACCCCGAGATAAAGCTCGATGAAGTTGAAAGAGGTTGAACTAATAGTGATGAAGCGACCGGTTGAGAGGCTAAGATCGCTTTTTGACTTGTATTCTCAGGGGGTAAGCTCGCTGAAGAAACAACCTCCTGAGTTAACAAATGTTGACTACTTGAAGGTATCGCCTGAACAAGATTCATCGAAGCTACTGCCTGTGGATTTAAAGTCGATGACGATACGATTGCTTGACCCTGAAGACTCGTTGCTATTCTTAACGGTTGCGCAGTTATAACTGTCGCTAGTGCAGCAGGTTGGGTGCCGGTGACCTGATTTGGAGACTGACGAGAAGGTACTGCCGTCGCTATTCGAATGGGTTGTGCGTTTTGGTTCCTAACTAGCCTAACAGTCTGAGTTGATGATGATGGTACCATGGTTGGAGTTGCCATCCGAACGCTCGGGACTTCGGTGCTAACTATCCTACCGCCCACGATCGCTGCCTGAGGCCTTGGGCTCTCAACTCTTTGACCCTGAATCTGTAAGGTATTATTTACAATAATCGGGTTTTGACCCAGATTCGCGTTATTCTGTACGGTTGTCCCAGGAGATGAAACAGCCACTGGTCTCACAAACCGTAACGCTGTCATTGGTCTGGTTTGTTGATCACCGGCCACGATGGCTTGATTCACGGGACAAATCACCTGATTGGCTATATTTAGGTTCGCCGAACTTAATAAAATATTTTGACTGTTCGCTATCGGTTGTGATGTTATGATTTTAAATATCTGAGGTTGGGAATTTTTATTTACAATCGGTTTTTGCTGAATGACGTACGCGGAAGCCGGCTGAACGATTTTAACCGTTTGCGTTTCGCTCCTTGAGCCTGAGCCTGACTGCTATCTTTGATTATATAATTTCCAGGAATCACGAAATTAGGAACTGTACTTGTCACCACGTTTTGTTGGATACACGTTGGTTTATTGATAACTAAAATGTTTTGCTGACTTGTCGATGGTACTGGTTGGCTTTGACTAATCGTCTCCAAACCCTGGTTCATATTCGTTTGGTCAGTATACCCCTGGTCACTATACCCCTGATCTTTATACCCCTGGTCAGTATACAACTGGTTAGTATACGAGTGGTCTATATACATGTGGTCCGCAAAAGTCTGATCCGTATTAGTCTGATTTGTATCCGTCTGTTCTGTATTTGTCTCGTCTGTATTCGTCTTTTCTGTATTCGTCTGGTCCGCGTTCTTGTCTTTGGGTTTCAATTTGACAATAAACAACAGTTTTCTTAAGTCCAATTTGTCGCCCAACTCGAAGACTTTGTTCTCACTCAAATAATCGTCAAAAAATTTGCTATCCAATTTGATGAGGACTTTCCCATCGGTTATGTACAATTCGTTTTTTGATTCCGTCCCCGATTCTGTTTCTTGATTTTGAATCATTTGTTGAATGGTTGCCAATTTCTCCGCGGAAATTTGAACGGTTGGTTGACCGGAATTCGTTTGTGTTGGTTCGATTTGAAATACCTGTTGTAATTGACCCTGTGACGGAACTTGAGCTTCGCCTTGACTATGCACTTGGTTCTGCTCCTCCTGCTGCGGCTGCTGCTGTTGAACGACTTTCCCCGTGTGACCAATAGTCTGAAGCGTTATCACTTTCGGCTCCCACTGAATCGGTTGTTGTATTTTCACGTTAGTCACGGCCCCTGCCACCGTTCTTGTTTGACCAGAGGGCTGCTGAATCTGTATCTGTTGGATTCTACCGATAGGTTGTAGTAATTGAGCTTGGCTGATCGGGTTTTGTTGAATAACTCCGCATTCAATACCCGAATTGCCGACGGTGTGTATCACATTGGTTAGTTGACCCGAATTTTGTACTTTAATTTGGCTTGGTTGCGTAAGAGTCTGATGAAGAATGGTACCTTCCGTTCTACTAATGGATGGCTTCGACGCTGGTGGCCTTGGTCTGGCCCCAGACTGAACTTTCGCTGTTGATTGCTTTGGTGATTTATTTGTTTTATTAAGACTCTGAACTTTATCGGGGGATGCAGTCTCAATGACGGAACCACTCCTGATCGTTTTCACCTCCTGTTTTTGACAATTAACTCCTACGAGTACTCTTTGCTGTTCTTCAACTTTTCGTTGTTTTGTATGGTTATCTACTGTCTTAAGGTGTGTCGAACTGTAATATGGTTTCTTATTACCCGGAATTTGTGTGAGGTATCTTTTCGGAGGGGCTGTTATGACCGACGTGCCCGGGATTTCAGACTTTTTGTGATAAGCGTTTTGCGGATTAATCGCATCCCTGTTACTTTCTTCCGGTTTCTGACCGAAAAGCTTTTTGATTGGTGAATTGTGTTGCTCTAAGATTTTCTGACGATTCGTTTCCCAGTGCAAATCCTCAGATGGATCTGAACTTCTTTGACCCCAGAAAAGTGCTTTCTTCGCTTTTTCAGGCGTAGAATGACTTTTCTCTCCTGTGGTCCACTGTGATTCCCCCCTAAAAGACAATTCAAACAGTTAGACATCGTCCAGGGTAAACTTTTACAATCATTACTATCACCAAAACTTACTTCTCCAAAGGCGAAGACTTGGACTTCTTTGCAGTACTTCGCCTTGGTAATCTGGGGGTTTTAGGCACCGTCTCTTTCCTCGCTTTTTTCTTAGGCGTTGGTAGAACCCAAACATCGTCACTTCCAGTCGACTCGGAATCGTCTACGTCGTCGGAATCTTCATCCGAATCTTTGTTTTCAGGTTGAAGCTGCATCCTCGTCTAAACCACAAAATTGTTTTTGATTAGCTGATGAA
This sequence comes from Columbicola columbae, assembly GCA_016920875.1. Classification (NCBI taxonomy): domain Eukaryota; kingdom Metazoa; phylum Arthropoda; class Insecta; order Psocodea; family Philopteridae; genus Columbicola; species Columbicola columbae. The sequence goes on from JADMLL010000007.1 coordinate 13,909,041, forward strand.
ACTGATGTCTCCTCGCAGAGGCGTAGCTATCGCATAGCCCACAGCAATGGACAAGGGCCCACAAAACTGGGGGATTCTGGCCCTCGCTATATAGACATGTACTGAGTGAGAGTGCGTTCACATTTCTAGCTGTTTACTTAGTAGGTATATTACGAATCCGAAACAAAAGTCTAATTTGTTAAAAAAGGTCTTCGATCATATCTGCTCAAGGGCCCAAAAATTCTAGCTACACCACTGCCTCCTCGACATTAGATCCTTTCTCTTTACGTACCACTCTAGTTCGCTTCCTAGGACCGAGATCATTCAAAAGACTTTCTGGTAGACTATTTTCGACGGATTCTCCCGCGTTCGCCCCGTTTTCCTTTCCACTTGACTTTTCCAAGTTGCTTCCGCTTCCATCAGCTGTAGTTGAAGTCGTTGTCGTGGTTGTAGTTGTCGACGAAGTTGACAAAACCGGTTCATCGTCGTCTTTCATCCAGTAACCTTCGTTTGGATGTACAAAATCGGGAGGCCTGCGACGAAAGAAGAAATCGTTCAAACTATATCCTATCACCTGTATGAGACAGATACAACGAACCTAATTGTACCTGTTCATGTAATTCATATATTCTTTGTACATCTTCTCTCTGTTCGCCCGGAAAGATTTTATTAAGTCCAATTCCAGTGGTTCCATCTCTACTAACAACATTTGTAGTCTTTCTAAGAGCTTTACCTCACAAGATGTATTTCGCTTGACTATCGGTGACTTCCTTCTTCTTTTTCCCCTCTGCAAAAGCAAAACAAACCAAAATTCTCTCAAATCCAAATTTTGGCGAACACAGTTCTCATAACATCCCAGAATAAGATGCAACGTACTCTTACCGTTTTCGTGCTCCTCGAGATTATCTCTAAATCATTTTCATGAGATCCAAACTTGGAAATGAGTTGCCTGAGTCCTTCGACAGAATCGACGACTAAGTAAAATTTATTGCTGTCGGGTTTCAGATGATTGGGTATGTTGTATTTGTACGTGTTGTCCACTTTTAAGTCTTTGACATCCTTTTCAGTTTTGATGTTTTCTCCAGCTGTAAAAAAAAATAATCGTGACATCATTACTACACACTAAACACTTCTGAAGTCGACATACACCTGACGATGCTCATTATTATTGATCACATGACTGTAGGCATTAAACTGTAGTGAGGTACACCCCTAATTGACATTAGCTTTTAGGTACTTGCACAATTTAGTATTTTTATGTCTTTAAAGTAATTAAGTGACTACTGTAAAGGACTTATCCATTGTAACTTAAGTACCAGAAATGTTACAAACACATAGTAACCAAAATAACAGAGGAAACTTTGATAATTTGGCAATCAGACTGACTTGCTATAGTTAATGGCTTCCTAAACAACCTGAATGTCTGTGTTTATACAAACTACCTTTGGAATTGCTTCTCTAAAGTCCTAAATTTAAATTAGCATAAAGTTTAGACCTCAAATTTTAATGTTTCGGTTGAGTTACTATACCAATATATGAACACTATTTATGTATAAATAAATAAATAAATAATTTTATTTATAGATTCTCTATTTAGGCCAGTACTATTTACTGTTTGCAAGATAAAATTTTGAGGGTCTTTTAACTCTTTGCGGTCGATGTCATCTCTAAATCGTCGTAGAAGTCGGGGGTTTTGCAGCGGGAACCTTTGAAAATCGAAAAAATGACTAAACACTATTGTCCCCTATGCTTCGTGATTCAAATGTGTCATTTCGTACTTAGACTTCTGAGGCAGGCAGACCAATTCGTCGATAGTGTGTTGAGCAAGAATCAGGAATTCACTCACATAATTCATCCCTCTCCGATGGCCGTCTTTGTCTTCGTTTAATTGAAGTCATGCTCATCGAAGAGGGTTTTCGCAGACTCATTCCCCTCCAAGCCCAACAAGTCCCAGTACTGTGATACTTGTACTCGAAAGCTAGGACTCTCTATCGGAGATTTTTGCAAAATACCATTCTTTAGAACATTACAGAGATTACGAATTTTATATTATTACAAATGATAAGTAGTATTGAATATAATAAATCAGTTTCAACAAATTCTGTGTGTCTTGTACTCCACAAGCGATATCTACCGACCGCAAAGAGTTTAAAACTTTGAAATTTTGTTTATTGTAATTTTTGACTTTTCTAACTCAAAATGTTGCCAGCCCCCGGCATATTTAGTAAGTTTTAGGCTCGGTTTGCACGTCTAAGGAAAACAACTCGCTAGACGACATATTTAGTGAGGGTTCAGGTTTTGGCTGAGTACTGAAAAAATACTTTCAGCTATCGCATATCATGCAATGCACAAGGCCCCACAAGATTGAGACGCCTCTGGTCCTCGCTATACATAAATAATACAACAACGTTAAGAGTTCAGTGTGTATTCATGTTTCCAATTGTTTGCTTATTAAATATGTTACATATTCGAAAAACTTGGTCCAAAAAAGGTTCCCGAAGAAAATGTGTTCATGTTCACAACCTTCTTAATTGTTAAGGCTAAGAACTTAAACACGACTCTCCAGACTGCCAGCTCCCATACCTACACAACAATGGTTAGGTATATTTCCCGGCTTGACGAGTATACTTATATGAGCAACCCACTCAGGTTTCTTTGTTTATTTAGTTAGAGAAACCTTCCCCCGTTTGATGTTTGGGGGCTTGACACCTTTGACATCTTAAGTCTATTCTCGATCGAGAGGTCAATTCGATGGTTTTGGGACGTTGTAATGTGTTACTGCTGGTGACCCAACGGTTAATAAATTTGTGGGACATTTTGTCAATAGCGTCAAGATGTTAGCGTAACAGAAAGTCTAACTTGTTATTTTATGTATAATAAAAAGAAAAAAAATTTCTAGGTATGGCATTGTCTTTCAGGTCAAAAACCTGACACTTCGATTCACAACCCTTTTGTTAGTCATTAAACCTTACTTTCTGGCTGAGTCAAAACCTTATAATACTCTCAGTCAGTCTTTTCCAAACAACAAAACCTTAGGGAAGGATAAAAGTCCAAAAATACCTGAGCAAACTCTGTGACAACCTTTTCACCTCAAAGACATTTACAACCCCTAACTCTCATACCAACACCTAACAAACCTAAAAACCTAACAAAATAATCCAAACAAAACAACGCACCATTGCCCGACTCCACGAATCCTTCATCCCCAGAATCTCCCCTTATTTATCGTTTTATCACTAAGCTTGTCGTCTTTCTCTTCCAAATCATCCTCGTCATCACCATGATAACTCTTATCAAAATCGTTTTGAGTTTCTTGATTTGGTTTCGTTTCCGACCAGTCGGATTGTTCATCCTCACAGCCTAAATGACAGAATACAAACGCAATCAAAAACTAGTCCTCAAGTTTAACTACAAAAAGACAAATTTCCATGTTTCCAAGTCACTTACCACGTTTCGTATCTTCTTTCTTTTCCTCCTGTTCGCTTTTTATGATTTTGTCATTGACCGCTCCCTCATTTCTGTTATCCTCTGTTTTTTTGGCAGCAGTGCTGTTTCTCTTCCCTGTCGTTTTACTGCTCACCTTTTCCCTTGGTAATCGAAACACCGATAAAGAAATAAATTCCCTGTCCGAGGTAGGTCGATATAACGATTCAGGGTCGATTTTTCAACTTCTTTCTTAAAGTTTTCAAATCAGTGTCGGACGTCTCGGAATCTGACCAATCAGCGTAAGTTTTTTGTTTAGCTCTAACGGATTTCCGAAGATTCTTTTTTTCTCCTATGGGCACGACTTTGGGGAAACTCCTCTCCTGAAAAAAAAATTAAAAAATTTTTATCACTCGAGTCACTCTTCTCTTTAAAGACATGACTCTCAACTTTCTAAGGTCGCATTTTTGATCTTCCAAATTTTATACATTTCTTTTCACGGTGTCATCTCTAAAGTCATATACTATTCGCTGTTTCATCCCCACCACACAGTACACATCTGCTCGTCTTATCCTCTCTGCACATGAGCGCCTTCCAAATATATCCCCCGAGTCTTGGTGGGCAATTTCTCCTCTTTCTTTCAATACATGTGAATATTCTTCTCCGTTTTCTGGGTGATCTACATTCTCTAGCAGGAGTACTGATTTCTTGTCTTTTGTTTTTCCCATCAACCCTGCCCCATAATCTTTATCCACGTTCTCTTTCACTTTCTTCTTGATATCTTCCACGCCCCTCCTTCATTCATTATTTCTGTTAGTTAAAATTTTCCACACAACTCTTACCTCTTTGACCCACTTTCTATATTTTGTTCTTTTTCTCCTCTTCTAGTCAAGCTCTCTGCAATAATCTTTTCTCTTCTCTTACGAGTCTACTGTTCCTTTCCCTACTCCCAAAATATTCTTCGCTATTTTAAAACTCACTTTATTTATTCTCTGTTCCCCTTTTCCGTTCCAAACTTTTCCCTCATAAGTCAAAACTGGTTCTGCCCTTTCATGAATATCAAAGCCTATAGAAGCAGGAACACACATACCTTCTTACGCTTTGGGGTCTTCTTCTTTTTATGTTTGACTTCCGGTTTTTCGGACAAATCCCAAATATCTTTAAATACTTTGTCTGCTGTGATGGGTCCCGCTCTTTCCTCGAATCCTTCATGGCTTTCTACGAGTTCTGACGGTCTTATGTCATCGTCCAATATCACGCTCTGACGATAGATTCTCACATCCGTTCCGCTAAACTGTTGAAACTGCATATACCTGAAAATAAAATCGAGGATGTGTTGAATGATGATTGTCTGAAGGGCGTGAAGATGGGAAACTCCACAAGGCAGACAACAAACCTATTTCCGTGTCTGTCCACGCCTAGATAAATCGGACTCAGCCCATCTAACGACTGTCCTCGAATGTTATCGTTAACAGTCTTCTTTTTTACGAAATCGACATCGCAGAGAGTTTTCAACACCCAAACCTTTTGGAGAAGACTGAGTTCGTGGAAACAGTTAAAGTCGAGCGGATTTTCATCCGGGCCCATAATCTGCCAAAAATCTGGTTCGACGCCAATTTCCTCAAACAACTAAAATAATCAACCAAATTAATTAATTAATTAATTAATACGAACTATGTTACTAAAAACGTGTGTATGATTGTGGACACGTGTGAATGTGATGTCATCACACAAGAACAGAGGTCGGCAACCTGTGGCTTGCGAGTCCCATGCGGCTCTTTAGTTCCATTTGCAAATATTATTTATTTTATATTATTTATTAAATTTGTTTGCTTAATTGTTTGTTATTAAAATAAATGTTTAATTGATTTAATTTTTTACTTAAATAAAAAATAATTATCTAATAAAACATAAATAACGTTAGATTATATAATCTAACGTGAAAAACACTACTTATGTATCAATAAAAAGATAATTTTACTTATACATACTTTATTTATGAGACTGCTATTTATTATTTTATTAATAAATGTCATGGATTTTTAAAAACTTTGAAATTTTGTCATTTTTGATATCTTCAACTCAAAAGGTTGCTGACCCCTGCTCTAGAACACAGTCCATATCAATCGAATTTGGAACGTGCGTTCCCCTACCAATGAAATACATACTGGACAAGTCTCGAATGTCTCTCATCGATATTTAATATATCTATTATATATAATTTCATAAGTTGAGTTTAGAAAAGGGACATTTATTACAAGACGATGAATTTCCTAAGTTTGCTGCAATAAAATTATGGGCCCTCTTAAATTTCAAAATAAGTCAGTCAGACAATAATTTATGATGATGCATTTATACAAACTATTATGTTTCTGTAGACTGGACGGTAATAACGGTTTATTTAGTAAATATATATATCCATTGGCATTATAGCTTTATGAGAGCCTTGGCCTTCACATTACACGTCTCCATCTGTCCCGGTCCTTTTGTCCCAGTAGTATTAAGTCTTCTTCCACTTCCTTTAACCGTCTTTTCGGAGTCCTGCTGGGTTGTTGTTTGCTCTCAGGGTGTTTACTGAGTACTTTTGCTGGTAGTCGGTTGGAGTCCATCCTGCGCCTGGACTCGAGCTCTTCTAACCTCAGTCGACAGTGGCGATTCTTCGTAAAGGTTGACAGCTCCTAGTTGTACCTCTGGGGTCAAACTTTATTGATATAGACTGGGTCGTAGATTTTTCTCAGGACTTTTCCTCCCAGGAGTTTAGAGTCTTCCCTGCTTGGTTAACACCAGGTTTCACTCCCATACGTGACTACGGGTCTTATTGTCGTCACATTTTTTTCTTTGTTTCATGGGAGATATGGCGATGGTTTAGTATTTTACGTGGGGCAAAAAGACATCGATTGTTCCGGCTTATCCTCTCCTTGATTTCTTCAATGGTGTTGTTAGTTTCTGATAGTCTGAACCCCAAATATTTAAACCTCTGCACTCTCTCGAAGGGAGTGGTTTCTGTCGGTGATTCTTTTCCACGGCTAACTTCTCCACTTAGAACCATGTGGTTGTTTTCTTTTGGTTGATTTTGAGTCTGGCGTTGGTGGAAGATACCTTAATCCACAGTAGCGAGCTTTTGACCATTTTAAAGGGTTCGTCCAAGGAGCGCCACATCATCAGCATATGCCAAAAATAGGAGTCGTTGTTCGAAAGGGTTCCAGTCCGCTTGATAGGTCTTGGCCTTATGAAATTATGTAAAGTGCCTTCTCTTATTTAATAAATAAATAAATACAAAGTTGGGACAAAAGAATATCGTTACCTTTTGTTCGTTTTTGTTTTCCCTGTGCCAAAGTCGATACCAAGACACAACTCGAGTTTTCACAAGCGGCGCCCAAATACTGTAGGGCATGGGAGGAGTTCGATCGAGCTTTGCTCTGGAAAATGAAACATAAAATACTTCTATTAGCATATGGACACCCAGGAAGTGGGGTACTATCTGAAAATAATTCGGCGACATACCTGATAAGGGAATTGGTGAGAAGAGATGTCATGACCAGGTCTAATGTATCGGAACATTGTGGCATCAAAAGCATTCTTTCAATTTCGTACTGAGACACCACACCGATGTTTAGTAAATCCGAGCAAAGATGGAAAAATTGACCGATGGCAGGCAGCTAAAACACGAAATTAATTGTTTTAAGAAAACCCACATAAAAAATTTCAGACAGTCATCTTGGAGAGAGACATCGACCTTACCTCCCACATGCTTTTTATCTCCTCCTCGACATCCTTCAGGAGAACGTTCTTTTCCCAATCTTGAACATCCTTGTCCTGTTCTTCCTTCAACTGTTTACGCTCCTCCGCGAGTAATTTCCTTTTCTCTCGATTTTTCCGACCTTTCCCTTTCTGTTTTCTCCAACAGCAACGAAACGAATCCCCCACCTGTGAACAAACCACAAAACATGTCTTACATCATCACATCAGAGTTAACATTTGATGACGTCAAAGCTCAAGCTCTCACTCACCCTTGCTGATTCTAATTTTGTTGAGACTATTGATTTCGTCCTGGGGGAGTATCAAAGCGCATTGGGGCCTAAGGTAATTCGGCAACTGAGCTATTCTCTGCTCTAAAATCTGTTCTAATCGTAGCGCTCTTTTTGTTGCAACTGGATTTCTGGATTCGTAGATGTTTATTAACATTTCTCTGACGTCGTTCACGAAGTCGCATACATTATTGTAGGAGTTGGTGTCGAATTTCTTTTTAACTATATTTAAAAGAAAAAAAATTGCATTTATTTCTCTATCACTATCAGGTTGGAGAGAAAAATTAAAAATTGTCCCACTTACTTTGATCAAGACATGTTATCTTGGTGTCATCATTTTCTGTTGTCCCAATTCTCTTAAATGGCTTATGAAAGCCAGAAAATTGAGGTGTTTCAAGAAACTTCAAAAGAATTTTATACCCCAAAACAACATCTGAAGACAGATGAGAAGGGATTATGTCTGGATTTTTCTTACACCTTCCCCTCTTTCGAGGTTTATTTTCTGTAATAAAAAAATCAATAAGGAGTTCTGAAACAAGGTTTTGATATAACCAAATTGACTTTTAGGCCTTGTAATGCACTCAAAATGTATAAGTACTATAGTAGTGATCAATCACATACCCATTTCTTCTTCATCATCATAATCAGTATCATCAGATCCTTCATTTGTTTCCACATAATCTGTAAACAGATTAGTTGTATTTGAGGATTCACCATCAGTTGCTGTGTCTGACAGCTTTCTCTTCGTTCCTTTTTTAAATACTTCCTCTTCGTTTTCCATCACCTCTAAGTCGTTCATCACAAGAGGTTCAATTTTCACTTCCAGAGGCTTCAGTTTAAATTTTTCAAACTGTGATGCATCAAATAAGACCCCAGCCACCTTTTGAAAGGTAGTCTCACCTTTAAAACCCATCTCTTCCTTTGTGATTAGCTCTTTTTTAATTTGTATATCCTCTTCTTTTATGTCTTTTATAACTAAATCCATACTGTTCTCTCCTTTTCTGCTGTCATGATTGGGTATTTGTTTTGATGTGGATTCTTCAATCATACCTCCATTGTTCTGAGTTAAAACCTATAAAATGCAAGTCAATTTATGGAATTATTCATTCTGTATACTTTTCTACAGGAATGGGACAAGACTATCATCAATTAGATACTCACAATGACCATCAGAAACATCAAATACACCATCACAATCAAAGCAACATGCAAAGAAAATCAAGAATTATTAATGTTGGATGTTACAGGTAAGCAAGACAACATTCTCATTGACTAAAGGTTAACAAAAGCTTTCATAAAAGTGGTTTTAAAGGAAAAAATGTTATGTTATGAAGCTACAAAGAGAAACTAAGTCTGTCTATACGAATTGGGTCACTTAAATCCTATCATGAAGATGAGTATGATATCTACAATCAATTATCCTTATGAAAAAATATTTTGTAATTTAATAAAATACTCTCAAGCAGCTATAATGAGTTGTGATCGGATTCTACCAGCTCTAATTCTCATTTTCATACCAATATATATAAGAAACCCTAATTTCTTGCTTAAATGGAGGAATAGTTACTTCACAAAAACTCACCTCTTTGATATTTTGTTCCACTGAATCATTAGTTATTAAACTATTTGAGTTGTTAACTTTGGATTTGTAAGTTTTCATACCAGTTCCTTTATAATACTGTATAACTGAACATGAATTCTCCTTAGGGGACTCCATGTCTTACCAAAAATTGATTTTATTCTTCAAAAACAAATCACCTGATCAAATTCACCAAAAAAAAAGTGTCCCATCAATTAAAATGCCTCACCCAGATACTTATATGGCACATATAAACAAGCTAATTTCAAATTTTCATTCATTTTAATTTAAAAAATCAGATTTGGGATTTCCTGAGGGGTTTCAACCCAGCACACCAGTTACTAGTTAAACATTTTGAGATTAGTTAAAGGTTTATACTGGTTAATATTGACACAGAGAAGTAAGAACATTCACCACACAAAGGATAAATAGATTTTTTGTACAAAAACAAAACTATTGGTTAGTAATAATTAATAATCTCAACACAAGAAATTGAATCTTTCACACAAAAGAAAAGTCCAAAACCCCAATTTGTGAGAGAGAAAAATTTGCTCATCAGTGACACCTAGGAGGAGTGTTGGGACAAATCAATAAATAAAAATTAAAACACATACTTAAATAGAAAAAAACAGTCATTCACAAAAGGTTGACATAAAACTGTTTGTAAAAGTTTTCAAAAAAACTGAAAAGTTTGACACATAAAAATCATTAAAAATTGAAAACAAAAATTATTTTCATCCCATATACGGGTTCGAGAGAGAACGAGGGTGAAAAAAAGACAAAAATCGATACAGCTTCCGTTATCAAATGGGGATGTGAGGTCAAAAACCTGCTATGTACATAAAACAGGTGATATTTTGCCTCCAAAACTTCAAAATAAGACAGATTTGAATGATAGCTTCGCCTAAAAAAAGATAAATTCATCACGTTCATAAGTTATACAAATTAAATTTTGAATTAATACCTTCATAATTAATAATACGACTGCATATATCGATAAATAAAATATTTATCTATGCACGAATGAAAATGCTGAGGAAAACAATTAGTATCCTCAGAAATAACCATTAAAAAAAACGAAATGAAACTTAGTTTTTAATACTAATTAACGCCATTTTGTCTGTATTTTTGTGCAGGGCCTACTTGATAAGGTTATGTCAGCGAATTGTCAAAGGTAACGGAAACCCGGGTATTTTTAAATTTGTACCTTTTTATTTTCAAATTTAGACGTACACACTAAATAAATGTCTTATGTATATCGATTGGCTGTACGTTCGTTTGCTAAAAATTGTTTTGAAGCGTTCTAACCGAACGATGAGGACATTATTAGCGAGCAAAAATTTAGCGATTTTACAAAATGATTCGTAATTTATCAAAACAAATGTTTTAAACTTATTTTTTGAGTTTGGATGACTTTTTTTGGGAATGAGAAAAATTTTTTTAATTTGTGTTAAAAAATAAATTAAATAGTGTTGAGAGGAATGAATTAAATGAAAATTATTTGTGATTAATTAGATAATTAAATATGGATTAATATTTATTAATCGATTTTAATTAAAATGTTGGATCTTATTTTGTTTATATGAAAGCGGTTTTGATTAGGTTGAGAAGGATAAAAAAATTTCGATGGAAAAATGAACAAGAAGTACGTTAAAAATAATCATTTTATTATCACAGGCTGGAGTGAACGTTTTTGAATTCGCCATGTTTTCGCGGAATTTCCTTTGAAACAGTTACGCCGAGTGAAATGTTTGCGTGAGAAGTTTTGAAGCAATTATTCACTGATAGTGAAAAAACATATCGCGAGAGTGAAAGTAAACAAAATGGTGTTGTAGTGATATTGGTGAGAAGTGAGGGAAATGAAAAGAATAAAATAAAAATTAATAAAAGACAAAGTTTTAAATTAATATTATTTTTATTTTAATTTTAATTTCGTTTTATAATTATGTTTAATTTTCTCGGTTGAAAATGTCTGCCGAGCATTTGTGTTTGAAATGGAACAATTTTGAAAATAACATCGCCAATTATTTGGATGTGTTGAGGAACGAAAACGACTTTGTTGATGTAACAATTACCTGCGGAGAGAAAAATTTCAAAGCTCATAAAGTGATTTTAAGCGCTTGCAGCCCTTATTTCAGGGGGATATTTCAGGTAAATGATATGGGTTGTGAAATGGGGGTTTGGATTTGAACGTTTTCGAAATAGATTTCTGTCATGTGTCTTTTTCACGACCGATTCCAACGGTTGCGAAATATATGGGCTTGTTTTGTTATTCGAATCTAGGACATGTCCTTCTCATCAAGGACTTTTCCAAGGCTTGCTTCAATGTTTTTGTTACTTTTACAAAACTAGTTGGCCTATTCAGATAGGCTGGATTGCATTGACTTTTGCCATGGAATCTAGGACAAATGCACAAAGAAAATATTTTTTTTTTCTTTTTCATTTTCTGAATTCCAGCTAAGGGAAAGAAAAAATTCTTTTTATTTTTTTACAATGGGATTCATTTGAGTTGAAGTTATTAATTTAAACAAGTTCAATAAAAATTAATCATGTGTTGTTTATTTTGGGGGATTGTTTTTGGTTTTCCTGGAAAAATTGCTGTTGCGAAAAGTTTCGATTGTTGTTTTCCTCTTAAAAGCCTCTGTTTTTCTCTCGAATTTGAATATTGTGTTCATTTTTATTTGGGAGATTGAAGATGATTCAAGATATATTTATTTACATCTTTATTTATATTTTTAAATATGAGTTTAATTCTGTTGTATTGATAGTTTTTATCACGCTTCAATTAAAGTAAAATTGAAAATCTGCTCAGGTCACAGCATGGCCTATTAATTAGTCACTTTTATTATTTTTTTGAATCATATTAAAATTCATTTCTTCAAACTGTGCAGTTTTTCCTTTTTTTTATTTGTTTGTTTGTAAGCTCTCAGTGGCTTTTAAATTTTGCATAAACCAAAAAAATAAATAAAGGAAGGAAAATGCTTTTTAAGCAATTTCTCAGGCTGTGGTCGTTACAAAAATTTGAAACCACTGATTTTGTTATCATTTACTGATTTGGGAAGACCAAGGTTTATCAATACTTCAATTTATTAGAATCACACTGTCAGCAAAGTATGTTAAAACAAGTTGGATTTGATTAGTCATCTTTCTGCATAGTCTGTCTTGTTTTGAAGATGTTTTTTTTGTCTTTGTTGAAGAGATAAAAATTTTGTAGGAGTTTAATTTGTTCTGACATGTTTTTGCTTTTTTTTAAAAAAGAAAAAGAAAATTGCTTTTTTGTGTTAAATAGATTTCCTTAAAGAAAAGCAATTTAATAAACAATTTCTATGTATTAATTAACATGAAAAAGAAATTGGCCTTGGATGTTTACAATTTGGGTTGATGAATTTTATAAAAAAAAATTTTTTTTTAATATTTTTATTTCTCTTTTCTTGTAGCAACATAATATAAATTGTGAGACTTGCATAGAATTAGGTAAAATTGTTTATCAGTTGTGTTGTGATAATTAAATAAAGGTTTTAACCTTCAAGTTGCTAGGCACACATAAACCACAAACGAACATGATAGGTGCCTTCAATGTATAGTCCTTATGAGACAAAATAACTTTGCTGACTGTAATTTTTATACATACATCAAGATGCACTCCATAAATTTTTTTTTTTCATAATTAATTATGTTAATGTATGCATGCTTTTCTATTCTTGAGAGTTTTTTTTGTTGTTCACAAAATGAGGAATTTGAGTCATTTAATTATTTTGTTGTTGTGGTTTTGTTTCCATTTTTTTTTTGCTGATATTAATCATTGTCAGTTGAATGACTTTGGTCTTCTTAGCCCTGGTATCATTGTAGTTAGTTGAACGACTAAAATTTCTTTTTTTATTTCTTGCATGCTGTCGTAGTTATGGATTTGAATTTATGTTTGAGGTAAATTTATGTGTGTGTCAATTTCAGTGACACTTGTTATCATGTTGAAGTTGAGAAAGTTATCAGTTATGGTTTTTTTTCCCTGAAAGTTATTGTTTCTTGGAATTGTTTCGATGATAGGTTCTTTTCATGTGAAAACCTTTCCCTCCTTTTTATTACTTGTCTTATATTATCTACGATTTTAGTCTCAAGGTAGTTTGTCTTGTTCAAGAAGAACCTGTTTTTCCCTCTGAATGATTTATTTGTTGTCAGATTTTTTTTTCATTCCTTTTCCATTTCACACTTTTAAAAGTTAGTAAAAACGTTATCTCCTAATTCAATCAGTGCACAAATAACATGTTCTGTAATGAATTTTTCAAGTGGAAAAGACGTGTAGTGTTGTAGAGTGTTCAACGCCCTCGTAGGTCGATGTTTTAAAATTCCTAAATGCGAAACAATAAATTAAAAAAATTAGGAATCAGGTACGGGCACCTCAGTCAAGGACCCGGTCTCTTTGTCCATTTTATGTCCTATTGTTTATCGATCGTCCTTGTTTTAATTTCAAGTGAACTTTTTTTTTTGTTGTATATGTACGGAGGCGGGGGAGAGGGAAGTTTGACGAATCAATTTAAAGTCATCAAAAGTTTCAGAGTTTAAGGTCAGGTTTCGGTGAAGGGATTAAAAAAAAAGTAGTAAAAGACTGAGTGGATTTTGAATCAGATTGGAGAAAAGCTCGCGAAAGCTCGATATTGTCGGTTCAGTGTGGATTTAATAGGGTTGAATGACGCAACAGCGGATCGTCGCCATCCTCTCCCCGCCTCTCTTATTCGCCTACCCCCCTGCGTCATGGTTCCCAGTTTCTTCGTATTCTCCCTTTTCTGGTTTCTTCTCATTTTGATCACTTGACTCAATTTGGAGTCTGAATGGATTCTGATTAAAACGGCGATATAAGTAGATAACAAGACTGTAAAAGTGCAAATTGCAAAATTGGGAGTCTGGTCGCCATATGTAACATATGTTCGGGTTTTCCAACCTAATTATGATTTTTTATTTGTCTTCTTATTTTTTTTTTAATTAGGAAAACCCTTGCAGTCATCCAGTAATCATTCTCAAAAATGTCGCGTCAAGTGAAATGGAAGCAATCCTCCAGTACATCTACACGGGGGAAACGTACATAACCAAAGATGATCTAGGTTCGTTTCTAAACACAGCCAATCTGTTACAAATCATCGGTTTAATTAATTACCATCTCTACGATCCGGATGCGCCACTGCAAAACGGAACTATCGGAACAAGAGGAAACGAATTCGTAACCAAGAGTCGTTTGAGTGGTCACAGCCACAATAACAGTCAGAACCATAGTAATAACCACAGCCATAGTAACAGTATCAGCAACAACAACAATAACAACAGCAATCCTCCTGCTAAGCCGAACTTAGTCGTAAAAAAATTCGCGAGTAGGGTGGATGACTCGCCGCCGCCTGTGAAGAAACCCAACAATTGCGAAGGGATTCCGAAGGGCAGAAGGTCGAGTCCTCCAACTTCGGACGGTGAACACGGAGCGGGTGATGCGAACGGTAAAACGGAAGACACTTGTCCCATACTAAGCAAGCAACTCCTTCTACCGAAGAAGCGAAAGTTGTCGGTGATAGATCAGAACAAAAACGAGTTCTACGAGAATTCGGAACTGAGCAACAGCAGCGAGGACATTCGGGAAAACGGTACGATATTACGTAATTGCTTGGAAGAGAAACCGGAAAACGATGAGGAATCGGACGAGGAAACGTACACGGCAACGCTGACGATAAAGAAGGAAACGGTGGAAAGCGAAAACGTTTTGGAACCGGAAGTGGGTTTATGCGTGAAAGAGGAAAACGAATTCGAGTCGACGACGAGCGACGAAAGCTTGCATAACGGTGATATACTCCTGCAGCGGTTGCAGTCTTATCAAGGTGAGTGTGTATGATGATGATAGTGATGTCGTAATTTAGGTCAGAGGGAGATATGCAGGTGCACGACAACAAACAAATTTACAAATCGATTTCCGTTAAAGAGTTCCTTACCCTAAATGCACGTCCGTTTCGAAATCGGTTAAAAGTTTTGGGTAATTAGGTTCACATTTACAGAGTAGAAAGTGTTTCGGAGTGACTGTGTGACTCTTGAAGGATGACCATTTAAGGACAAAACGAGTCGAAGGAAAGATAGACCGTCGCGAGCATAAGCTCAAAACGCGTTTGTTGTATTGACCCATTTGGGGGACTTGCATTAAGTCGAGGACAAGTCCTCCCGAGGGGCTTCGTCATTATGCCAATATTTGGGAGACGTGTTGGGGTGGTGTCGGATATGGGGAGCGTGAGAAAATCCAATCAGTCAGTTCTCATTCGAAAAACTGAAAATGATTCCCAAAGGTCCATGGTAGAGTCATCCGGGATTCGACTTAGGTCTGAATTAGGTTAAGATAAGGTAGAAAACAATCGATGGGATAGATAAAAAAGCCAAGGCGTTCGGATTGTTGTCTGAACTTTGGCAACCTACTTTCTCAGAAATTTTCCCAGACTAAACCCGCGCGACCTTGAAGGGATCGCGCGCCGGAAATAACAATGGTGTTGCTCATGAATTTGTTTTTTTGTTTTTCAAATTGGAAAAGGCGAAGGACAGCCCGAGCAGGCGGAGGAAAGTTTGAAAGTGCCAAAACCGGACGTGTCAATATTCTCAAAGAACTCGTCCAAGATCGATGGAGAAGGTGAGAATTTGACGCTGACGCCAAACGTTGAAATATTCCTGAGGAACGCGAACAACAGCACTGACAATCTAATACACAAATTGGCCAAAATAAATTTGTTCAAAGCGAAGCAGTTTAAGAAACTAAAGAAACCGATTATGGTGAAGCCGGACGTGATGGCGGGAACGTCAAAGTGCGATAAGGATTCGGGTCCAGTGAAAAACGGAATCGGAAGTGACGGGAAAGGTTTTCATTTGACGAATCTGCCCTGTCCGCACTGCAGGCAGGTCTACAATAATCTCTCAGCGCTCAAGTACCACGTTAGACTCATGCATAGTGATCTAGAGAACAAATTGTTCTGTCATCTGTGTCCGATGAACTTTATCGAAAGAGAGTATTTCAAGATTCACCTGTGGGAGGCCCACAACGCAAGATTTTGATGTTTCCTTGTTCATGTTCTTCTCTAATGTGCGGTAAGTCTTTATACATTTTATACATTTATACATCTACTTGTTTTTCATTTGTATATTATTTATCTTTCTTCTCTTTTGTTTCCCTCGTCTATTTTCTGTTCATTTCTGTCTTTATCTATTCCTCTTACGTCTTCTTTTTGTTTTTCCTTGTCTGTCAATAAAAGGCTAGTTTTCTGACCTGTCTTTCCAGCATCCAATGGTCCAAAGTAGCCATAACGGCGTCTCAGGTTTCGTTGCTTATTCGGTTTCATGTTGTCTTTTTACAACTCATCTTGCACTCTTTAGTCAGTCTACTGTATCTGATTCTTGTTTCTCTCTCTTTCTCTGTCTTCCTGTTTCTATTCTCCTTCCGTCTCTTTTTATTCTTTCTATCTCTTTCTCTTGTTATTTTTATTTCTTTCCTCTCTTCTATTTTTCTTTCTTTTATCTTTTCTTTTTCTCTTTCCTTCTTTCTCTCCTTCTTCCTCTCTTCTTCTATCTTTCTCTCTCTTCCTTTTCTTTCTTCTCTCCTTCTCTTCTTTTTCTGTTTCTATTCTTATCTCCCTCTTTTTTTCTTATTTCTCTCTTTCTATCTCTTTCTCTTGTTATTTGTATTTATTTTCTCTCTCTTATTTTTCTTTCTTTTAACTATCCTTCTTTTTTCTTCCTTTATTCCTTTTCTCTCTGTCTTTTTATCATCTCTCTCTCTTCTCTCATTTTCTTTCTTTATTTTTTCCGCTGTTTTCCTTTATCATTTTGTTCTCTTTTTCCTTATTTATCTATCGTTTGAGTCCTATTTTTCAGTTTTCTAAAGATTGTCTAAGAGAATCTATACGATTCTATCTTTCTTGTTTCTTTTCTTTAATTGTCTATTTTTCCTTTTTTTAAAAACGCAATTTGATATCTTTACTTTTCCTTTCCTCTTCTCTTGAACTTTCTATTAAGAATCTGCCTTCGTAGAAATTATTAATTTTTTCCTCTCTATTGGAGTGATAAATGGCTTCCAAATTTTATAAAATTATCTATTGAGGAAAAATTATCTGAAGTCCTAATTGGCGATAAATTGTCAGCACGATGGAAAGAGGAAGACGGAGGAGGAGGTGGTGGTGGTGGTTATGTAATCGAAAACGGATAATGAGATTTTCTCGAAATAATTTTCCACCGAATTCTATTTCCAGTCTCCACGACATAGTTTTCCCTGTTTCGGGGAATGTTTCACCATCTGGATAATGGTTTCCAGGTTCGATTCGAAAATTATTACGTCATTTTCGAATTGGCACACGCCGTTTTCGAATTTTTTTTTAATCGAGATATTTAAATATTTTAAATGATAGCCTTCTCCTTCTCCTCCTCGTCATCCTTTCACTCGACTCTCGTTCCTCCTTCTTCATTCGCTCTCTCTCTCTTCGACATCACTTTTCGGGCCTCCGCGTTTTTTATCTGAATCACGTAAGGTAAGAATGGAGGAAACATCGAACGATTGTCGTCTGCTAAAGAGATGTTGAGAAATAAATAAAAAAATGTTTTTTTGATTGGGTGAGAAACGAAACAAATGGAGCCGTTTGAATTGGATCCAAATTTTGGGAATTTCCGTCGGATTAGAAAGGAAAAACTGCTAACAGGTACGATTGTGGGGGTGAGGGGGCTCTTCTCAGGTGCGGTGTTTACTCTGAGACGAGTTATCTGTCTGACTGTCCGCCCACATGTCAAGTTTCTGAGTAATTTGTTTAGTTTGTGAGGAATATGGGAGGGAGGCTAGGTTCAAGGGGGGCTGGAAGAAGGATTTCGAAAGATGGAAAGTAGTAGAATGTTGTTGGAGGTTCTTTACTTTCAACCCAAAGGAAAGCAAAAAAAGGTTTTGCATAGAGGCCAGGAAGAAAATCGTGGGGCTGGATAGGTGTTCGTTGCAAATCAGGCACGCGAACCTAATCTCACCTTCAACCAAAGTTTTGTTCACTTGTTATGTCACTCGCATAATATCTACGGTAACGTAATGGTGTACCTGGATTTCTCGGTCGATTTATCTTCCTTATTAGGAATCAAGAATACGAGTTTGTAGCCCAGGCCAGATGTTGTTGTTGTTGTTGCGTTGTTTTGTTGGTCTCGATTCACTGACGTACGTTTCTTAACGGAACGGAGAGAGAGAAAGAAGAAGGAGTTTGAGGAGGAGGTGAAGGAGTCGAGTCATTATTAATTATCAGGTGCGAGCCAAACAGAAACACCTACTTTGACCTTGGAGTTAGGAAAATATTTTCTAGACTAAACCGCAGGTTCGGCGTCATCGGTATACAAAGAACCTTCTTTTGTCTTTGGGTCAAATGAAATTCGATTCTTGTGGTTTTGGCTTGAGAGGTTGGTTACTTTGTGTTCTGGGCTATAAGTTTGGTGCATTCAACCTTCGTGAGGATGTAGCTCTTAAGGATATGTACTCTATAATTATAATAGTCACCAAAGCAACTGTGAGTGATTAGGTTGTTGTTGTATTTCTTTTGTGCATTATTTTTGAAACGACCTCCATATGTCTGTATCATTTATAAAATTAATTTTTGATGAGAGTGTGCAATATTTTAGAATAGATTCCTGGTCGTGGTGTGTAATATTTATAAAATGAACTCCCAATCATAAGGTTGGTTTTTGGGCTATTAGACTAATTGGTCTGAGTCGAGAGAGTAGCCTGTTGCCAAGATAAAATTGCGCTTCTCATATGATAGTGAGGTTCTTTTTTAATTTTCCACGGTAGTTGGTCTAGATTCTGGACTATCTGGGCTATCTTAGATTACTATAATAATCGTGGGTATTCTATATAAAAGGGAAATTGAACGTAGACAACTCAGAACTCTAAATTAGTCAAGGGCTAATTGTAGCTCTTGAGATTCTGAATCTGGGCTATGATAAGTTTCGGATGGAGGTTGGTTTGACTGATGCTATGGAACCTTTTACGACTTATTAACGTCTTTATAGGGTGAAATAGACTTAAATTCCGATCGAGTGTGGCGTTTTATGAAGGTCATTTAAGCGACCTTGGTAGTATACTCCAATTATGGGCTATCACATAGGATTGTCAAAGATTTGGACAAATATGAATGCTTAGCAATGCGTTTGGTTACTTGTAGACAGTCTGTCTACTAGTTTATTTGGAGGTTGTCTTTATTGACTGGAGATAACCAGAAAATATGTATAGCCTATTAGTCTAATTGTGTTTTATTTCAGCATCTTGATATTCTAAAGATTTGTATTTTATTTTTAGACTCGTGGATATATATTTTTTAATTCGTTGATGACAAGAAAGATTGACCCATTAGTCTCGATTTATGGGCTATTATGTCACCCAATTGATGGTTCGAAACTATAGGGTCGCTTGATCTTCACTCTGGCTAAATATATCGTTAAATCGGTGTTTAACTGGCATCGGGCTGAAACGGAAAAGAGATTAGACTAACTTTAAATTTTATGTTCTGGTCTATTGTGTCATGTTCGAGACACCGATGTCATGAGGTCGTGCATGGGACAACACGTTGCAAAAGTGTGGTCAGTCATTCGTGTCGTTAAAATTCCTCGATCGAGGCCCTGTTATCCCAGAAGTTAGAACAAATAGTCTTTGTTTTGATGCGTGTGTGTGTCGGTTATTATCTCGAAGGATGATAAAGAAAGTAAATCGTGTGAAGTTGAGAATCAAAGTCTGACAAGAATAGAGATTCACACACGACACACACACACACGTTACGTAAACGTGTAATTTTGGGGGGCCCATTTCATTTGCGCTCTTTTTTTCGGTTTCGTCCACGTGAACAGTGGGCGGAGGGGAGAGGGGGAGGGCAAAAGACCGGAAAAGAGCAGGATACCGGAAATAACAACCTTCCATTATCATTTTTTTAATTATCTTTCTCTCTTTGTACGGATTCGTATTGACTTGCGGCATGTTTTTGTCTGGGCCCGATTTAGGGTTTGGGACCGACAGGTTCATACCTGGGAAGACTTGTTCGTTGTTGACTTGCGACGTTCTGGTTGTTAGTTGTTTTTCCCATTGTAGTTCTCGTTTTGATTTAGTTTGGTTCTAGTTTATTTGATGTCGTGAGGTTGTTGTTTCGTTTTTCCTCGTCGGATGGACAACAGCAAGCTTTTGATGGGTTTCTTTGAAAGTAATTACGTGATTCTACTGTCGTGGTTTTAAGTAGCCAGGTTTTTTTCCATTTTTTTCTCTGTGTTGCGTCATAGATGACCTTTACATTCGGAAAAATTCTCGGAATCCGTTTTCGTTGTCGAATTGAAGGTTTAGATGTTTTGCGAAGAAGGAATGACTCGTAAACGACAAATTTTCTGTTGGTCAATTTGCAAAAATAAAATTTGGGTTGAGAGCGATCTTCGGCTCCCAAACTCTGTAGGTGTTTTGATATGTTTGTAGTGGTGGTGGAAGGTTTTGTTTTTTAGTTTTTTTTGTTGTCGTTTTGAGTTTTCGTTCGATGAATCCGGCGGACAAGAAAAAAATTTTTTGTGCGGAAATAAGGCGCTTTCGTGGTGCAGCTTTTCATTCACCAACGTATAAAGTCATCGGCGCTCGACTAGAACGTTTTCATCTCTTCTATCAGTTTCATGTTGTCAAGTGCGACTTGAAGTCGAGATTATCGAATCGAACGATTTGTAGTTTCGTAAAAGAAATCATTTTACACTCTCACACACTCAAAAAGCGATCCGGAAGAGAGAGCTTTCAAGGGTAAGCAGAAAAGTGAAAAAGAAAACGAAACTCGGAATGGCGGCGATGGTGATGCTGTTGGTGGTAGCTGCTTAAAAGAAAGTTTGTCCTTTTCTACCTTCTTAAGTGTGATTTGGATGTCGCGTTAAATCCGCAACATGTCTTGTAAACGGGTGGTAGTGGTGGTGGTGATGGTGTGAAGCACTTTTTTTGCTGTTGGGTGCGGTTTTTGATTTGGTTATCTCGGTTTTCCATTTTTTTCTTTCGCAAGTGAGATGCTGAGAGGTGAAGTAGAAGGAGGAGGAGGAACAGCTGTTTGAGGTTAATGACTTCTGGTCGGGAGACATTTGTTTACCTTCGAAGCACTTGTTGATTTGAGTTTTGTAGGCGCGTGAATGGCATCACAATGATTTCCTTTGTACTCGGATGTAAATCCTTCCTATAGTTAGGTTTATGAGCGTTCTTGTCTTTGGGTAACAAAACTCACTCCGTCAGCAATTTTTTTGGCTTGCTAGGTTATGTTGAAAGCTGGAGATGGGTTTCGTTTGCTTTGCTGTTGGTTTTAGGTTGACGAGTCTGGAGTTGTGTGATTGTCTCCATTTTGCTGCCGTTTTAAGTTTGTCAACTTTTTTAAACGTTTTTACTGCTGTTGTTAAGCTCTGTTTTGTGATTGTCTTGATTCTTTTGCTGTTTGTTTTGATTTTCTTCTTTTCTTTCTATTCGGCTGCTTTTATTTGTTTGCTTGTCTCCTCAAGACTTTAATTCTTCTTCGTTTCTTCTTTGGAAAGTGTTTCATGTCTTTCTTTTCATTCTATATCCTCTTTTTGTAGTATGAAACTTTTTCACGGGTTTTCGTCTCGTTTTCCTTTTCTGTTTCTACTGTCTTTGTTTGTTTGTCTGTATTCTTAGAACATTAATACTTCTTTGAATGGTGTTTGTGGTTTTTATTTACATTCCAGGCGTTTGTTTCTTCTCCTTTTTTGAGCATCAGACTTTCACAAGGCTTTATCATCCCCTTGGGGTTGTCTGTATTTGTCTATTCCAATACTTTGTTGAAAACTGACGTCAATCAGCAATTTTTTGATAGGTTTGACAATGGAATTAGCATCTGCCTCTCTGTTGTCTTTGTGATTTTCGTGATTCCTTTGCTGTCTTTTTCTTCTTCCATTCTTATTCCATTTTGCTGTCCTCTTTGTTTTGTTTGTTTCCTCAGGACGTTAATTATTTATTCATCCTTTCTTGGGTGGTGTTTTAGGTTCTATTGTACTTATTTTATGCCAAGCTTTCCCACGGTTTTAACATTCCTTAGGGTTATCTGTATGTTTGCCAAGATTTTTCTGTCGAACCAAATTCATCCTTGGCTTTTTAGGTTTTTCCGTAATTAAAGGCAGACAGGTTTATCTATCTAGAAAGACAGAAATGGTAACATGAAGTAGGAGGAGGAGGAGGAGGTTGATTTATTGTCTTGGACTTGAAGACTTAAATAAAGCTTCTTGGGTTGGCCATTTTCTCGGAATGGATTCATCCGCCAAAATCCTCTTATCCACGTGTTAGGAATGTTTGATTATCGAATTTATGTTTGAGGAGAGAGGTGGGAGGTGTTAGGAGGAGGAAAATGGAGGTGATGATGATGATATTGTCGATTAATTTTGGGATATATTATACAATCCGCCATAGCACACATCGTGAATGAATGATTGGAATGTTCAGTCATTAAACTTTCGTTTGGAAAATCTTTCAGTGGAAATTTGTCTTCGTCCCTGGGGGTATGATGGTGGGAAATCTTATGTCGTAAAGTTTCTAAGCAATTTTTGGTGTCATGGTGACGTCAGGATAGCGATTCTCCTCCCGTTTATATTTAGAATTTATTTTTTAAGAATCGTCAGCTCACAGCTTTCACGAAAGCTCATTACAACGGTTTTTGAGTTTGTCAACTTTTCTCAGGTTGTCGTTGTTTTGTGAGTTTTGTTTGCTGTTTGTTCGTTTGTTTGTGTTCTCGATAGGTTAACAGCTCGATTCTTCTTTGGGTGGTGTTTGACTTCTTTCTCTTCACTTTATCATTTATTTGGGTTGTCTAATTGTGTCGATTCGATATTAAGCAAGAAATTGTTTTGATTGTGTTATCAGCTGTCGTTTCCTCTTTGCGTCTGGTAGGTTGCTGAGCTGTGACATAAATGGCCAGAATGAAATCCAAGCATCCGTAGCTCTGGTTAGAGGTCAGGTACTCAGATCGGTTTTAATCTCCCGTTGGATTTTGAGTGCCGTTAAATAAAAACAGGTATTTGAGACCTGCGTCGGAAAAGTTTAAACAGTTCAGGTTTCTCATCCACATAGGTAAGGAAGAGGTTTGGTGGGCGGGGGCGGGGTATAAGATCAGGTAACGAAGGTCTATAAAACAGTAAAACGAAAAATAAAAATTATTTTCAAGGTCGGTATTCGTCATTTTTTTGGCTCGGTTTTGAATCATTCGATCAAAGACACGCGCAGTGGTTTTTCGCTGATTTTTCTGTCTGTTATCCGTTTCCGGCGGAGGAAGAAAGCTGTCGTGGATTTAACAGACGGATGACTGGACGGACACGTGCGAGAAATGGTTTTTTGTGGTGAGCAAGTTTTCGATGGTCGACAAAGTCGCGCGCAGAATTTTTAGGTCACACGTGAGGTGGTCTCGAAAGGGAAACAAAAAAAATGCGGATTTCGCTTTTTTTAGGCGCGTTTGAAGTGGTTTTTCTTTTAGGTTACGCAGGATTCGGCGGCCTTGACGGCGGTTTTTTTAATATAATATTTCTTTTGGGTACCCGAGTAGGTTGCCATTCATGGCCGTTTTCGAACTTCGGCCTTCTTAGGCCTTATTGCCGAAACGATTACAGCCGCGCTGATTTCCTTGACATACTTTCTCCTTTGTTTTTGCCCTTTCAAATGCTCTCATCAGAAGGACTAGAACTCGGTTTTCTTTTTCTTCTTTTCTTTTTTTATTTGCTATGAAAACGAGTTTTTGTGCGTCTCGAGCGTTTAGTAGGTATGCGCTTTTGGGTTTTTTGGGGGTGTTTCTTTCCTCCCACAATCGCCATCACTTTTAGGTGCTTTATATCTACCCCCTGGTCAAATGACCTCAGTTACAAAACATCTCGCCAATTATGGGTGATAGGAACACTGTTCATTTTTCAAAATCTCTTCAAAAGTAACGCAAACCACCTCAGGAAACGTATTAACTATAGCAAAATCCCAATTCGGTGTTGATTATAGCAGGGGTCTACAACCTTTTTCGTACGGCGGGTCATTTTCATAGTAAAAATTTTTGTGAGAGCCGCACATTTAAATGTAACTTAAAAAATGCTTTTTATATCATATACTAGTATAAATATTATTAAAACTAAATATAGGGAAAATGTATTTCTTATTGACATGCTAATAATTTCAGGGAACAAAAATTTTACAAATTTGAAACGGGAAAAGAAAGAAAATACAACTCCAATCACATTTATATTAATATAAATTTAATTATATTGGTGCTTTGGTGAGCCGTACAAAATGTTACAAAGTGCCGGAGGTTGCTGACACCTGAATAATAGCAAAATATGGATTAATTCTTCCTAAAATCCTCCTGTCATGTGTTAACTAACGATTAGAATCTTGTAGAAGTGGCTTTAAGGGGTTGAACTTGAACCTGAATAAGGGCTGCTCGTCTTTGGAGCGAGTAAGTGAAGTGTTGGGTAGACCGGTTAGGTGTCGCCTTATATATGTAACGGTACACATGATAAATTTGGCGAATATGTTGTAATAAAGTATATAGTGCATAAAATTATATAAATAATATAATTGAATAATAATAATAATACATAAATGTGGAGTTTAACAAATTTTTTTCTCAGATTATTAGTTGTATATTTTATAAACTAACCGGTAAATATGATAAATGGGATTATTACATAATATAATAATATTTAAGTGATAAATCTGGCGAATATATAGACTATATATTTTTTGGCGATTATTCATAATCACCAAATAAGCTTGGTAAATATGATAAATTACTGAATATTTATCACATTTACCGGTTGGTTTATATAATCGCCAACTCAAAGAGAACAAACAAATAATGAGAAATGTATATAAGTTTGCTCTGAAGATTGACTTCTTAGGCTTCTGTTGTTTCTGATGCTGTCAGTTCTGCATCTACTGTATTCGCCGCTTCTTGTTGGAAGGTTTGTTCACTGTTGCTGGCGAGCACAGCTGATTAGATTACTTACATTTTGCAGAAAAGTTGCACAAGCCAAGCATCTAAGCAAACTTAGGTTAAATTCTCATTAGGAATTGGCGATTATATAAACTAACCGGTAAATGTGATAAATACTAATAATTAGTCAGATTAACCAAGTATAGTTGGTGATTATGAATAATCACCGGAAAGTATTTATATACTCCCATTCGCCGATATTAGTTTCCGGTTCACATAATGTTTTTTGAATTCTGGTTGTTGATTAATCTGTTTTGAATTAAATTGAAGATTAAATTTTGCTTGGCTGGGCTTTTTGCTGTGATGAGATTTTTGCTAAAATTAACCCTGAAGACATCAATCATGGTCTCATGACTGTAAACTGTGATGAGTGTAATCTTCTTGAGTGTAACGGTTTTTAAATTTGTTCTAGGAACCCTAACGAATCTTAAGGAACCCACAATTAAGACAAGGAAACTCATTTTGCTAAAATTAATACTGACCAAATCAGGTTTTATCAAATTTAGTGTTATGGCCAACCGATTTAAACCGCCGTCTTGATATTGAGTTGACTTTGCTCTCATCAATGTTTACCGAAACGAGAGTTTAGTGTGGTCAATGTTGTGTCCACTCTGTGTTAGATCCAAATATTTGATAAAGATCGATGTTTAAGTGTTTTAAAATAGTCGTTAATCGTTTATTTAAATTTGCTCCGGTTCAATATTTGCTGACGGTAGTCTAATCGAAGTGGTTTTGGTTGTTATTTATCATACGACCCCCAAATTTGATTTGCTATTTTAGTTATTCTTTGCTTTTATTAAATTAATATTTGGGTGTTAGGTTAAGTATTTGCTACGGTTTAGAAATTGCCAAGATTGATGTTTGTTTTATTTCTTGGAGTTTGCTGCACCGAAAAATTTGGTAAGGATCCGTTTGTTGCTGACATCTTTCTTTGCTTGTGTTTGGTGATGTATAAAAAAAAGCTCTGCTGCAATGTAATATTTGCTAAAGGTTGTTTCGAAGTGGCCTAAGTGTTGATTTGCAATCATTCATTTATACATACATACATTAACACTAAATTGCCCAAGGAAGTCGTTTTGACTGCTTTACTGGTATGCTTAGTATAGGTGTACATGACTTTCTGTCGGTCTAGTGTTAATTTGAATACCTGTTGATTATGATTTGCTATGGTCAATGGTTTATATATTGGCCCTTGTTGTTATAGATTTATTTATGTTTATGTATTATATTATGTTTTGATATATGCATAGATTTATTTGATTATCTGCTGGATATGATTTGCTGTCGTCGATGCTTGGAATATGAAAAAAAAAATTGTTTTGCTGCGGTTAAGGTTTTTTGTTGTTGTTGTTGTTGTTAATGTTCTCTGTTGGTTTGGCTTTTTGGTTTTTCTGCGTTTTGGTAGGTTTTTGGAAGGATGCCGGGGAATATTTAGCTGGGGGTTGAGGGGTGAAGGTTACAACATGGCTATGTTGGGATGGTTCTTGAATTTTAGAAAATTTTTAGTTTCTGGATTAGATGAAGCTTTAATCGTTTTCAAATTCGAAGCTTGCTGACTTTCCCCAGTTTTTGGGTGTTCAGAGTCGATTTTGAACACCAAAAGCCTAGCTTGGTGGTTTGGTTGTACCTGAATTTGAATTTTGAATTGGTTTTGGGGTTACCTTCTTTTTGTTTTCCAAAATTGTGTTTGTAGGGGGAAGAGATAGAGGAGGTTGTGAGGTACCTGAAATAAAATTATGTCTTTGGAACAGGTGGAGGGTGAGCAGAGGTAGATTTGACACCTTTTTTGAATTTTTGTTGAATCTGAGGCTTTAAAAAGGATTAAAAAGGTTTCATTCCCCTTTTGAGTTCAGGTTTTCAGGTTTCCTCAAAACGTTTCCTCTTAATACTCGGCCTAATTTCATTTTTTTGTTCTTGAAGGCTCCTTACATCTCATTTCACAAATTATCAGAATTCTCAACCCTTATTCTTGAGGTCGTTTTCCATTTCCCAACAGGACGTGACGTAATCGTGTTTTGAGGTTTTTGACTGAGTTAATGACGAAATGGAAATGGGGTTTTTCGAGATTGAAATGAAAGGGTTTAGAAAATTTTCTCCGAAGATGAAATAATCTGTATCGGTTGAGATGTTAATTAAGTCTTTGATCGATGACGTCAAAAGCTCCCTAAAGCTCCTCGAAGATGTTTTCTCCTTTCTTCCCTCATTCATTCATTCATTCAAGGAGAAGCCTTTGAATTGCTATCGCTTACCAGCGATTTTGTTAGAATTTTTGCCGTTTTCTGGGTTTTCCTCGTCGAATATTGAAACACGTTGGCGTATTCGACCTAGAATCACGCACGCGTATTATTTATTTATTAATTTTATTGTCGTCATAAACAAAACAGTTTGATGGTTTTGTTTTTATTTTATATGAATAAAATGGCGGATTTGTCTCTTTTTTGTTGTTATGATCTCGTCCGTCTTTGTGTCTTTGAATATTGTAAGAGTCTCTTGGCTTCCGTTCAAATTTTTTTTTATGCGTTTTGTTGAAATCGTGGCTTATTTATTTATTTATTTATTAATGGATTTGGTCGATTTTGCTAGAAATGGTGTGGTTAGGTTGTGGTGGTGTGTCGAAAGGAGAAGGAGAACGTTCTCCCTCTGTTTCTCTGGGTGTCTGTCTCACTTTCAAAAGTTGTTATTTGTTTGATGTTATGGGATTAGTAGATAATCGGAGTGGATAAACCTGAATGGGTGGGAGGGGAAGGGGAGGTTGATAAGCGTTCAGGTTTCGTTCAAGGCTCTTGCTCGAGTCGATTTTGTCCAGAATATTCTCTTGTTGATACTAATCGTTGTTATTTTAGAGTGAACCTAGTAATTTATGTAATGTTTTGGTGGGTCGTCGTTTATGCTTGTTGCCTGGAGGTTTGAATGACCAAAGGAGAGGTTAGATGGAGGTGGTGGTGAGGAAATCTGTTCTGGGGCACCTGATTTTGGGTTTTGTCTGGATTAGGTGTGGTGATGAGACATAACACATGAATCCCTAACGAACTAACGAGAAGAAATTTATCGAAATATATTATCTACAAGAATATCTACCAAAAAATAGCTGTTCGAGTTACTTAGCTGATTTGTTGTACCGTACTGACTGGTCCGTACCATTTGGTCGCCTGTTTTATTTATATGCTTAGTGTGGACCCTTTTCTAAGAGCTTCATCAGTTTCTGGGTGTCTTGTTACTTCTCTGTTACAAGTCTTAGCTTGTTGCTTTGGTCAGCAGTGGTTTGGTCTGAATTCAAGGTGAGAAGAACCTCGTAGAGCAACTCACGTTGGAAGCTGTGGGCGTTCTTAGTGGTCGAGTGTTTGGGTTCGACTCCACTCTTTAATCGTATTGTCCTTACAAGGAGTTTGTTTCATAAGTAATGCACACTCTCGGAATGAATGTTGCAGTCTCGTTATGGCTTCATCTCATATGTGATGCACACTTTGATGTGGGATTCAGTTCAAAAATGATGCTTACTGTAGTGAAACTGTGTATTTCTGCATTTTATAATTACCGGTTTGTCATTTCATAAGTAATGCACAGTTTTGTGATAAATTGATTACATAAATACTGCACATTCTG
Source organism: Columbicola columbae (assembly GCA_016920875.1). Lineage (NCBI taxonomy): Eukaryota > Metazoa > Arthropoda > Insecta > Psocodea > Philopteridae > Columbicola > Columbicola columbae. The sequence continues at coordinate 13,937,654 of JADMLL010000007.1, forward strand.
ACGAATTATTCATAAACGTTGCACATTTCCATTCGACAAGACTTATACATGACTAACACACAAGGTGATGAAGAGTTTATTTCAAAAATAATGCACACTACAGAGAATAATCTCTTTCGAAAATTGTGCACATTGGAATGAATAATCCCTTCCAAAATTACTGCACACCGCAATGGATAATCCATTTCATAAGTATTGCACACTGAAGTGAATAATCCGTTTCAAAAATAGTGCACACTGGAATGAATAATCTGTTTCATAGGTATTGCACGCCGTAATGGATAATTCATTTCATAGTTATTGCACACCGTAATGGATAATTCATTTCATAAGTATTGCACACAGGAATGAATAGTCTGTTTCATAATTACTGCACACCGCAATAGATAATCCATTTTATGGGTATTCCACACTCCAATCAATAATCTCTTTCAAAAATAATGCACACGGTAACGGATAATCCATTTCATAAGTATTGCACACAGGAATGTATATGTTTTATAATTACTGCACAGTGAAGTGAATAATCCATTTCAAAAATAATGCACACTACAATGAATAATCTGATTCTTAATTGCACAGTGGAATGAATGATCCATTTCATAAGTACTGCACAGTAGTTTGAGAGATTCTGTTCAAAAGTAGGGAAACGCTTAACGAGGATGTGTTCAGCTTGGAAGCTGAACACATCCTCGTTAAGCGTTTCCCTACTTTTGAACAGAATCTCTCAAACTACTGTGCAGTACTTATGAAATGGATCATTCATTCCACTGTGCATTATTTTTGAAATAGACTAAACGTGTTGACGCTTTCGAAATTAACTTTAAAAGCCTTAGTACACGAGTATAGATGTATAGATCGTGATAAGGAGGAAGGGAGGAAGGGTAATTATAGCAAAAAGTCTTTGTGAGGAAGTATTGACCGTAGCAAAAATGCATTTTGAACAGTTTGTGCAAGTCTTTCGTGGGAAGCCATGTATCACGGGTGACCGATCACCGGTTTTGATTATTATTATTAATAGATTTATGTAATTCTGTGTGTTTCAGGTGTAACAACCGGACATCCTGATCGCTGACGTGTATATATCATCATAGTAATTAATATTTAATTTAAAAAAGGAAAAAGAAGATTTTGTAAAGAAAAGTCGAGGAGAAGAAAAAGAATGTTTTTATTTTTTTATTAAAAGAAATATTTATTTTTATTAATAATTAATTATTAATTAGTAGATTTTATGTGAGTGACGTAACGCGGCGAAAATTTTCTTCCTCCTTCTCCCCTTCCCCCCAAAATCCCTATCAAAGAGAAATATTTATTCGTAACAGTAGACAGACAGAGACAGCACCCTTAAAAACAGTCTTGAATGAGTGATTGAGTGGGAAAATGGTAGAAAAACGCGAGGATGAGGATGGCGGAAACGGAAATGACGTGAATCCTGATCAACTTCTCGCCAGATTGGAAGTGATCGGCAACGGAGGTTGGTTCCTCTGGAAGATCTTCCTCCTCTGCACTCTTCCCTCCATCTTGAACGGTCTTCATCTTACCAGCTACGTGTACCTGGCAGAGGTTCCCGAGTACTGGTGCCGGGTTACGGAATTGTCGGGAAGCAATTGGACGACGGATGAAATTCGACGGATATCGAGTCCGAGAGGAAGGTAGGTTAGTTGAGGAGGATGTGGGAGTGTGGTAGTTGGTTCTGTTTGCTGATTTAGTGTTTTGTTTCAGCAATGAATCGTCTTGCGAGTATTATGATCGGGATTATGTTGCTTTGGCCAAGATGAACTTTTCTGAAGCTCTGGAATGGACGAGGAGTCAGAAGGAACCTGACCTACTTCCGTGTCGAAGCTATGAATACTCGGAAGGACTCAGTTCTATGGTGATCGATGTGAGTGGTCACTTTGCTTACTCCAACTCCCAACCCCCAGTCCGATTTATCGCTTTCATTTCCGGTTTTTCTGTTTCAGTATAATCTGGTCTGCGATCGAACTGCCCTCAAGTCCATGATTCAAGTCAGCTTGTCCATCGGCAAGTTCGTCGGTGCTCTTCTCTTCGGAGTCCTATCCGATAAGTTTGGACGACGGTTGAGCTTCCTCCTCGGATGTCTTCTCTACATAATTAGCGGTCCTTTGGTCGCATTCGCGATGGATTACACGATGATCACGGCGGGACGAATCGGTCTGGGAGCTGCCAGCTCTGGGATTTACCAATCGGCTTTTGTTCTCTGTAAGTGGATTGTCCCCCTCATGGGTGGATGGGCGTAGAGAACTCGAAGGTTCGTTGCTAACTTTCCTGTCTTTCCAGTGTCGGAAATCGCGAGCAAAAGACGAAGAGCCATCCTTGGTATCCTGTACAACATGAGCTACCCCATTGGTCAGATGATCGTGCCACTCATGGCGTACTTCTGCCGGGATTGGAGGCTTCTTCAAACCATCATAAGCGTACCTTCCATCGTCATTTTAGGGTTTTATTGGTGAGTAGTCCCTCTCGTCGTGCCCTGCTATAAAATTGGTCGTTGCTACCGCGCCATAACAAAGTCTTTTCGTTGTAGGTTGCTTCCGGAAAGTCCCAGGTGGCTCATACTTAAGGGAAGACAAGACGAAGCTGCCAGAATAATAGAAGAGGTTCACTGCAACAAACTGAAAACCAGGGAAGAAAGTGCGGTGGACAAAGAAACCGTGGCCATGACAGAAACAGAAGAACAAGAAGATGAAGAAGAAGAAGGGATTTCCGGTCAGGGAAAAGACGGAAACAGTTTAGACAAAGAAGAGAAAGTGGTAAGTTGAAGAGAAAGCTTATGACACCCCCGTGAGCATAACCCAAGTCTTAAAGAATGTTATCTTCCAGCTTAACCTTATCGAGTCGAAGACCGGAAGTGAGAAACACAACATCTGGAAGAAGTTGTGCTCAACGTTGAACCAAATTATGGAGCTGTTGAAGTATTTCGAGTTGAGAAGTCGTCTGCTCATCATACTTAGCTCTTGGTGCGTTTGCAGTCTGTCGTATTATGCTCTCGGTAGGTTGGCCATCCTGAAATTGATGATTCTGGTTCGGTTGGGTTCCGGCTTATCGAGATTTGTTTTGTTTTGGTTGGCAGCACTGAACGTGGACAACTTCCTCACGGATCGGTATCTCTACGGCTTCATAACGGGTTTGGTTGAAGTGCCCAGTTACATTCTTCCACTTCCGCTTTTGAGGTATTTTGGGAGACGTCACACCTCCATTCTCCTCTTCTACGTCGGAGGATTCGCTCTTCTCACCATTCTGGCTATCCCTAGGCACGAAGGTGAGGAAAATGTTTGATTTCCCCCCGGACACATTCGATCAATATCCGCCTAAAAGTCATTTTTGTTTTGGTTCAGATCTTCTTCTTCTCATCGTTGCTTCCGCTGGACGTTTATGCGCTTCCGCTGTCTTCGCCGTGGTCATCTTACACACGACAGAGTTGTTTCCGACTCTGCTAAGGAACACGGCCATCGGTTGTTGTTCAACGGCCGCACATGTCGGGTCGATGAGCGCTCCTTTCATCGTCGATCTACTGGTTCGTTTCCCATTTTCATGGAGGTGATAGATGGGAGCCGTGATCACGTGACTCATTCCGGTTTTGACTTTTCCAGGGAGCCTACGCCTGGTTCATTCCGAGCACTGTCTGCGGAATCGTCACGATACTTGCGGGAACGATGATTTTCTTACTTCCGGAAACTAAGAACAAACCACTTCCGGACACGGTGAACGATATAATAACAGCGCCGAAACATGACAAAATGGGTTTTCATCAAGTCTGTCGGTGAAGATGGAAGGAAGGTCGGATGGAGGGAGAGGGAACCTTCCCACGGAGAGATGTGGAAACGAAATTTCCCAAGATGGCGGTAGGGGACTCCTGAATTTTGCAAAAAAAAATTTTTTTTTTGAATTAAAAGTTTGGAGGAAGAGGAATGAAGGAGGTGTAGGGGAAGGAAAGGGAAGAGGGGGTGGAGGGCACTTTTGATTCCTGATTCTAAGTCTGTAAGTAGTCTCGGGTGGTGTGGTGGGGTTAAAGGTGAACCCCCTCCACTTGTGAACCGTCTTCCAAGATGGAAGCTCGATTTCTGTCGATTTTTTGTGATTTTCTAATCTTCCAACCCACCATCACCCTCTTCTCCACCCAATCCTCCTCCTCCTTCTTGCCAAAAAGGTTTGGGTCGCGTACGATTTTGTGTCAAACTTCCTCACGTCTCGAACATGTCAACCTTCAGCTGTTCGCTGATGATGTGCGTGATGGAAATGACTCTGTAGACGTAGAAAAGTAGAATTCAAGATGGCTTCCTAGGTTTTAGTCATGTAGACTGTGAGTTTTTGAAGAGAAAAATTTTTTTTTCTCTAGTTATAGAAGAGAAACGTAATCGCTTTCGAATTCAAGACATTACCAGCTATATATTAAGTCAAAATTATCTACTAGATAAATTACCATGTAAGCTTTGATTATCTCAAGTATGAGAGGACCCATGACACGTGCCAAAACCACTGTCACGTGCTAGCTTTAACCCATCTCCCAACCCATTTTAAGCACAGACATAGAAATATCTAGACCGTTTCGAAGATTATCTACAAAACCGGAAACAGTTAAGAAATGTAACTCACATACCTTCACACTACGATGTTCTCAAGTTTATATCTCTTCTCTCCCCCACGTCTCCCCTTCTCCCCGCCCCAATCATGCATTTATTCATTTACCTATCTATCTATCTATTTATTTATTTCATTTATTGATATTATAGATAACAGATAAAAAAGATGTTTTACGTAGCCAGGAGCCCAGAACTTATAAAAACAAGTCAAAAAGGAAACAAAAAGTCGCTAAATATACTTAAACAAAAAATTTATCTTTCGATTTATACTGTGTTCTAATTACATAAATAGATTTATATATATATTAATAATATATTTCTTAAATAAATTCAAAATGGCGGATTATGTTGTAGAAAAAAAAGAAAAAAAATGTTTGTCCCCTTGTCGACACTCGTTGTCTTTCTTAATTACTCTCCTTCTCCTTACTATTAATAGATCTAAATATAATTATTGATTAAATGGTAAACAGAGATCTCATAATATAATAAAATATATATATTATTATAAATATATTTAATGTGTTTGTATATTAAATTTTTATACGTGATATTTTCATTTTTTTAAGTGTTTTTAAAAAAAGCTGTCGTCTCTGGTAGTTCGCCATTTTGAATTTCCTTTTTCTCTTTTTTATTGATTATATAACTATTGATAGAACCAAGGAGTATATAAATTATATATATATATTTAATATTTTAGACTTTAAGAGACTTTATTTGTCTTGGTTTTGAAAATTTTTTGGTGACGATGACTTTGGTAAAGTAAAAAAAAAAATTTATTTCGTGTAGAAGACTATTTCTTTAGTTTTAGTTTTAAATAAATGAATTTATATTTTATATTATTTCAATATAAATTAAATAGCAAATTCAATTGTTATGGATTATTATTAATTTGATTGATAAAGTCTGATATACTGAAAAATCGGCGGCGGTGAGGACGTAAGCGAAAGCGCCCAGCAACCCCGACGTCCTTACGACGCATCGATGCCCAGGGAGTCTAATGGTGATCGGATGCACTGTTTGACCTCGGAAGGCAGTGCGCTCACGACCGCCGACGATACACTCGTGCTGGTTGATGGCGACGGGGGCGCGAATTCTCCCGAGACTCGTGCCGTCGGGCTATCGGCTGATCTGTCTGTTGAACGAGTGGGGAAAACTCCTCGAACGGATTATCGCCGGCCGTCTCGTCGAACATGTGGTGGGTGCAGGTGTCAAACTGAGGGACTAGCATTACGGGATTCGCGGAGGACACTCAACTATCGACTCTGTGTTTCACGTACAGAACATCACTGACGCAGTCGTTCGAGGAGTGGGAAATGCTCGGGCGGTGAGCCCGGACATTGTGAATGCTTTCAACTTCCTCTCTTGGGAAAGTATCTGTAGTGGCCTAAAAGACAGCCAAGTTATAGGTAGCTACCTCCGAGATCGATGGAAATCTCCCTCAGCTTATCTCCCTCCCGGCGTACTCCTTACGTGTTATGCGAATGGTACGTTGGTGGTGGCGACGGGTGGGGATGGCGCATGGCACTGGCATCCGCAGAGGAGTTCACGGATAGCATCGTTGAGCGGATTGAGGAATTAGGACTGCGAGTGGCGTCGCACAAGGCGGAAAGTCTAGGGATGGCCAAGCTAGGAGGACGGCCCAAGCATGGAACACTTTTCCGAACCCTGGGGCTTGAAGGCAAGGTACGCCGTCAGTATTTGAGGTCTAAACTGATGTACGGAGCTTCCTGGGGATCTGGCCAAATCGAGGGAGCCAGGTCGGTCTGCGGCTGGGTGTTTCGGGTGTACAGGATCATTTCGAGTCCGGCGCCGGGCGTCCTGGGGGCATTCCTTCGGTGGACCTACCGATGTAAATGCGACAGAAACTTTTCAGGATGGTACTATTCAGCAGAGCGTTCTTGAGATAGTGGCGCGCGCAAAGTCCTTATCAGAAATCGACGGCGCGCTCATTCCACTGGTTCGCAGGACACGGTGGAATATACGCCGGCCGTATTTTTGACGTGCGCAAAGCAGAGGGGACAATTCTGCGATGTAATCGACTACGATCTCTCCCAATCTTACGGGGATACTCGGGTGAGAGAAAAAGGGTCGAAGCCTCCGAACGTGTTCGGGAAAGGGAGCGCCGCGATGCGTAGGCTATAAAGGTTGTAAATTAAAGTCTAAACCTATATTTCGTTTGTATATATATTTTACTTGTACAATTATACATCGCATTTTTATACATTTGTCAATAATCCACACATAATACATACATAATACATAAACTCAATAAAACATAAAATCAATAATACATCCAACGGCGGGCCTTGGTTTTTAATCCAAATTTACAATAGTAAAAACCACGGACCCAACAGAGGTAATCTCTGACTGTTCTATTAAGTACCAAACAGTCCTTCACTCAACAGCTTCACCAAATCGGAAGAAGTGACAAATTAAGACTCGTCCATGAAATCCCACTGCAATGAACGCATTTCCGTGACTATTTGGTGCCAGCTATCCTGAGCATCTTGAATCCTAGAAACAAACATAGAAGGGTTTGGAAACTTCATCCAGAAACGGATCCCATTCCATCGACCAATCACAAACCTCAAAACCTACTCACCTGTTCCTCAAATGATTATTATCGCAGATGATGGATGAAACCTCGTTCAAATCAGATGAGCCCGAGTTCGCATCACTTTGACTAGGCAAAACGGATTCGGACACCGTGTTAGGGTTAGGATTCGTAGGCGCGGTGTCATGGACCGGGAAACCATTAGTATTCGGCGAACTCAATTGGCAGGCGCAATTTCCATTGATTTGGTTCACGCCACCCTCCGGAGTCGTTTCCTTCTCGCCCTCTTCCACATTCCCATTGACTTTGGCTCCATTTTCTCTGGGCTCTACTTTGACTTTTCCTAACATATCCCAAACTTGTTTTTGTCTTTCTTTCTGAACATTTTCGATGACTAGCTTTATTATTTTTTTACTTTTGGCAAGAGTCGTTAAGTGATAGAGAAATCTGAGTAGATTTTCATTCGCTTCTGATATCTTCCTACAAAAAAAAATCAGAAACGCTTGACGCCTTTCGACAGATACATCCTATCAACCATAAGGACGCAGAGACAAAACACTCACACGAAGAGAGAACTGATCATTTCACTTTCCAGCAACTTGTTCGTTTCCTCGATGCATTTCTTGACTAGACGTGTGGTGCTCGCATTTGACATGGGAACCTCTCGTTGATCCTTCGAAACCCTCTGAACAATCGTCCACACCTTGAGTCCTTCGTTTACTCTGAAAACAAACAAAAACTCCGTCACAGAACCGATTCAGCAATACTCACGACCTCATTCGAACCAATCACCTACATGTCATCGAGAGGAGTTTTCTCATCGTCTTCGTTCTCCGTGTGAGTGTCTAAAATCCGACAGCGTTGCCTCGCCACAAGCACCAACCTCTTTTGTTCTGATTTGCTGAACGAATTCTTCAATTGATTTATATGCCTCTCGATATCGATGACATTTTGAATCCATTTACGAACCAATAAGCTGCTCTCCAGTTTACCCTACAAACGAAAACCAGAGGTGAGGTGGGGCATGAGAACGGGAGATTCGTATTACAAACCGAACTCACATTCCTCCTGTAGTAAATGTAATTCTCCAGATCGACTTTAAGAGACAGAGACAAAAACTGAAAGTAATTCTCCACCCGAGTCCACTCATCTCCGACATCTTCGTAGAGAGACTCGATAGCCAAAGTCTTCAGCTTCGTGTTGTTGCTGAAACAATTAATCAAATCCATTAACAGAGACCAATTCCGACCCGTCATTCAGATCAAGACACCAACAAATCAAAATTTTACATTTTTGCTTTGATCCCACGGAGCAAATTGCTGTAGCGAATCGCTTCAAACTGAAGGAAGTAAATAGCATCCGCGCAATTTCTCTTCAAATGTCTGTACTTGAAATGTCTGTCACCGGAATGAAATAAAGCCTCCACGAATTTAGGTTTAACTTCTTCGTACGGTTTCAGTTTGATTGGACCGCTGCTGAAGAGGAAAACGGAAATCCCGTTTCTGTCTAATTTCTGAAATCAAACAAATTTGTCTTTAGAGTAACGAGTTACAGAATAAAAAGTATGTTTAAGACAAATGTGAAATCCTTTTACCTCTGTCTTAAGAGCGGTTAAAAGTCGACCTTTCGTACCCAACACTTTCCCACTGGGCATATACGTAAGTTGATCATCCTTCTCCAAATCTGTGTCTTCTTTCAGCCACCGTTTTAAATCCGCGATGTCCGTTTCCGCATCTACTTCATAGGACAGTGTTTCATAGGTTGGAATTGAGAATACTTTTATGACTTTCTTGCATAACACGTTTGCTAATTCCTCGAATATGACTGGTCGATTCCTTTCGAGATCTCTTCCACGAGTTTGACCGTCCCAATCCAGAGCCAATTGAAGCCATTTCTCGATGTCTTCAAGGAAACACCTGCGATATATCACAGAATTGTAAAAGAGTACAAAACTCAATAAAAATTCAATTACCACCACGCTGCAAGTACCTCGACAAATGATTCTTCCTAGAAATGGTCGAACTGAATATTATTTCGCCGTTTTCATCCTCCATAACACAAATAACATCTCTCGGTTTGTTCTGTACTTGTTTCATCCAATCCGATGGGTTAAAACCCGGCATAAACGGTCGGAAACCGGTGATGATTTCATGGGTTAATAAACCGAGCGACCAATAGTCCACTGATGAAGTGTACCTGAAACCCAAAATCCAACAGGAAAATAAATAAAATTACAAACCCACCCAATTTAAACTGCAACAAAAAACAAATCCTCACGCTTTTCCCAAGAACAACTCCGGAGCGATGTACTGAATCGTTCCGACGAATGATTTCGATAGACTGCTTTGATCCAACGCCTTCGCATAACCCAAATCAATCAATTTGTACACAGTGCGTGACTCTTTCTCCTGTCAAAGACAAAATACAAAACAGATGTCTTCAACCCAATTCAAATTTTCATCCCTAACACACCCTCAATGTCCCACCTGAAGAACAATATTTTCCGGTTTCAAATCTCTGTGAATAATCTTACACGAATGAAGATACGCCAGTGCGCTGGAGATGTCTTTCAAAATGTCAACAACTTCAGGTTCTCCAAGACCGCAACAATTTTCCGCTTTGTTTAACACCTGAAAATAAAGTCATTTACCATTTATACACAAAAGCCTAACAGTTACCGTTAATAGCCCCATCATTAAAGTGATTACAAAGGTGAAACAAAAACGGAACCTTTCTGTACCTGTCTAAGGTCTCCCTTCGAACAATACTCCATGGCTAGAAGCGGAAGTGGTGAAGCCGTCTTCAGTTCCTCAGGGATTTCCAGCGTTGAAACAATGTTTACGTGGTTTAACTTCTTCATTATCTCCACCTCGTTACACCATCTTTCTGTCTGTTTGTTTTTATTAGTTGCAAACTCTAACGTTGTTTCATGAAGTTTCTTTATTGCTGAAACCAGAAAATTCAGTGGATTCATTTCTTAAGCCCAATGACCCTATAAATCATTTCATAAATAATGCACACTAATTTTTTCTGAAACACTGACACATCTCTAAGTTTCAAAAATATCTTATATGTTTAATAAAAAAATTTTGCTCACCAAGTCTTTGTCCAGTTGTACTGTTGTACCACAAGGTAACCTGGCCAAAACCTCCAGTCCCCAAGACTCTCAATTTCTTCCACGGTCCTGTCTCAACTTGTGGGTCATCCATTATCTTTAATGAATTAACAAATAATTATTGAAATAATACCGAGTAGTCTTTAAATAAATATAATTGCTACAAGACCACTCTAAACATGCATCATTTATTTTGGGACAAACAGTTACACTGTTAACAGCTTCTTTTAACAAAAAATATTTTTATTTACCTCAGCAAAATCACGACTTCCTTTTACTTAACTTGAATACACAAATTAACTTCTGTTTATTAATAAATAATGTATCGTTTCATACATTGTTAAGTTTTTGTACTTCATTTGTCAGCTTCAAAACACAGAAGAACTTTTGTAGTTATTTGTAACTGATCGATTGAGGGGATGTTGCTCCAAAACCTACAACAAATATTTATGAAAAGATTAGAAACTTCTTCAGGACTGTACTCGTATCATTAACTAACTCAGAAACTTTTCAGGACAATAGAGAGAAATGAAATATACCGAATTAAATGGTATGGAACTCCCATTGGGTCCCTGTAACTTGAATACAGTGGATTTTTGAACCCTTGGGCATACTAGACATTATAATTTGACATATTCATTTTTATTTAGTTGCGAGTCTTTTGGACTAAATGATTACAGTAGTTCCATACAAGAAAAAGAAAGAATCTACAAGAGAAGATGGAGTGTGAATACCCAAAGAATGAAAATCAGTCACCAATCCAGGAGAAATGGGATATTTGAATGAGACTGAGAGGTATAGTAAACCAAATAAATGATACAGATGCTGCATAATGATACAGACAATAATGATGAATGTGACTGCAAACTTTGTATACTCCAGAGAACATAATACCTACTTCTTTGAACTCCAAAAAATTAAATATTCTCTAAACACAAAATGTTTTCCAAAAATAAACATGTACTCAACTTAATATCTCTTTTTCTCAATCAAATCAGTGAAAAATACTTGGCAAACCCCCATCTTTAAAAGAGTTCATAAAATCGATATTAGCATTTTATTTCTATTTTTATTTAACTTTTCATCACTCACCAAAAACCTGTCCATTTTTATTGCAATACACAATGCATTCACTAAAATTAAACTCTAACTTACAAACTCACCTCTCGTCTTTCTTTTTTCAAGAAATTATGCTCGACAACAATTCAAAAAAAAAAACGTCCCATTAATAAAAACCAAATCACTCCTCAAACCCTCTCCCTTATTTTGTTTTTGTCGTCTGCTTCTCATGCGAGGATTAGAACAAATTTGAATTGACCAATCAGAAGCCGAGAATTTTCAACCATCTTTCTCGCTTTCAATTTTTCGCTTACTTTTGACTTAAATTATTATCAAAATCACGAAATATTTTACATTTCCCTCCTTATGTCACTAATACCGTTAAATATTCTCCAAAATGCTTTTAAAAATTTTAAACCACGCGTCTTTTGAATGAGTTGAGAGTTGACTTTTTAACGGACATTTTACAATTTGAATTTTTCCTGATGTGAGTCATTCTTATATTTGTCACACACTTGGGTTTCTGAAGAGAGATAGAAATGCTTTCAGGTTTCTAAAATAGCTTGTCTTTTCGGTAAAAATTATCCTCTTAGATTTTTTGTCCAGTTGGGCTGTTTGGGCCATTATATAACTTGACCAAAACCTCTTCTTCTCAGAACTGTTAATGGCGTTCAATGCTTCAGTTCCAATTTTTGGATCGTTCAACTTTTTTAACCAACTGACAAATAATCAAAATAATACAATAAAGTAGCCCAACCTACAACCAAGCTGTTTTTCTCAGCCTAACCCAAGTTTTGTTCCTGACCACAGCTCAAATTTTTCACACATAACCTCTGAATCATGAATTTGTGATAAAATGATAATTCAGGTGAGAATTTATTAAGATAAAAAGAAATCGTAAGAATAAAAAGTTCTGAGCTCAACACGATTAGATAAAAGAGGGAAAAACCTGACAAGCAACTGTTAGGGAAGCCATTTTGCAATTAAATAATCAAGTTATAAATAAGAATTAAAAATTAAAATTACACATTTTTGAATAAAATGGTGTAAATTTCGTTTATTTTTAGACACACTTCGTGCCACTTTAAAGAAGAACAACGAAACAAGTCGGTTTTAAATATTTCACTTTTAATTAAAAGGATTCAACTTTCAGACACTATGAAACAAAACCTGTGAAATATATTATCAACTTGTTTATATGTATTTCCTCTTGGAAGAGGTGTTAAGAAACTAGTTTTAGATGATGAATGAAAATAAACAAATGTAAAACCTGAAATTTTTTTTCTCTCTCTCCTGATTTACCTGACTTTTGTTCCTGATCCCAGCATTCTTCATGTCAAACTCATGATATCTTATCAAAATTCAATTTTTCTTGTTTGATTATGATGTTTTGTATGAGTTGTACAATATATGAACACATCTTCTAATAAACTTTCAGTTTTAATCAAAATCCGAATCTTTTGAATGAAATCAAACACTCAAAGCACCATTCATTGGGTAAAGTTTAAAAACCCCGACGCCATCTTGGTTTTTCAATTTATTTGACAGAGATTTGACCGTTGACTTAATAACAAAGCTACACCTTCAATTTACGAAACAGAAACGCTGTAATTTTTATTCCTTCCGTTTAGGATTATTTTAATTAAAATTAAGTAATTATTACCGAGTAGAGATGCTCCAAAACAGTCGATTCGTTCCTCCCCGCAAAACCGTTAAAAAATTTCCGTTGGATTCTTTTTTTCACATAACAAAAAGAAAATTGTTAATAACACCAAATTTGTAAAACGTCACAAAGAGTAATTTAACAGGAATTTTTTTCTTTCCAGAGAGTACTGTTATTCCCATGGTTAAATAATCCTTCTCATTTAAAGATAAAGATGTGAGTATAAATTACACAATTAAACTGCATAAGGTAGGAGACTACGAGCATAACGGTTAAGATTTTTGCATGCGTTCAAGCTCTGAACGTTTTTTATAATAAAAACAAAAGAAGTGTCTTCTATTATTTAATCCAGACTGTGACCTTTCTCCTGGTTCCAGGAATATTCTATTGTTAATAAAGAAAAGAAAGAGAAGGAGGAAACCTACCTGGTCTTTGACACAACAAAAACCGTTGTCGTTTTTTTTGCTGCTGATAACAAAGCCTCTTATACCTATTAATTATGGATAATTTTTGGAAATAATATTTGAATCCTTCCAACCAACGGATTTGTTAAATTCTTTAAATCCTTGGTCACCTCCTAACCTCACACACAAGCTGGAAAACCTGAAAAATGGTAAGAGAAACACGATAAAGAATTTTTGTAGAAGGCTGTGAAAGGATGGCAAAGACCAAAAACCCGACATCTTAAAACAATTTACATAACTCCTGATTATGTATATTTATGTCAAATAAATTAGAATTACTGAAAGGAATGTTATCCTTTTAATTCAGTTAAAATGATAATAAAGGAGATTTAAGCAAAAATCATGAGTTTGTTGGACCGTGGTTGCACCCTAGCTTCCAAGATGGCGTTTTGATTGATAAAAATAATTTCCATCAAGTGGTACAGGTTACAGCCTGAACTTTTGGCACCCACAAAAAAAGAAATAAACCGTAGCGAATAATAAAATGCAAATTATGGGGATTCGTTAAAGACTTATAAAAATCTTTTATGAGTTAATCCCATTATCTTATAGCTTTTACGAAACCTAATTAAGGATTTAAACGTTTAATCGCAGCAAAAAAGAAAATGTTTGAATGAATGAATGATAATTTGCTAGGAGATATTATAATTTTCCTTCTTTAATGAAGGTTTCTCATTCAGGTTTCATTATTGCTTCCATTGTTCGAGGTGAGAGGTTAAATTTTTGCCTTTATTTCCTTTCTTTCTCCAAATTCAGGAGCTCCATCTCTGAAACTACTTTGTTTTTTAATTACTTTGTTTAATTAACTAGTCTAATAATTTGGGTTATCATTCCATCAGCGATTTCAAACGATAATTTTTCTTATTTTTATCTAAAAATGCAGAAATATGTAGGTCACGTGACCAACCACTGCATGGTTGAATGTTTTTAAATGTTGGAAGCTGATATTGATGAAATCAAGTTTCTGTCAATATTATTTGGGCGAGCTTTTGCGAATGTTAAGTGTGTTTTGCTATGGTTCAGTAAATTCTATTTTTTAAGAACATAAAAAGTTGATTTAGGTTTAAAGCTTTTTTTTATGTTCAATACTTTTCTGTGTTTCAGGGAAGGATTTTGCTACAATCAACATTTGCTGAGATAAATTTCTTGATTCTGATTACTGTCATCAAATTTCATTTTTTTGCTAACTTAAATGTACTACATAATGATGCCATTATCATTTTACTGTTACTATCAAAGACTGGCTGTTTGCTATTGTTAAATTTCAAAAGGTGTCCTTTCCTTTTACAAATTTCTACTCCTTTTCTTATGACTGAGGTTTGATGGGCTTGATGATTTAGCAATGTCAAAGTCAAAATTTACTCCCAAGCTAGACAAGAAGAAATGTTGTGAGCCATACTTATCATAATTGCTGTTGACATTATGACAATTTAAACGACAAAGATTTTGATCACTAAGATCTTATCTTTATCAACATTTTCTGGTACCATCCTGTTATAACTTTTTGCTGTCGTTCATATCTGTTCATGTTATTTTTTTAAAACAAAAATTTTTTGGATTAATACTCACTACATCAAAATTTGCTATAGTGCAGACTAAAATACCCCAAGGTGAGCCAAAAAGCATGCGGTAACTAGACTATATTATGAAATTTGATGACTGAATATTCTTGGGGCGAAATCACGTGACCAAAAATTTTATGATTATCAAAATTTGTTACTTGTTCTGCTAACTCTTTATTTACTGAATTCTGGTGTTGTCGGGGCTATGAAAACTGTAACCAAATCACCTGACTGAGATATGGACATCATCAAATTTTATTGATAATCACAATTTGCAACAATTAAGATGTAAATCGGTGCCTTTAGCTGTTTATAACTGCTTAGCCATTTTCTTTTTCTTAAGATAAATTCATTCCGTTGGGGTTTCACTAAAATCTCATGAGTTACGCTCAGTACAAGACCTGCTGACACTTCAATAGCCAGTGTCACGTAACTACAATGCCCATAAAAATTAACATCACCAAAATAATCATTAAACAAGAGTCAAGATCAAGTGGAGATAATCTGGAATGGATAAACTAAAGCAGCCTAGACTCAAGCGTGGGCAGAAAAAAACACAAAACGATGCCAACGTCTCGTTGGATCGCCTCTACAACGTCCCAACACACTAAAAGCCTCTTAACACACATAAAGCCAGTCAGTTATTTAAATAATATTCACCGTAACCGTCTGAAATCTATGACCAACCATCTCGCCACCCCTGTAAACCAGAACCATTAACAATTCCAACGACTTCCATAACCAACCTCAAACCTCCAACGGTAGGAAAGAAAAATGACTTAATTAAAAAAACCTAAAACCATCAAAAACTAAAAAAAGATGGAAAAGATAAACAGGAATGGAAATGGAAAACATCTCCAGTTAGGGTAGTCAACCTATCTTTGATTAAACCACTCACGAGTAACGATGACAGTTGAATAAAAAAATAAAAAGTGTCATTCGAATGTTGTGTAATTCTCTCTCTCTCTCTCTCTCGGTGGTGTCTCATGTCACTGCACGGTTTTGCTACTATTTAAGAAAGAAAAAAAACTCGATTCTTAAAGAATAATTAAAAGCGTGGAGGGGGGGTCTTGCAAAAATAAAGAAGACTAACAATCATTCAGGTACTTAGTTAAGTTTCTTTTTTGATTACGGCCGGTTCAGTTTTTTAAACCAAGTTCTACTCGCGTTTTTACATAAAACGAAATTTTTTCAGGTATTTTTATTTTTTTTAAATTTTCTTTTGCTGTGGTTCACATCTTTTTTTTTGAAATTGGTTTTGGGTTTTTTTTTGTGCAAATATCTCAACTAAAATTCACTAAAACAAATTTTTTTATCTGCTTTTCTCTTTTCATCTTTTAATAGATGAAAATAATTTTACCTAATCATAAGAACCTTAACACTATTCTAGAATTTCCATGAACGCCTTAAGAGGATTTAAAGTTTTAACATGTCTGAAGCATATATTTGCTGTTTTTGTCTTATCTTGCCAGAACCTAAACAGTCTATTTCATCACAATACCTTAAATTGTGTTCTAAATAGATATCTAAAAGGTTTAACATATCTAAACAATATTTCAGCTTTTAAGTGTCTTGTTAGTCTTTACCTGTAGAAGGTACTGTCATTTAAGTCATGTTCAGCAACCTTTTTAATTTTGGTACCTGTTACTAGTAACTTTTTCCTTATGAATGGTTTAAGCACATACCTGAACAATTTTTGCTGATTTGTGTGTTTATCTGCTGTATAGATTGTTCTCTCTATCTAGTAGCTTCCAAGAAAACGTTTTCTGTCACCTCCTTCTAGTCCTTTTATTTTTAAGTAATGAATGCCACTGGTTTATTTTATGTCTATGTCTTCTTCGTCTGCAACAGAAATCAAAAAACTTTTAGCTAAATTCTATAACAATTTTGGTCACACTCCATGGTGACTTCCGGTTGTTTTATTCATCTTGAAAATCTACAGATATCATAGATAATACCTAAATGACACATTTGAAATGTCTGTGAGTTTCAACATCAAAACCATCATCATTGTCATTCCCATCTATCTTTTCTACCAGATTTGATGATTCCTAACTATTTTAAGACAGCATTGTAAGTCTATATAGAAGTTATAACTATTTCAGGTTTGACACTTCCAAATTCATCCCTCAGCAAAAATTATTGCCTCCCTAATTTATCTACAAAAAATAATCACAATCTTAAAAACCTTCTTTCTAATTATTTCATAAATTGTCTGAGCTCTCCCTAAAACTTATGTTCAAAATTCATTTGTACTGTACCTGCTTCAGATGCGCTTAGAACTATAGATTCATTGGGTGCTATAAGAATGTTTCTTCTTACTACTTCCGTTAAGGTGCTTTGTACAGGTTATGATACCTGCCTTTCGAGTGCAGGATGTTGTTATAAACATTTTCATGTTGTAAGATACTAAATAATAGTATGAAAGTTGTTAGACAAATTTCCTTACACTAAAACAGTAAAAATAATCTGTGATTTGCTAAAGGATAGAGATTTTGGGGTGACAAATTTATAGGGGTTGTAGAAACAAATTTTCAGCTTCTGAACTGTTGTTTGGAATTAAAACTTTGCTGAAAGATTTGTAAAGATAACAACTTTAAAAGTTTTGATTAATTCACAACCTTCTTAAACCTAAAGAGGTTGATCATATCATCATCCAAGAAGTTGGAATCTTATCATTTCAAAAGTTTTCCAAAACAGCTTAACCAATCCTGAAATCAGAGCTAATAATTTAAAATTTTGAGGGCCAACAGGACCTCTCAATTTCAATTTCACCCTTTCTACAAGTGTTTCATGTTTAATTATGCAAAACGTGGTAGACCAGAACTTTTTATACGCTAGCTAACACTTCGGTTGTAGTTTTATATTATTATATGATTGGTTGCCATGATTTTTTATTAAACCGGGGTTGATCAGACTCTTGTAAAAGTCCCAACCACCTTTTATCAAAAGATCAAAAAGTTACAAACCATGTCATGAGACATGAAGCGGATTTACACTCCACAACACTACAATTACATGATGATGAAGTGTAGAATCAGTTTTGTCCAAAATCACCTTGTCGGTGTCACCTTCGAGTGTTATTTCCCATCCGACAAAAGATATTTTGTGATAGTAGAAGAGCACATTTCGGTTAATCTCTATAAAAGGCAACTGGTTAATCATTTTTTTGTCACAGATGGCTTTTCATTATATCTCCGGCTGGCTTATAAAGGCAAATTTCCTGGAATTTTACTCACTCATTTACTCATTCGTGGAATACCTGAAACTACATATTGTAAGTTAATTCCATGGAAATTGAGTTTTGTAATTAAAAATTAAAAAAATTATCTTGGTCACAGACTCATACTCACTTGTGGTTGTATGGCTATCGAGGAACCCAACAGTTCTTTGACACTTTGAGAGTGTGTATATGTAATATCTCTTCCTGCGTGAAACAACATTCTATAAATAGGAGATTAAAGCATGTAGTATGAGGACACGTAGTCGATAATGGTTGTCACGACAGTTCATGGGCAACACACATTAAAAAAAGCTCCAAAATTGGACACAAGAATGTCCCGTTAATGGTACCAATCTTCAGATTCGACTTTTCTGATTTACGTTTTCAACATTTTCTCTTATTTATTCAATAACATGTTCATGAATCGACTTTAGGTGGTCCATGAACTTCTTGGATCATAATATTACCCAAACAGTAAAAGTTTATTTGTCGAACGTTCCGCCATCTTAACTAACGTCTTAACCATGCCCCAATCGTTCTATATTCTGAATAAAAACGTACTAATGACCCAGAAACTGCTAACAGAGGAAAAAAGAACAGCAAAAGGGAGTGTGAGAAGCTCATCAGCCGTTAATACCATAACCATAATAACAACAAATGATTTTGATTAATAATTCGTTCAGGTTATTATTATTATTATTACTACTACTAAGAGGCGTTTCACACTTATGATTTTTGTTTATTAACAAAACCGGCACTTTAGACAAGTAATTTTGATTACATCTGTGTTTAATTTCCGGTTTGAATTAATTAATTAACTAAGTTAATTCAGCAAATTTAAGAGGCTCGAGAGTAAGTTATTGGCAACCATCATTCGTTGCCATTCCTTTCTGTGTTTTGAGTTTTCCTTTCGTACACTTCTTTCACTTTTGACTTAGCTGTTGTGACACTTACTTTTAGCTCTACTTCATTCCCCGTTTAGATAATATGACTGGGGATTAGTCATTTAATCCTATTCATATAAACTTCCATGGGGTTCTTTCAGGTAGTATGTTATTGTAGTTAGGTTCACAAGCAAAGTCTCTTCTTTTTGGTTTCTTTGTTAGGCCTAGAATCAATCCAAGAAAGGGAAAAGTAGTTTCTATAGTCTCGGTTACTGTTTTAAGAATCCAGTGTTTCCTCATCCCAATAGGAGCTTGATGAGAGTCATCCTACAGCAAATTTGTGTTGAGTCCAAAAAGCGTTCACCATGTGACCTTTCCTCTTTTTCTGTCCCAAGAACTGGTTTCTTAATGTTTTCTAGTTCTTCAAATCTGGTTACCCTCCAGCTCCAGTCTAGTTATTAAAGAATGTCTCCAATTTTTAAAAACCTGGTTTCAATGTTCTATCATCTGTTCCCGGTGTTTGGGAAGATTTTGATTATATTAGTCTTCTTCTTCTTGACAACAACGAAGCTTTTCTTGTAGGTAATACAACTGTCCCATCCATTCCACATCTAAACGAAGGCGAACTTTCTTGAAATAGCTGACAAAGATGGTTTCTTAAAAAAAATTAACAATTCAGCAATCAGTTCATGGTACAATAGGATTGGGAGAGGGTTTGAATTAACGACCAAAATTTCTGCTACACAACCCAGGCTTCCCCAAATTCGTGACTTAGACACCATACAACTCAGAATCACTAAAAATAAGCTGTAACAATGATGACAGTCGGTCTAGAATACACTCTCAAGAGAAAACTTCAATTCTGGGTGGTTTTGCTCACCTCACATCCCGGGTTCACCCAAATGAAAGAATGACGAAATGGATACAAGACAGAAGAATAACGCTTTTCTTAAAAATCCTTATCAAAACCTCAAGTCCGAATGTAGAGAAAGAGTTTGTGTTTTTCGTCGAGTGAAATTCCTTCGACACTTGAAACGACTCTCAAAAAAGTTACGGTATTTTATTTAATCAACAATATAAATAAATTATTTTTAAAACACCGAGTCTCGTTTTCAAGTTTTTTTTTCTCTCCGTCATCTTCTTCTTCTTCTACTTCTCCTTCATCTCACTACACAGAATGAAAACACTACAAATTTAAATCAGCTATAAAGAAAGAGATGATGGGGAGCAAAAAAAGTCGGGATGAGTCTCATCAGTGGCGGCTTTTTCCTTTAATTTTAAAACAGTAAAAGCTGTCGAGTCAGCCATAATCCCTTAAACAAAACGACCGCTGAAGATTTATTTAATTGATTCGTGAAAACATTTTCGAGAAAAAATAATAATAAAACGACTTTCAATCAAATTAATAAAGGACTCGGCGATAGTCTTCAAGAGAAAAGCCGACTCCATCTCCTAATTGGACGTATATAATCTCTGGATAGTAAATAAATTAATTAATTATATTATCTAGATAATAATCTCAGTTTATGACCAAACAGGCCGTTCATAATCTAACATTCTGGTCGATCACATGCCCACTGCTTACTCTCTGTCGTTCCAGAGGTATTATTTCAGGCACTGAACTTAGCCAAAAACCTCGTAAAAATATTTTTATAGTTCTATATTTATAACGCGGTTTTATATTACACGGATCAGAATTACCAAGTTGGTGACTTTGAGAGACCTTGAGCCTCATTAGCAGATCAGTCTTGTTCTGGTTCTGCGAAGTCACCAAGTCGGTACTACTCACTTTAACGGTTGTTTGCGTTATGAATATTATATATATAGATAATTATCATTCATAAATGGGTTAGGTATACGGGGTTGAGGTATGACATACCTTACGAAAACTGTTATTTTGTTTAGAGGAGGACTTACTAATGGATTCCGAGCATAGCGATCGTGCCAAAACTCTCAAAATTTTACAGATAATTATCTCTCAAAGATGTGTTGTGTTCAAAACGTACTAGAGAACACAGGATTCGAATTTGGTCATTTACAGATCACCAAACCGAGCTATATAGAAATTTGGTAGCTAAAAACAGGTCCTACAATTATCTCCAAACCCTTCAAAAGCTAACAAACAATCATCTCTCACAGATATATTATACAAAAACATAAAAACTTTGGGAAACAGTTATTTCGACAATAAGTAGTCAAACACCACCCAAGGCACCTTCCAAAATTCTCAAAAGACCATAACATCAAAACCAATCCATTCGCTATCCCTCTGACTTGTACCTGTTCAATCCAGTCACTAATCACACCCAAAACCCAGAATATAATAAAAAAAAGAGATTGAAGACATAAATAATTTGCTAAAGAATCAAATATGTCAGGCAAATCCTCATAGCCAAATACTTAAAAAGCCAAATCCGAGTTCCTCAACCGTCACGACTTCAACCCAAAACGAAAAAACCTCAAAAGCGCATAACATTCAATACGGTAGACTCGCTCTTCTTACAAATCCCATTTAAAACCAATATTGGAAACCCTTAATAGAAATGAAACTCGACCGTATAAGGAGAAGACACAAAAAGACGAATTTTACACCAAAAAATTAAAATTCCGTTAGACGAGATTAAAAGAGGCGGCGGCCGGCACTGAATATCGATGTGTCCATAATGGAGACGTATCAAGGGTTCATCAAAATTTCAAACACAAGTCGTAAACACGAGTTAATGTTGTTAATAATGGAAAAAGAAGTTTTTTTTTTTCTCTACTCCGACGCCCTGAGAATTTTCAGTAGAGAATTCTCAAACTAGCCTAATTAGTCGGATTATAATAAAAACAAAATAAAATGAAAAATTAAAAAAGGCGGATTCATGCGAATGACCTCTGCTAAGAGTATCAAACTCATTTTTCATGGTTTTCGATAGCCCATTCTCTAGATCCGATCCGTCAACGATTTGATTTATCTATCTATCTCACTCTCCGAAAAATCTTTAAATAAAATTTATTATTAATAATAAAAAAGGGAAAACTGATAGACTAAAATGAACATTCATGCTCGTATTGCAAATTTCATTCTCTGATTTATGAGATGACTATGAAAAAAATTTTTTTCCTTTATCTTCTCTCAAGTGACGGATTAATTCGTTAAATCGAATAGATAATACGCTAGGTAAAGGCGGTCTCGGGATTGACCCAATAGAGATTAAATGTTGTTCTGGGTGACGGGAGAATGATGCCCCCACGTCATCCTGCCCCGTCATTATCACCTACATTCTCCTGTCTCAGGTCAGGTGAATAAGTTAATAATCAAATTGTTTCGATCTTATTTGTTCAGTTATCTAGTTACCAACCGCACAACTTAAGTTTCTAGCCCCTAATGATAGCAATGGTTTCATATCTAAATTGTTAACAGTTTCCCAGCTTGACGATTGTAGAATGAGATATCAAACAAGACAGATCTTGTGTAAGAAGTTATGGTGGCCAATGAAATGCTCGGTAGACAAAACAACAGAAGGAGATACCTATCAAGGGTCACCAAAACACTCGAAAGACCATAGTGAACGACCTCAGACCCAATTAACTTTCATATATGGGTTAGATAATAAAGTTAAGACAAGCCAGACCTTAAGAAAGTGGTTAGTTTGACAATGGATCCTCTTGGTAGCTTGGTAGCTCACCAAACAGAGCAACAGCGGAACAAGATACCCATTAAGGTACAAAAAGATCACCTAGAATGGCTACATGAATAGGTTAGATAAATGGTGTTGAGACTAGACAGATCTACAGAAAGCTGTCACTGAGCTTCTGAGAGCTGTTTAACACAAGAAAAGTCTCCAAAGACCAAAGTTGCACTCATCGTTATTCCACTTTGTTCTAAATCAACTCAATACAGTCAGCCATCACAGCCAAAAGTCAAAGTAAAAAGAGATGAGAAACATAAATAATTTGCTAAGGAATCAAACATGTCAGCCGAATTCTCATAGCAAACACTTAGAAGGTTCTTTTGGAGTAACAAGTCTCATTGATCACTTGATAACGTTTCGGTTCTTTTCTTAACAGTTCTGCGACCCAATTGGCCACCACTTGAACAACCTTAAACAACTAGGCTTGAGTTTTTCTAGACTTTCCAATCACAAAACGCAAACTAACTCTGAAAGAAGAAGAAGATTAAAATAAAGAAAAAACAAAGATGAATTTGTTACTAGCAAACTACCGGAGGTTCCACTTCAAAGTAGAAGGAGAAGAAGAAGAAAAAGAAAAATAAATAAATGACATTCAAAAGCGATTAACCGTTACAAAATGATCATTGGAGAATATAACAAAAATCATTTTAAAGGAATCCCAACAACCCAATTAAAAGCAACTGAATTCCAGTCAAGCCAAAGAAAACACTTAGAAGAATTTAGGTGAACCCAATTTTTGTTAGTCCATCAGGTATTTCATCCAAAAACGAATCAACTTGAACAAAAGTGAAAAGGAAATAAGGCGGCCAATAGTTTATTTTGAGGGGTCAAAATTTTCCTTTTCTAATATGAACTGGTTAATTTGAAAGTGGTGCATTCAAATTTCAAATCCGGTTCCTAAAAATTTACTAATACAAACAACAATACATTAAATGCACAACTTTTAAGGAAATGTAACAAATAATTTAGGAGACCCCCAATGGACTAACACCATATTCATAATTAATCAATTACAAAATTGGTTTAATTCCACTTACATTTTGTGGATTTTCCATTCAAACTAAATCCTCTTTTTTTAATTCCTCTGTTAAATGAATTTATTATCATCTCTAAACTATTTACTAACATCATAATAACCTGTAATGTTCAATATGAATTCTTTTTTAGGTGACTCTATCATGTTAACCCATGGAAAATGTATTTACATCATAACAAATTTCATGACTAATTAGTTTTAAATTGAAGGGTGGTAGACAATTGTCAAGATATCAATAAAAATTATCATAAATATAAATTTTACACTAAATCAATCTCAAATTATGTGATATCTTATCTGAAATGAACTTAAACCACTTTCAGAATAGACACTTCACATACTACTTTTTGAAAAAGTAATTTTTTTGATATTAAATTAAAAACAAGATTTTTGTTATATCTCATCCTCACAACTATGCATCCGCCTTGATAATAGCAGGCACAGAATTAATATTAATTGAATTCATAGCACGCGAGGACATTTAAAAAGCCGTTAAAAACAAAATGGAAACTATTTGTGCCACCGTTAAGTTAAAAAAAACTCTTTCCTACTTCTTTCCCGTTCAATCCGACCCTGGTGAAGTTTACAAACTCTTAAAACGCATAAATTTACCTACTAGATATTAACCACGATAATCCATATAGATAAAACTAACAAGAATGAAAAAAAAGGAGAAAAACAAAACAGAAGCAGGAAGTATTCCTGGGATCGAACTCGTTACATTTTAAAACGGCATAGAGCGTATCAACCACCGCCTTCTTTGTTTCTCTGTTTTCAAAACTTCGATGCCATCGTTATTTTTGTTTTCTGAAACATCGAAACCCCAATTAGCAATGAGAATCGAAACAATTAGCGAACACATCCTAAAAATAATTCGAAAAATAAAAAATGAAATTAAATTCTTTTTAATTGTTTTCATTCACAAAAAAAGAATCAAGGTCTCGCGTCGTCAGATGCACTCGACGACAATAACTAAAAACAATGACACCGATCTATTATTCCTTTTGGCAAAATTAATTTCTTTTTGTTTTTAAAATTAAAAACCAGACGAAAAGCGATTTCGAAAAAATATTATTTTGTTTCTCGATGATAATAGATCGCTTTCTCTTGTACTTATTATTCTACGTATTATTCTATTGATGAATTTAATGCATTTTCAACAAAAAGAATTCGTTTTCATCTTAATCTATTTGAAGTCTTTTTTGATTGCATTGATCTGTGTATTGAGATCTGTGTCATTGCATTAAACCAGAGCAGTCATTTAATTTCACTTAATTGATTAATTCTGCTGATTAATTGTTTATATTGATGGGTGAACACCTATTACCTCATTAATTAGTCATTTGTTGGAACTGACCGACTTGGGGTCAGTTGAATTCATTTCAATTATTATAAAGAGATAATTAAGAACTTAATTAATAATTAGACCATCTATTACAAGAGTGGTGTGAGTCTACTAAAAGAAAATTATTCATAAAATTCTTGATTTACTTAGCATACACTTTTTATTTATAATTAGATAATATCTTTAAAAAAGTTAAAATGTTTTATTTAGTGAAACGGTCTAGTGATTGGTTATAAAAGTGATAAGCCCAGTCCCTGAGGGCCTAAGAAATAGGTTAAGGCAGACAAACCCAGCAAAATTTTGTTTCGACACAAAACACAATTTGAGAAACGAATACCAATAAGCAGTGATGAGAAAAGGTCAAACCGACCAAAAATATACTGAATGCGGTACTATTTTAGGTAGAACATTGATGGAGGAGACAGAATTTGAAACGTCAATCACCCACATGTACGACATAAAATATAAAAATCGTCTGGGTGGCTCTACATATTAAATTTAAAGTATCTGGAGCAGTTATTATCATAAACATTTCAAAATAATGCCACACAGAGAGCAGACATAGCTATAGCAACATCTAAAATTAAGTTAAACATTAATTAACAACATAATTACAAATGTAATTAACCTTCAAAATGAAAATTATTACTCCTCCTTTGTTTCTAGTTATCCATTATGAGCAAGAATTAATTAATACATCAAAATATTATGACAGGTTTTGAATTTCTCAAGATTGAAGTTAAATCCTAACAACTAATTATGACAATGGTGTAGGTCCATTGATACTCCCAGAACTTGTTGCTTAGATTATATTCATTTGAGAGCTATTTATTTAATTAAATTGATGGAGGTAAATAGAAACATTTCCAGAGTCAATGTGATTCCTTTAAGTTTTTAAACTGAATCGATAACAAAACTCTATTGAGTTAGATCACTTCCAAACAAAAAAAACTTAAAAAATTGGAAATTTTAACTTAAAATATTTTTTAAAGTCTTCTTCTGGTTCTAAAGTCAAGCAAAATGTCAAACGAACCCAAAATCAACGATATTTTCATTTTCGATTCATTCTAGTTGGGTTTCCGGTTATAGCTAACCATGAAAACCATTCAAACAAGATAATTGACAAAAGATGTAAACACATAATTCAGATGAAAGAAGTCTTTTCTTCGCTGATAAAAATGGAGGCAAAAAAACGACCAAGTCAGATTTTTTCACGGTAATTAACCTCTTGAACCAAAAGCTGATACATTAAAACCCGATACAGAGAGCATATTGTCCGCTCATAATTATGGCAATAAACGAGAACTCGAGGATAATGAAGACAAGAAACATGAATTCGAGTTTAAATTCATTAAAAGTTCACCCGAGGGCCGGGGGGGAGATAACATACAACAACTGCGCAGTTTAGAACATTTAGATAAATAATATTAATAAAAAAAAGGGATTTTAAAGATGTTACGTGATGAAGAAAGATAGTCAACTACATGACGGAGACCTCCCAATCGGAATCTCCACGGTTAGGATGATGATGATGGTAATAACGAGTTTAACACTGAAATTTCAATATCAAGTCTTTCACGTATCCGATAATCATCGACAATTAGCAAAACGACGAATCACATCTCTTTCATTCGATAAAGTTCAAACAAATCCTAACGACTTATCCTCCTCCCACCACATCTCCTTCCTTCCTTTGATGCTACCATATAAACACCGCTAATTGCTAATTGATATTGAGAATTTAAAGTTTTCATTAATTACTGAGATAACAGAGCATTTTTAAAGAAATTGGAGGAGATCAAATGTTTAATAACTAGACACACACCGAATAAATTACGACAATTCATTAACTTTTATTACTGATTAATAAATTTGGTCATAAACAAGATGGAGGAAGAAAAAACAAGCGAATCCAGAAATTTGGTAATTGGAAATAACGGTTAAGGGGAAATTAATTAACAATTTCTCGGTTTTTTATTATTTCAGATAAAAACTCCGCCATGAAGATGTTTCTTCAAGTTTACGTGTTTATTGGAGCGACTGCTCTGCACTCTGTCGTCGGGTTCGGAAACACCGAGGAAAAATTTATTAAAAAATACGCCATGATGAAAGTTTATGAGAGTTGCTTCGGGTCTCAGGTCCTTAGAGAAATTCGGAAGGAAATGAAAGATGCCGCCCAAAAATGTTCCGGAATACAGCCTCACTATGAAGGTAGGTTTTGACCGTTAGAACGGACTCCCAAAACTGTTGTTTAGAAACATGTTTCAAAACAAAATTTTAATGTTTCAGAACCGATTCGATTAACCCGTGACTATAACCGAACATTTCAAAACAAAAAAAAACTTTATTTGAGTCTTAACCTTAATAAAATAGCACCTAGAACCTTCAAATACCTATTATTTAAGTTTTTGGGAATTGAAACTGTTTTATCAAACTCTAAGACCAAGTTTTACAAATCAAACAAATATCAATCTCCACAAGTTTTGGCTTTAGTGAAGGCAAATTCATCATTTTTTCCTTTCCTCTCAGATAAATATTTTAATAAGGATGGAAACAACATAAAGCCTGGGCCCAGTTCAGACTGGTTACAGGAACAGCCCTACAGAGTGAAACCGAATTTCGGAAGCAAAATAAAGAAACCGATTCACACGACGGACACTTTACTCCTTCAACAGTGGACGGAAGAACAAAAACTTAGTAACTCAGGTCAGAGTCAACCCATTTTACAAATCTCTCTCTCGTTCTGTTAATATATTTGTAAATATGCTGAACTGTTT
Source organism: Columbicola columbae (assembly GCA_016920875.1). Lineage (NCBI taxonomy): Eukaryota > Metazoa > Arthropoda > Insecta > Psocodea > Philopteridae > Columbicola > Columbicola columbae. The sequence goes on from JADMLL010000007.1 coordinate 13,965,614, forward strand.
TTTCTCTCAGATATCTTTTGCACATTTCCTGACACTCAAAGCACCTTCTGTCTTTTTAGACTTAATTTCAGCTTTCGATTCGACTCTGAATTGATGTCAACACCTTCAACTGACTTAATCTATGTTCAAGACCAAATTCCTTCGTTTCTAGAGTATTCTAGCCTGTTTGACCTGAGGTGATGCTCTCTTTAGGATGTTCGGCCTTTATTTATGTATTATTTCTGCTTTCCCTGACTTGAACACAGTGCTTGGGTTTTTCCTTACTATAACCTGAGTAATTTATTAATGTACAAAAAATTACCTGGGCTGCGTTTTTGCCTTCCAAAGTGTCTACCTGGTTTCAGGATTTCAACCAGTCAACTCTTCTAATAAACACTGAAATGTACAATAAATGAATCATTTGAAGAGATGTTTGGAACAGTTTAATGATTGAACTATGATCAACTTAGAGAAGAGTGTTGAAGCCATGACCTACCTCAAGAAACAATCTTGATGCTGTATTTACAACTTTATTAAAGTTGGATTCTTAAAATTTCTGCTTTACAGAGAGTCCTGCAACAGAAGAACACGACCAACTAGAAACGGAAAGTGGTGGTGGTGGTGGTTTAGAAATTGAACCTCCAGCAAAGAAACCCGTCGACTTCTCCAAGCTGGAAGAAGCTATATTGAACATTGGCAGGCCTTTGGTGAGAACTAAACTCTAAGCATAAAATTAGTTAAATCAACTTCGACGTATTCACAACGTTACGTTTTGATTTTAGGGTTCATTGGCAGTCACGAAACCAAGCACAACCACTCAAAACTTTCAGCAATCCCCAGCTGTGGGTTACTACCCAGCCATGTACTATCCACCACCCATGCCATTCGGACCTTCTTACCCTTATCACGCCTACTATCCAGGTTACTTTCAAACACCAGCCGGACCAGCTGGAAGTGCAGCATTCCAAACTTTCTACAGAAGTGGCCATAGATCATCTAAAGTAACGGTAAATTATTTAACTTTGAGTTCGAAATGAGCTCTCAACCGGTTTCACGCACTCTACCACCGCATATTTACAGAACTTCAATGCGAGAACGCGGAAGCAAGTTGATATAAAAGCTCAAATCGACGCCGCAGCTTTCCAATACACTACAAAATTACGAAACATAAGTTGTATCATGCAAGAATTGGGATATTTGGACGAGCATCTCGAGCCAAATTATGCGCGAATGACGGAAAGGATCGGTAAACTTCAAATCCACGAAGAGCTCAAGAAGGACATGTTGGACGGCGTTAAATTCTGCAGACAATTTTCAGTAAGTGATATTCAAAATTTACGCTGAGAACAAACAAGTTAGTCGTTTGACACTTCCCCCCAAGTCTTCTTTCAAAGTTTGCTGATGCTCTTCCACTCACCTACATATTGTCTGTTTCAAATATACATCAAATTTTCAGCAATGCGTTCCGGAAACGAGAAAAGATTCACTTCATCTTTCCAAGGACTTACTCCGGCCGATGTTTTTCTTCAGATGTTACAAACACAAAAAACTCGAATCCTGCATCATGAAAGACATCAGAGAAAGATTTTCACAAACATCAGCCGAATTAAATAACGAAGTCCGTCGATCATTCCGACACGACGACATCGGAGTAACAATATTAGATTCCGTCTTCGGAATGAACGGAGACGATTTCGAATCTTTCCTTTAAGTCTATTTATTAATTTATTGTAACCCAAATAAAACCTAAAACCGATAAGTGTGTGACGTTCTAAAACCGACAGATTGACGGTTGTCACTCAATCAAGAAGATTTGTATCTCTCCCCACAGATCGGTTTAGGTCGATCTCTAACTCTTAAAAAAATTCTTACAAAACAAAACATAAATTGAGAAGAATTGGAGGAAAAGTATGAAAAATTTCCCAAGAACAAGCTCAACATTCTGAAACTCATCTTCTCAAAAATTAGTTCCAGAACCTTGAGCTTGTCTCTTTCACATAACCTCTTCGCGGGTTAATTCCTAATCATCCATTCTTCTCCTTCTCTTCTCACCCGATCCCAAACACACGCGAGTATGTTAGCCAACATACCACAGCGTTGATGTTTTGGGAAAGGAGAACGAAAGTTTTCAAAAATTTCAAATAGAAATGTACAAAAAAATTGTAAAACAACCTTATAAAAAAAATTTGTAAAGTTGTCGCACTGGTTTTAAAAAGACTGATAGGAGAAACCTGCAGCAGTGACCAAAATCCTTTTCCCAGTGCTTCAACAAAACGAACAAACAAAAAATAAATAAATAAAAACATTTGTCATTGACTAAGTTGAAAAAAATTTTTTTATTCATTAATAAATATAATTAATAATAAATCGGAATTTTTTTTATTAAATAAAAATCATTCACTGATGATGGCATCTTTTGTTTGTTCTTAAAAACGGTTTATCTCTCCTATTATACTTCCCCTCTCCTCTCTTACAAGCAAACACTTAATTTTATTAAAAATTAACAAGCCAACTCAAAAATTCAAAATAAAAAACTTATCGAGACGTTCCAAACCAACCAAAAAGAATTATTATTTAACTTTGAAAATATTTTAACGGTGACCAGGGATACAATGATATAAAAAAATAACAATTTTTCTTACTCTATGACTTTCACATTCGTCGTTTTTTTAAATAGACAATTAAATTGGCAACCCTGATTTCGTTCAAATTCCAACGGTTTATTGTCATTTCTATTACAACTTTTATTTATATTCTGCGATTTTGACTGTATTTTCAATTTAATTTTAGTTTAAAACGACTTGACATCAATTAAATTAATTAAGAAAAAACTATTTAAGACTGCGTGAATCTTTTTTTAATTTAAATATTTTGATCCACGATTAAACCAACAGCCATGCATGGAAACTATCAAGCATTCGTATCACGTCCAAAGTTTCATTTTCAAACAAATCATTTGAAATGAATAAAACACTTAAGATATGGTGTTTTAGATTGATGTCGATGCTACTTAAGTTCGAACTTAATTCTAAAATGGCATTCTCTGGAATGAGATTATAAACGAACGGGTAGCTTAACTTAACTAAAACGACGAGATTGGAATGAGACTTAACTTAAAGATGATGTAAGGCACTCGGCGATGACTTTGCTGCGTAAGCAATAACTAGTCCTTTCCTTTTTTCTATTTCTATCGTTCGACACTATTCTGTTCTCGTCAAAAACTTCTCGATGTTTGGAAAGAAAAACAAAATGATTCCAAATCTGTTCTTGAATTTTTACACTTTACGAAGGGTAGAGATTTGTTTCAGGCAAGCCTGAATGTCTTCACTTTCCTGGTCGCAATTTTTAAACCTAAAATAAAATAGTTGTTATGTTTACCACTCTAGAAGTAAGTGTTCTTAAAAATATAATTCGAGACGACTCTTACCTGACATATATTTCCTCAATTTCATCGTTTGTCCAAGAACCCTTTTTAAGAGCACTGATGGCCATGGCCGCGAGAGATTTGAAACATTGCTTTCTGGATGCATTGTGTGGAGGATTGTCCCAAAGAGGAGTTGCTCTCACGTAGCTCCAAGCCAGTAAAACGTATTCCAATACGGAGTTCCAGTGTTGGCTGTCAAGTAAAGTCTTCCCCTGTTCTATAACGCATTTCTAAATTCGAACAAGAACAAAATTTAAACCAACAATTTCATAAACTCTTCTCTTGATTCATTAATCACCTACACTTGCACTATCTTTTTCACCATCCTCTTAAATTAGTAATGCAGTTGATAAAAAAAATTTTAAATAAACTAAAAAGTAACTTAAATATATCACCTTAAAGGCGATGACATGTGTCGCCGCTCTGCTGTAAGCAGGGGAATCTGTTTTTGAAGTCAGTCTTGAGTTTGGTAATGATTTGAATATATTTTTCTTTAGGTACATGAGCTTCTCCTCGAGTGGTTTGATGTCTGGAGCTGGTAGAATTTCCATTATTTCCTGTTTAAGTCAATGAAAAATTTGTAAGAAAGTTTTTTTGTTAAATCAATATTGTGTCTTAGAAAAGTTTGAAGTCTAGAAAAATATTAAATAAATCCAAACTGTGATTATATCAAGCAAGATAGACCAGAAGATGAGTTGGCTTACAGATTCTAGATGGGGATGTTTTAAAAGTACACTCTCAAAAACTCTGATTAGCTGTTCATGCGAAAGGCCCTTTAATGCAGACTGAAATGGAGAAGATGGCCCAGGACTCATTCCAGAACTTCCATTTGTGCTCTGACTTGATGGACTTTGACAGAACAACGATTTCTCAGAGCGTAGCTTTTAGGTCGGTGAAATCTAAAAGAGATCAATAAATGACTTACAGGTCAAAGTAAAAGCCACAACTTGTTTTAAATCTTTAAAACCAAAACCCATCGTTACCTTTTTGGCACATTTTTCAGGACTGCTAAGGCACATTTCCCTCGGATCATTGAGCAACAGCCTTTTTCTAGGGCTTGATCTTAGTATAATTTTACTTGGACTGTCTTTTAATTGCATTTTGATGGGAGTCCTTTCTTTAGATGCTGGCCCCTCTCTCTTTGATGCATCAATGTCAGGACTCCAAGTCACAGGCAATCGTCTCCTTCCTCTTTGTTGAATAACCAATTCCTCTGGAGATGGAGCAGAAGGGGAACTACTTGGAGAGTGATTTACATTAAAAAGTCTGAGTCCGTTTCCACCACCATTAGGAAGCTGAACCACTGAAAATTAATCATTGCATGTTAACCATTATTAAAGTAAAGATTTTAATAAACATTTTGATAACAAAATTATCAAACATAGTAAAAGCTAACACTATCATTGTGCCCATTATCTGCACAATCCTAATGCAACACCAACAGATGAAACATGTGCGAATGAATAATCAAAACATCACACTAGATGGTTAATAGTTGAGATTTTCACTCCTCCCCACATCCTCTTATGCTCTCCATTGAAAAACAGAATTAAAACTTAGCTGTAACACCCTCAGCAATACTTCTATTAAACTTCAATCAACTTCCCTCCCCACCATACAATCTAATTTCAACTGGAACTTTCACAGTTGCTTCATATCAAAGACAACAGATGAAATGAACAACATGAAGATGAAAGACAACATCACCAAACTATTAGAACAAAAATCAAAAATCTAAAAAGATTCTTACAGACAAAACTAAAAAACCAAAACAAGCATGAAACTTCCTCCATGAAATTGCACTCACAATTTCATTTTGTCAAACTACCCTTAAATCCTAAAATTTAACTCAAATACTATGACAAAAAGTAAATCCAACCTGTTTGAGTGGGGATTTCAATTCTGGCAGGAATTTCAATCAAAACATTTCTTGTACTCCTTCGAGTTGTAAACGTCCTTGTAGTTGGTGTGTCCATGATAATAAAAACCTTTCTGGACCTAAAATAAGAAAACCCCATTAATATAAATAAATAAATTCAACATCTAAGTTAATAAAAATTAAAACAAACCATCCAAAATGATAAAAATAAATTTATTGGAGACAGAAAACATACAAACAAATTTTCTCCACTTCTTAGCTACTCTAGCTTTTTTTTAAATCATTATAACTAAGACAACTTCATCACATTTTATGATTCTATATACTCTAATATTAATGAAATTTTACTGGGATGATTATTTAAACATAAAAACTTACATATTCATTCACCAAAAAAGGCTGCAGTGAAAAATAAATAAATGAATTGATTAAGCTTCTATATACTACAATCAGAAATGAAATTGATTATGGATATTTTGGTTTCATTTCCTAAAATTAGATTACCCACAACCATACCCCCTCACCACTTGTGAATATTAAACAATAAACCTAATAATAAGTACATAATTTGATAAAAATATAATTAACACAAGCCAGCTAAAGGAAGCTACAGCGAGCCGCTCTCCAGTGGAATTAAGATTCTCAAATTCCGAATAAATATCGTCTCCGGAGAAATATAGTAAATCAAAACCTGCTGTACAAGACCTTAATAAATTTATTATCAGATTCTTTGAGAATTAAGCTACATACCAATTTTGATCCTTGTCGTTCTTTACAACAAATATTGTTTACGTGTTTTTAGCTCAGCCTCCTGCCTCCAATTTAGCGCCAAACAGCAGACGACGCTCTCGATTCGTGCACATAACGACGCTTTCTAGAGTCACGTAGCTAAAGTTAGGTCTGTCTTTTGTTTTCGATTATTTTTAATTATTCCTTATTAACACCTTATTTGTTTTACAATATTAGAAGTGAATGATTACTCTTTCCCTTTTTTTGAAGAATAAAACAATTCAACTTACCCAAAATCTGAGGAATATAATTTAAATACTAATTACGTTAGTTTCCGGAAGTAAGTTTTAGCGACGGATTACGCAATCCCCAAGTGAACTTTTATTTATTAATTTCTCCAAAAAGCCATGAGAAAATTAAGTTAAACATAGTGAAGGATGTATATAAAGCCCCCCACAAAATTACATCGTCAGAGATAACTAGCAGAAAGTTTTGAAAATTTGAAAATAATTTTTGTTGAGTTTCAAAACATCAAGTTCAACCGGAAACCGTTAGATTCGAAGTTCGTGAAAAATTATTTTTGAAACTTTTAACTCCTTAAAATTTAGTTCATTTCAATTATACCACACCGTCTTCTTCAATTAGAAACCATGGTAGTTGAAATGGTCCAACTAAACTCTCCTCTAAGTTTAAAATAAAAGAGAAATTCCAGGACGATCGTGAAATGCTGTATGAGTACAGCTCAGCGGCTTCTTTTATCATATTACAAACCCATGCGTAAGTCGAAATGGGTTACACAACACTTCACAGCATAAAAATTCTATTAAACAGGTTAACGACCCACGACAGTTTAAATAATACCACCCAACCGTGATATTCAAACAAAAAAATAAATCAGTAACAAACAAACCGACATCAATATGGGTAACCAATCATTATACTGTATTTATTTTCGCCAAACAAACACAGGTCAGCCACAGTCTTATACAATTAAATTCTAAATTAATAATAATAATAATAAATACATTCATTAATCATTGTTCTTATAATATTTACACAATTACACCAAAATTAATTTAATTAAAAAAGGAAAGAAAGAAAACTGTGTTAATAACAACATTTATACTGAATGCCTGAGACTACTTAGCTTGAAAAACAAGAAAACCAACCAAAAATCTATTCCTGTTTCAAAAGAAATCCTTTAAACCAAAAAAAAAATAAAAACGCCGTTAAAAAATATTTCTGATTTATTTATTTATTTTTATTTATAATTTTAATTACTTTTCCTTTTTGTAACTAAATAATCACAGACAAATTTATTTTCTTATAATATATACATAACATATAGATGATTATGCAACAAAGCGAAGTGCCGAAAATTTTTAATCAAGTGATAGATTGAAGGTAATAAGAAGAAAGTTTTGAGAAGAAGGATGTGCTCTCTCTCTCTCTCTCCTTTCTCTCCTCACCCCCCAAGAAGAAGAAGAAAGATTGTTGGTATCTAGCTTTCATGTAGTCTTTTATAAAGATTATAGCTACAGTCTAAGTTTTTTATCTAAAAGAAAGTGAAAATTTATATAAGAAAATATTTTTAAGCTTTCTAATTATACAATTATAGTTATTGGTCCTTCCAAAATACTATTCATCTTCTCTCTGCCTTCTAAATTTGAATTAAAAATTTAATTTTTGTTTTCTTCATCGGAATTGGGTGCGATTCGGAAATCACTGACCCATTGAAACCTTCTTTGAATGTATACCACCATGAGCACAACCAAATTTGAAACCAGAACCAAAAAGACAGTAAAACGCTACAGTGGGTGTGAGAGCTTTGTAAAAGCAGTGACTGTGAGAGAAGACTAAGAAAGAATCGCCAAACAACTTTTGTTGTTATTGTAAACCTAAATCCATCTCCTTGACAAACAAACAACTCAAATCTGGATTTCTTCTAAACCGACATTTCCCTTTCCAAAACTCCAGATTTTCCAGGCAAGAATCCCCAGCCAAAGAGAAGGATGGGGAGCTTTTATCTAACGCTCATAAATCAAAATGATTATCATAAAAACATGAGCCAAGATCGAGGGAAGAAGAGAGCCATTCATTTCAAAAAAGAGAAGATGAGGAAGGGAAAGAGGAAAAGCGGAAGATTGATGAGGAAGCCAAACGAATTCGCTTAAGACAGCATAGATTTACGAACTTGACCTAGTTTCAAACTCCCTGATTTAACGTACAATAAATAAATACATAACTCGTAAAAAATAAATTTATATCCAGGTACGATTCTGTCCGACACGACATATTTTCTTAGAAAATTATCCGGAAATACTCGGATTCAAATCCCGTGTAACGTTCTAAAGTTTTGTCAGCTATCCAAGTCCCTTCTCCTCCCTCAACTTTGAATTTTCAGTTCTTGTTTACAGTTCAAAATATAAGAAAAAGTTTTCACGCGAAGTATAACACACACATACACATCCTTTGGTATATTTAACTAGGAAGAGTTATGATTTGAAGACATTTTTCTCTATTCCCTCACCCCCTACATTGCCTCCACATATCAGAAGGAAAATGGAAGAATTACTCCTCATCGGATGCCCTCGCCGATGGTTTCAACAATCTTGTTTTGTCTTCTTTCAATTCGGTCGATTCTTTCTGCAAGAAAAAGGAAAAACGTCATTTCTGTACTACCGTGTTCTTTTCCTCTTCTTCTTATTAAATTCTTAGTATATCACTCTACTAAACTATTATCATTAGTATTAAGATTACTCTCTTCTTCTGTAACCTCCCCTCCTTCTAACCTAACTTCCAGTTATATCTTGTATACAGTTTCTGCTGTTAAGACATTGGTCTGTTGCCTATATAAAAATCTTGAACAAACTGTTCATTGTCTCGAATTTGGATATAAATGGTAGTTAACTAGGGAGTGAAAAAGATAGTCACAGCTTCTAGTTAGCCAGTTAATTGGTTATAATTAATTAATTTACCTGAATTAATTTCTTCCTTTGACTTACGCTTCTCATCAGGATGACTATCATGGTGATTATGAGAAATGCCGCGAGGAATATACCCAGGAATATCCAGATTGGAACGTTCGCCATCGCTTCCTTCTGTAAAAACAATTCCATTTGGGTTATTAACCACTTCAAGTCTGATAGACTTTGAGACAGAACGTTAAAACAAAAATTCTTTCTCTCTCTCTTTCTCTTTTCTCCTTTTCATTTCCTTTTTCTCTCTCTTGTCTCTCTCTTTCTTCCTCTCTTTTTCTCAATTTCCTTCTCTCTCTCTCTCTCTCTCTTTCTCTCTCTCCTTTTCTTTCTTCTTCTCTCCTTTCTTTTCTTTTCTCTCATTCTTTTCTTCTCTCTCTCTCTCTGTTTTTTTTTATTCTCGTCTTTACGTTTCTCAATCTAATTTTTTCATTTCTCTTACTCATTTTCTGCCCTGTTCTCTCTCTCTTTCATCCTCTTCTTTTTATTTCTCAATCACTTTCCTTCTCCATCTCCCTGTTTCATTTTCCATTTCTCTATTTCTTTCTTTCTCTTCCTCTTCCTTCTTTTTCTTGTTCTCTCGTTTCTCTTTTTCTTTGTTTCTTTCTCTCACATTTTTATTCTCTTCTCCCTACCTTTCATACAGACTAAACAATTAAAGAAAAGGACAAAAATACAAACCGATCGAGCTATGAAAGACTCAGGAGACTCAAATCCCCACTTTTGACGACGATACCAGTAAGGTGTTTGAACGGTAGATGGAATATCCTCCAAGCTGACGCCCATCTCCGAATTTTTCTGATTCAGAAGAGTATAAATGGGAGTCGACGACCTCAGCGAATCATTCACTTTCTCGTTCTGAAAACAACAAAACTTTTTGTAAAGATGACAAACTAATTTTCAAAACAGAAATAAATTTAAGAAATAGTGTTCACGCACGTTTCCCTTAGTTCCGTGACTTTCGGTGGAAGTAGTTCCGGCTGTTGATTTGATTTTCGGAACTGATTCCGTCACTTTATCTACCTTTGGAGTTGTTCTCTTAACGTGTACCTCAGAAACTGTCGTGGGTTTTGCCGTGGTTGTGATATTCTGTTCTTTCACTGTAGTCGTCGCCTACAGAAGAAAAGATTTTATTGGGATACACCAAAATAGCGTCGAATATTCTCAATCCCTACCTCTCAGCTGTCATACCTGAGTTTTATTCGAGGGGTGATTTATCGAGGAAGTCGTTGTCTTGACGGACGACTGCTGAGCCACATTCTGATGCGATGGATCCCATCCGTGAGGCTTTTTCGCAATCACGACGATATGATTCCCAGAATGGGATCTTCGTAGGGTAGACACCGAAAACCTGGAAAGACAAATAAATGAAGAGTTGGTGGAAAGAGAAGGGAATGGAGATAGATGAACGACAGCAACTCAAATCCAGAATAGGAGTGCACTTACTTTTGAAATGTTCCAGTGAGAGTTATGAAATCATCGGTGAGTACCAGAGGTACCAAGACAGCCGTTGCAATCACACCTCCCACCAGAAGCATGATCACGGTTATGATACCAGCCGTCCGTCCTCTCCTCGACTTCTTGCATTTCACATGTCCGAGTCCTTCCTCCCCTTGAGCAAGGATTTTATACTGAAGAGAATTTTCTCCTTGTTTTACTGTCTTGTACATTTCGGTCGTCATTCAAGCATGTGTTTAAGACAAAACAGTTTCAAATCACTTCCCTCAAGGCGAGAGAAAATTACCAAAAACTCCCCAAGTTCCAACCGAGTCACTGATGAGTAGATAAGCGATGACGTCAATCCTCTCTCGAATTAGCCTTTCAACAAATCCCAACACAATCAAAGTCAAATCACAACCGTCAAAAGCTCACAATTCCGTCAACACCGAACTACGTTCCACTTGGTAAAGAACGAAAACCGGAAATAACTTGCAGCAAAAAAAAATTATACCGCATACAGTTCCATACGATATCACTGCCTGTCTCGAATCTCGACTTCCACGCAGCAGAAGAAAAATCTTTACAACAAGTCTATCTCAAAACGAAATTTGACAGTTGCCGAACTAGTGCTTGTCCGATTTTGCAAAAAGAGACTAGACTAACTACTTCCGGTAATAGTTAATACAACTCAAAAACCAGGTAGAGTACTTAGTTGTTGTGTGTATATTAAACTGTATGTTGAACCTGTTTTACGTTTCTTTTTCCCTCCTACACGACGTGTCCGTACCTTTAGCCAAAGTTCTTTCTCCCGAACACCTATGAATACCTTCCGACCTTCGGCTGTTGCTCCGGAAAACAGATTTTTACTTCCGCAAAATAAGAAAACTCGAAACTTAGTTCAGTTTATTGTTCTTTTCATTGATGAATGATTTCCACTTGCGAGTTTATTGATTTCGAGTTGCGCGAGTTGATCTCCGGGCCACTCTCTCTCTCTCTCTTGCTCCCACACATTCGCTTCGTTAGTTGCCATCTCGCGAAAATCTTTCGAATTAATTTGAGTCACGGCATCGCATGCGTCGACCACGGCAGCAAACACTTCCGAATCAGTTTTAATTATTTCCTCGGGGTTACTTCCGGTTTTCAAGTTCTCTAACCTCACATCCCTCGTTGTTCGTTGAATTTTTTCGTTTGTAAATAATCCATTTCTGGTTACTTAAATATTTTTCGTCTTTTGCTTGGGTGTTTGTGGGAGGAAGACTTCTCAGGTACGATCACCCAGCTTGGAGTTAATAAACAAAAAACGATGAAGATGAATTGACCTCTACATTGGTAAACCATTTGCTTTGGGTTTCAACTTATAATTCAAGATCCGGGGTGATTATTCTAATGAGTCTCAGGTACTAATTAATAATCTTGATTTCTGGAGCTACTAGAAAATTGTCAGAAGGTCGAAGAACTGACCATCCTCCCATTCTGGAAGTTAGAATGACTCAAAACTTCTTCGGGTATCAACAAGACCACGGGTGTTCAATCTCAGATAAATAACAAAACAAACTTCCGCTTTCATTTCCTCAGCTTCCACTTCCACTTTCGTATGCCTCAATGCTTCCTCTTAAGGTCGAGGAATTTGGCTAGGAACTCGCCTCCCCGGAAATTCTTTACCATCTCAACTTAGGTAAACAAAGTCTCTCAACGTGAAAGAAATTTCTGAAGATAATAATAATGACAAAGATAATTGATTGGTAAGACAAGTTCGAACTTGTTTGTCTCGACGATAACGTGTTATTAGAAAAATTTCAGGTACTGGGTCAATGTCACTCAGGTTGTAAATAAGCCAAGGTGAAGAATGATTGACCATGTAATTCATGTTTGGTGAAATTTTATCTAATCCGGCTTTGTTGTTGTTTATAAAGTCTCTACCCCGGATCAACTAGACGTCTATTAGACTCTGTAAATGTCCCTAGCCTAACTTCCACTATCGGGTTATTCAACACCTTCCTGAGTCAGAATATAACCCAAGACCATTCACCCAACAGCTCTGCCGGTGTCAATTTCCCGCCAGCCAGTTTCCCGCGTTTGAACCTACCCGAACGGGTGTTGACTGGGTCACCCAAATTCCAAATCCAGAAGTCTAGCGATCTTGACTAATTTCTGCGACCGAGACTCACGGATTTATAAATAGAACACAATTTGAAAGTTTCCCGTCTCTGTCTCCTCCTCCCTCTCATCTACCCATCTTCTCTTCCCTTTCTCTCTTTTACTTTTCTCTTTCGCAGAACGACGAAATCAGTGTCGAGATGGATTTTCTCTAATCCAAACTGAAATTTTAATTTTTCGGTGCTTTCATTCAGCTTTCTGATTTTCGGACCGCCATCGTTTCGAAAAATTTTTATTTCTAATCCATAAAACTGTAAGTAGAATGATCTTTCTGTACATTTCGTAAGCGATTTTCTGTTTTTTGTGGTTTTATAAAAAAGTCTTGTTACCTTGAACGACTTCCCTTTTGACCTTAAAGCTGACAAAAATCGAATTTCAGAAAACAGAATCGCGTGTGAGTATTTTGAGTTAGTGAGGTGATCTCCATTTTCTTTTCTCATTTTTCTAATATACTCATCTTCACTCCTTGCCGGATTTGGTGGAGGTCATGAAAACAATTTCGGTAGTAAGGTCACGTGACTGGGATGAGTACACGAACACCACTGTGGGGGATGGTTGGTCTCCAAAGCGATTTGGGACACCAAATTTTCACTCAAATTGATTTTTAAATCATGCTTACGATAAGGGATTCAAATGTGTGTTTTGCTATCCTCAATATTTGCTTAGCTCAGATTTTTATAGTTTCCTGTAATCAGTATTAATCATAATTTTCAAGACTTTGAAGTTGACGTATTGCTATGGTGGTGTATATTTGCTCTCGTCAGATTTTCGAACTCTCGATATCAACCCAAAATGAATTTTGCTACGGTAAAGATGTTTTGATGATTATGGTTGTAATCTGATAATATTTGCTGAGTTGATTTTTGTTCTTCTTACCAATCACAGTGAGAATTTTCTTTCTTTTATGTCATCAACATCTGGTACTAGTTCTCTGTGGAGTTTGAGCTTCCCAATACAAATCTCCATCTTTCCTGGTTTTGGGGAAATTGGTCTCCATCAGTTCCTTGGTCTGCCAGGGAGTCGTCCTCCTTCCAACATGGTTTTAGAGACTCTTCTATGTTCCATCCTTTCTACGTGGCCTGACCGTCTTACAATATCATGCTGTCGTATTTCCTTTATCTCTATATCCCCCACTGTCCTCTTTTCAGTACAACACGATATATTCTTCTTATATTAGTATATTTTCATATTTTCTAGATAATATTTCCTGAGGAATTTTTTTAATACCCAACATTTCCGTTAACAAATTGTATTTGTTTACTATAAAACGATTGTAAAATTTGCTGTTGTATATTAGCACAGTTGATGTTTTGCTGAAGTCGACATTTTAATATATAAATATACATTCGTTTAGCCCTCTAAAAGAGTTTAGAACTCTTGGTCTTCATATCTTTCCAAAACATTCTTTTGCTGTAGCCCTGCCGTCTTTCTTGTGTCCATGCGTTTTTGAGTTGTATGCTCTTTGTGGATTCTTGGGTGTTGATCTTTGATCTGTATGTCGTCCTTGTTGTTGTTACTGAATTGAGATCAACTTTGGTAAGATCTGTTTAAGTATCTACTGAGCATTTTTGCTTTGATATATAGCCATCATTGCCACCCGTGAGGGATGGCAATATTTTGGTGGGTCATGGGCAGGACGTGCATCCTTCTGCTGACTGTAGATTATTGGGCAGTTCGACAATGAGTTATTTGCAGTGAATTTTATAGTGAGTCTGGTTATTTGTGTAATTGGTACACAAGATATTTCCGGTTTCCCAGTCACGAGAGAAGGAAGCAGCAGGATTGTTTAGGTGAGGCTTGCCATGACCCAAAATCTGTTGGGAACCACAGTCTTGAAACTTGGGCTCAAATATTTTTTAAGGTATTGTCGAGATTTTAATATAATCGCGAAAATTAATTTTTGATTCATTTATAACTTCCTGAAGGCAGTCTATCACTCGAATCAATAAAATTCGTTTCCGATTCAACAGAGAACAACAGGTCGATGTAGAAACTTATTATTTTTCCAGAAACAACAGATAAAAGCGAAAAAAAAAATTTTATCTATGATTGAAGGTCATCAAAATCTCATCAGCGAAGTTTGCCCGAATACCTCAATAAATAAATAAAAATCAAATAACAACAACATTTCCTTATCGGCAAGGCTATTAACAAAATCAAAAGCTGCGCAGGTGATTCCGCATATCGGAAGCTTTCCCACAGCCAATCGAACGATTCTGCTGATTGATACGAGCTCAAACCGAACTAAGATCAAAGACGCCAGAAAGGAGATTCTCAGGATAGAACCTACCACAACCTAAACCGCTTTGAAATCACTTTTACAAATTCCAACGTTGCCAGATTGTTTAGCGGAAAAAATTTCCCAAGTCGGATACCTGAAAGCCATTTTGTGGGGATTTCCCTTCTGCGATTCCCCCGAAGGTATGATTCGATTACAGGATTTTCGTCATCATTGGTGACGACAGCAAGAAAAAAATTCCTAAATCGAATTCCGGTCTTGTTTTGACGTCCCCCGTTTTCTTCCGTTGCTCTTGTTTTTCTAAAAATCCGGTGACCTTGAGTCAAGTTTACGTTGCGACCAAACAAGTTATCGGCCTTCGTGAACTCCTTCCGACTTTTCTTTCATTCATTCCGTCTTCTTCTTCTTTCTCGTCTAAGTCGATCCTTCAAGGAAACACAACCTTACTGCTTGTATCGCACCTCTAAAGTCCCTGACACGAAATACCGATTAACTTTTTGTCAATGAGAGGAAAGAACGGGAAACAAGATAAACAAGATTATGAAAAGCCAAACCCTCTGAAAGCAGAAGACAACATAAAAATAGAACATATAAAAAGAATGAATGATGAAAGGGAAAGATAACAAAGGAGAAAGTCGATAAAAACCTTTAACAAACTTTTGACCTTGGAAGCTTTACTAGAAAAGCTTTAACGCGATAAATCCTCGCAGCAAAACAGTACCATTCTGTTTTGATGTTGCTGGTATTCTTTCGGAGCGAAGATATTGAGAAAGAGGAACTCAGGATACTGTATAAGTTCAGTTTCAAAATGGAAAGACTACCGATAGTATACAAAGACAAATCCTCGTTTTTAGGGAAAAAATGTTTTCAAATAGGTAGATGGTGTTCAAGGCGTTCGAACTGTCCGCCGAAAGATGGAACGGCATGAAACACATAGAACACACCTAATTGCTACTTTCCACTTTGGGTTAACACCTTTAGGGCGACAGCAGAATTATCTATTTCCCACTATTTCAAAAAACACCCAGAAGTGGTAATCCCAGAATTTCTGCTACTGGAAACAACAACAACAATAACCAGCTTCCTAGCAAACCTCGAAACAAACAAGGGTACCAACACTACTAAAAGTATAACGGAGGGAAGGGGGAATTTGAAACTCTGAAAACTATCCAAACCGTCCTTTTCCAACAACCACAACAAACAGCTTGTAGCAAACCTGTCGATGTAACCCATTAGAAGACAAAAAATTCTGTAGCCTACCATCAGAAAAGCCTAGAACACCAAAAATCTTCAGTAGCCTGTCCATCCAACAACAACCCAAAAGCAGAAAAGAAAAACGTAAACAAACAAACAACTACAACCAAACCCCTTCTCACTACACCAAAACCAACGTCCGAGGTCACCAACCTAATCACATCAAAACTGAAGAGGGTAACAAGAATTCCGACTAAACATCCAAAAACTCTCTCCTAACCACAACAAACTACAACCTATCGGAGCATTTTTAGCGAACCAAACGACCAAAGATGGCAAGGTCACCAACCAAACCACAAAATCTCACAAACGGAGGAAACAAATTCGGAATAAAGGTTAAAAAAACGTCAGCGATCTGTATCAACAACCACAACAAACAGGTTGTATCAAATCCATCGATGTAGTCACATAAAAATTCTGACTAAGAACCGTAGGTACGGCAAAAGACTTCAACAACCTGTCCACCAACCAACATATTGGTACCAACAACCCAAAAACAAAACAAACACAAACGATGACAAAACGAAGTTTTTCTTCTTCTTCTTCAGTTTCAAATAATCCGCGTGCCTAGTCACAATGCATTGCACTGTGAACGTCAGATAACGTAAAACTTATGGTTGCATGCACGCAGGCAGTATTCAACCAGTCAGTCGCTCGACAATAATTGCATAAGACGGTTACGTTATGTCAGTGATTCGAAAGTGCTTTTAAGTTATTTTTCACTTTTTTTTTGTTTTCCTCTTTTCTCTCTTTCCTCCTATAATTATTTATTTATTTATTTATTGCGGATTTACTCGAAGGAGTACTCGACCAAAAAAATACTCCGAATTTATTTATTAAATTTTAGTTTTACTTTAAGTAAGTAACCAACCAAATTTCGTTCGTGTTTCCTTTTCTCTTTTTATCTTCTCTGATTATATGCGAATAAACATGATTTTGAGTTCGCTTTTAAATTCCACACTCGCGTTATTTTCAAAACCGACTTCCTCCATCTTTAACTGGCTCCTTCCTCCTCAACCATACCCATAACTAATAATAAAAGAGGCTTCGGTGGTTTTCTGATAAGTTTTATTACTATTAATACTAAAATTATAACGTGAATTATGATGGAGGTATACTTTCGAATATCCTTCTCGTCGGGGAAAGAAAAATGGCGGGAAATAAGAAAATGGACTTTGAGATAGAGAACAGTGTTCAATTTAAAATTGTGAAGATTTTATTTTATTTTATAATTTTTCTGTTGTTTTTAAAAGAATGAAACTTAAATTTTTGTGCATCGTTAACATTATGTACATAACAAACAGATATTTAACGTTTGATTTGATTCAACAGAAATTCGGTGGTGGTTTTGATCCCTTAATTTTTGGGTACAACAGGATGCGGGAGGAGGATTCGAACTCACGACCATTGCGTCCAAGTCAGGAACTTAACCACCACACTACTCCTCCCACGATTCAACAGAAATGAAACCATAATAACCGAAAAATAGTCTTCCATTACTTTTTTTTTGAAAATTAGGATTTGCGTGTTTCTTTAAACAATTTTTTTGTATGTATGTTTGTGTATAAACTCCTCCCTTCATCAGAGGTTTGATCTGCTTTCACCGGGTATAGACTCCCCCGGTTGGTGGGTGTTATCACTAGTCACAGTCAGGTTTCGTTTTGTACTTTTGAAAATTCGCGTAACTCTAAAATTCGATTGTTCTTTTAATTATGCGATTTTTTGTGACTATAGTCCTCAACTCATCGCCCTGAGGAATTTAAATTCCTGTTCATAACTTTCTTTTTATACAGAATAGTCGAATCGTCATAGTTTAAAATGTCTTTTCAGCTAGTTTTTGAGTTAAAAACGGTTCGCCTAAATAACAAAATATTGGCCTGACTAATAGACACCGAATAATGTGATTATACTAATCACGTGATTTTTCGTTATAGTAAGTGTTCTCTCGCATAAAACGACGCTTGTGTTCTGAGCTTTTTTTTGGCAAAACGTTTGGGCTGAATAACAGAAAACTGTCCTGTTATGTCAAAATATTTCCCTCACCCAAAAGAGTAACAATCAGTCGCAATTGGTCGTGGCGTATTAGTGGTGCTTGTGATCCACAAGAACGGATCTAAGTGAAGTCGAAAGGTTGGCCACCCATAGCTTTAAAAGAAGAGGAGAATTCAAAAGTCTTCGTTCAGTGCGACAGATTAGGAGATATATTTCCAGGTTTCCGTTTCCGGCTCGGTGAAATTTTATTGAACTCCTCAACCCAATCCTGAAATTTCAATTTCCAATTTCTAGAGATTTTCGTTGCGTTAAATTAAATCGAAACTTAATTAGAAAAGTTTTAATTAGATCATCACCCCAGACTGATACGGTTAGAGACAGACATACAGTAAATTTTGGTTTAGTCACGTTTTCGAGTTTTGATCCCGATTTTCATTCGAAAAGGGAGATGATTTGCACCCATAACTTCTATAGTCGGGCATTTTAACCACTACACCACTGTACCGGAAACAAAACAGCCAAAGCGACAAAGACCATTGACGAGACGTCAGCATTTCATCCCTCCTCCCAAAATATTTTTTATTCAATCAAATTTTGCTGTTTCAGAAAACCGTCTGAACGTCATTTTGTTCTAAAACTTTCGAAATATGGACTCCGTGACTTAAATCAAATTCAATCACGAATTCTCAAAAGATAAAAATTTTTATTAGGCCATCATCTCGATTTCTCTCTCTTAAGTAGTCCGAACTGAATGGACTGAAATGATTCACTCAGATAAGAAACCATACAGTATCTTATTGAATAGGATAACTGTAGGTTGCGCAAAAAGGTCAACGCCGAAACCGTTCTTATCGAAATTTAAATTTTTCCTGTGACTCGTTAACATAAATGTTACTCTTCGGGAGAGGTCAAGGCTACCCGGCTACCACAAAACCTATGTTGTCTTCGTTTCCCCTATTCTCGCTCATTACCCGTCCAACCACCCTTAGACATAGAAATAAGGACGTCTAACTGGTAGACTAAAAGTTTTTGTCTAGAAAGAACAGTCGTCTCATCTCATTGTGAAAATCCTAAATCGTACAAACTACAAACCAGAAAAAACGCGACATCATAGTGATTATTAAAAAATAAATAAAAAAAGCAAAAACAAAATGGCGTGAGTACAAACAGTAAAGAGAATGACGTTGGTAAAAATTCCTTTTCTGGAAACCTGGAACTGTTATTTGAACGTCAGCCAAAGGTGATCGTTAGAGGCAAAATTTTTTTTTGGCTCTGGAGGTGACCTTGACCTTATTTCTTCCCAAAATAGCCTTTCGTTGTGAAAGGTTCGATTCGTTTTCCCTTCTGATAATTAATTCAGAAAGTTTTGAGGATTCATAAGCACGAATATCTACCCCGGTCACACAAATCTGCGTTTGAGATTCCTGACAGAACAGTTAACGACCTAAACGATTACTTTTATCACTATTGTCAGCTGGTGCTACACCTTCGAGAGACCGACACACGACCTTTAACTAAATCTATTTTTGTTAGACCTTAGATCTGTTATCTGTTCAAAGAGGCCGAATAGATAAATTCTTTTGAGTTTTATTTCTTGTCACTTTTTTATTTCTATTTTTATTACTTAATCATGGAGTCGTTACTAAGCTGAAAAAGATTTTTAGGAGTGAGTGACCACCAACAGGGAGAGAGAGGATGTGAAAGCTGTGCAAAAAGTCAACGAAGCTATGAACCAATATCTCAAAGTCAATCTCTGGTTCTAACAACAAACAGAACACCGTCGTTGAGATACAACAAAGACACAAACGTTGGGATTCCTAAAACTGTTTCAATCGAGAACTTCTTTCCGGCAAACCATGAAACTGACCTAAAATAACAAAATTTTCGAAACACCACCTGAGGTCAATCAAGTCAATCAACCACTCACCCTATAATTTTATGCGAATTTATCAAAAACGAATTCGTGGAGCGAAACTGGAATGTATTCGTTTCAAGGTCACCCAACCACAACAGTTAACGAGAATAGTTCAAGAACCAGAATCTGCCAACGGCGAACCACAGTGACACCTGTTCCGAACACTAACGGACATCAACGTGGACGAACATAGCCCTCAGAACAACTGAGAATCAACCGGGTGTATTTGATTTTGGGTATTTAGTTCGAAGGTAATGGCACAAGAAGCGAATGATGAAGGTGATGAAGATGGCTGACAATGAAATTCCCTAAAAACAAATCCTCAAGTTCCGAAATTCGCTGATAACGAAGATCAAGGTCAAATACAAGGTGTTTTCTGCGAGAGACCTTTCAGACTTTCCTTTATGGATGAAAGCAAACCGGAAAGGAATTTCAAAAACAAAACAACTCAACAACGAAACTACACCAGGAAAGAGAGGGAGATCAACACAACAACAAAAAGCTCAACGCCCAGAGCTTTTAATCCCGTTCTCGACAGCTCGGCGAACAATCAAAAATCATGTTCTCGGGAACTAGCTATTAAAAAAAGAAAAACAAAAATCTTGTCTTGAATGCTAATTATTTGTCTTAGATCTCGTGAAAGGAAATGTTCTCTCAAATTGAAGGTCTCAAGTCGAAAGTAGGGCGCTCACTAAAATAGAGAACAGAAACTCGCCCATGAGCTAACATGTTAAACCGAAGCAAATCAAATCCATTAGCCTGCGTTTTATGGTAAACCGAAGAATAAAAAATGGCGGAGATATAAAGAAAACGTTCGGGATCAGTGTCACGTGGTTTCCAACGTCACCGCCAAAAATCTGTTTTAAAGGAAAACTGTCGAAAAGTCTAATTGGTTCTAAGATGTTCACTATAGGAGCACTAAATCTTACTCAGCAGTGTTGGTATTGTGACCAAGTCAGTTTCGTCTTGGGCCAATATTAATTCAGAAAACCAGAAACTTTTCTGTTGCTGTTCAACCAGAAACTCCGCGATTTAACTACAATTAGGAAAAAAAATTTATTCAGTGCGTTCGTCGCATACATAATGTAAGCGTTCGTTTCGTCTGTTCATTAGCATTGCTAATAAGGGTTAGATTACATTTAAGTACTCGTTCGGGAAGTTATTGGGAAACAAAACTCGTATCCGGTTCCTTTGACAAAATGTTTCAACAACGACTTTGACTCTAGATTGTTGACCTGACACGAGATCCTCATCATCCAGTTTACCTCCACTTGGCAAGACGTTCATTCTTACAATCAAAATCCGTTGTTCTGAGTAACCATAAAAACAGAAACAAAAAAATTCCAGCACCTTTTGGTTCCTTTCTCTGTGGTTCCGCATTTGCCAAGTGAGAGTTTCAGGTACGGCTTATATGAGTTCATTGACTCTATCTCTTCGGCTGTTTAGTTTATTACCTCGTCCCAAAAGATCCCGGAATGATTTTTAGCTTAAACGATGGCAAATAGAAGGAAGGAGAATACTTTGAAAAAGCTGAAAGACCGATTTTGAACAGAAGATGCGAAGATCGTTCCGGGAATTTTTGGAACAGACTCTATCCCTGAATTCTTCACTTGAAAGGTTCTACAAGTCTCCCCACACACCCAACCGTCTGTTTACAGTCATTAGTCACTTCTGGTTTCAGTTCTAAAGTTCTTGGGTTTGACAGGACAACGTGAATGGGTTAGCGACCAAACTACCTTACAGTAGAGGAAGTTAACAAGAAAAATGCAAATTAGGACGAGGAAGTCTTAAACGAGAGTATCAAGAAATAGTGACCAGATAGAGCACAAGAGAGACACACAGCCCCAACTATAATTTATAGCCTCTCAAAGGGAGAGAATCTGCGATTTAAGGTTCCCAACCTTTCCAAAACCAAAACGAACCTTTCACGACTTCACCACAACACTTACTCAAAGTATTCGAAAACTGGCAACCGATTTTGTCGCCATTTTACCTCTGTTTCTCCTTTAACCCCGCGACGATTATCCCCCTCTCCCATGCACAGCCTTGTCGGAATGATAATTCCGTAATTAAAGTTTACTCTTTACAAATTTTTCTTTGAAAACAATGTCCCGTTTTCAAAATGACAGTCAAAACATGGTTTTAAAAATTAATTATGTTGTCGGTGAACCTTCTTCCAGATGCTGGAGGTCGACAGTTCCTAACCCAATCTAGAAGATGATAAGATCTGGAACTCGCCGCCCTGCTTTCGGTCAGCACGGACACCGGTTCTTCTACCGTTTCATCGCCAAAAATTCATACTCCACCAAAATCGAATACAAGCCAATCAGAAGCGTTTTAGTTGCCAATCGAGGTAGGTACAACAGCTATTTCTCTCATCCGACTGCAGATGGTCCAACTGGGTCAAGGTCACGTATTTTTGGTTTCCGCCAGTGTAAATAAAGAAGAAGAAAACCTGAATGACTCGGGGCGGGTACGGGGGTAGGTAGGTGGAAGAACTATTTACGTTACTCGTGCCTTGTTTGCGAATGGATTATGTGTGCGAGAGAAATTTTTTTTCTCGATAACACTCGGCGAGGAATTTTGAATCGGTTTCGACACCGCCGCATCAATCACTGTTAGCGACTGGATAAACTTTGTCTACGGATAATAGTTTAAGACGGTCTGCAACAAATTCAATTCTCTCCTCTCAATCCTCGCTCACAGATATTATTTTAATGTTCGACTTTGAAACCCTCCCCCCCGCGGAAAAGTGATAACTGTTTAGGTTCAAAGACCAAGTCTGCTTATTAATTAAACGGCTAACTACTCGCTAACTACTGTTATCACACGTAAATTTGAAAACATAAACAGGACTGACGAAACAAAACTTGAGAAGACAGAAGAAGCCTGATGTATACCTTCAAGGAACATAGAATTTTGTGAGACTGTATTCTTCCTTGTGCCTACCAAAATGAAACGGAAGACACGACAGCATAATCTCGTCCCTACCTTATTAAAACCCAAACTTTTTTTTCAATTTCCAAAATTTTATTTTTGTTGATATTATAAATAGGACACTGGTACTTAAAATTCTTCAGAAGTACACTTAGATTTAGGTACTTCCTAGGAATTATTATGGCAACTAAATTATTTCATTCGTTCATCAGAATCAACTACAGAAAATGGTATTTCATGAAGAAGCGTAAAAAGTGGAGACAAAGTCAGGCCAAAGAGTTACAGTCTAATATTTACTGTGACATCCTGTATATGTTGTTTCGTTAAATGCCATATTTTAAATTAGTTGAACCGGAAAATAATGTCGGTTCTGTACATTACCCCAAATATATATGCCCCGATAAAAATCGGGCTGATATATATAGTTCCCGGCGATTATTCATAGTCACCTTGGTAAATGTGACAAATCACTTAGAACTAATCACAGAGGTTCTCAAACTTTTTTGGGTCGTAGACCCCTTGCTATGCTTTTTGGTTTTGGGTAGACCCCCCACTTACCTGAAATTCATTTTTGTAAATTTCTCACTGTAGTCAAGTAAACTTTCTACGTCATAGGTACTTTTATGAATAATGTATACGTCTTTATATTATATTATAGTATAATGTAAGTAAACAGGTACTATCAGTATACTGATGAGATCCACTATCGTGGACCCCCATTTTCATTCCATGGACCCCTAAATTTTTGTTTCCCTGACGTAGACCCCTTGCAGGTTGTCATAGAGCCCTGGGGATCAATATAGACCACTTTGCGAATCACTGATTTATCACATTTACCGGGTAGTTTATAAAATCTTCAAGTCATAATGGGGAATTGAATTAAATTTTGCTCCGATGCTTGCCTTCTGTCGGTTCTTCATCTTCTGTATTCGCCTGTTCTTGTTGGAAGGTTCGTCCATTATTACTGACGAGCACATCTGCTTAAATTCCTTCTCCTTTGTCAGAGAAGTTTCTGAACAAACTTTTATTACATTCCCCCGTTACAAATTGTAGATTTTACAAACTAGCCGGTAAATGTGATAAATACTCATTAATTTGTCACATTAACCAAGCTTATTTATTATGAATAATCTCCGTGAATTATATATATCAGCCCGATTTATCACTTTTACCGTAAAATATATACGATATAACCTTCCCGTTAATATAATATTAACTGCCAAGGTTTTATTTATACTAAATTTTGTTTTCGGTTACTGTCTTGTTTCTTTCGACGCTCTCTTGTTAATGTTACTAAAAAATATTTGGTGTTCTTTTCATTAAATATATATTTATATGAAACTGATATTTTAAGTCAATTAAAAATTATAATAAAGTGTTTTATATCCAAAACACGGAAACAAGAATCTGAATATATACGAGACTGATTCAGAAATCATCCTGAAATCTCTCGGTTCAGTTATTTGTGACCACATTATAAGTGTGACAAATAGGACAGCGAACTCGAATACTAAATAGTATTGGAGTATATATTTATATATATATTTCACACGGATACGTTTAGGGTATTTTAAGTACCAGCATCCTATTCATAGGACAGTCGCAAAATTTGTAACAAAAATTGACGTATATGTCTTTTAGACACTAAATAGTTTATACTGTTTTTATTTCTCTAGGATTAGTATAAACTTTTCTTTTTAACTATCAGTATACGTCTTCTTGGTTCATATCATACAAGAATAGTATTTTTAAAATCTTAAAGCTGATGTTATAGTATGTGAGTATTGTAGGATTAAGGTTCGCAGCGTGATTGGGAAAATCTATACAGAGTTTAGTATATTTATATAACAAAGATATTGGCAGTATAATACAACGGAAGTTATAATTCAGCCCATGACAATCTAGGAGTATATATATAGTAAATTTTGTCTTTTAATTTGCACAAAATTTAAGGGTTTTAGGAAGAAATAAATTTCAGTATCCTATAAATAGGACGCTGGCATAATAATATAATGAATTAAAGTTACCCTCTTTATACCCAATCATCTTCACGTCTTTACTCCCTCCACGTCTCCAAATCGAGAATTCACATTCAAACAGAATTTCACAAGAAGAAAATTATAATCGTCGATTCAGCAAACTCGCAGACAGTAGAAGCAACGACGACAGCAGCCATTTTCTCGACTTTATAGGTTGATAAACTTTTTAGTCTTAATCATAAACAAAAGGTCAAGTTAATACTAAGAAACGAGGGTGTCCCGAATGACTACTGCATAATTATTTGTTGAATCTCTTAGTTCGATCACAAATTTTAAATTTGTTGATTCAAAACCATTAACGGCCCACACAACTCGCCCCACAGATCTTTATAATCTAGCCCCCTCCTCCTCCTTCCCACAACCAAAATCTTCATAAATTTTATCATAAATGATAATTAGAGCGTGTAATCCGGTTTAGTTTGCTATACAGTTTCTCGCGTCATCTTTGATCCGAGAGGAGATGAAAAGGAGAGGATGCTTGAATGATTTAATTATTCTCTGTTGCCATTTCCGCTTTTGTAATATTTGCAACAATTTCCGGTTTTGTGGAAACTTTATTTTTAATGTTTTTATACTTTCAGGTGAAATTGCCATCCGTGTCTTTCGAGCATGCACGGAATTAGGGATAAAATCGGTGGCCATCTACTCGGAACAGGACAGGCATCACATGTTTAGGTTGAAGGCGGATGAAGCCTACCTAGTCGGGAAAGGACTTCCTCCAGTTCAAGCGTATTTGAATATTCCGGAAATTATAAAGATAGCTAAGGTTAGTGACGGCCACTTACAGCAGTAAAATATAGTACTTCCTCCTTAGCCTCCCACAGCGTGATATCTCAAATATCGCAGAACAAATTTAGCTCAAATGACACAAACGCCATGTTTACACACAAACACGTGAACTTTAGTCTTTCCAAGTTTAACTCAAACGCACCTTCCCGACGACTACAACTACAAACGAAGGTGCGGCTGGTAATAATTACAATAAAAGACTATCTTCGAGGGTTCAAACGGTCACGTGTTTCTTCTTCAGGAAAACGATGTAGACGCCATTCATCCAGGGTATGGTTTCCTATCAGAAAGGTCTGATTTTGCTCAAGCTGTCATCGATGCAGGTCTTCGATTTATCGGCCCATCTCCACACGTTGTACAGCAGATGGGAGACAAGGTGGCAGCTCGTGATGCAGCCATCAGTGCAGGTAACCAGAACCAACATCTTCATCTGCTTTCCTTCCAAAAAAAAAATTTTTTTTCCTCCAAATTAATGTCAATCGTCGTCCGAAGGTGTGCCCATCGTGCCAGGAACTCCAGGTCCGATAAAAACATCTGAAGAAGCGATGGATTTCTGCCAGAAACATGGTCTTCCTGTTATATTTAAAGCCGCATTCGGAGGTGGAGGCCGTGGTATGAGGGTCGTTCGAAAAATGGAGGTGAATTTTTGAATATAATTCAAACCCCGACCTTCTTAAACATCCAATTAGATCTGTACCTAACCCTCGGTTGTCCTTTCAGGAAGTCGAAGAGAATTTCAAGAGAGCAAGTTCCGAAGCGTTGGCAGCTTTTGGCGATGGTTCTATGTTTATAGAAAAATTTATCGAAAGACCTCGCCACATAGAAGTCCAATTGTTAGGAGACAAAGCCGGAAATGTCGTCCATCTCTTTGAAAGAGACTGTTCGGTTCAGCGTCGGCATCAAAAAGTCGTCGAAATTGCACCAGCTCCACTTCTAGATCAAAAGGTAAACGGTCAGCTTAACACGACCCCAGTCTAAACCTTCTTTATGACTACTACCAAGGTTTTGACGTCTTTTTCATTCTCTCAGGTTCGTGATAAAATGCTTGACTGTGCTGTTAATCTAGCCAAACACGTAAAATACGAAAACGCGGGAACGGTTGAACTGCTATGCGATTCAACCGGAAATTTCTACTTCATCGAAGTGAACGCCAGGCTTCAGGTAGAGCACACGGTCACGGAAGAAATCACGGGGTGAGTTGATTAGGAAGGTAAAAGACAAAAGCAACAGATGAGAAATTGGGAAACCACAACACAAATTTTAAACTTTCAGGATTGATTTAGTCCAGTCACAAATCCAAATCGCCTCGGGAATGACACTACCGGAACTAGGTCTAACACAGGACAAAATTAATGTGCACGCAAGTACTTTTGGTTCGAAATAAGTTAGAAATTGACAAGTGAAGCAGTTAACTACCCCCAAACTACTAACCCTTTCCTTTCTCCTCCAGGGCTATGCTATTCAGTGCCGTATGACAACGGAAGATCCAGCCAAACAATTTCAACCGGACGTCGGCAGGATAGAAGTATTCCGGTCCGGAGAGGGCATGGGTATTCGGTTAGATTCAGCTTCGGCCTTCGCGGGCGCCATCATTTCTCCATACTACGACTCACTGCTGGTTAAAATCATAGCTCACGCCCGTGATCTGCCGACATGTTGCGCCAAAATGAGGAGAGCTTTACGAGAATTTAGAATTCGTGGAGTCAAGGTAACCCATTTCCATGGTTCCACTCAAACTTGGGTGTCTTAGCTTACTTCCAAAATCTTCTGACGTGGTCCGTTTTCCCAGACAAACATTCCGTTTCTTCTGAACGTGTTACTAAACGAGAAATTCCTCGCCGGAGGAGTGGACACATATTTCATCGATGAAAATCCTCAGCTGTTTCAATTCTTTCCGTCGCAAAACAGAGCTCAAAAACTGCTCAACTACCTAGGAGAAGTTTTGGTAAACGGTCCTCAAACACCTCTCGCCACGAATTTGAAACCGGCGAACATCGAACCGACAGTTCCTCCGGTTCCGCTCGGTGAGTAAGATCCCTCAATTCTAAACAGTCGATCGAAAGGCAGATCATCCCTTCAATCCAGGTAACACCTAACTGGTACCCAGCAAACCTGTCAAAGTGCAGTAAGTACACACCACGAGTCTGCTAGATGAAAACATTTTGTTTGGGCTTTTCCGTTTAGTTGAAAAATCAAAAAGAAAATTTTTTTTGTAAGTTTGTAATGTTTGGACACGAACCGAAGACAAACATTTTGATTAGTTTACATGTGCGTGTGCTAGATGCTTTTTGCTCTGCATGTTATCTTCATCAGAACACCCCCGAGGGTGGCGTAGGAAGAACGCGAGACTAGCGTAATCATAAAAACATCATCTTTTCAGATCATTTTAATGTCAGAGTTCAACTACCAAACATGTTATCATAACTGCGACGATCAGAAGAGCCACTACAATCTGCTGTGGAAGATCATTCGACGATTACAAAAGTCATTTCATAAATACTGCACACTGATTTCTATCTCTTTATTCATTTCAATTACATATCTACTAGTATAGTAGCTAGTCCTTCCGCTTCTGAGTGAATATCGACTTTGATCTAAGATTCAGTTTTAATCCCAAAGCCCTGATCAACAATCAACTAATCCAAAATTTTCGAGTCTGATGAGCCCATGGGACACACATGTCCGACAGCCAATCAGATTCAGTACCTGACTCGCAACCTTCATTTCGTCATACTTTGACTACAAACCTCCCAAAACCACGTCTTCTTACTTCATTCGCTCACGTTGAGTGATTCAAGGTAGCATCGGTATCACATCATTACAATGTTGCCAATTTGTGTACATTATTTATGAAATTTCTTTTGTGCGAAACCTGCCTCCTTTGTTTTCAAGGAACCATTTTAGATAAAACTGAGATAAACAGCACATCACTCCTCCTCCTCTTCCTCTTACTCCTTCCTCTCTTCCACATTTGAACGACTACCAAATTTGATTTGATTTTTATTAAAAAAATTTTTTTTAATCTCACAAACTCATATATTTAAAGAGCGTGCGTTGATATTGTAGTGTTGGGCATGTATTCTAATGTAAACTTTTGTGTGATACGAGGAGGCTACCGTTGTAATTTTTTTTTGTTGTTGTAGTTTTAACCTGTTTTGTAAACTAATTTTCAGATCTAAACGCACCGCCAGAATACAACGAGGAGGGCGAAATTATTCCATGTGAGTCTTTTTTAATTAAGGATAACAACCTCTACCTCAAATCTATAGACTTGGAATTTTTATTTACAATACAAAAGCTGCGTCACGTGACAATAAAAAAATTATTGTCCGACTAAGAGCAGAAGAAGGAATAAACCACCTCCCCAAACATAACGAATTTTGTCTTACTCTCTCCCACAAGACAACGTCGGGGTACAGTGTTCTATAATGAGAGAGAGAGAGAGACATCAAGAACGGTCGACAGTACACTTCTTAAATTTAAATTTAACACACATTCAATGAAAATTACAATCTACCCAAAACTACTCCCCCAAAAATTTTTGGGCTCGGTTAAGGGTCAACCCCTAAGTTTGGCTAACACTGCGACCATTTTCTTTATCAGTTTTACTAATCAATTTCCTTCTAAATACATAACAACTTATGTATTAATAAAAGAAAGACTTTTATCACTTAACAAACCATGTGAAGGTTTTTGCAGTTTGCTGTCGTAGGGGTTTCTTATTTCAGACAGACTACCCAGTTCATTTACCTAAGCATTTCAGTGCTTCCGGTTTGTAAATTGGTTTCACTACTAAAAAACCTAAGACATAATGTATAATTTACTACTTTGAATCTTTCGAAGCCCTGAATGTCAGGTACTTAATAGGCTAACAGAGGCATAAGAAGCAATAATCTTAAAGCTCCTACCGGCCTACATTTCCTTGGCGGAAACTGACCTAACCTAAAGTTATTAACATTATATGACAGCCATAATTTAAGACCTAATTAACGGTGGAAATGGTTTTGATTCTCTCCTAGATCAGGACAGGTTGTAAGAATAACAATAGGCTAACTGCAGAACCAAAAAATTTTTTATAAACTCAACAAATTTTAGTGACAATCTTTCTTCTCCTACTCCTTCATCTTTCCAATATCCAGTAAATCTACTAGAGGAACAAAAACGCCATCAGATGTTGAGAGACAAACTTTTAAGAAGAATAGCTCTCCAGGAAAGAACAGAACTTCATCACAATGGCCAAAGAACCTCCATTTACATTCCAAAGATTTGCACGACAACAAACCCATTATAGTCATACTGTACCTGATCCTCGACTTCTAATCTCATTCCCAACGCCTATTTCGTGCTTAAGAATTGTTTGCGTTGTTGATTGCTTGAACAAATCGCTTTTCATTACGAACCATTTCCTGTTTGAAGACCGCAAATTAATTTAAGCTATCACGTGACTGGAGGAACAAAGTTTTCCACTTCCACCATCTTTTGATCAAGAGCTTTGTTTCGGTCCTCACGTCTTCTTCATACCTTTAATTTATTTAAATTATTTCGAGATACGTCACCAATGAGGTTCGGAGACCCCTGATACCCAGGTATCAATTTCCCTGAATATTTATGTTACCTGTCACGTGTTCTTGGTATTCTTTTTCTGTTTGCCTTTGTTCTTTGACACCATTTTTTCTTATTCCCACCGACTAGGAGTCATACGCCTTTCAGAAATTTGCTGTCGTTTTATTTTCTTCGTGTTTTCTTTGCGTCAGTAATTCTTCATTCTTTCGCTGTGGGATTGTTTCCTCTCTCACGCTCACGTTGTTTCTGTTTGAAGCTTCTTTTCACAGTCTTCCTATTCATAACCATTTCTTCATTTAGCCATATCTCTTCAAGATCTATATTTTGCTCAACCAGACTTCTACAAATTCCAACAAACCTGTGGTGATGACAGATGCGACGAACGACTCCTGCTTGTCTGGCCGTTAATTTAAATTTGCAGAGAGTATGTTATGAAAGTCCTGTTGAAGACAGGATGATGATGGTAGTAAGTTTCCCTGTCAGTAACCAAAACGAATTAAAAACTTAGGTCAAAAGCTCAAGGTTCAAGTAGGTCGCGTTTTATAACCTCAGGTAGGCTAATTTGGTTTGGATAGTTCTTGTGTTGTGTGCACGTCTGTTCTCTTAGTGACTCGACTTTTCTTTGGTTTGGTTTTTGTTTTCTGCTTTTTCTTTATCGCTTGTATCTCTTTTCACTTTCTGTCTCACTACTTCTGTCCCCCGAAAGGCAGTAGAAACCGCCAACTGGATCAAACCTA
This sequence comes from Columbicola columbae, assembly GCA_016920875.1. Taxonomy (NCBI): domain Eukaryota; kingdom Metazoa; phylum Arthropoda; class Insecta; order Psocodea; family Philopteridae; genus Columbicola; species Columbicola columbae. The sequence continues at coordinate 13,996,665 of JADMLL010000007.1, forward strand.
TTTGAAATTTGATTTGAACCTATTTGAGTAATTTCTTTTCTTTCTGAATATGACAGACTCTAAGCCGCCGCCTGGATTCAAGGAAATCCTTCAAAAAGAAGGACCGGAAGCTTTTGCCAAAGCCGTCAGAAACCATAAGGGATTACTGTTGATGGATACCACGTTTAGAGATGCTCATCAAAGTCTTCTAGCAACGAGAGTGAGGACTTACGACTTTCTTAACATTTCTCCTTTCGTCTGTCATAATTTTAACAGGTATGTTATGAGAGCCTGAGGGAGAGCTATAAACACTGAACATGGCCATCTTCAAGATTGAACGCTAATTTAACAGAACCTTTTTTACTTTTTTAGACTATATTCATTGGAAAACTGGGGTGGTGCCACATTCGACGTCGCTTTGAGGTTCCTGCACGAATGTCCTTGGGAACGTCTCGAAGAAATGAGGAAACTCATTCCAAACATTCCTTTCCAAATGTTACTCAGGGGTGCGAATGCTGTAGGTTATACTAATTACCCCGACAACGTTGTGTTCGAGTGAGTTCAATTCCTTTTGAGCCGTCGAAGGGCAACCACGATTCCTCCTGTGATTTCTGATTCTCATTAAAATCCTGCTTTCAGATTCTGTGACTTAGCCGTTAAAACTGGAATGGATGTATTCCGAGTTTTCGATTCTCTTAACTATCTTCCGAATTTAATAGTGGGAATGGAGGCAGCTGGAAAAGCTGGCGGTGTCGTCGAAGCAGCCATTTCCTACACGGGTGACGTTTCCGATCCTAGCAAGAAAAAATACGACCTTAATTATTACGTTAAATTAGCTGACGAACTCGTCAAAGCAGGATTGCACGTTCTAGCCATTAAGGTAACATACCAGTGACAGAAAATCATTCAGTCAGAAATCTGAAACCAGGAGCTAATTCTAGGTGCTTCTTTCTCATACAGGATATGGCTGGGCTACTTAAACCTAAGGCTGCTAAACTTCTAATTGGTGCAATCAGAGACAAACATCCGGACGTACCCATTCACGTTCACACTCATGACACCGCGGGAGCAGGAGTCGCGACTATGATAGCATGCGCGGAAGCAGGAGCGGATGTAGTCGACGTTGCTGTTGATTCCATGTCCGGAATGACGTCTCAACCCTCGTTTGGTGCTATAGTTGCCTGTCTCCAAGGAAGTGAATGGGATACAGGATTCGACTTGAAAGATATTAGTCAATATTCAGCTTATTGGGAGCAAACTAGAACCCTTTACGCACCTTTCGAATGCACGACAACCATGAAATCAGGAAACGCTGACGTTTACTTGAACGAAATCCCCGGCGGTCAATACACAAATCTTCAATTCCAGTCGTATTCCTTGGGTCTTGAGAAATTCTTCGAAGATGTCAAGAAAGCCTACAGGGAAGCCAATCTACTGCTAGGAGACATAATCAAGGTACTTTCCAGTCTCAAATACTCCGAGACATTTTCATAATTTCCAAAAGACACCAAACGACGATTTTTCAATTCCGTTCTACAGGTCACACCATCTTCGAAAGTAGTCGGTGACTTAGCTCAGTTCATGGTACAAAACAAGCTAACCTCGGAGGACGTTATGAATAAAGCGGAAGAGCTGAGTTTCCCAAAATCTGTGATCGAATTCTTACAGGGAGCGATCGGAGAGCCTCACGGAGGATTCCCCGAACCACTAAGATCTAAGGTGAGAACGCATACAGTTCGGTTCTTCTCGGGCTTTGATGGCTACCTTTTGAAGGCTCCTCGGAAATGATTTTCGGATTTTCGTTTTCAGGTTTTGAAAGACATGCCGAGAGTTAAAGGAAGGCCCGGCGCTTCACTGGCTGATTTTAATTTCAAGGAGCTTAGAGAAAAATTAGAGAAACAATACCACGGAATCACTGACCGTGATGTCATGAGTGCTGCATTATATCCAAAAGTGACGGAAGATTTTCTAAATTTTAGAGAAGAATATGGACCTGTAGATAAATTAGGAACTAGGATTTTCTTCACTGGACCAAGCGTGGGTGAAGAGTTTGATGTGAGTAACCGTGACACTCGTTTCCAACCTCCTGTCAAATCCACTTTTCTTCGGTCTAATCAAAGTTTTGTCGATTTACCTTGGCACTATCGGGTGCTAATTTGGCCATCCTTTCACACCGCCCACCTGTCCATCCTGTCTCGAACTACAGTTGAAGACTTCTTATGTTTGACCTAATCAAAGAAATAACATAAACATTAAAATATTATTTATGTACTGACTTCCGGTTGGTTCTAAAAGTCTCGACTGTCCTAAGTGCATGAAAAGGAATTATGGTGTGCCCTAAAGGGAACAATGAGTAACTAGTTTGGTACCAAGCAGGGGTTTAAATAATTAAGCGACAGGTTTCATCACCCCAACCTCAAGGTTCCATGGATGTCTGGCACTCGAGGGAGTTTCCACCTAAAACCAGGTCTCTGGTGTGGAATGGGAAGCGTACCTCTCGAGACCTGCTTCCCAGACCTCATAAATATACAACAACGGAAATCTCATGTCATTCTCATTATTGGTTGATACGAACATCTTTTGGCCTAAGAGGTCCTCGTGCTGTTTGTAGTAGGGTCCGGGTATTTAGCCTTCAATTTCCAAAAGGAATGTCAGTCATATTTCTTATCCATCCTTCATTATTTGAGTCCCTCCCAATCTCTAATGTTTATAAAATAGTCTGGCCTCTTACTGAATTGGACATCTTTTGCACTCCCAGACATTTTGTGCACCATGTCATATACATATCCCTCCAGTCTGAGTTTAACCACAGGCTATAAGATATAATTTCAGGACTGCTCTCAAAACAACAACTAACCCCCAATCAAATTTACTATTTCTAGGTTACAATTACCAAAGGAAAGACGTTAAGTGTCAAAACACTAGCAATGAACGACAATTTAACAGAGGAAGGCGAAAGAGAAGTGTTCTTCGAGCTAAATGGACAACTCAGATCCGTATTCATCAAGGACAAGGAAGCCGTTAAGGTAATATCATGAACCAGACACGAAACAGTTAAATAGCCGAGCCGTTATCACGGCTGTAGACAAACAAAATGCTCACAGCAAAACATTTCAATGACTTCCAGGAAATTGACGTTCATCCAAAGGCGGACAAAAGAGACGAGAAACAGGTAGGAGCTCCGATGCCGGGTGAAGTAATCGACATAAGAGTCAAAGTGGGTGATTCCATTGAAAAAGGTGGAGCTCTAATCGTTCTCTCTGCAATGAAGATGGAAATGGTAGTTCAGTGTCCGTTGGCAGGGAAAATAAAATCCATCGAAGTATCGAAGGGAATGAAAGTAGCAGCCGAAGACTTACTCATAACGTTAGAATAATTCATGTTGTTAATTGAATTTGTATAAAGAATATAAACATAAAGCGAAAACAGAAAAGAAAAAAATTTAGAAACATTTTTCCAGTGCCGTGAAAAGTGATTTTGTCTTTTTTTTATATAAATATATATTATATATTTAAAAAAATTTATAACGGAAGATTAATTTTTACTTTCTTCTACACTTTATCTATGTCCCTCTTCTTTCTTATTTCTGTTTTATAATATAGCTGTTGATTTTGAAAATGGGACAAGTCCATTTTTGGCACTTCAATAAATCTAAAAAATATTTCTCATATTCTGTACTACCAGATAATATAAGTTTATAATTCTATAGTGATTACAGTGCTGCAAAGCAGAGTTGCGTTAAAATCAAGTAAACCTGCCCCACTTCCAAAATTAATAAATTATTAGAATCGTGGGTTTAATTTGGAATTTTTCAGTTGTATCAGCCTTTTTATAATAATATAAACAAATTACGTCGTAGACCCCCTGCCATGTTTTTCGGTTTTGGACAGACCCCCCACTAACCTGATTTTACAGATTACTGTAGTGAAGTAAATTTTTTGCTTTTATAAATAATGTATATGTCTTTATATTATAAGATTGTATAATGTAAATAAACAGGTACTAGCAGCGTATGTTGAGATCCACTATCGTGCACCCCCATTTTCATTTCACAGGCCCCTAAATTTTAGTTTCGCTGGGGTCTACGTAGACCCCTTGCAGGTTGTCACAGACCTCTGGGGGTCGATATAGACCACTTTGGGAATCACTGGTATAGATCTTCATTTCGTCATCGACTAATTGATATTATTACTTATATTTTTGCTACTATAATTTTTCTTCTTCCCGATTACTACTCCCTTTACTGCTCTATGCCAATCTATCCGGCTAGGACACTGGTCCAACTATGCAAACAGTTTTTTTAGGCCTATAGGAGGAGGAAATACTAATTCCACACCCTGGTGACTCCTGTCACCATAGTAGTGTCTGTCTCTTACTGACCAATATCCCCTTAGCTGGGCTTTTGTCCTCCCTGAATAATCTTTATAGTCTATAATGGCAGTGCTTCGTTCAAAGAGCACTCTAGAGGGGCTCGGAGAAGTTGTAACTCAAAGATTTTAATTTTTGCTCTTTTGATCTATTATTTATTTTATGTTAATTTTATTTATTTATTCTCTTTGGGGTGTTCCTCTAATTTATTCTGTAAAGATCCAAGCAGGCATAAAATGCTTTAAATCTATACCAACTACTTGGTATCTTGAGCCTGGGCACAGGTGGGGGTTAGTTAACCTAAGAACTAAAACAAAACAAAATTTTTGCCTTCATTTAAATCAGTTACCTGGATATGTTACTTGGCCAGTTTCAGATGTTTGAACTTATACCAAATTTACCTAGGAGGTCCTCAAAAACTTTTCCACAATTATATAAATTCGGCTGTAGTTTTTATACTATGACATAATGCCTGTAGTAATACATGTTTGAACCTACGGATCCAAAGAGTTCCAAAAACACACCAACAGCAATACCTTACAAATACAGTTAAATGGCCATGTTTTTGATTTGAAAAATTATTTTTATTACTTCATATCGCTCTTATAACAATAACAGCCGCCAAAATCCCAAAATTATTTTTATACCAATAAATTACTTTAAACATCTATTATGTTATGTCTATGGAATAATATTCAACAAGTTTAAAAGTAATTTTACAAAAAAACACTCAAAATATAAATGGTTGCCGATAAAATTACTTAACAATAAATTGTATAATTAAATTAGGTATTGATGATTAAAAATAGATTTACGAGATTACTTGACAAGTATGTAAATCTTTAGTTTTATGGAGGGAAAAAAACGGGCTTCAACAAAATTCAAGTTTTGCTCTTTACTGAAGACTTGATTGGCCAATTTTAAATCAAAATTTTCTCAACAACTCGTCAGTCAACAAATCTCCCAATCCTTGTCAATCAAACGACAAAAAAATCTTCGAAGAACTCACCTAATAAAAACATTTCCGCCTCATTTCGTTTCTAGTGAATCCTTTCCATCAACTTCCATTCTCATGACACAAAACTAATTCGACACTTGGCAGATTTATTTAATTACCCATTCTCTGTTTAACATCTTTTGTTTTTAAGTGTTGCATCAGATATGAACATTCATGACAAAGCATTACAGAGACAAATGAATAAAAGAGGATTGAACAGTTCATCAACAAAAACAATTAAACGGATAGCGTCGAAACGCTTAAAAAACGGAAGTTTTACTTTTTTGCCGCAAACAAAACGAAAGATTTTGTTGTGTATGCGGATTCGAAACGGAAAACCGATTCTAACGTAAGACAAACATAAGCGTTACTTGTGACTTACTAGAAATTTTAGTAAACTTCGCGCGAAATGTGTTTGGGAAACGAAATGCATTCTTCTAATAATTCACTCGCGGGTCGTGGTCACGTGATACAGCTTATATAAACTCAACAGAAAATATGTCTTCTTACGTTTAAAAGAGTATCAACTGAATATTAATATTATCAGGATTTATGTCGGCTGTGTAAAAAAAAAACTGTTTTGAAGAATTTGACTACCCTAGTCATTTCATTCCTTTTCAAGTTCTGTTGATAGAAAATTGATAATAACTAAATATTATTTAAATAAAAAATTATTTATACATAACTTACTTTAAAAAATAAAAATATATTTTCCTTCTCAAAAATAATAATAATTTTTGTAAGAAAAAATGAAAATGTTTTGTTCTCTCCTTCGTTCCTCCTTTCTCTTTCTGATGGCAGCCATGTTTTCCATTAAAAAAAAAATTCTTTTCAATTCACACGTCACGAGTTTCGTACTCGAACTCGACCTCATTCCAAGTAAAAGTTTATTATCATTTAGAAATAGGAAACGTTGTAAAGAATAATTTCGGTTTCCTTTATATAATAATAAGACTTTCTTTTTTTAGCAAATGGTTTTGGACCATTTTGTTCTTCTGGTTGAGAAACAAAAATTTCTGAGTTTATTGAGAAAACTACATTAATGCTAAGCTGGAAAACTTTTCAAATAATTTTTAAGCAAATGCATCAATTATGTAAACGACCTATAAATGAAATTTTATGGACTTTTACTCTATAATTTGATAGCCCCCAAATGTACTCGCATTAATTCCAATTGATAATATAAATCGTTGCAATATGAACAGCGTATTATCATATAATTCAATTATTTTAATGATTAATAACAATTAATAGAAGAAGTAGAATTTTGTATTTATAGCGTTTATTATTTATATATCATCAACCTTCAGAGATTGGTATCATACAGTCTAGTCATTTGAACTATTCAGGTTGCAGGTACAATACCTAGATAACAACTGGCCCTCAAAACCAACTTTTGTCTTTGTAATCCATTTGGTGGTTAATATAGAGAGTTTCATAATCTTTCACAGTTTTGAATGTTTTCCAGACCTTTTTTTGGGTGACAAATTTAATATCTTGAGATCTATGTTCTTCCACAGATGTGTTGCATTTAATTCTGAATTTTGGAGTTTTGCAATATTATTGTTAACTAATTTTTAGTCAGCTTAATTTCTCTTTCCTATTACTGTTATTTAATACCTTTTTCTGAAATGCGTTCCTTGGTTTTTGGTTTGACCTATTCTCCCATAATTTCCTCCAAAATAAATTCCTTAATCTGTTGATATATTTATTTATTTTTAATAGGTCTTCACACTTAATGGCTTGATTGCATTTTCGTTTACCAGTTTGCATGTTTATTTACCTGTTAGTTCTATAATTGGAGTCTATATGTTGTATTCAGCCTAAATATAAATAGAACCCATCATTCATCAGTTCCTGCTCTCAATAGTAATAATATTTAATAAATAAAATTGGACTTTCATCAGTTTAATAGTCATTTTGTCGTTTCTACTATTCACCAATCTTTCATTATTGAAATCGGGCATTATTAGCTAATTAATAAGTCTACTCTAAATAAGGCATAAATTATCTGAAACTTTTTCATGGACTTCCATCACTTTTAAAATGAATGGTCAAGAACTGATTGTTAGGAAAAGTCAAGAATATTTGGAGGGTGTTCGAAGGACCAATATTTTCATTTTCTCGACGGTAATAACATTTTTCGTATCAATCCCTTCGACTAGAGTCCTTAATAAAACGAAAATTTCATTTCATTAGGAAGATTTGTTACAAAAATCAATCCCAATCAAGAGGTCTGTAATTCCTTTCAGAGGTTCAGTTTTCTGGGGGACCACAATTCTCTGGTGTTGTCTTTATGTTATCTCTTCCTACCATGCCTGAACCAGTTTTGATAGCCCCTCAGAATCTTGTCCCCTTTCTGAGTGTCTCATTTTGTCTAATTTCTGTCTCTTTTAATCCTGGATCATGCCAGCTTTGAATTTTTATTCTTTTGGGTTTGTTCTAGAAAAGTCTTGCTATCTACACATCCATCACCCTATGCAACTTACTCTGACTCAGAATTTTTCTTAGGATCTTTCTTCATAACCCACATTTTCAACCAATCCCCTACTTCTAAGTCCCAGACCCTCACACAGGGCCTCTAAACAGTGTATAGTCAAGTCCCCACTTTATGACTAAATCTCGAGATTAACGTGAAAGGATTTGTTTGTAAAGGACTCGATAATCAATAAATAAATACAAACAGATTTTAATCAATTATTGATTTTTAATTACATTTAAAGATTATTAACAATTTAAAACAGTCTCAAAATATTTTCCAAGTATATAATCAAATATAGTAAAATCGTAAGGTTCGTCATCAACAATAAAACTTCAAACCTTTTTCATCAGCACATCTTCACCCCTATCGTCAACTTCGTGTCTACCTTCCACTCACCTTATAGTATTATTATTAAAAATTCAATTTTCTGACATTAAACTAGATCACTGCACCAACTACTAATTAGCAGAGGAAAAGGACTCTTCCATGAAACATCTACTACCCCGATAAAAAAATTTTAGTTTTATTTTAATTATTGCCAAACGAATTTCATTTAAAAATAAATTTTATTTCCCTTCTCTCTATCTCTCTCTAAACAAAAGGCATTTTGTGCAAAATGTTATTTGACAGACTTTTTTGTTTAAAATTTTACAAATCCATCTAAAAAAAATATTTATCGCTATAACGATGAATAATAAACCCTGCCTTGAAGCACTTAGTATAGCGAACTAAAAGGTTGAGGATATTAGCAGACGTTGGTGTCCTGGAGAAACAAAAAATGAAATTAGTTCTAGAAGGTTTTATCACGGAAAGCAATTTCAGGCACAGCACCTAGTTGGAAGCGATTTGAGCATCCCCCCACCTCCAAGTCACTGTAACACATGATCTCCATGATATTTATGTACCAATCTCACTCTTCAAGCTGTTATTGATTGAAATTTGTTGGACTTTGATTTGAAATAGACCAAAAAACCTTGGAATCGATAATAAATAAATTTCTGCGAGGTTATATCATAACACCAAACCCTCAAGACATAGGAACAGCTGTTTCGGGGTCGTGGGAGAAATTACAACGAAGACCTTAAAAGGTCACTCACTCCAACTCGGTTAGAATTTTTTTTATTTGAAACAAGATGGTGGCAAAAATGATTCGAAACATTTCGTGATTGTTCAAGTAAATAACACCACAACCAGCAATCAGATAAATGAAGAATAACAAAGTACAAAGAAGTTGAGTATTAAACAAGATCCAATACAGAAGAAAGACTAACAACAACAACAAACAACAAAACCGTAAGAGGCACAAGAACCAGAAAACCCACCACCACCACCGAATCAAAGACGAGAAGAGAATAAGAAAACCTTCATCCACCCTCACCAACATCTGCAATAACTTAAAAATTCCCAACAGAAAAATAAAAATCAAACTGCATTGTGGTTCTAATCCCAATTTTTATAAGATAAACGAATACAATCAAACCCCCTCAGACTTCACTACAATCAACCACACTCCATCCCCTCCCACCCCCAAAAAACGCCCCGCCTTATACAAAAACAAACAAAACTAAATAAAAAAAAACTTTTCAAAGTGCTTTCAAGACTGACTTCTTTCCTTTTTATAAATAACTTATCTAAATTTTCTAAAATCTAAAAACTATTAGACCAATAACATGAAAAAACTGATCTCTGTCTCAAAAAAAAATTTTTTTTTTTCATCACTCTCATAACCTATACAATGATAAAAAATATTTTCAAAGGAAACAAGTATATTAATTGATATTATATTAATTACTTAATTAAGCGGACGTTGAGCTAAGAAACCTACAGGATTAGAGGTGAAACACCCGTCCAACAGACCAAAAATATAATCAGTATAACAGAAATGTATAATCATTTTTACCTTTCTTCCCATTGTCTAAAAACGGTTATGATATGAAGTGCAATACAAAAGAAAACTTTTATAATAATAATAATAATAATATTAATCATCATCATAATTACTCATAATCATAATTTATAAGGACACGTATGACTTATCATCTACTTCTCTCTCTCTCTCGGAAAAATAAAATTTGTCAAATTTTCTCAACTTCTCAACGATATTTTCATCAAAAGGCCAATAACTAGGAAGCTTATAATTATTTATACCGCATCACCGTCAAAGTGCGAAAACCCTTTTGTAGTACATATGGTTTCGACGCTTTAATGATGACGTGTATATGAAAATTTATATAAATAATTGTTTGGGTTGAATCTAAATTTTATTTAAATTTGGTTTTCTTGTTGGGTTTTGGATTGGTATTGTTCAAAAATTTTTTCTTTCTTTTCCACTCCCCTAAGTATATGTTTAGGTTTATTTGAATTTGTTTTGATTACCCTTTTGTCAGGTGTGGTAAAGCCCTTCTGTGTAGATTCTCCCACCAATGAGATGACAGTTAGTCTTTATCCTCCTCAACGGAATTAGGGTTTGAGTACGTTTATAAGGAAAATTTGAGAAATCCGACCCTCAGAAAACTCCCCAGGGAGGCAGATACAGAAATAAATATTTTAGCACAATTTCTTGTGATACTTTAAACAATCCCAGCTGACACCCAGGATCCAAACCAAACAAAATGAACCTGAGTTAGTTAATATAACCTACCATCCACCCCTCATTCAAAAAATTAATTTAAGCTAAATACTTTCGAATTTGGATTTCGAGTCTTGTTAGACATTTCTGCTAAAATTGTAACAAACAAAACAAACTCAACGTTTTCATGTTTCATAGAACCTTCTTCACGAACCTAAGTCAGTCAATCAAGCTCAGAGTTAACCTAACTCTTGCTCTCTTTACAAAATGTCACATCACAAGTTACAACAACATCCTCCTCACCTCCAAAAGAACTGAACAAAACAAATTCAACACCTCTTCCGTTTCCGGTTATCAACAAAACAATAAAACCGGAAACAGAATATTTGATTCAACCCAAAACCAACAACCCAGCCTACGATTTTTGACTTATTTGTTCTTAAAACCCCTTTTAATTGTCTATAAAAATCCTGCTGTCGTCCCCTACCACTCCCAACAGGAGGAGGAATTCGATTAATAAAACAAGCACCAAATCAAACCTCCTCTTCAATAATAAATATTCTTTCAAAACCAGCAGGTCAGTCAAAAAAAATCGTAGACCAGAAACCTGATCGGCTTCACCACCCTCTCTCTCATCGTAACTACAACAAGTTGTCACAACATCGCAAGTTACAACAATAATGAACACTTTTGACCACTTTATATAAAAATAAAATACAAAAAAAACAGTATTTCCGGTTGTTATAGTATTATCTTTGTTTGTTTGTTGTTTAGGTTACTTCATTCTCGACCGCGACACGTTCGAATTTATACAAAAATAAAAATTAAAAATGGCGCTCATTTTCACTTTCCTTTCAAAAAAGTCATTCAACAAAAATTTATGATTTTCCTTTAAGTAGCACCACAATGCAGTTGGTTCAGTAATATCACAAAGAAAATAAAAATAAATTTATTTTATTACAAAAAAAAAATTCCGTTTCTTTCCTTACTTTTTGTTTCTCAATTAATTCATTCATTCAATCAATCAATCATTTCTTAAAGTCCTCATTTGGTTTTTCCAAGTTCCTTTCCTCGACTGACACCACCAAAAGAAAATTTCATTATTTTATTTATTTTTTTAAACTTAAGTTAAATATATAAGCTTTTTTTCTTCCATTTTTGATTCCTTTTATTTTCTTTTGTATTTATTTATTTATCTATCTATTTATTTATTAAGAAATAACTTAACGAAACTATTCAACTGGTTCCACTGACTGTTCTTTCGCGGAGTAATCAGGCGGAGGGATTTTTGTCACTGAAACACTTAACGTTTTCGGGATTTTTGGAAATGAGGGCTCCAGCGGAGGACATTCGTTCGAATCGCTTCTTCTGTCCCAGCTTCCGGTATCCTCCCCGGCTAAACTCCTCACTTCGCTTATCATCGGAACCAAATCCGTTCCGTTCGTTTTCTGTTTGACTTCTTGTATTTCCAACTCGGGAGATAAATTTTTTAAACTGAAACCGTCTTCGTTTGTCCCGCTCCCACTCGTCCCGGCACCGGCACTGCTGCTGCTTGCGCTAACTACGGTGACGCTACTACCGCTTCCTACAGTCGCAGTTTTGGTTCTGTTTTTCACGGGATCTTCTTTCACCTTGAGCATTTTCGCCTGGTGTTCTAGGTACTGTTTCTTTCTCATTTGCATCTGTTGGATTCGCCTGAACTGGGACAGGGTCAGGTGAATCGTTTTCCCGCCGGTCGTCACCTGTACAAGACTTTGTTTCTGTCCTCCCACCGTTCGGTTTAGTATCACCGCTTTCGCTTGATTTGGTTGTTTGATTTGACTTTTGGATGCTAGATTTCTTAAATTCTCTTGGATCTTTGACGTGAGAACGGACGCCTTGCCGACTTGTCCGATTCGAACGGGAGGACTACCGTCGGAGGACACGCTTGTTATAGACACCTCGGGCTTTGGATGAGACGCGAATTTCGAAGATGTTTGAAGTGAGGGCTTCAACAGCGACGTCATTATCCCCTGATTCGGGTTCTGGACTATCGGTTGGATGTTTTGAACGGTCGCTTGGATTTGACTCAACGGCGAGTTCTTCAGGAAACTCGAATACGAGTTCGAGGGCATCGGGGTTAGTGTGAATGGTCGCGAGGGCATGACACTAGTTTTCACTTCCTGGTTACTCCTCGGCTCTGATTTTATTGGTTGCGGCAATATACTTAAACTAGGAGAGATATCCTGGGGTTTCTTCGCGGGACTGTGAACCCCCTCGTAGGACCTAATTCGATTTTGAACACTTGATATGTAGTTAACAGCTTTGGGATCCGCATTTCTCGATATTACTAAATCACCACTTCGAAAATATTTTTCTAACAATATTAAATGTCTGAAAAAACTACTCTGATTTCCGTAAGGCATTTGTAAATTGTAAAATAAATTCTTTGTTTCCGGACTAAACTGTATGGTCGTAGTGCATTTTTCGAAACCCTTTCTCGCGGTTTTGGCGCTTTCGTCCTCCGCGGACGGTTTCAGATCGAAATGAGCCCGCAAAGCGAGTTCCGTTTCCGTTGGAAAACACTGAATATCACCGGTTCGAGCTCCGTGGCGAACATCCTGACCGATGTTCAAATTCCCGAGAGCACCGATGTTCAAGTTGCCCAACTTCACGTGGATCTGAGTCGGATTGACTTCCGTCGTCGACGGAGTGATCGAGACGCCGCCGAAATCCAGGTTTCCGTTTGCCTTTGGAGGTATGTTCATGTGACTCACTTCCTTCAGCTCCTTCTCACTTTTTTCACTTTCGTTCGCTTTGTCAATTTCCTCGATGGAGACGTCCATGTCGTTGTCCGACTTTGAATTCTCGTTCGTGACCGTCGCCGTTGGTTTGGACGATTTCTTCGGCCCTCTCTTCATGCTCTTTCCGTCGTTTTTACCATCCCCTTCCGGTTCTGAATCGGGAACTTCCATACCGTGACATTTGAGAATCCTAAAAATAGATTTTTAAAATCGTTCGATAAATCGTTACGTGGAGCCTTTCGTGCAATCGCTTGCTTTAAAAAAAATTTTAAAACACGAATTCGAAAGCTTTGGCCCCCTTTCTCTTTCTCTTTCCACAATCTCAAATAACCAAAAGTACGAATGAACTTTGAACTCAAAAAAATTTTCTTTATCTGTATGTAATGCAAAAACCGATATCAACAAAAATAGCAGAAGAAAACTGTCGAATGCGCTGACATCTTATCTAATTTTTCTGCTGTAAGAAAGGAGGAATATTTGGAGGAAGTCAAAATTACCTTTTCCTGCAGGTTTCGTAAAACTGTCGATGACTCGAAGACATTTCACTTGGATTCTTACACTTGATCCGAATCGAGGCAAAACAATTGCAGATTTTGCATAAAAATCTATTTTCCGTCAATATGGCGGGTATCTCGTCGGCGCTTAGAGCCGCGTTCAATTCCAAAACTTCAGACGTGACTCTGTACATGTTAACACTGAAACAAAATCCATCGCGGATGAGTGCAAACAGACAGAATAAAACGTTTTGAAAGAGGACCCCGTTGGCCCTGGGCCCTCCACTTACCTCGTGAGACGTTTCTTGCAGATCCCACAACTCATGAAATAGTCGATCCAATAAATGTGTCTGTTGCAAAAAGTCAGCGATTGACCCGGTTGAAGTTTCTCCAGTTTCCCGGCGTCCAATACGACCTTTCGACCGATCGATTTCTTCAGTTTCAAAAATAATTTTCTTCGAATGCTGTGCTGTGAATCTGCGTTGCAGTTTTGAGCGATGCAAGTTTGCTTACGAACGGCTCTCCTCTTGAGGTCGCTTTTCTTGTCTGTGAAAGTTGGACAATTTGACTTCTTGTCAACGTGCCGGAAACAAGCATCGCAAAGGCACGAATCGGCAGTCAATTGAACTTCAGCTGAAAGAGAGAATACGTCGTTTAACCCTGGTACACCACGAGGAAGAGTTACATAGTACTGAGCCCCTGTAGCAGGGCCAAAGACACTTGACCCATCTGTATGTGTCTTCAAGTTCCTTCTCATCCTCCCTATTGATACCCTGCATAGTGTAGATAGATACTCACTGGCTAATATATTTCTCCTCTTGTCGGCATCCTTCAATTGTGCAATGTGACAAGGGGTGTCCAACAAGCCGAATTTTCCAAAGCAATAGGTACACACATCCGAACACATTCGACCCGGATGAATGGAAAACGAGGACGCCTTCTCCGGTATGACCAACGACTTCGCTTTCCCATTTCCGTTTTTGTTATCCTCAGAAGTGCTTTCCTCAGCATCCTGAAAACCACCACCGCCATTAACTCTCCAAACCTTAACAACCCCCAACAACATCTCAATCCCAACACGGCATACCTCTCTCGAGGTGGCTTCTCCTTCGTCGAAATTATTGGAATCGTCCAGCTGTCCGCTAACGGATGAACTGCTGCTGGACGCTTTATAAACCATTTTGACGGGACTCTTGGAACTCCCACCCTTTTTCTCTTGTCTCTGAATTTTGATAACAGTTTTCAACGTTCCGGTGTAACCTCCATTATCCGAATGACTTATATTGTTGTGGTTTTGATTTTCTTTTTTCTTCTGGGCGCTTTGAGCCGCCGCTTTCAATGATTGTAAACCTGAACGGGAAACCAAAAATCATCGTCAGATAATTTCCCCTCTTTCTAGGGAAACTGAAAACCGAAAAACAAAAAGAAAAGGTCTGTGCGAACTCAAGGTCGATTCATTCCAACCCAAAACCTAAACTCTAGTGATTATTATTAACAAAAATATTTATCAAGAACGTAAACAAACCCGAGTTAGGTGATTTTCGAAATTATCATAATTTTTTGTCAGAACTTAAACAACAAACTTAAACCCTGATTCATTGTTTGTTGATTGTTTTGAGGCTCCAACCTCCTCAACGCGACAAGGTTCAGAAAGCACAGAACAAACTAAACACTTGCACGTCGGCACACACCGGACACACCAACCGCCCACAAATTTCAAAAAGAAAAAAAAAACAAAAATTCAAACAGAATACTGGATCTGTAGATTCTTCCACTTACCTAAGGCACTTAAAATCGTTTCCTTTGTCACCAAGTCTTCGGGGCTCTCCTCGATTACGACATTTTTCTTTTCTTTGTCCTCCGTGCTTTTCCGTTCGAGTGACAACCTAATCTTTTCCACTCTCCTTGAGTTTTTCTCATTCAAATAAGGCACTTCGTTGGACAATTTCTCGTCCGTCAGTCCGTCCATTAATTTCTGTAAATTTTCCGATTCCGAATTGGAGCTTTCCATCGATATCCTCCGACCGTTCTTGTCACCGTTGACGAACGTCTTTCCCTCCCCTGCTGCCGCCGCTGCCGCTGCTGCTGATTCCAACTCCAAACCGATCTCCTCCATCAGGTTTTTACCCTTCTTGTACCCGCAGTTGCTCGTCACTATGTTTATCACTCTGGGCTGGACATCGGAACTTCGGTTTTTGGTTGTCAGTGGTTTGCTAGATCCGACGACGATTGTTTTTATGTTATCAGTCTTCAGTTTATTTACATCGCTCATGCTTTTCGAAAGTTTTGGATCCGCGAGATCTTCTGCGGGCGCCGGTAGAGAACACCGACGATCCAAGACTTTCTGAATCGGGTTATAATCGATGGAACTTCTCCTGGCTTTGTTATCCTGTCCGGGATCTGTGATCCGTCTCAGGGGAACGTTTTCGTTCGCCACTTGATTCTTGACGGTTAGATAATTATTTGAATAAATTTCGGGGTTCGAACCCCGCCTCTCGTATATCTTGCATCCAGAAGTACTGTTGACGAATCTCTTGTGAGCCGTTCTCCTCGATTCCATTGTTTTAGTGAACTTCCTCGGTCTCATTTCCCGTCCGTGTCTTCTCGGTTTCACTTCAACCACCTCGTAGCTGACCGAATTCTCCGAAAGGTTTCTCACCCCACCACCTGAGTACTTGCCCTCTTGTTGGGCTTTCAGTGATTTATTCCTTTCTAAAAGCTTATCTATGACTGTTGGCGGTTTCGCCGGTGATATGGATAGATAATCTTTGTGCTTGAGAACTATAGGTGTTTTAACTTCCACTCTGCTTGGTGTCACGCTATACATTTCTGGTTTTCGACACAGGTTCGATATTCTGCGTATGGGCATCTCTCTGAGGATGTTATCGACTTCCTCTTTGATTTTCGCTTTCTTCGTGACTTCTAACACGTCGTTACTCATCACCGCATCCTCCTCCTTCTTCGTGCTTTTCGCTGGCGAATCCCCACTTTCTGACTTGGTCTGATCTAGATCCGAGTCTAATCCGAATTCTCGAAGAGCTGCCTCGTTTTCTTTCGAAAATCTGCAGACGTCGATGGCTCCTTTCACTTTCGGCGACGTGTCGTTTATTTCCATTATGTCTTTCTCTAGTTTCTCTTCTAGTTTTTCCTTTTTCGTGACTAATAGCATGCTGGCTGTTTCGAACGGAGCCAAAGACTCGGAAATGGTGATGGGCTCGCTTCCGAGTTGCAACAAAACGTGAGGACTTTGTTCTAAGACTTGAGTTGATTTGTTAATCCGCTCACAAGAGATCGTTTTAAACAGATTGACGTCTTCCTTTTCGCAACAGGATGACTCCGGCTCTGAAAACGTCAACTCGGAACCTGAACCGTGAATATGGCGGACGTTTCTTAAGGTCCGTCTACGCGTTTTGCGCTGAAGGTTTCTCTCAACTTTAACCTTTCCATCGACTGATATTGAATTGTTTTCTTTCAGTATACTAGGCACGTCGGAAGTTATGTTCTCGACTGAGTTCCCCGTCGAACAGGCTCTTCTCGTTGTGGGTTTCTTATCGACGACTCGAGTTTCCACGTTCGATTTGTTCTTTAACATGATCAAATCACTCACGTTCTTCGCGACAGGTATGCTCGGTATGAAATCCATTTTGGACGCGTTCTGAAAACGATTCGAAGTTTCCCCGGAGGATGGGAAACCACCCTCCAAAGCCTTCTCAGAAGCGATCGTATCCGTGGCTGTATTACATCCTGAATGAGATTTCACGTTGCTTACTCTCAACCCCCCGTTGGAGCTAACGCTGGGACTGATGAGTAGAGTTCCCGCAGTGGTGCTTATTAAAGATGTCGACATGGATTCTGGTCTTTTTAGGAAAATGGCAGTGTTGGCTGAATTTGGGCACGACTGAGATTGAATCACAGTCGCGTTGCTCTGGTATATCAACCCGGACGAGGATACGTTATCCACGTTCTCCTGCGATGAGTAGACGACTTCTCCGTTGGAAGTCTCGAACTTAGAACCGGAACCGTTGAAGCAAACACCTGACGATCGCTGATTACCTGAACCAACTAATCGATTTCCTGAGAGAACTATTCCGCTTGGAGTGACGATTATTTCATTCGAGGGCACTTTGGGACCAAACGATGACACGGAGATTTCCGAATCTTCGGTGAAAGGCAACTCTCTTGGATTAATGGGTATGTTCGAGTCGAAATTTGAATTGACTCCGGAGTTTGAGTTAAAACCCCTGATCAGGGTAGAATTTGTTGCGAATAAATTAAAATTTGGTATTGATTGAACGAAATATGAGCTGCTGAGTTGATTAAAATTGGGCACCGTGGTCGAGATTGTATTCGGAAGCACGGCCGTAGGAACACCATCTTTTGACAGCTTTGTACATTTGCTGAGTTCGACCGTTTTTGGTAGAATCGGTTTCAAACGTTTCGCCGCCTTGATTTTCGGCCCCAACCTTGGACGAACTATCATCACAGACGAATCGTCCGGAGATCTTGTCGTTTCGAAGTGAATCCCGCTTTCCCGTCGTTTCTTTCCCTCCTTCTTCTTTCCGGCTTTCCCTTTTCCTTGACTATGCTTCAACAACTTTCCTCCTCTTCCTTTCGACGTAGATTCGTGTCCGCTTCCGGCTTCTCCTTCTGAAAAGAAATACACGTCGTTTGGCTTGTCATTCCCTTCCGTCTCGGAATCATCCTTTTTCCCATCTTCCTTTCTAACTACTTTTCGTTTTCTCATACCTGCTTTACGTCTCGTCAATGGATCATCGACGTCTTTTACTATTTCGGGTGAATCGGATTTAACTACTGTTACAGATTGACTCTCACCTCTCAGTCTTTCCCTGTTCACTTGATCAACAACGATTTCCTTTGTTATTTCGACTTCTCCTTTTTGGGCCTGTCTCGTAACTTGGCTTTTCTCTGTCAATTTTAATTTCGCCTTTTTTAATTTCTGATTTTTCATTGCTATCGTCGGTCGTATCCTTGACTGATCTTTCATTTTGCTTTGAAACTTTAACGGTTTCTTTATTATCCTCTTTTGCTTAGTCTCGGTTAGATTCTTATCGACGACTTTGATTCGAGGTCCCCGCTTATCCTCGACATGTTTCCCTTTCGAGTCGTTTAATTCTTTATTTTTCTTTGGCCTTCCGCGTTTTAAAAATATTTTTTTCTTGACTGCGATCCCCGTTAGAACGCTTTTCTTTTTCCGGCCACCTTTAGTCACTAAATTTGGACGGAGCAAACTTCTAACGGAAGCGGTATCATCTTCGTTAGCATCGTGCCTCCTAGATGACTTCGCATTCATACTTTTCACAGACATGGCATCATCGTCCATTTCTTTGTCCACGTTCTTTCTCGTTCGTAAAAGCGTGGAAAAACTTTTTACTGAAATATTATCGTCGTCGGTTTCCTTCTCGTTTAATTTCCTCAGTTTGGGCAAAAACAAACCGCTTTTATCATCCACGCTCTCTCCGCCTTCCTCCTCCTTATCGTTCAATTTTTTGTTCCTAGGCAGCGAGGGTGTGTTACGTCCGGTTGCGTTCTCCAAAAGGTCCCCCAGTTCCTTCTCCAAGTGAGCTTTCTTAAACTTCTGCCCGCTCGGCGGAGGCGTTTTCGCCGCTGTTGACTCTTCCTGATCCACGGCTGACCGCCTGGCTCTTTTCGGAACTGGGGTGCTTCGACCGTCCTGTGCATTGCTCCTCCTCTTTCTTGTCATTAGACTTTCTGAAGCTTTTGGCTCGGGACTTGATTTATTGTCGCTATTTGGTGTCGAGTTGGGCTTACGACCACGTTTCGATTTTGGCGTTTCTGCTGATTTCTCGACTTGATTATCTTTTAGATGTTTCATGACGGTCGATTTCCTTTCCTTCGCAGCCATTTCTGAAAATTTTTTAAAATTCTTGTTAAATTATATCAATCAATAAAAATTAAACCAATAAAATTTTTAAATGATTCATAATTTAAAGGGAGGAAAATTACAAACTATAAACTTGATGCCTCATGGTTATTTTGGTTCTTAAATTTTAGTCAAAAATAGTAACAACCACACTAACACATAAACTACTTTAAAAAAACCCATTGTTAGGAAAGAGTAGGGGTTGAAAATAGCAGTAATTCAATGCTATTGGATTTAGAACACCATTACCTATAAAAAAAATTTATTCCTCTACACACCCAAAATTCTAAAAACAAATAGTAACCTATAATTCCTAAAACCTTTATTTTCTAAAAAATTTTTTAAAATCAAAAATTTTTATCATTTAAAATTACAAACTAACAAAGTAAGGGAACCCCATAAATTTAAAAATATCCAAATAAATATAAATTTCCCTTAAGAGAAAGCCCAACAAATTTCCTTCAACAAGGTAATGAAAAATAAATGAGTGGTAAAAAATTCCCTAAATCGAAATCTCACAAAGATAAATGAAGAGAAGAACATGATTTTAATTTACAATGTTTTAACGACAGCTTAATTTGTGGGGTTGTTGACTTGACAGAATGGCAACAAATTAAATGGACTTTATTACATTTAAAAAGTAATTTTATTAAAAACAAACAAAAATGCATAAAGTGTATCTGCTTTCCAAAAAAAAGTGACTATTGACTTAAGGAAAATTGCATTTTAAACAAAACCACACAACTTGGCAATGGATTCATTTCATAGGCCAAAGAAAACCAAATGTCAGTAGGAGAAATTTTCACATACCCATATAACATATATCCTTTCACTTGTGAGTGAAAAAACCACACAAAAAAAATTGAAAAATTGCTTCAAATACACTACAAACTATATTCACTAACCATTACACGAACTCACCATTGACTCATCACAGAAAAAAATAAAATACCCTTTATGATATCCAATGAAACCAATCACAATAGTTACATTTGCAATATAAATTGGTTTATACTCCTTAGAGTTGAAAATTTCAACATTTTCAATTGTACCCATAGAGTAGAATAATAATATTTATTAATATGATTTATAAAAAAATTATATGACATAAATTAATTGTTTTCCACAACTTAAAAATAGTAATAATTCATTCCAAGGTCATTTAAAAGCTACAATCTGCATTTTGGCTCTGATCCAAAAAAATGTTTTCTAAAAAGGGGGTTGGGACTACTTTTTCTTGAAGAACTAGAATAACCAAAGGAAAAGGAACCACAAACTGCTGTGTTGTTAAATATTCATACTAAACGTCAACAGAAATATTGAAAATGCGCGAGCAATGAAAATTTTACCAACAACTCATTACCGTAAAAACCTATTTCTCCGGTTTAAATAAACGACAAGGCAGTCTTCTTATAAAGTTTACAATTCTGTAATTTTACAAGAAGCTTCGACACCAACTTGTTGCTTGGAGAAAATCTCTTTAAATTAACATTTATCCATCTAATTTCCTATTGAAAACGAAAGATAAAAAAACCTTATGTACATATATTAAATGTTTTGCAAATTTCTCCTATCGAAAATGGGGAATTTCTCCATATTTTTCTGGAAAATTAGACGATGACAGTCAACAACCCCAAATGGCCGGATAATCGTCATAAACAAAAGATGTCCGCAAGGAAAGAACTTGATTTTGTGTTTGGTCGTTTGTTTACCTGTACTAACTGTTTCCAATATCCATAATATAACGATTATAGTGTTCTCAGACGTACAATTTTAATAAATCGCGTGTATGTTCACATTTTGCTTTACATTTTCACTGGAAAAAAAACGCTTCAGAAATACCAAAGAACACAAATCACAAAATTTTTTTAGGCTTCCTTTACTTTTCTGAACACAGCCTTCCAAACCGGAAGCACTTAATCGTTCTCACTCCACGCCCTTGCACACTGTTTTTTTATATACAAATACAAAACTAAACTATTTAACAATATAACTACTTCTAAAATTCATCACTTCTGTTACGCATGCAAATTTTACGACGCGTACTCTTTAAAAAGTGCTGCGCCTTAGGTGCCTCACGCTTTCATGAATGTTGGCAGCAACTTTCGGTTTCTAATATGGCGGCCTTCACTAGTAGGGTTTCCAGAAAATTATTCCAACTCGATAACAATTTTGTTAGGAAGATTTTGATTGGATCTAATAATGTTGTCAATGTAAGTGTAATTTCTAATTTTCTTTCAATATTTTTATTGTATAATTGTTTTAAGACTTATTTTTTGTATTAATTGTACATTTGGTTATTTACGTACGCCTACTGGAAAGAGTTTTCACACCGGGAAATTGCTTTTATAGCTGGAAAATTTAATTTCGGACGTATTGTGAAAAATAAATTAAAAGTATTAAGAAATCTGTGAAATTTTACAAAATTTAAATCTTGTGGGAGATCCATTAATTAAATTTTTTTCTTTGTTCAATTAAAGAATCGAAGCAATGGTTTTAAATAAAAACGATTTTTGACTTTATTTTGTTTATTTCGGTCCTTAAAAATTTTTTTAGACTATTATTTTGATTTCATATTAATTAGATAGATGGGACATTTAATATGTAATGAATGTTCTTTAATACCTTGAGTTTTTATATGGTTTTAGAGCAAAACCTTCAAATCCATTGAAACTGTTTTGTTTATCTGTCAAAAAATCAAAATTATTCAAAAATAACTTTTGGGCCCACTCATTTTATTTAAAGCTCATTAATAACTTATCTTGCCTTATTGAATTTGTTTAGTTTTCTGATCATAAAATATCTTTTAAATTCTTCCAATAAATTTTATTTGTTGTTAATTATTAAGTCATTCAGTTTGATTAGGATGGCTTACTATTAATTTAAACAAATAGACTCACTAAAAATTAATTCCTTGATTGGAGTAACACATAAACATTGTATCATTTAAATGATGTGAAATTAGAATTAAATTTCTGCATAATTTGATTGAACTATCTAGATTGCTTAACACTTTTAACTGAGGGCAGTAATAAGGATTTGTTTTTTTGTCTTGTAGAGTACCCGAAGTATTGCTTTCTTTGAACATCTTGCTGAGAAACCAGAACATGATCAAAAATATGAATATGAAGTGACCAATGATCCGAATGAATGGAAATATGTAGAGAGATTAATGCCAATGTTGACGGTTCCCAAACCAACTCCAAAACCAGTTTACCCATCAGGATGGAGACCCATGAAAGGTATTTAGTTTTATTTTGATCTAAAGTTACAAAAAGAAACAAAATCAAAATTTTTAACGTACCCTACAGAACCAGAATGATTCACATGTGGATTAAATAAAAGAACTTTCGTTTGCCCCTCAGTTCGGTTGGATTTTGTTTACTTGGAGCCATTTTACAATAATCAGATTGTTGCTCTCTATTTGAATAAATTATTGCTTCAAACTGAAAATTAAAGAAGTGAAACATAAATCAACTTTTGAAAGAAAAAAGTTTCTTTAATGTTAATGAAAGTATATGTGGGAGAAGTGTTGAAGTGAATTATGTATTTTGATGCCTACATAGAACATTTAGCAAACATTGTTTGTTTTAATATTAATATGTGTCCCAAATTCCTATGTGGTGAATAGTTGATTCTTTTTTATGATGATATTTAAATTTATATGAAAAGGAAAGTTCACTATGATCAGAATTTGTCCCCTTTTTTAGTAAAAATCTGCATTTGTAGTATGGGTGAATTTGGGGCCCTAAATGCCAACACAAGGGGATGTGAATAGATGAAATAACATGGAAGGGTGGTGCAAATAAGGCTGTGGAGCAAACTCACATGTTATTAGTTTTATTTTATACTTTTAAATTAGAGAATAATTTTTCATTTTGGAATTAGGTAATGGTATAATATGTTTTATATATTATTAAAATTTTTATGTGGATTTTCCATGGAGTTGAGGTTCTTGGGGTATCTCAGTTGGTAATTTTTGACCAAAATTTCAGATACTAATCAGGGCCTTGGTTTGGATTATTGAAAAAAAATGTTTGAAATGCAAAAATCAGCAATTTTATGGAAGTTTAAAGTCTGAAGGGGGAGAATAATATATATATTATTAGCCAATTAGATATTCAGGATTAATTTTATTCTAATTCAGACATATTTCATTGAGTTTGTTTGGTTTGGGGAACAGATTTTGCCTTTGTTCAATTTTTAAAATTTTCTATAATCAGTTACTTCTTTCACAAGTAAGAGACTTAACATAACACTGACTGACCAAAACTCAGAACCTTAAGTCCTCAATAATTTAAGACAACTAAAAAAAACAGCAGAATCCATCACTATCCATCTTTTTTTAGTGTGGTGAAGTAAATAATCAAACTAACTTGAAAAAAGAAAGAAAATGTCATTATCCTAACAAGTTCAATAAAAAAAATTAATCAAAAGCCAGCATCATTGAGTTTTTATTTAATTAATTGATTTAACATTGCTCAAAGAATTAATAAGTGACTGAGCAACTCAATAGTGAGGGTTCGATCTGGTATTTTCCAAAACTTTTTTAAAGGTACGGGTTAATTAATTAGTTGGTTGTGTGTTTCGAAATATTAAATTAAGCGATGAAAGGATTTCCCCAACAAGATCGTGCCAAAATGGATGAGAAATTATTTTTCGTTATCATAATAAAAACTCGAATCTAATGGCGAACAATGAAGACGTTAAAAAACAAAATGGAGAGAAAAAATTTTATTAATAATTTAACCCGATTTCTTTTTTTAATTCTTCACTAAACTTCGTATAAAATGTGAAGTAAAGGCTCGTCGAAAGCATGGAAACTCCGTTCTTTTTAAATTAAAAACTGACAAATGCATTTATAAATTTATTTTTTATTATTAATAAAAATCATAATATAAATCTTCATTAGAGATGAATTTCTCACATGAACGGGGACGTAGGCGCTTTAACATCAAGATTTTGGGAAGTGAATTTGTCTTTATTGGTTTTTATGATTCTGACAACGGAATGATTCATTAGAGAGATATTTTGAAGTTATAGATCGAAAGGATATTAAATACCTGGGTCTCAGAAAGGAAATCCAAGATGTCCGCTTGTAATTTTTTTCAAATGATGAATTTCATTTGATTTCGGCTATTTGAATCCGATGTTTGGTTATTGGTGGAATTTTTACGATGAAATAACACCCGTGGGTGAGATATTTTCGGTGAAAAAGTCAAATAAAATTATTTATAACGATTTTTATAAGATAGCTGGGGTATAGGGGCTAAAGTTGTAGAGGAAGGCGGTGAGCGAGGGAAGACGCTTTGTGAGCCGTGATGGATCGCACGTACAATTAAAATTCAATTAAACAAAAAACAACATTCGTGGCCTGGGTATGTGGTTGGATATGCTAGAATCATGGCTCCAGTCAGACTTGAAAGAATCCACCATGATTGACAATATGTTATAAATAATAATTGAGAGTCATCGGGGATTTTTATTAAATAATCTAAACGAAAACTTGAAATCCTCTGTTGACTTAGGGTTTGCTTGTTTTATGTGATGGTGATGGGGAAAGTTTTTTGTTGGATAGACATTCACATTGTTGTTTGCCCTGATTTTGTATTTTTTCATTCGTTTTTTTGGTAAGGGGTTGTATGAAGGACATTAACAAATAATAAAATAAATGGAGGAAGTGAAGGGAAATAATTTCAAAATAGTCTTTTTTTTGTAAAGACTTAAAATGAAAAGGGATCAGGTATATGTACTTATTGTATTCTGTAAATCCATGACCCCAAAAATGGTTTTGTGTCCAAAAAGGTTTACATTAGTCCTTGAATGAGGAAAATCACAATGGCAAAAAACATCTGGTTCCAATATGGAGGATAGATCTTTTAACAATTCAACTGTATAATAATAGCAAACTACAATAACGGAAGTGATTTAAAGGGTCCCTTCATGATTTAGGAGTTTTGAACAGGTAGAAAATTTTTTAAGGAAACTTTTAACAAAGAGTAACGGTGAACAACCTCACCAGTAAAAGATGTGGCTGGAAATGTTGGTGAAAGTCTTTTAAATCAATGCCTTATGCTGTGAAGATTTAATTTTCTGTTAACATTCTCGTTATTTTCTGATAGATTAAGTTACTTTTATGAAAATCTTGACATCAAACTGAGGTAGAGTCAGGATGAGCCGCCACTGCACGAATAGCGATTTCAAACATAGTGAATATCAACCAATTAAGAGTCAAAATCCGGTTTTAAAAATCCTCTCATCCGTGACACGGCCCTGATTAAAATCGCAATTTTTGTTTTTTTTATTTCAATTTCCAATGAACTTTTCCTTTAAATAATATTTGGTTTTTGTTTGTTTGTTTGTTTCAGAGGAATCACTAAAACTGCCTTATTTTGTGGAACGATCCAAAAATCATATGCTCTCCGTTTATCTAATTAATAGAGATAGAGGACAGTTGAAGATCACGAAGATAAAAAGGATCGAAGGCGATATCTGGGCCCTTCACGACGAACTCAAAGAGTATGTGGAAAAGAGTGAAGGAAAGAAAATTGCTTCATGCGTGTACGAGGGCAATAATGTGATAGAGTTTAAAGGAGATCACGTGTATTATGTTGAACAATGGATGCTGAGCAAAGGATTCTGAGGTTCAGGCTCTTGGAATCGTTTTTCGCGGATTCGTTTCTTGAATTCCCGCATTTGTTACCGTATTACATTGTTGTTATTATAGTCTTTTGTATTTTATTGTAGTATTTTGGTGTTTTTTTGTTTGTATAAAACCTAAAACCGTTTTAGATTGGGGTGATGGAAAAATGGTGGCTTGATCATTGGTATGGTTTTGGTTTGTGAAACTTTTATTTACTGTTTAACCTTTTATTAGAGCTTTTCTATCTATTCTAGGGGTTTATCATGATAGTTTACCTCCTATAGTTAAAAGGGGTATTTGGTTTGTCTTAATAATGGAGTTTGAATTTAAATTAGGTGCTTGAGAGCCTTTTTTGAGTAGAACTGAAGTTCTAAAGGGGAGATTAGTATCCATAACTTAGACCCCTTCAGTTTGAGGGATCTTACTGTGGGTTTTCTCGTCACTTTCTACCTACAAGTACCTGAACATTTGCAATTTAAAACTTAAAAGGTCAATGACCCTTAATTTTTCCTCAACTATATTATTCCAAAGGATATGATGGGTTTACTGTTAAGAAAGAAGTAGTCAAATTGCTTTTCCACTACTACTCTCAAGTGGTGGTCCATTCTGATCCTTCTCCAGCATCTCTTCACAATAAAGGACACACCAATGACCCCAAAAACCTGAGTAATTTATTACAAGCTTCTCAGCCTTTTGTTTTATATTATTCAGAAATTTTTCTATGTCTCACTTTCTGTAACTTTATTGTGTTCCTCTTTATCAATTCATATTTCTACAGCATCCCAATTCTCTCTTGTTTTTTCTCCTCTAAAGCTCAGTTCCTCCTTTTGACTAAATTCTTAACCGCCTCTGGAGAGCTATATGTGTCTGTTCCCAGATATTAGCCTTTGGCCTAAACCGACCAGCCGTTTTTCTAGTTCTTAGAAACATGTAGTTAACTAGGGAATAAAAAGATTCTACAGCGACAAAGGTGCCTTCATTACCCACATTTGCTACAGGGTCGGATAAAATCTTAAGGGACTGGCGCTGTCACATAGGTTTTGAACTGGAGTTGTCCTACATAAACTGTCTCGAGATTTACAACCCAACTGGGACTACTACAGAGGGCTTGACTCGGTGCTACTGCTTTCGACCAACGAAGAAACGTTTCTTCTGTACCACGATTTTAATAACTGATCAGTCAAATTGTACGTTGAATATAAAAATACGAATAAACTCACTTTCTTGTACTGATATTATGAATTAACCTAAGCCTCCATGGGCTTGAAGCGGAACTAGGTTTCCTCACACCAGTTTAATACAGCCCGGCTTGAAGGTTTACCCTGCTTTTCAAAATTTTAAAGGAGTTGTAATTGAATACAAATTTCTTAAATTCGGTAACATTTATTGATTACATTCTTGATGAATATTAATACAGTATACACTTTTTAAATAGTTGTGACTTATATCTACTTCCTCTTCCAAAAAAACTCGAAAGTTGGCCTCCAAGTAAAACACAATCCAGCAAAAAGTTTCGGAGACCCCAATTCATGTATTTTTCCAGTGTCCAGCCTACTCATCAATCCACCACGTATTCATCCCAAAGGGTATAGTAGACGACACAAATAGTAACTTGGAAAAAAAAATTGCAAAGAACATTATAATACTAATCTCGAGGAAGAAGAGAATATCAAAAAGACTTACTTATACTATAAATACTTATATGTATGTACTGTCTTCAAGATTCGAAACTTCTTAATACGTTGAGGAGGGGAGATTTTGTTATGTCACCACCGGACAATAGCACTCAGTTTATCTACAACTTTACATATAGACCATGATAGACCATATATATAGACCATTATTGTTACATGTAGAAGTAAGCTTTTCAATTTTCTCATACGAAAGTTATTTTTAACCACACCAAGTATTTTTCATCGAACAAAACTGTGTTGTAAAGCAGATTATGTGAGTCACCGGTGGTACACGCCGTCCTCAACATCTTCATGAACGAATAAATAAAAACACACAAGTCTAGTAATCTACTTATTCTTTCCTTTGTTTTAACATTCACATGTATTACATATCGTTACCTTTAACTTCCTAGGGCAGAGGTCGGCAAAGTACAGCTCTTCTACTCTTTGGCTTTTACTCTTCCACAAAAAATTTCGTACACAACCGTAATATTATTCACTAACTAAATATTATAATAATATAAGTATGACACCAAGTCTTATATACTACTACGAAATTTATTTATGTAAACTTTTTTGCCACACAAGTTTATACGTGATGCTTGCTACAGTACGTAATTCATTGAAAAAAAATTATGCACAATGTCAATGAGTACTTTCAAAAGTAATGCACACTTTCGATTATGAATTCATTATAAAAACAATGCAAACTTTAGTTTGGAATTCATTTCATCATAAATACATTAAGCTAAGACATACAGTATTTAGCAAAGTCAAGCGTACTTTAAGCGAAAACGTCCCAGCAAAGCTTGTCTCAACAGCAGAGCGCTAAAAATGGCTCTTCGAACAAATTTCAAGTTTGTATGGCTCTCTTGAATGACGAGTTTACCGACCACTACTCCTAGGGCGGATAATATATATTATTATTAAATCTAACAGTTCCATTAAAACACTTCATACTGAAAAGGGTTCACTCACAAACAAAATTTAAATCACCACAGTCACAATACATCATTCCACTCCTCTTGGAATTTGTTTAAAAATATTTATAAGACTTAAACCAAGGAATAAAAGTCGAAGGAAACACTCGTTGAGACATAAAAAAAAATTTTTATAATTTCATCAATAGTTATTAATAAAAACTTTTATTAAATCAGAGGTTTATCTTAATATGAACTGCCTTCTGAAAGACTTTGACGCCAAGTGTTCTGAAAGGGTATTTTGAGGAGTTTGACTCTAGTCGTGGGCAAAGCTTGCGTCAGCATTATGAATAATTCATCGATGGGTATGACGGTTATAGGCGTCGGACTCTTTCCTGCCGTTTCGTTTTCCTCTTTCGGAGGCTCTGGTTCCTTTTGATTTATTCTCACAGCAGGCAGTGGAACTGGTTTAAGAACCTACAAGAATAAGAACCCAAATCATAGATGAAGATTCTCTCAAGTTCAAATTTGAATTTAAACGAGTTCAATAAACATACCGGAACGCTATTTCCGCCACTTTTCCTCGATCCTTTCCCCTCGCACTGATCGACGAACAGCTCTGTAACTTTTAAAAGTTCCATCGTGACCACCCAAACGAAATGCGTTAGGTTTTTCCATAACTTAAACGTTCCTGAGAGGATGATGTTGTTTGTGGTGGCTGACTGTAACGCAAAAACGAAAAGCAAATTAATATACATTTCCACTCTCTCTTAGCACTAAAAAAATTTCGATTTTGATTACTTCTAGGTTATGTCTACCTGAGTCACGTATGTGGGAATCAGCAAAAGTCGTTTAATGTTTGTGCAAGAAGCCAAAGCTTTTTCGAAACCAGGTCTCACGTCGAAATTGATCAGTTCCAATTGTATCAAACTTTTTAACTTGCTCATTTGATAAATCATCTCGTTTGTGGAATTATTCCATGGCCCTTTCTCTAATCTTATTCTGAAAAATTTTCAAACCAACACATAAATTAATAAGAACTCTTCAAAGAGTATAGCAAGGGTGACAGCAAATATCTGCTACGATTATCCCCCCTCCTCTCATCAACAAAATGCCCTGCAAACCTTCCTAACATTACTGAATTGATAGAAATTTGCAGTGATATCGCTATCACCATGTTTTTATACTATTATACAGTGAAAAGAGAACCGAAACATCCCTCCAAGCCTCCTGTGTAATATCTACTTCTATACAGTGGAACCTCGGTTAACAATTGACGTGGATAATTGTGTCTGTGGATGTGAATGTTTCTATTCAAATATTTGTTTGTATGAACAACAAAATTTAAATATCACGAGGGGGCATCAGGATTTTAGAAACGCTAAGATGAGGTATGGCCCCAAATTGGTTGTGAACCACTGTCTTAGTGTTGTGTCATCACAAATTTTTTAAAAATTGCATGCCAGACATTATTTGTGATTTTTAGTGCAAAGATGTAAAAAAAGTCCCTGACGAAAAGCTGCAAGAGAGCTTCTGTTAGCCATTAAATTAAGTCTTTTCTGATAATTTCAAATGTTGACAATTTTTTTCGGGACAGGTCGTAATTTATCGTATTTTACATCAATAAATACAGTAAAAATTTTTTTGCCTTACGACTAAAGACTTCTCCGGAACAAATTATGCGAGGGTCCACTGTACTATAAAAGCTACTTCCGGTTTTATAGAACCTCTTATTGTAAAAAAAACATACCAAACAGAATATAAGAATACAAATAATTCAAAAAGTAAAATAGACGAGAGACTGATTATTCTGTAACATCTCACAAAAGTAGGAAGAAGCCCAGGTGCCCACCTTCTCAAATTTGTCAGTTTGGCGATGACGTCCGTGGGAAACGTTTCCGGCAATTCGGAACACTCTCCCAATTCCAACGCTTCCAAATTGGGCAATTGTCCAATGTAATGAATATCGCAAGTATTCAGATTTTTAACAGAAGTGAGAGAAAGCGTCTTCAAAGTTCCCGATAACTCCGTTAAAGATTCCAGCGACCCCGTTAAATGAAGCCCGAAAAAACTTTTCAGTCGGAGTTCCCTTAAATTTTTCATTAGCGGTACTCTTTGTAAAGACAATTTTTGATTTGATACTTGATCCCTGCAACAGAAAATCAAAAGAGAGGTCAGGAGAAGCTAGAAAGCGACCCAAAGCAACACACCCGACCCTTGAAAGGAAAAGCGGGAAAACTCACTTGACGCCGATCATTTGGGCGTTGAAGACTAACAGATGAGGGCAAGCTTCCATGATTTGAAGTACAACGTCCACCGAACATCGACACATGTCCAGTCTCTCGAGGCATTTCACCGTTGATATGTATGTCGCGAACATCGCCCACATTTCTTCGGCATCGTCTAGACTCATCAACATTTTCCGGAGATCGAGGTGTCTCGTGCCGTGACGAGACAGCGAATCTGTGAATCCTTTCCAGTCGGAAACTTGAGAATTTTTCATACGAACAGTTCGCCACTGAAAAGAAAATTTATTCCAATTGAAATAAATTGACCAATTCATAGTGACAGTTAACATAGTGTGATTCAGTTTTTGTTTTTGAGGTGAAAGGAAAGAAGTACGAAGACCTACTTCTCCTGAACAACATATGAAACCTCATTTTTGGGCACCACTTGGAAAAAGGTTATTTAAAAATGGCGCTCATGATATCATATTATCTACAAACTCATCATTTTTAACCTAAATTAATAAAATATTTATTATTTAAGTTATTTATAAAATAAATAAACAAAATGTCATTAACGTTTTACTAAAAACAAAAATATTCCAGTCCATCAATTAAGGTAAAATTTCCATTTTACAAGCTTATCACACAAAGTTCTTGCGCCATTTATCTACAAAATTTATTAGTATCATGAATATTATTATTTTGGGTATGGCGCCAAACTCAAATGTTTGTAACAACAAAAGAATTAACCCTACCCGGATCATGTTTCGTCCACAATAAAACGACTAGAAACCCTTTATGGTTGACAATCAAGCTCCACTTATAATAAGACTCCAAACACTCTTCTGTGAATTATTCTCCTAAATGCTGATCACGGCCAAGAAGGATTTATTTAACTAATAAATCCTTCCATTAAGGACCAAACTCTACCACTGACAAACAAAATTCTCTCCGAATTCATGTGATTTCCGTGCGCACTTTTTTTTAAAAACAAAAAACTGTTCAGCAACTTGAATTTTAATGATTTTGTTGTATATCGATTTTTCACGCATTGCGCGTGCGCATGCGCACACATAATAGGGGGAACGCAACTGAGGATGTTTACACCCCTAATCTGAATTAAGATATAATTCTGGAACTTCCAGACTTCGGCGTCGTTATAACCAACCACCGACAGAGCTACATTGCTAGCATTAATAACAGCCCGTTTTTAAATTTTAAACCCCTGCTAACCACCACCTGCCCTAAATACTAGACACTTTGCAGCTGGTCTAGTTGTGAGAAGCATTATGACTGGGGAACAGAGTAGCGTCTTTATCCCTGGCGCGGTTATGTAAGCCAGGAGTGATAACAGTCTGGCTATCTCAAGACTCTTGCTTTAAGTTCAGATTCAATTTTTAAGTATAGGTATTAAGTTTAAGTAGGATTAGACTCAATAATTATGTCAATTCCTCGGTTACATATCATTTGATAGAGAATACTAACAATTGGTACAGCCTAATTTAAGCCAATCTTAACAGCCGAAAGTCTTCACTTGGTCGACACAATATTTATGCCAAAAACAGCCCAAAGGGGTGTCAAAAAAATAAAACAACCTGGCAAAACGGTGTCCAAAATCAATCTTTCGTCTTTTTGGTAACAATTTTGAACTTTGGTACTAATATTATAAACATATATGATTGTTATTGTACATAAAACCCTGCAGTACGATGGGTGAGTTGACTTTGGGACTAAAATAAATACTGGGACATGATCCAAGAAAAACAACCAAAACAACAGAAAGCTATTAAAAGAGTTCATATGTTACAAGGAATTATTAAAATAAATAAATAAATAAATAAAAGGAGGAAAATCATTACCCCAGCCCACCCGCTTCCTCCCTGTAAATGGACATAAACTACAGAAACCCTCGCATACCAAAACGATACTTACAAGAGATGAATGACTCGCGAGATCTCTCCACAGCCTGCATACGCGACCAGCTCTCAGGAGTTCTTGAACTTTTAGGTACTGGAATACATTGAGTAATGCGGAGTAACTGAAATTAATCAAACAATCAACTCGTTATAACTTCCATCCAAAAAAAAACAAACAAAACAAAAAACAAAAGCGCAAAAGACCAAATTTGATCCTTTCCTAGAAATAAACTTCTGTAAACATTAACAATCGTGTGCAATTCATAAAACCAGGTCGGGAGGATGAATCAAAAGGCACAACAAACCACACGATCCTCGACTTTTGTCAACCACCAACCTCCCAACCAAAAAATCCAAGTCGAAGAATCGTGTGGCCGGAAGCCCACAATAAAAGGAACCGAAAAGGATGAGAAAGAGGTCTCTGAATCTGTCCCAATCAACTGTACACCACCGTCGAAAACTGAAAATTTAAATAAAAATAGAAAAAAAAAACAAAAGAATAGAAAGATCAAAACCAAAATCCACCGCCCATTCATTAAAACGATAGTAGCTGACACAAAAGATGACTGATTTCGACACCTCGCCAAACTGTGACCTATTCTCAAAATCTGATGACCGTTCATCAGCAACAGAACCAAACTCAAAAAAAAATCAAAATAAAAAGTTCAGAACTCTTCATCAAATAGACCACAGTCATGTCCGTCGGGTGAACAACAGTCTTTCTTCTAATCTCTTAAAATATTTGTGGCGGCTACTAATTTCCAAACTTTTCTTCTCTCTTTTTCGAAAAGAGAATCATTAAAAACAAAATGGAAAACCAAAATAAAGGTATTCTACGGATGACACAGAGCAAATTATTATATATAAAAATAGTAATTGAAGAAAAAAAAGCAAAACAAAAACCAAAATTAAAAAGTAAAAACAAAAACAATCGATCATCTTTTGTGGCAGGATCTGAAACCTTTGACGGTTTCGAGTTATCGCCAGTTTTTTTGCCTCCCCCACAAACCCCACTCACCCAATGCAGATATTTCTCATGAATTTTTGCATTGATTCGTTGTTGCCTCCATCTCCCGAAGGTGATTTGCTTGTACTTTCTATTTCTTTTCTGGAAAATAAAAAACAAACAAAAAAACAACTTTTAAAACGAAAACCAACGCCGAGATCAGCAAAAATCAAAAACAACATTAAAACAACCGGAGGAGGTGAATGAAAGCAACCCAACAGCAAAAAAACCCAGAAACTGATCAAAAATATATAAACAAAGCACAAGATAGATAAAAATACAACAAAAGAGCAAGAAAAAAAGTTTCCGGGACAAAACAAAAGGCCCCATTTTCCATCTTAGAAAATTTTTTCCCCTTGTGAACTGCCACTTGTTCCAAAGCGAGACTGGCTTTAAAGGGGTTTTACCAGCAGACCCATGGGCCCGAAAAATGGATGAAGGATAACAATATTGATAATAAAATTACCCAAATGACCTCAATATAACTCCAAATAAAGCAAAAAGGGCCTAGAATATTAGAACCTGAAAATACAAGTGCAGCGGGTGTGGGGAGTGAAAACAGAAGTCATACTTGTAGGGCAATGGTAGGTGCATTGGGCCTTAAGCCCCTCAGCCTTCCCAATAACTTGGCAGATATACCTGGTCAAGCAAAGGATTGGGTAGTGCAAGAAATTGCGCTAATGGGACAGCACACATTTTCTGGAAGGTGAAGTAGTAAGAGAATGAATCCACAGAACAAGAAAACAAATAAACCGGAAGTCACTAAAAAATCGAGAACAAGAAAATCAAAACAAACCAAAATCGGTTACACTTCTTCCATCTCCAATAGCTGACGAGTAAAACTTTCTAGATTGGGACCAAATGGAACATGAGAACAGAGAATGTAAACAAATAAAATGGATCCCAAAGTCCCTCAACAGAGTATGATCGATAGAATGAGAAAGCCTGACGCCGAAAACCTAGTCGAGAATAAACATGAAGAAAGGCCTTTAAAGCACATGGGCCTGCAGTTTCCTCTGCAGGGATAGAAATATTAGGACTACCGGAAAGTTCTGTCAGTGTTTTACTTCTGGCTACAACAGTGAAAAGGCTCGAACTCTCATTTCGCCAGCCATTATCTTCTGCGCCTTCACTATACACTTCCAATAAATGTCGGTACCATTTAACCTGTGCAAAATATCGTTAAATTAATATAAATCGCTGGTGTAGAGTGCTTAATTAAAACAGAATAACGCAGTAATACACAATTAGGGGTAGTAACATTCTGTTAAGGCGATAACCACCTTGTCAGCTAAGTCAGTTTAGTTCTTTTTGTCCATTGCATCCAACAACGTGTAATTATCTTACAATACAGTAGCCTAAATGAACTTGTAAGTCGCCATTGGGAAATACTAACACGAATCACAGTATAAATTCATTTTCTAGGTCAGTATATATATACTTATAACAAAAACAGAGCCAAATATGCTCGAAACGTGTCTAAATTTGTTGTAACATAATTACATGGGACAGAATTTTCCGGTAGGCCTAAAATATACTAACAAAAAAAGAAATAAAAGAAAAAGAAACCACAAAGGCCAAGAGAACCGATTACAATTCCTTTCATCCACCTCCAACAGCAAGAAATACAACAGATACTTACGGCATTTGATCGGTGGTTTCACTTCCGATGGGGAGATCTGGTTGACTAGAGACAGCCGTTGCCGACGAACCCGGCAAAGGATTAACAACTATATGCTGGGAATTGGCGGGCTCCAAGGGAACGCTATCCCCTGGCACAAAGGGAACTAATACTACTCCGGAAGCATTTGCGGCAGGTTGTATAAACGGATTACTATGCAAGGGAGGGCCTTGAATAATGGTCGACGTCGGAGTCGGAGTTATTATGGTGGTTGTTTGAAAAGGTTCCGCTTTTGATGGCGACTGACTTTGAGTGCTAGCGACCGAGAGAACGTTATTCTTTGGCACGACGATGTACCTTTTGTTGTTCATATTTACAAGGGCCTGGGGAGGAGAGGTTGTATCCTCCGGTTTCCCCTGATAGCTTTTGGGAATGGAAGGAGATCGGAAGAGGGAATTTGAGGGCGGGAGCCAAGTCGACGGCGATGAAGACCCCCCGATCACGGATTTCCCACTCGGCAGTTTGGGACGTATGACCTGTGGCATTCGAACGGTTCCGGAAGCCGTTGCCGTGGTCGGCGATGGCGCCAAACCCGGATGAATCGGTTTCGGAGAGACTATGGGAGGATTTTTATCGGTCACCACCGCAGGAGTTATGTGCTTAACTAAATTTTTCGACTTCGTCTCGTTGGCCTTCGTCTGACAATTCTGAAACCAAATCAAAAACATCTTAATCATCCAAAAACAAACCTCAACAGAGAAAATCAAATTGAAAATTAAACAAACCCTCACCTTGCAAACATATTTCTGAAGTTGACGGTACGAAGGCGTTGGCGCCATGTCACAGCATTCGGGATGGTACAAACAGAGGCAAACGCTGCATTGAAGGGTGGGGATCAACCCCATGGCCTTCGTGCACCTAATCGTGCAGGGATTCATTCTTCCTTCTTCACTTACGCTTCTAATTAATTTAACAATACACACAGCTTGACAAAGGATCGTTTTCATAACGAATAAAATAAGTTAGAATGAATAAATTACATAAATAAAATAAATAAGCTTTTATCCGTCAAGAAACAAACGAAACGTTTCCTCAAATCAAAAATATTTTTGTTCGACCTGTCCCAATGACACATACATAAATTATTTATATTAACCAAACCTCTAAATACTCTCTCGCTTAGTGCGATTCTGATTTAATTAATCTCAAATCGGATGTTTTCTACATCTCACTATCTTCCTTCAAGAAACCTGGGAAACATAATTGTCATAATGACTAAACACTATTGTCCCCTATGTCTAGTGATTCAAATGTATCATTTCGTACTCAGACTTCCGAGGCAAACAGACTGATTCATCGATAGTGTTTTGGGCTGGAATTAAGAACTGAGTCAAATGATTCATCCTTTTCCAATAGCCGTCTTTGTCTACTTGTTTGATTGAGGTTATAGTCATTGGAGAGGGCTTTTACAGACTCATTCCCCTCAATGTCGAAACAAGTCCCAATGCTGTGAAACTTGTACTCGAAACTGATTTTTAGTTTTTATTAAAAATGAACAAGACAGTTTCATTTCTGATGGGGATTTTGTCGATTAGACTTCATTTCTGGCCTTCAAAAATGTGCAATCAAGCATCCGAAAAGGCTAAAGTCTACTTTCCAACTCTACTCCAAGCTTAAAAGGCTTGGTAAAAGCGGGTTGACTCTTAAATACGTTCTTCACCCAACAGGATATTTTATAGTTATAGTTATGGTTGAGTTTTAATTCCGCTTCTCACCCTTTTTGGGTATATAACAGGGATGGGACGAGGATTTGAACTCGGGACTATAACTTTTAAGTCTGGCACTTAACCACTACACCACAGACCTCCCGCACCCAACAGGGTATTAAGGAGGGCTTCCAACTTCCTTCCATTACTTCGCTAGTCAGGCAATTTGAGAGCTAAACCTCACAATTATTTCCCACACCCAAAACGAGACTTATTTTTCAGTCCATCCCCAATCTTTGTCTAAAAATATTTCTGATTTCTCACGACAGAAACGTTTCCTTCATTTCAAGACCAAAAATTATTTTTAAGCTGATTTTAATGAAACCACTGTGTCATCCGTATTCAATCCCCAAATAATAAATTCTCGATGAGAGCGGTGTGTCGTAACAAGAACAAAAAGACAAAAAATTCGAGAATTTTCTCACTTTCAACTAAAATTAAGTAGGATGTAGTTGAGAAGTAGATTAAAATTGATATCCGGAAACGGAAATGGAAGGATAACTGAAGACGGACAACGGGATATAAGGTTTAGATCAAAGGATTCAAGCTTTGAGGTTATTACCAAGTCACAAACTCAAATCGAATTCGTCAAATGACAGACTTCGTAATAACTCCAACCGGAAAGAAAGCGGGGAAAAGGAAAATTTGAGTTTGGGGAAGGCCAATCAGTCCTTGAGCCAGTGATTGAGTTTACACCTCTCCTGACAAAACCAATAGGCTAAGCCAAGGACTGATTTCTGTTGGTAGATAAACTACTGTCTAGCTACTGTTGCAATGCGAGCATTACAAATTAATTGCAAACTTTCAATCTCAACACCAAATGAAAATCATTTCAAAAGCATACTTCTCTTCATCGAGGTGACTCCATGATAATGATTCGTTGCTGGAACTTTTGTTGCTGCCGCCATTTGGACTCCAGAGAGGAGGCAACATTCCCATTTCCAAATCTCCACCTTCGCCTTTGCCCAATCCTCTCCCATCTTCTTTGTTATTGTTCTGTGGTTTTAACGATTTCTTACGAGGTGTTATCTTTCTTTTAGGTCCAGACGGCGCATTGGGATGCGGTTTTGGTCCTTCCAACTTAGGAATTATCATTTTTGGTGACTTCCGATCTGCAATCGAGTGGAACAAATTCATTGCCTGTCCCATTCATCAAACACAAAATCAATTTCCCCAACTATAAACTATAACTCACCTCCATTTACAGCTGCTGGAGATTTCTTCAAAGCGATTTTCGGAGTTCCTTTGTTGAATTTAAGTACAAGTTTCTCTCTTTTAGCTGGAGGAGGTTTTGCTGCCGGTTCTTTGGGAGTTTTCACGAAATTCCGCAGAGGCATTGGCTTGGGCGAATCTTTCGCTGGTGATGGATCTGTTGAAGATGTTTCTTTTGCGGGCGTCGGTTCGGCACTGGCTTTTTCCAGTCTTGCCCTCGCGGCTGGAGAGGTAAATGGTTTAGGTGCGGTCAGTTCCAAAGGTGAAAATCCTCGAGTTCTAGCATTTCTAATTGTTTCAAATTGTGGATCAGCTCCCAATGGCTCTTTGTAAAATGTGAAGTTTTCTATAGTTAAACCGGGTGTCACTAAAACAAAAAGAAAAGCCCAATTAATATGGCATCTTTTAAAATATTCAATTTCAGAGGAAAGAATCCTAGAAAAGTGGGAAACAAGTGCCAAAATGAAGCAGTTTCAATAATTTACTGAGAAAACTTACTTTTTTCTGATACTTCTCGCAAAGATCTTAATTTTTTCCCAGACGGATGGAAATAATAAACGTCTTTGCTGATTCCATCCTCTCTGGAAGTAATGGCCCTAGTGACAACCTCTCGTTTCCAACCAAATTCAAACGGTACTAAATATTTTGGATTAGATAAATCAATAGTCGATTTTCTTGATCTGAAATTAATTTATAAATTGTAATTTTGTCAAAATGACTTTGTTTATTTAAAACTTGATGTATATCCTCAAAACTGATACCTACCCTCGAGATGCGGGACTGCCAGTTCTACTTCTTTTGGTAAAGCTCAATACACTTAACTGAGATGCCACACTCAAAGCAGGACTGCTGCAGTGACTTGATAAATCACTTTCCTCTACATCTTTTCTTTTTCGTTTTGAACTTGGAGAAAGCATTCCTTCAGGAGCTTTGCTTACAAATACTTCCATCTCCTGAAGTTCATTTTCTTCCTTTTGCTGTAAAGTTTTTACAACTTCCTGACTTTGTAATTCTTCAGTAACAGCTGGAAAGCCCTTAAACTCTTCCTCTCCCTCCTCAACTTTGAATGATTTGTTTTCCTCAGGGCTTGTTTCAGCAACTTTACCATCTGTTGGATCACTAACATTTTCATTTGTGTCTACTTCCATTTTCATTGCAGGTTCATTGCAACTCTCAGTCCCAACTGGTGCAGGTTCCTCTGATTGAACATTTTCTGCAAGAACAATATTAATTAAGATTAAATCTTCCCTTTTGAAGTGAATACTTACAAAGATAGGTTACTCCTTACCTTGTACATCACTGACTTCTTCATTATTTATACTACTGGGATTTTTTTCATTGGGCTCTTCTGCAGGTACATTACTATTATCATCAGTCACATTATTATCATTTTGTGCACTACCCTCAGGCACTGCAATGTCCATTTTTAAATCTTCACTACTGTCCTTATTACTTTCATTTGGCATATTTTTATCATCACTAGTGTCCTTGTTATTATCATTTAACTGTTCACAACTATTGTCTACAGACATATTATCATTTTTAAGGTCCTTACTCACTTCAACTTCATTTTCAGATTTAGTATTACCATTAACTGCTAACTCCTCTTTTGTTTCATTGCTATCAACAATTTTCTCTTGACCCCCGTCAGAGGTATCCATTTTGAAATATACTGAAATCACCTAAAAATAAATAAATTCACTATATTAAATGAAAAATGAAAGTTGGGACAAGTTTCAGATGTAATTATTTGAAATACAACTGATAGCCTATATTGTTTGTATATCCTTGTTCATGGATTATCGTCAAAAGGTCAATGATGACATGAAACAAGCACAAAAAACAATGAGACTTTTATATTGAACAAATTTCATGTTACTGATGAGAGAAGTAGAAACTAAAACTAATTAGTGCTACTTTTAAAAGATAAAATACATCATCTTGGTTGATATTTGTTCAATTATTGATCCATTTTCTCCACACATATGAATAGGTGAATGGGTTTTCCCCAGCCCAACACCAGAACAACATCCAAATCAAACAACTCTGTAAAAAAAAACATTCCCTGGCATGCTTCTGAGTCTAGAATATGGAAAAAACTGCTAGAAAACGTGCACTCACGGTAAATGATTGCAGAAATGCTTCACCATTTTCTAGACAATGAAAAGTAATTAATGTACATATTTAACTGCAAATGTGAATTTTCAAACCATAGCTTTACCTTATATAAAATGAAGAAAAATTGTTCAAATGATTAGTTAACAGTTAACTAAGCAAGAAAGTGGTTTTATAATAATATATCCAAGCCAAAAACTCACCTTTTTTTAAAAACCTGAATTATGTAGAAAACACTGAAAACATCCCAACATGAAATGGCTTCTCTAACAACAGCCAATCACAAGTCAGTTTGCTACAAATATAGTGGGGAGACGGTAAAACTCAAACATAAATTAGCAGACTTTCCTTCTTTTGAATTTCATTTTAAGAAATATAACCACCGGCTTGTCTTTTCCTTAAAACCTTTTACCAAAAAGAGAAATTAAACAAGCGATTCATTTAAAGAGACGCACAAAATGAACCGCGGAAATTCTCTAGCAACTGCGCTGTTGCAATTTCTGGTTGATCAATGAATATTGACCATGGAGTGCTAAAAAAATTGAACAAATTGATTTTTATTTTCATTTTTTTAGACATTTTTGTTTTGTTCATGTTTTAAACTGTTTTAGTCGAAAGAAACATTTCTAATAATTTTTGTTTAATATTGTTGTATATGAATATAAAAACGTGACTTAGGTTTCATCAATAATGGTAATTGTCTGAAGTTATTGCAGTTAAATAATTTTTATCTAAAAATGTAATTATAACTATTTATAGTTTATCTGTCAAAATATAGCGCAACTTTTTATATTCCAAAATTAAAAAAATAAGCGTACGTCCATTTGTGACTACCTGGCAACAACGCACATAATCAACGTCAATAGTTCACTCTCGGTGGCATAGTTCTCTCTTTTCTCGAAACGTTAAATATGGCGTCCGGGGTATGTAAATAAATATCAAAAGTTATCCGAATATTGCCTTTGCATCGGCTTACTACTGACACAAATTATATTTTTAAGTTTAATAAAAATGTGTACAAATTATTTTTTCTTTATTCTAGACATTGTACACCTACCCGGAGAACTTCCGTGCCTACAAAATCTTAATCGCAGCTAAGTATTCGGGAGCTCACGTGAAAGTTGCTCCTGACTTTGTCTTCGGCGAAACCAACAAATCAGATAAATTTCTGAAGAAATTCCCCCTGGGAAAGGTATGTTGATTGACTCTTAAACGCAAAAGGTTCATTAATTCCGATTTAAATCCGGTTTGTTAAACTTAACCTCAATTTGTTGGAACCCATATTGAAATGTTTATTTGGATTACATTACCTGTGGCCAAATCGGGCAATTTTCGGATTTTTTCTTGTAATTTGGGTTTAAGTTAAGCAAAGGAGTTGTAGGTGGTTTGTTTAACCGTTTCAATAGGACTTTGG
Organism: Columbicola columbae; assembly: GCA_016920875.1. Classification (NCBI taxonomy): domain Eukaryota; kingdom Metazoa; phylum Arthropoda; class Insecta; order Psocodea; family Philopteridae; genus Columbicola; species Columbicola columbae. Next base: position 14,038,753 of record JADMLL010000007.1, read on the forward strand.
TAGGCTATAAATGAGAAGTTGCCACTTGTTGAGATGTTGGATATTAATTGCCATGTCATAAATGGTTTTCGCCGATCGTCTTAAAAAATTTTTTTATTCAACTACCAGCTTATTTTAAATTTAAATAAAATTTGAGAAATAGTTCTGTTCAGTATGGTTTGGGCTAATTTGGGCTTATAGTATGCCAAAGCTATCAATTATAAGTTTTAATGTTACCAAAGAAATAGTCTTTCCTCCTTTTTTAAAAGGAAAAAGAAAAAAAATTTTAGTGAGTTTGTAGGTAGGCCAAAATTTTTGTAGTTCATTTTAGCAAAACGATAAATGTTAAGTAAGGTAATAAATAAACTTGTTGGTAGTGACATCATTTAATGGGCCAAAGCCACATCATCTTATTTGTAGTAGTTGCCAGTTTTGCCAACATATTGTTCAAATATTTGAAAGATAAAAAAAAAATTTTTTTAAGACTGGAAAACCTTAATGAACTTGTTCACATTTTATTATAACTGTAATTTTATGTCTTTAGATGGAAAGAGTTTACCTGTAAAAATTTTTCCCCTCATTTTAAATTCTGGTTGGAATTAAAACTTTACTTTTTCCAGTTTTTGAAATGGGAAACATGATATGATGATATGAAGCTTATTATACTTTCTGACACCTCATATGAAAGCCATTGATTTCAAATTGCTTCTAATTAATCTGATTCTATAAAATTCTTGTTAGTTAAAATTTATGATCAATTAGTTCAAAAGTGTTCTCATGAGAAACTTAATTTTTTTGTCGCAGGTTCCAGCCTTTGAGTCAGATGATGGGAAATTATTTTTGACTGAAAGCAATGCCATCGCCTTCTATGTGGCTAACAAACAGCTCACTGGAGCCACTCCATTAGATGAAGCTTTAATTCTTCAGTGGTTGAGTTTTGCCGATTCTGAAATTCTACCTGCATCATGTGCATGGGTATTCCCTGTTTTGGGAATATTACCAATTAACAAACAGGTTTTTATAAATTTTTCCTTTCTTTGTACTTTCATAATAATAACAGATTTTTTAAAATTCAGGTCGTTAAGAAAGTGGTTTTGATTACAGGCAACTGAACGAGCTAAGGAAGACATAAAAGCAGCTTTGAATGCTCTCAATGCTCACCTACTTCATAACACATACCTTGTCGGTGAGAGAATTACTTTAGCTGATATTTGTGTGGCTTGTACATTGCTACACCTTTACCAAAATGTTTTGGATCCCAATTTTAGGTAGGATTTGATTGTTTTTTACACCTCTTACCCCCTTCCTATGCTTACCACAGGGCTTTATATTATTAAAGCTTTTGTAAATAATCATAGGTAGATAAAAATTTTCTGGGACCCATTGCTATGCCTAATTTTTTCTCTGAGGTCTAGCCAAGTTAGCCTAGATACATTTTTTCTTCTTTTGTTGGAACTCGTAATGTGTTGAGGTTTCTCAGAATCATTGCATTTTAACATCTTTTAATGTTGGTGATTTTAATGAAATTTTTCAAATTCTTTTGCAGAAAACCTTTCCAAAATGTTAACAGATGGTTTATGACAATTATCAATCAACCTCAAGTCAAGTCAGTTATAGGAGAAATCAAATTATGCGAGAAGGTAACAGAAGCTGACCCTAAAAAGTATGCTGAGCTTCATGGAAAGGGTAAGCTACTCAACTCCCACTTTGATGTGTGATGTAAAGCGTTAGGGAAATAGTTAAAAAAGTTTATTTCTGACTTTAGCTGGCCAAGGGAAAGAGGGAAAGGATGCTGGTAAAGAAAAGAAGAAGGAAGCCAAGAAGGAGCCAACACCCAAAAAAGAAGATAAGAAACAGGAAGAGGAAATGGACGAAACGGAAATGGCTCTCGCTGCCGAGCCGAAATCGAAGGATCCGTTCGAAGGAATCCCCAAGGGCAATTTCGACATGGACGATTTCAAGAGATTTTATTCGAACGAAGACGTAGATAAATCAATTCCTTATTTCTGGCAAAAATTCGATCCCGAGCATTATTCGATTTGGTTCGCCGAATATAAATATCCGGAGGAATTGCAGAAAGTCTTCATGAGCTGTAACCTCATTACTGGTAAGGATGTTAAATCGAGCTCACGATTTTAGTTTTGATGGTTTGTCTGAGAATAAGGTTTTTGAAACGAAAATTTATTTTTTAGGTATGTATCAGAGACTCGAGAAAATGAGAAAGAATGCTTTTGCGTCCGTTTGCCTTTTCGGTACCGATAACGACAACACAATATCTGGTATCTGGGTTTGGAGAGGTCAGAACTTGGCGTTTGAAGTGAGTATTCGAGTTTGTTTTGCATCGGTTTGAACTGAATTTGATGGTGATTAGGAGTTTGAAAGTGGGAAGCAGATTTTTTGAATGTAAACATTTTGTTATCTATCATTTTAGCTAACACCCGACTGGCAAGTTGATTATGAATCCTACGAATGGAAAAAATTGGATCCGAAAGACCCGAAAACGAAGGAACTTGTAGAACAATATCTGAGCTGGACTGGAACTGATTCGAAGGGTAGAAAATTTAATCAAGGAAAAATATTTAAATAAAAAGAAATACAGAGATTGTTTATTTTACGACTATATTTTTGACAAAAGTTTGACTTTTTATTTGGGTTGTTTTTTTTATTTAATTTATTTCTCATCCCGATGCAATTTTTTTAATCTTTGTCAGTCATGTCTTTCTCTTTTTAAATAAATCTTACCCTAGTCTGCTTTATATGGGAGTCCTATACTAGAAGCCATTTTAGTTTTTATTATTATTTTTGTAATCGAATGAAACCCGTGAACTTTTTACGTACTTATTGAAATTGAAAGAAATGAATCGTGCTTCGAAGTCGTGGATTAATTTTAGTCGTCTGCTTTAATTTTGTCGAGTTTTTTATTATCAAAGATTAAGAGATTTTAATGCTAACCGAAACTTGGGGCTCTTAATCTGATATTATCTTCCAAATAAATTTATTCGACCAATATTTATTAACGCAAAAACAAATGCTTGAGAAGAAAAGCTTTTAATATTTTATTAGGCTTTTATTTCGATTTAAGATATTTTGAGGATTTTGGATTACAACGGGATTGTTATATTTCGATTGTTCAGCTTTAATGGACGCCATGATGGAATTGAAGTTTCGTTTTTCCTCGACAGGAAAGTTATGCGAACAGTGTGTTTAAAAAAGGCAGTGGTAGTATTACTTTTTCATTTATTTATTTGATGGTGTGATGATTAAACAAATCCAGGAAATTTGTAACCGTAAGGGCAATAAGTATTGGTTTGTCTTTAAGAACTGTATATAACTAAGCGTGTGTGTGTGTGTTTTTCTTTCAGTACGGTGATCCCAGGTATTATAATTACAAAAGTCAAACTTTTGTCCTCCGAAGTGTTTTTGTGAAGTTTTTGTATAACACGATTAACATCTTGTTTTTTGTAATTGAGATTCTTGATAAAGGTTTAAATTATAATATAATTTATACTTTGCTCAAATATTTTATTCAGTATAATTTTCCCATTGTTTGAACAACCTAATTTACTCAAAAACTGATATTGATTCATGTTTTATTCAGCTGAATTCCCAAAAAATCAATTTTTGGAGTTCTTTTCGAAATTATGACGTAAGCGTTTAAGTTGGCAGCCATGTAGAAACCATGACTGATTTGAGCGCCAAACTATCCAAGATGGACGTTACCGAGTCGAAATTAGAACCTCCCGAAGAATTCCCATTTCCTTTTACTCCGTATTCAATTCAAAAGGATTTGATGCATAATTTATATAATACACTAGAAGGAAGGAAGCTGGGAATTTTCGAAAGTCCTACGGGAACTGTAAGTATTTAATTTTGATCAAACTAACTCCACTACAAACTTGACTCTTCGTTTCGTGAGAACTGTCAATTTAAGAATATTTCCAATCCGTTTTATTTGATAGGGGAAATCAATGTCTCTCATTTGTGGTTCATTGAAATGGTTACTCGATGCTGAGACGAGATTAAAAGAAGACGTTGAATCAAACATAAAGGAATTGGATCAGCAGTTAAAAAATGTGTCGTTGGGAGCCAATTGGCTAGATGAACACGCATCGCAAGTGAAAAGCAGACAGAAGAGAGACTCTCTAAAGGATTTTCTTAATAAAATCACAGATATGGAAAGCAGAATAGAAGAAAATGAAATCAGAGCTCAAAAATTAAACGTGAAAACATCTAAAATGGAAAAGCTTAAATTATTAAGAATGGAACAAATCCACAACAAAGAAAATAAAAAAAATATCAACAACAATAATCATAACAACTGTGATGAGATAGATGATGGTGATATTATATTGGATGAATATGCATCAATTGATAGCTATAATGATGAGAAGTCGAGTGATTCAGAGGGTGAAAGAGAAAACGATGAGAAATATAATGGGATTAAGGTAAGGCTATTGTCAGTGAAATTCACTTGTTTTGTTTTTTATTTATTTATTTTTGAACCAAACTTATTTTTTAGATTTTTTTATGTAGCAGAACTCATTCACAACTCTCACAGCTTGTTGGTGAGATTAAGAAAAGTCCTTACAGGGATTTAAAAATTCGAGTTGTGTCTCTTGCATCAAGACAAAACTATTGTATCAATGAATCTGTCTTGAGTTTAAAGCATTTACCACTGATAAATGAAAGGTGTCAAGATTTGCATAGTAAAAAAAAAGGAAGAGCCACAAAATCAACAGCCAGAGGTATGAAAGTGTTTATTATAAATCACTGAGAAAACAGTTTGAAAAGCCTCCTATTTGCTTAATTATTTTCATTTCATTAAATAGTCGTTCGAACACCAAATTGATTAACCAGAAACATATCTTTCAGGTGAATCATTAAAAAGGCAAAAAACCTCAGCTGGTTGTCCATTCTATAATCAGTCAAATGTGGAAAACTTAAAATTAAAAATCCTCACAGAAATTCAAGATATGGAGCAGTTAATTCACTGGGGGAAAGAACTGGATGGATGTCCTTATTATGCCTCCCGCAAAGCCGTTGATGACGCCCAAGTGATAGTTGTGCCTTATAATACAATATTACACAAAAATACTCGAGAAGCATGTGGAATCAATTTGAAAGATTCTGTCGTTATTATAGATGAAGCTCACAATTTACTCGACACAATTGGAAACATCCACAGCTGCAGTGTCACTGGCTCTGAGCTAGCTGCTGGTTATAGTCAATTGGTTCAGTATAGAGATAAATACAACGAAAGGTTCACTCCCCTAAATCTATTGCATTTAAACCAGGTAATGAGACTTAGGCTTGTTGTTACTTGTAATACTAGTTTAATGTGTGTGTAGAGGGGTGTGTGCAAGTTTTCGTGAGGTCTATTATTTTCTTGTAGTAATTCCTTTTGCTCAAAAAAAATTTTAAGGCTGCCACCTCTGATTCAAAGGATTGAAAGTTACACTAAACAAATTTTGGGGTTGTTGAAGACTCAAATAAGTGAGGTCATATATGGAATTTTTTACTCATGACACTGACAACAGCTTTTCTTGGAAATATCTTCTCTTCTGAAGACTGAAAGCAATTTGAAGTCCTGAACTCAAAATTTCATCTTTGAACATCTAACAGTATAGTTCTGTTTTATTAATCAAATTAAGTTAAAAAAATAATTAATAAGCCATTTCCCGTATTCAGTATTGTTCAAAACTTATTCTCACATTCATCCAACTTTAATTTTTGATTGTGTTGAAAAAAATTTTCAATTTTTCGCTCATATTTCCTCACGATTATTACTTAATTAGACATGTTAATGCTTTTAACTTCCTTTCAAGTCGTTTGAAAAGTTTTCTTTTATTATACCGAACTTGTTAATTTTAGAACAGGAGGAAAGCAATCCCAAAGCTATTTTAAGGATAAGAAACTTGTTTTAAATTAATAATTTTGTTTCAGAACTTGAATTTATACCCCTCTTTGCTCGTAAAATATTAATTAACCCGCTTAGTAACCCAGCTTCTTTCTCTCACAGGGATGTACAAAATTATATTGCAACCATCACGTCGATTTTATTAAAACTCACATCTTTTTGCTTATGCCTCTGAATTTTTGTTTCAAATGCTAACTAAAGATTGGTTTTATTTATTTAGTAGTTATACATCAAAAGATTGTGGTATAATTAGCCAGAAACTTATTAATTTTAAGATGAAGGATTTTTTTCATTTGTCTTCGTAAGGAGAATAGTTTCAGCTATGCGAACACCCTGAGTTGATCCATAAATATACTAGAAACTGGTTGATGCTACTTACTTTAATTATTTATTGGAGTCATAAAAGCATAGGAAATGTTTAGAGAAATGCTGTTAAAATTATTTCTTATTGAGAACCACTAAAGGATGAATTCGTTTACCGAAACTTTCAGGATTTAAAGATTTTTATGGCAGATAATAAAAACTTGAGTCACAAACTTAAAATATAAATATTGATATTGAAGTGTTTCCTCCCCAAACAAACGAATTTAATAATAGAGATAAAAAGATTGCTGTAATATTGATGCTAAAGAATTTTAATTAGGATCAAAGTTGTAAAACGAATAACAGAAAACGGTTGAAAAAAAGGGATGCCAACTTAATTTTGTGTTTTGCCAACGCCTTTTTGGAAAGGTTCATGATATTTCGCTTTTGTTTGTTGCATCATCTTTGCCCAGTCCTGAGAAACCTTTTGAAACTTGTCAAATCCAATCAAGGTCGTTGAAATGAGAGAAAATGAATAAATTATTCAAAGTTTAAAACCTTTGAATTAATTATAAAATCAACGGATATCAAAAATTAATTATTTTCACTTCATCCAGTTTACTTTTCATTTGAATTATAAAAGGAGAGTCGTGATTGAAATTTTTGTTTTTAACTTTTTTTTAGCTGATATTCATAGTCAACAAATTGTTGAAGAAAATTGGTGGGAAAGGTGGGATTCATCCGAACACACCAGGCGATAACAAATCCGGCGTAACTTTGGAAACCTTAGCCGAATTCGTGTTATCCTGCGAAATAGACACTATCAACTTGTACAAAATCTTGGAGTTCATCATGAAAAGCAACATCGTAAATAAATTAAAGGGTTTCACAGACAAGTACAAACCCTCAGTCGTGATTCACAAGAAAGAGGAAGAAAAAGGAGTTTCGGCCTTTCTCAAGTCGTTGACCGTCGCCACGAAGAAGGAACTCAAACCGGAGGATGGTACTCGCATAAAATAGTTTTCTCTTTTCGGTTTAACCCCCTCTCGCCCGGAATCATATAAAATTCTCGAGGTTATTTATGAGAGTAATAAAATGGTCAGTAAAAGGTGCTGACCTCGTCTCTTTTAGCCCCTCACCATCCTTTTCTTTCCTTTTTTTTTATTTTGGAACCATTTTACGTTTTACTGCTTTCCGATATTTTCCCAAGTTCGAGACAAAATTTATTTTTATGATTTCCATTGGATTTTTAGGTTTTGTGTTCATAAAAAATTTATACGAAGGAGTTCATAAAATATGATAAGATTGAACTTCTTCCTTGAAAGCAAAGAGCATGTTACTAAAAATTCGGTATTGAAAATTTTTTGTGAGAGGGAATCTACAGTTTCTCCAAGAATTTTTAAAATTAAATTTAAAAACAATTCAGCTAACATGTTTCCTTTCTTCCCTTCTATTTTACTTTGTTCTTTTTATATTTTATGAATCTTTGTTACTATAAAGCAATTGAAAATTTCAAACAAATTGGCCGTATAATCGACCCATTCTTGTTTCCTTTGTTTTCTATAAAGTGATATTTGGAATACCAATTGAAAGCAGAACTGTAATTTTCTTGTTTCTTTTTTTCTGTTTCCTGTTATTTTTATTATTTCTTTGTTTTGTGTATCCTCTCTTATAAAGTTTGATTGAATTAGAACTATCTGTTTGACTCTATGCATCTTTCTATTTATTTTATCTTGTTGGTTTACTCTTTTTCTCAATTCCTTTTCTCCGTTTAAAGTTTCTTTTATTTTGAAGTTAAGATTTTGCTACAGATTTCTAATCTTAGTGTATTTTCCAGACAAAATAGAAGAGGATGAGAATATTTACGGAAACCCGCTTTTGAATATCGTGACTTTTATTCAAGCTCTCACAAATCACTGTCTCGATGGAAGGATAGTGTGCACTCGAAGTAAAACAGTGGGGACGTCTTCTCTAAAGTTCTTATTGCTTAATCCAGCTTCTCATTTTAGTGATATTGTGAAAGAAGCCAGGTAATGTAATTAAACCATTGCTTTTGAATTTGACGCCTTTTAAAACATTCCTTTATTAATTAATTTTTGGTTAGATCTGTCGTTCTGGCTGGAGGTACAATGCAACCAATATCCGAATTCACGGATCAGCTTTTTTTCCTGGCGGGTGGAAGTCCTGATCGCATAAGTACATTCACATGTGGACACATCATTCCAGAAAACAATATTTTACCCATAATTTTGTCAGCCGGGCCATCCGGTAAGACCTTCGATTTCTCTTACCAGGAAAGAAACAGTTCGGAATTAATTAACGAACTCGGTCGACTTCTTGTTAATGTTTGCAACGTCGTGCCAGCTGGAATCGTTTGTTTCTTTCCCAGTTATGAGTATGAAAATTTCGTTTATCAACATTTAGACAAAGCGAAAATTATCGAGAAGTTAGAGAATAAGAAAAAAGTAAGTGTGGGATAATTACTAAGAGACTTCTATGAGGTTGGTTGTAATTTAGACCAAAAGCCTAAATTGAAATTATTTGGTTGTGTAGGTACTTAGAGAACCGAAAAAATCAAAAAAAGTTGATGAAGTATTGAAAGACTATGGAGAAGCTGTTAAGAAACAAGGGGCATTGTTATTCAGCGTCGTAGGGGGTAAATTAAGCGAAGGATTAAATTTCAATGACGATTTGGGCCGTTGCGTTATCGTTGTAGGTTTACCTTATCCTAACCTAACAAGTCCGGAGCTAAAAGAAAAAATGAATTATTTAGACTCTGCAGTGGTAAGTTTATCGAAAAATTAAATATCGCCCCATAAAAATAATAATTTTGGATTTTACTGATTAATTAAAAAATTTAAATATTCAGTAATCGATACCATCCTTATAAAATTCGGGTAGATGGGAGTTAGATTCAAAACCGCCATTTTCAGGGCCCTGCAGCTGGGAAAACGTACTACGAAAACCTATGCATGAAGGCTGTGAATCAAAGCATCGGACGTTCTGTGCGCCATAAAGATGATTATGCGTCGGTTCTTTTAGTCGATCACCGATATTCCGCACCTAGATGCGTGAAAGCTCTTCCCGAGTGGATTCGAAAGTCATTGAGAACCGAAGAGAAGTTTGGACCTGTTATTGGACTCCTTGCAAGGTTTTTTGCGTCCAAAAAGAAACCGACTTGAAAATCCGCCCAAAGTTTAACTGACAATGTAAAGTATTGAATCCATTTGATTTTTTTATAGTTTAGTCTCATGGTCAGTTTGTTAGGTACCACTCCATTCAAAGAGTTTTTAAAGATGCATGTCCAGAAGTATAATAATTAAATTCCCCATCATTTTTCATAAAATGAAACTAGTCTGACGTCATTTCCTGTTTTGAACCAATTTTGAATCCCTAAATTCTTTTCATCTTTATTTTTTTAAGTTTTTTATTGTTATTTTTTTATTTTGTTTTTATAATAAACTTTTTAGTTTTTAGGTTTTTATTAACGTTTCAGATATACATTTATTTGAAATGGAAAGCTTTCATTTCGAGTAAAGTTAACTAATATTTAGTTGGCACTTTATCAACTCGATCAAACCCTTGTATTTATAACACTAACCCTTTCTCCCCCCCCTTGGTTTTAAGGTTGAGTTCAAAAAAATATAAAAGCTTATTCAATAATTCATTTATTAATCATGATATATCTTGCTTCCACAAAAATTCTTTCTTGTAAGCTGGACCACCTTCACAATTATTTTTACAAGTGTAAATTAAAAGTGTGCCCCAATCAATGCTCTTACCCAAACTATCAACATTTAAATAATTGAGTAGAGTTGAGAGGACCTGAAATTCAAATTCTCTTGGCCCTTGACAAATCTCACAGTTGGGAATGTCGCTGTCATTTAAATCAGGTTTAGTTATCCATAGTGGTTGTCCTCCCTTATCATATCGAACCACTTGATCTGGACATATACTCAACCTTGATTTGAAATATTTAAAATACTTATCTTCAGCACCGAGAGCAAATTGTTCAATCATTTCTGGTGGAACATCTTTTAAAGTCCCTGCTTTTCCTTCTTTTAATAGTTGTTCATATTCTTTTAGTTTTTCTTCATCTGATTTTTCTTCTTTTTTGGATTCTTCACTCTTATTGCCCTCATTTCCATCATCTTCAATTATCTCTGGTTCTGTGATTATTTCATGTTCAGAAAACAAAATATTAAGGTTTGTCGATTCTTGATTGTCTGTACCACATGTTGTTTGGTGACCTGATTTCCAGTGTAGGATTTGATGTTCTCTTGAACAGTATTTCAAAATGCCACATTTGCTGCATTGGTGGGAGCCAAAGCAACCACAAACAAAACACGTGTGGACAAATTTGTCAACTTTGTTATCTGGACACCAATCCGGATCGCCTTTCGGTTCTTCTGAAGAGTAGAAATTATTTACCTGCGGTAGCTGGCATCTGAACACTTTAAAGTTGTCGGTATTGTTCACTTTACAGCATTCTGGATCCTTACAAATGAATATGTAAATCGTTCTGTGATATGCGTTGCTCTGTTCCGGAACCGGCGCATACAATTGACAGAGGAAAATGCAAGGTTTCGAACAAGTACCGCACGCGATGTCCAATGAAATATCACTTAAATCCAGCCAGGCTGGTTTGCCTCCCACTTTACTAGGGAAAAATCTACTTTCTAACTTCCAGGACTCACATTTTTCCAAATAACCTATCTCCACAGGTGATTTCTCCACCGCCATCTTGGTTACTAACGAGCGCGTTGGGACTTTAATCGGCCTTCAACTTCTTAAATGTTTATTTCTAGATGGCTTTGCGTGTTGAAAAAGATGCGTCGATGTTGGAAAATTTTTGATATACTTCAACAGAGGCGATACAATTAAAAGTTTGCTTTTTCCCAACAAAAACTTGAAAATTTAAAGTTTAAAGGTAAACTTTGAGTGGTGGCGCTATCTGGTGACGAAATTTCAAATCTGCGACATCATTGAAGCCGAAGTTTTGCGTCCAAGTTAGGAAAAGCCGTCCTTGGTCATCATCAGCCGAAATAGCTCAGTTGGGAGAGCGTTAGACTGAAGATCTAAAGGTCCCTGGTTCGATCACGGGTTTCGGCAGATAAAATTTTGCCGAAATTTTCTTTTTCACTTTTTGAAAGGGATTCTGGTTCATTACACTTCTAAAATTAATACTCACTAATTAAAATTTCTACACTTTAAAAAGATTAAATGTTTTTGTTGAGGTTGTCGGTTCCAGGGTGCGCCACGGGTGAAAATTTTTTGCTGGAACTGGAATTGATTTTCAACTTGAATTTAAATATCCGAAAAGAACCTACCTATTGTTGCACACATAAAAGGGAACACACGTGACATTTTTTGCATTTCTCCACTTCTTGGAATTATCTTTGAATTGAATTTTCGATTTCCTCTTTTACAATGCCCACTCGAAAGCAAATATCAACCCCCATTCCAGATTTCTTTTCCTTTCAATGATTTTGCATGAATTTTCCTTGAATCATTCATTCAAAGAACAGAATTCTACTTTTGTGAAACTCTCCCATGATTTCTTCTTTCATTTCCCTCTCTTTTATTGCTGCTCTGTTAAATACACTTTTCTGCGAATCTTCTTGCTTTCATTTTTATTTTCTTCCTCAAATTATTTTCTCTCTCATTCAAAACTCATCAATTTAAAAACAGTTGGCATTGTTTTTTCAGTACATCCAAAGCGGATGCTAGGATCAATTTTCGGACAAGTGTTCAGCTTTGATGGAGTAGTTTAAGCCCCTGACTAATGGAGTGGTTGGTCACTACATCCTGTTAAAACTAAGTTTTAGGAAATGGGATTAAAACTCAAATTTTTGGGAGAGAAACGGGCATTTGGTTTACCATAATTCGAAACATCACAAAACAGGAAGCTGGTACCCTCAATGTCGCATTTTCTTATAGGGAAAGTACTTGGGAGGAAAAGCTGGTGGTGTCCTCAAATAAGGACAATAGAACGAAACATTTAGGGCAAAAAGTCATTTGTTTCTTTTTCCCAAAAATCAATTAACAAAAAAAGGAAACACAGATGAAAGGGGAGGCTGTGCACCAACTGGCCAACATCTAATTTTATATTTTCTTTAAGTAATGGCTGCCGCAAAAACGCAGATGAATTATTTTTTATTTGTTTTTTGGGGGACCTTCAAATGGCCGCGCAGATGCAGCCAGCACATTCTTCGACTTCAATTTTTATTATTTCATTTTGGAAAAGCGAATTCGGAATGTCTCATTAAAATTTGACGGATAAAAAAAAAGGACTGGGGAGACCAATTATTGCGTCAAAAACATCTGCTGGAGTTTTAAAATTGCGGAGACCAAATGGCGAATCCGAAGGAGACTTAAGAAAAAAAAGTAAATTTAATCCTTTTCCGTTTCGTTCATTAGACTTCTGGTTTTAAAACTCTAGAAGACCAGATGGTTGGGTCCTTTTGTTTTTTCTTTTATTTGGTACAACCGGAATTTTTGCGTAATCTTATCTCCCTCCTCCTCCTCCTCTCTCCTGTTATGTCCTTCAGATGTCTTGAAAGAAAAAGTTCACCGACAACCCCTTCATCATGTTTAATTTTGATTTTTTTTCCTTTTCTTTCTTCAGGGAACAGATGCTGAGATTTGAAAATAAACATTTGAATGGTGAATACTTCTGAATTGCATCCCTCATGGTTTCAAGGTCGTTTTTGAGTCTCCGCTCTGGATCTTTCTTCGAGGATTAGGATGATGAATATTCTTAGAAATGGGGTGAGTTTTAATTTTTATTACTACCCCCGTCCCAAATCAGTTGCTAAATTTCAATATTTTTCTACTGATTATTGGTACCTATGGGCGAAAGGCTGATTGTAGTGGTTAATGTGCTCGAGTGTAGGAATTATGGTTGTGAGTTCAGATCCTCCTCTGTATCCTCTCAGATTTTGACAAAGATTATAGAATTGAACACTCCATTAAGCGTGCAATATTAATGAAAGAAATCTTCAAAGAAGTGTGCAGTATTTATGAAATAAGGAATCCATGTTCGTGTGCAGTATTTATGAAATGACAAGTGCAAAGAAATATGCAATATTAATGAAAAGGAATCTGCAAGGAAGTGTGCAGTATTTATGAAATGACGAGCCTAAGGAAGTGTGCAATAATTATGAAATGAGTTCCAAAGAACTGATACTGTTATACTAAGAACGACGGCCGTTAACAGTATAAACGAGTTTCCGTCCATTTTTACCAACTCTCAGCTGTCAAATTGTTTTTGGGGGTTCCCAACAATTTGCTGCAAAATGGCGGCAAATTATCGCTAAATTCGGGACATCCTGGATCGGATGTTAATGATCCTTTCATCAGTACAACTAAACAAACCAGGAATTAAGCAGGTATTCCCGAACTGGTAATATTCAGGAGGGTAAATCCAGCCACTACCCAGCATAATTCAGCAGTTTTTGGGTTCAACTCGAACAATATATTCGGACAAACTCATGCGAACGACTACTTCAAAAATCCACACGGCAACACATTTTCTCATCGACACTGACCACAGCTCGGTATGCAGGATTTCACATTTGTCGCTAACAGCAGGAAAGACCCGAACCCATAATAAGGTCACCACGAATTCATTGATTAAATCATGTCGGAAGAATCCAAGATACAAAAAACGGAAGTGAAAGGAAGACATAAACTAAAAGTAAAAAAAAAGTGAAATCTCATAAAACAAAACACAAAAAAGGATTTTATTGCTTGAGAAGGGACACCAAGACAGTGAGAGGAGGATGGCGGGGTAGTTTACAAGCCAAAAGGCTCAAAACATTTCGAAAGAGTAATAAAAAATAACAAGCTACCTTCGAGGGGTAGTTAGTTGGAAAATAAAACTCGGAAAAAAAGAAAAATGACAACGACTGAAGGAGAGAGGCAGAGAGAGGGAACCGTTTCGTAATGACCCGATTTTCTTGAAAAGGGAGCATGAACATCACACCTTGGAAGGGTATCACTCACCAGGGTGATGTAAAGAAAGAAACCGGAGGAAGAAGGAGGCAACCTCCACCACCACCACTGGAGCCCTTCTTCTCCTTTTGCAAAAGGGTCTCTTTTTGAAATGTGGAAGGTTACAAAAGAGAACGGTTTTTGGAGAGAGAGAGAGAGAGGAGGCTTTGTGAGTGACGTAAGACGGAGGTTGAATTGAAAAGGAGGCAAACACGTGTGTTCGTTTCCTGCTTTACCTCTGCTAGGGGTGGCTCATAAGACGTTATTTAAATAAGAAAAGGTGACCGAATCAAGTTCAAGTTGTAAAGATTTTTTTTTGAAACTCAATTTTGGGGTGAAGGGGCCCCAAAAAGGTTTCTTTATGGTTTATTTATTATTTACTCGAATGTTTCTCTCCGTTTTCAATTTATTTTCCTGAGTTTTTCTGGAGTCTCGTGAACAAACTTTCACTTTTACTTTCCCTCCAATCTTTAGAGTAGCTATATGTATAAAAGTTTCATGATCCTTTCAACTTGTTTCCGGTTTTCGGATCATGTTGGGATAGGTTTAAATTCCATAGGATCGTTTTGTTTGTCTGTTTGTTTTGTGTTCGTAACGACCTTCTTTCATCAGAATTTGAAGTTTTGATATTCAGTTGACTTCCGGTTTGCGGTTTTCTACTGAGTCTGTTTCGAACTTAGACAGAGAGGATTGTAGGAAATCTGTAAACTTTATAGTTATACCAGATCGGAAATGACTTTGGTAAGTCCACATTAACAACCAAACTGACTGATGTTCCTTTATCTATTCCTCTTCCCAACTTCGAAGAAGGAAAACTCCTCCGACTTACATGAAGTGTCCGCCAAGAAAAACAAATCACGAACAGAAAGTCTTTCCTTTTCGCGTCACTTTTCCGGTCAAATTTCCGGTTTGGATGTCCAGCAGGAGGAAAAAGAGCAAAAATACTTTGTATCACGTCTGAAACCTCCTCCTTCTCCTCTTTGATAACTTCATGAGTGGGTTTCTTAAGGAATACGGAGTCATACATCCGCCATTTTGCACAATACTTCGTCGTTGTATCCCACCTCTCCTCTCCTCACAGCCCTCCAGAACGGATAATTCAATAACGGAAAATGTCTTAACTTCTTTGAAATTTTTTTTCCTCCTTGTAGAAAATTGTCTTTTCACTTACAGTTCAATTACAAAAACGTTTCTTTAAATAGCGAAACTTTTCTTTTTTAATTTGTTTTGTTTCTTGTTTAATCTTCTTCTTCTCCTCCTCCTCCTCCCTTCCTCACCTATCCGAAAGAAAATTAAAAAAAGAGGAAAAAAGTTTGTGTCAGTTAAATTAATGAAAATTGCAAGGTCGCTGTTTTTCGCTTGACAAAAGACGACAAATCCCCGGGGGCTACTGCTCGCAAATCAGTTTTTATATCTGAGAAAAAAGGGAAGAATAGGAAAAATGAGAAAGAAAACCGAAAAGGAAGAGCGGGGGTGAGAGAAAGTGGATGAGAGAGAGAAAGTAAGAAACATTTCCACGAAGACACGTGGCTCATTACACGTGATTCGCTCTAACCAGGGAACTGATGAGCACAAGAGAAGAAAAATGATGGCGGTGAAAATTTTATGGATCTAGTTGATTAATTTTTGGCGGGAAAGTGAAAGTTTTAAATTTTGATTTCGTTTAAGTAAAACCACCTATATCGCCGTGGTGTTTTGAGTTTTCTGTTGGATCTTTGGGACGTCGGTTTTGGTGGTATACATTCTTGAGGGAGGTTCTGAAGGGATAGATTGTTGGTTTATCAAATTCTTACTCAAGTTGAGCTTTTTCGTGGTCAAAATTGATAAGAAAGGAAGAGACCTTCGTTCAGGTTGGGTTTGGGATTTTGGTGTTATTAACTTGCAACCCACAAATTGACAACTACCACCCGACAATTTCGCAAATACATATACACATCAAGCTCACTCAACAGGCAATCAAGGTGTTAGCACCACCTGCGAGAGCCATACACCCAACTATCACCCAGATCGGAATAAAACCGTAAATGGAATTCGAGGAATAAAAAGGTTTTCGTCCAACGGCAAGAAGAAACCTTCCGAGATTTTTTTATTCTCCTTACGTCATGCAAGAGTAAACACGTAACAATGATTGACCCCAGTTTATTTGACGTCTGCTCACCACCCTCAGCATTTTCAAATTCTTTTGACGCAGAGAAGACAATGAAAGAAAAAAGTCTCAGGATAGAAAAAAAAATGGTCACATTATTTTTGGAAGAATGGGCAAAGGTTGCAGCTGTTGCGCGAGGGGTGAAACCAAAAGAAAGCGAATGTTGAACCTGAATACGAGTCCGCATGTGTGTGGTGGGTGTGTGGAAATGCGTATATCAACAGCTGAGCAAAGGAATTCGTTGTCTCCGTAGAGCCAACATCTCAACCCCCTAAGAATGACGAAGGATTTGGTGGAAAACAGTGTTGAAATGAATTTTAAATTTAAATCTAAGGTTTCCCAACCCAGAGCCATGTTTTCCTCGAGTTTTCCTCCTTTCAAACTTCCACTTTCTTTTATTGTTCTTAATTTTCCGAGAATTCATCGCCTGGATGTGTCACTTGAGATTTTCTGCCTACCCACTCGACTCCTTTTCTTATTTTCTCCTCCCGTTTGGTGGCCTTTGTTTGATGAACTTGTTACGACTTTCATTTCGCCATTCTTCTCCCTTCGCGCATCATTCGCTTCGTTGGCTTTATAACTTCTCTCTCGCAACAATTTCTCCGGATAAACGACTGATTGATTTCGCATCCAAGAAATACTTCTTCGATCTTATTTTATGTCTTCCATGATCATAAACCTTCTTCCATAAAACCCTCATCCTTTTGCCAAACTCCTTTCCATTCATCTTCTCTAAATATTGAAAAAGATAATTTTACTATTTGATGATTACTATGGCTCATAATTATCATAATTAATGCTTTCCTAATTTCATTCATTATTTTATAAATAAGACCGGTTATGTATATTATAGAGGTGGTTTTATAGCTGGTCTGGTCACGTGACACCTTTCTGGTTTCCGTCCTTTGTTATAGAAATTTTGAAAGGTGATGGATCAGGTTTATCTCTTACTCAACCCACTGAGTTCCTGATTTTGTTGCTGCTGAGTCTGAGCTGTTGAATTTTCGAAGACACTGTGCGATATTATATATACAAATATTCTCTCGTCTTCTAGTACCCATCTCTGTTATTCTTCCAGTTCTGTTTTTAATTCTCTAATCCCTCCTTTCGCCAACTTTTCCTTCTTTCTTCAACTCAATCTTTATCACCTTTTCTGTTGTTTTTTTAATGATTATTTCATCTCCTCTACTTTTATCCTTTGCTTCTTTGTCTGTATTATAGTCTTCTTGTTTTTCTATTTTTTCCTTCGTCTTCATTTTGTCTTTTTATTTTATTTTCTACTTCTTTTTGTCGTTCTCTTGTCTCCTCCTCCTCCTCCTGTTTTAATTCAATATTGTCTTCTTTGCTTGTTTTCCTGTCTACTTTTTCCCTTCGTTTTCAATTTGTCGTTTTATTCTCTTCTCTACTCCATATTTCTTCTTTTTTAGTTTGTATCATTTTCCTTGTTCTGTTTTTACCTCTCCTTTTGCCAAATTCTGTTCCTTCTTTCTTCTCCACTCCTTTCCCTTTTTCCTTTTTATTACCAAAAAGAAAGAAAAATGATGTAACGCATTCAGACTCCCCATTGGAAGCGACCACATTAAGAAAATTAAAAATCCTTTCCGTCGTCTTGAAAAGAGGCGCAAAAGAGGTTTAGCAACATCCCCACGATGACTAAGGCCCGGTCAATAACCATAAAATTCTGAGTAACGTGTTTGTAATGGATGTCGCAGTAAAGAAAAATAAAGGAACAGGAAAAAGGAGATTTCAACCCTTATTTTTCCTTTATTTATTGTTATTTAATTAAGATGTTGGATAACCCTGGCGTCTGGGACATGACAGAACATAGGAAAACAGAATTTGCTCGGTTGCTCGCACGTTGTTCTGCATTAATTCAAGTGTCCGGAGATTTTTCCTTTTATCCGTTGTGTTCGCAGGTTAGACACGCGTCGACCATCAACTTGTCAAACAAGAAAAGAAAGGAATAAGAAAAGTTTTCCAACTTTTGACAAAAGATGTGAAAACATTGGAATCTCTTTTCTGTGAGCTTTTGTTTATCCTTTGCGGACTTTATCAAACATGAAACAAGACTGGAAGTCGTTTGGGTAGCCGGGGCGGCGCTTTTTCTGAATTTTTTGAAGATTTTTGGGAGTTAAGAATGCGATCTTGTGTAGTGGGTGACACAGCCTCTCTATTTCTAGGACATTTTGAACGACTCAGTGACTATGAATAGGCCAATCGTAAAGGTTTATCAAAGGTTTGGTAACGGATTCATTATTAAGGAAACGTTACGTAATCCTTCCAGACGTAAAAACATCTGCCATCTTAAAATCCTTCCTTTCATTGTGCCCCACGTGTCCTTTTCTTTAAACAGACGGCTGGAGAAATGATTGAATGAAGTATTTCGTTCAATGGAACGCCTGGACAAGAATTTCCCTCCCAGAAAATTATTTCCAGTCCTCTGTGACTAAGTTCAAGTTCCAAGGGAACGAAAGTCAACAAACTTTCATCATCTTCATGTCGACCGTAAAAACTTTTTGAGTTACGACTGTTTCATAGTCCAGATTTGCATCCCCCAGTCCTTTCCCTCCTCACTTTCATCCCCTACCCGTCCTTTTATTTGGTATCATATCTAATATACTCTCCTCTCTTTCGTCTTTCCTTTCCCTTGTCTTCCTCCTTAAGTCGTCTTTTGTTTGCAAAAGTCAGTGAACTTGAATTTCATCCATCAAATGCTCACTCCGGAATAAATTTTCTTTTGTTCGGGAAGATGATAAAGACCCGAGAAAAAAGGAGGAAAGTCCGTTTTTGTGTTTATGCCATGATATAGAAAAAGAAGGCTTTGTTGGAAGACGGGGGTGCTGGATCTATTATGTAACATGTTACCAATATTAATTTTTGAATATGCAGTGGAGCGTTTATTTCACCCCCCGGAAAGGATCACCTTTCATCTCACTTATATGTGAACTCTTTCGTCATTTATTAGAATCCTCATAAAACCTTCGAAGAAAAATTTTTGGTCTACTATATAGTTAAATCAAAGATTGGGGATGATGTAGATACGCCCTTATCCAAGTGCTTCCAATCAAATTTTTCTAGAAAAATAGAAATAAAGTGAAAGATGACAATCGTGAATGAAAATCTCGTTCTAATTTACCCAGATGAATAATAACATGGGAAAAGGAAAGGAATTAGAAAATAAGGAATAAGGATAGATAGTAAAGAAAAGAGGGAGGAACAAACACTCGAAGAAAAAAAGAGAGAGATAGGAAAGATGTGGAGAATTGAAAGTTAAAGGGAAGGACGAGGAGGAGGATGAAGAAAAAGAAACGTAAATTGGAAGGAGTGAGAAGAAGAAAAGGATGAAGAGAAAAAAATTAGAAAAGATAGGAAGTGAAGGAGGATGATGAAACAAAACAGTTCGAGAAGAACAAAAAGAAGAAAAATATGTTTCTCAACAAAAATGAAAAAGAAAGGAATAAAAAATTCTGCAGAAGAAAAGAGGAATAAAAGGAAAGCACAGTAAGGACAGATGGGAAGGAGAATAGAAAGTTGAAAATTAAAAAGAAGGAGAGAAAGATGAAGATAAAAAAAGCAAAAGTGAGAAAGAATGGATGAAAGAAAGATGAAGAGGAAAAGGGATGTAGGCAAACCAATTAGAAAGGATAATAAATGAAGAAGAATGAAGAAACCAAACAGTTCGAGATAAAAGAGAAGTAAGAGTAAATAAGAAGAAAAAAGATGAAGGAAATGAGAAGTATGATGCAAAAAAGAGGAGATGAGAAGAATGGAGATAATGAAATTAGAAATTAGGAAGTGAAGAAACCAAACAGTTCGAGATATGAACAAAAATGAAATGTGAGTAGATGAGAAGGAAAACAAAGGATTGAAAGACAAAGGGAAGGAGAAAGAATAAAGAACGAAATAGAAGATGAAGCTAAAGTGAGCTTAAACAGTGAAGAAGAAAGAAGTAACGTTAGGACGAACCTTTCACCAAAAACAATCTCAAAGCCAGCCAGCCATGTTGGTCCCACCAGCTATCAAATTAGTCATCCAAGTCAACATTTCCGTTTTTTCTGTTTGGTCGGAATCTACGTGTTTGACAAACAAGAGCACAGGCTTCGATGATGGTGGTGACTAAAGGTTGAACAAAAACTTTCCGAAAAACATGGCCTAAGTGAATCAATAACAAGTTGACATCGGTCTTTTTCTTTCAATGTCGATGAAATGCGGAAGACGGAAGATGGATCCCCGATAAGAAGAAGAAGAAGAAAACGCAATTTGTAAATATTTTCGAAGCGAGAACATCTGTTGGTCCAAACACTTTATTATGATCGACCCACTGGCCGAGGGAAACCTGGATACCTGGCCATCCTCGAGGTCACGATTCTTTATTGATTTCGGCACCTTTTCTCAACGAATTGCATCAATGAGACGTCAGAGAATGGTCACAATAGATTTCTATCATCTTTGGGTAGCTTGTTTTGCAATTTTCCCGTCATTCGAGGGATTTTATTTCCGGTCTTTCAATAATGTTTCTATTCTTTCCTATCTCCCTCTCTCCTCCAGACACACACACTCTCCTCTCTCTTCCACGTGTTGATTCCATGGAATTTTTCTTCTTCTTTGTATGTCGACAATATGAGAAAATCATACGATCACCGGGTAGACTGTTTACGTCAGGGCCTTTATGTCAGACCAGCTGGTGTTGATATTGTTGTCTTTGATTTTGTTAGTATTTCTGATTGATGACATCACCGGTGACCGATTTAAGACTCACCGATTTATTGTTGACACATTTAGTTCTTGTAGACTTACTGGTTCTATTTGGACTGTTAGTCTAATTTGAGGGGTATGGATGGTTAGTCTATTTATTAGTCTGATTTTCGTTTTATTTGAATCTTTTCTCTTCTCTCTTTTTCTTTTTCTTCTTAGCGTCTTCTTAGCTCTGTCTATTCTGCTCTTTCCGGTTCTTTTCTTAGTTTTCTTATTTGCTTTTTTCGGTCATCATTCTCCTCTCTCTTACCTTGCTTCTTTTATCTCTTTCTCATTCTTTTTTCATTACCCTCAACATTTTGTTTCGGTTCTTTAGTTTCCTTCTCTCCCTCATTTTCACCTTCTTTCTACTTTTTATATCGAAAAATTATGTGTCGGAGAAAGAGAAGGAGAAAGTAATGTAATAGCAACAGCAGAGATTTGGCCTGACAAATATATTCAAATCTACAATTTAGCTAAAAAATGATAGAAGCTTTAAAATGAGAAGTAGATGACAAAAGGGATTTAGTATCTTCTTCTTTCTCAATCAGCCGGAAGTCGTTAAATAAATAAAAGAAAATAAGACCGATAAAACACGAAGAGAGGTAGATAATGGTGCTAAAAACCGGAGGAACAAAATTATTGGATTAAAGGGAGAATGAAAAGTCAGAAAAGAAGGAAAAGAATTAGGCATATTAGCAAGAAATGAAGACGAGAAAAGCATAAGAAATAGTACAGAAGGAAAGGAGAAACAAAATAATTCGATAAGAGGAAACACAGAAATAAGAACAGATTGGAAGGAAAATAGAGAGTTGAAAGACGAAAGGAAGAAGAAGAAGGATGAAGATAAAGGAATTAGAAAGGATAAGAAATGAAGAAGAACGAAGAAACCAAACAAACAATGCGAAAAACTGTCTTCATGAGAGAAACCAAAGTCTAGTTGTAATGTATCTTCCAAGCAAACTTTCCAGTTTGACAGGAACGAACCCGCAAGAATTGTTTTTTTGTTGTTGTTGTGTTGGCTTCTCGGATCGGCCCACTTGGGTCTCGTCTGTGACATTGAACGTGATCGTGACCGAGGAACACGACCCAACCGAGCATTGTTACGTCTGGTTAAAAAATTTCTTTTGTTTTCCAATGGGCCCTCTCTCTCTAAAATAAATAACATAATCACGAAGTCGAAATATATTTACTTTAATTGGACGAGCCCAAGAACGGTCCTCCACATCGAGTGTTGCTGACGAAAAATAAGAGTTTGTGTCACATGTATAGTTCTACCAAGGTCATCGCACACATTATCTTACGTACACAACCTTAAGTCATCACTGTAATCCGTCACCCGAGGAAGAATGAGGAGTCCTCATAAGAGAGACAGCTGATCTCCTTTGAAACACAATAAATTCTTTCATTCGGATCAAAGTTGGTCTTTATGTTCCTCCTTATCTGTACACAAGGGTGGTGTGGGTATGTGTGTGTGTATGCTACCCTCCGTCCTCCTACCACTCCCTCTACTTCTTTTGTTGTTTGCGTGTGTGCGTTCCTTACCGTTATTATTACGCCAACGGTGTTTTCGGGGTTGCTTGTCTTACTCAACTTGCATTTACTTGAACTGTTGACCTTTTTTCAACCGTTGTAACGAACCCGTTTGTGAGCTACCACAGCTGATTATCTTGCTTGGTGACATCCTTTCACTTTCTTGCTGTAGTATATCCACACTGGAAGGTATGGTTGACGAGGTTAAAACATCCTTGTAGGCGTTTGCTCTCATTTTCGTTCCACAACTTTATACCCTTTCGTCATACTCAAATTCAAACTTCATCGTCATCTATACATACCTGAATCACAGCTCAGCACTCTCACTAACAGAAGACAAATTACCGTTACTCTGGTAAAGAGCTTTTATTAACTGATATCGCTTTTTACGAAATCGGTTTTTTCTTCAAAGAAACGAGGTCGGGGAGTAATGATCGCTATTTCGCAGCCAAAGAATCCACTTCCGGGAAATGATTACTAAATGGAAGGTTCTCCAATCAGTCTCACAGGTTTGATATTTCCTTTTTCATTCTCCTGTTATCATGTTTTTTTATTGTTTTCGTTATCGATTCAAAGTAAATCAAATTGCGCTGCGTTACTTCCCTATTGCGCCGCCATAAGTTTGCTTGTCGTACTTGTGAGAGATATACCTAGTAGTCTACATTAGGAGAACCCCGCCATTTTAAGGTTTATTTTCGTTTTTGAAATCCACTCACCTAATATTCAAATTTTGAATTTGAAATTTATTTCTTTTTGATTACCTTTAACCCATAAAAAGACATACTCCGCTCATTTCAATGGGGCGAATACCTGTGTCTTCTTAATAATCATTTCTAAGGCTTGAAGGAGCTTAAGAAGATTGAAAGCTTCATTGCGAAAACATATGTCCTGTAATTATAAATTTATTTTGTGAAAGTTCCATTTTTTTAAAGTTTATTTAATAGGTACAAAATTATTACTAGGAAACAATTTAGTCAGAATACAGGCTGTCTTTCCTTAGTACAGGGACGTGTATGTAAAGTTTGATTGAAATCGGTTTATGCGTTTTAGAGTTATGCGTCTACATATAAACAACTTAGTTTTTAATGTGTTTAAGCGAATTTATTGAAATTGTTTTCTACGTAAGAAAATATTTGTTTTTGTCGGTTGTTAGGCTCTCGACTTATGTGGCAGAAAAAAATTTTCAATTAAGTTTATGAGGGACTAAAAAAATGGCGGAAATATTCGGTGAATACATTTAACGGTAAAATGAGGGGTTTACTCAATAAAAGTCGCAGAATCGATTATAAATTCCAACTAATCAACGGAAAATGAAAACATTATAAACACATTAATTTTATTTTCTAGGAAACAATAAAAAGGAAAAAAGAAAAACAAATAATTTTCCCTTTCGATTCGCTACAAATGACTCGATCGAGTTCGTTTCGATAAAATTCTCGTTTGAAACGTGCCGTACACTAGCTCGCTCAAGCGAGAGAAAATGAAAACAATATTGAGAGACGAGCATTAGCGTTAAGTAAAGAGAATCGGGGAGTGGTTGTTGTAGGCCTCCTTAGCTCAGTGGAAGAGCACTGGTCTCGTAAACCAGGGGTCGTGAGTTCAAACCTCACAGGAGGCATTTATTTTGCACGAGGTGGCCTAAAAAATTTTTTTTGACTTTTTCCAAATTTAATTGATTTTGGTTGTGTAATTTCGTTTTCCTTTTTCCCATATATAATTGGTCAATTTGATTTGGATACGGGTCGTAAACGGTATAATTCCCGCCCATACAGTATAATTTTTCCAAAAATTTCGTCTACTTATCCACAACCCAGCTATATAAATAAAATTTTTATTGATATTTATATTGAATTGAAAAGTCCTAACTGAACTACAAACTATATTAATATTGCAAATTTTAAAAATAATTTTTTTTTAGAAATTGGCCCACGTAAAATCGTCAGCCAAAAAAGGTTGTCGACCCCCTGATTCATAATAATAATTAAAAACCTTTTGTGATTTGATATTTTCATTGAAAATGATGTCCTCTGAGGATGACTCATTTCACCTAAACCGAATTTTCTCTTTTCCAAATTTGACTTTTATACTAATTACTACATAAATGATGGAGGGAAAAGGGTGGAGTGATGTTCCCTGAGGGTTGAAATAAAATAAAAAAGAGAAATCCGTTGGGAGAGTAAAACTCATGAACTTTCGCTTACATAAACAAAACTCTGAAATATTTTTATTATTATTACGTAATAAATATTCATTATATTAAATATTATTCGGGGGTGGAATTTTGTTTATAAGGTTTTTCTGTGTCGTTTGCTTGCTGCTTTAAAATGATTCTGTCGTTTTGAAGAAGTGAACGGTACATAACTTTCTCTCATGTCTCTGTTTTTATGCCTGCTGTAAGTCCCGTACTTTCTTCTGTCTGTTGCTGTGACTTGACACTTGTATATTTAGGTTTCTGTATTATCTAGATCCAGCAGCGATTTTTGTAATATCCTAAGACGAATTGTTCAGGTTTTGAGCTGTAGTTAGTGTCTTTATAAAGTGTTACTTTGAGATTTCAATTTCTTCCCAAACGATTTTGATGCGATGTTGTCACTCTTAAGATCACAGGACTCAGATAATCAGATATAGATGTTCTGCAGGGGGATGAAACACAAAAAGGGAAAAAGATAAAATGAAACGAGGGAAGAGCAAGAACACGGGAGGGTTTAGTGTCTGTATGGAGCAAACAGTGAGCAAGTGAAAGAGGAAAATCACTCACCCGAGAGTATTGATATTGATTTTACTGCGGTGATAACCTTCTATATATACAGCTACAGTCTCAAACATCATGATGTAACTAGTTCGCGTTCTGGAAAATTTCAACCTCCCTCAATCACTAAACTTACTCCCAAAGAAAGATCAAAATGTGACGTCACAACAGAAAATTGAACATGTGTGAGAGAGAGAGGAAAAGGAAGAGACGAAGCCACAAAGATGGCAGAGGAGATGGTCTTTCGATCGTTAGTCTCTTTCGCACAAATCGCCATTTCTCTTTCCCATGTAAATAAACTCGGATTTGCTTATTCTGTTCCATCGTATTTATTTATTTATTTAGTTGTCAACAAATGAAGTCTCCTGCAAGCGAGCTCGGTAACGAGAACAGTCTGACTCGAAGGAGAACAAAGGAATAGAAATTCTTTCACGACTTATCGTGAATGTCAAATTAAAGGATGATCACGCTTTCGGAATCGATGAAGAAATAAAGAAGTCACAGTTTGATCTGGCCATTCTATGAGGTTCCTCGTGGCCTCTTACGAAATTTTTTAGTAGCCATCATGCTTTCTTTCTTCCTCCTTGTTCACCCCGCGGCCACAAATCAATCAAACAGCCTCTGACTTAGTTACAATTTCGTGATGGTGACATCTGGCGCCTCTCGAGTTTTTGTAATTTCCATTTCGAACACCATTCCGACTGTTGTTGAGTCCGATTTTCTGTTTTTGTCTTTTTAAACAATCCATTCCCTCCTCCTTTCTCGTGTTACCATTCAAACAAAACCTGAATAACTCGAAATTAATTTCTCATGTCCTTGACGGATTTCTTTAACCCTAACCGCAGGTAGATTGGATATTATTAACTCGGAATCCTACCTCCGAGGAGGAATCAAAGAAATCCATCTCAGGAATGCCCTCTAAGGTATGTCATTTACAACTTTACTTGCCAATTTTGCGTCAATCATACCTTGCTAAAAAACTCTCAGGATTCTCATTCATGGAAATCCTGTCCTTTGGTGCCCAACATCAGTCGACGTTTACTCTTAATGATGGTGGTCTTATGATTTTGTTTGGAGGGTTTTAAGGTAGTGACAGGCTCTTATATGAAATTTTTTCAAAAACCCCAACAGAGAGGCAAACAAAAAGGTGAGAAATGCTGGATTTGTCAAAACTCAAAAAGGATTCTCAAAAAAACCTTTTTACAAATCCCCAAATAAAACTCAAAAGCTTAAGCTTTGACATTTGAAAGCTTTCTGATAGAAATTCTTATAACCGGAAACGGAAAAGGTTTAACCTCTCAAAACCCATAACAACAGCAAC
Source organism: Columbicola columbae (assembly GCA_016920875.1). NCBI lineage: Eukaryota > Metazoa > Arthropoda > Insecta > Psocodea > Philopteridae > Columbicola > Columbicola columbae. The sequence continues at coordinate 14,065,430 of JADMLL010000007.1, forward strand.
GAAACTCATTGTATTTTGGAAGTCAGAAAGAAAAATATATTCGGTCCAGCGGAGTTAGAGAGTAACAGGTCCTCGAGTCAAAATCAGTTCGCGAACGCCTTCCTACAAACAAAAACCGAACGGATGGGGAAGGTAGGAAGTGAAGGAGAGGAGGACGGGGTTTTCGCCTTGGACTGCCATGGAAACGATCCGAATGAAAGAAGTTTTATTTTCGAAAAGGATCGTAAAAACTGCTCCCTCGATAATAAACATGGCGGATTGCCCATTACTAGTATGTTTTATGTTGGCTTTTGAGGAGGCCTCCCCGGTGGTGGGGTAGGCGGAGGCGGGGGTGATTGAAATCTACGAGGCATAGGCGTATTTCGTAGACCTTCCCTTGAAGAAAGATGGTCTTTGAACTTGTTATCGATTTCGTGGGGAATGTTCCAGAAAAAAATAGTCGGAAAATATTAAAATAAAACGAAATAAAAGTTTCCAAGTTTACACATGAAAGAATCGATTTCCCTCACGACAGAGGGAATATGTACGCAAGCGTACCAGATGAAAAGGGTCCGACGTTCCTCGGATGTAAATGAAAATCTCTCCCAACACCCAGCTACCCACCCACCCACCTCCACAGCATCCAATCTCTCTTTTCCCTTTAAAGCAAATTAAGAGGTTTTTGAGATTCATCTCAAACGTTCGTTTTCCCGGTGTTAAAATGTTTCATTTGAGACTGCTAACGAGTCAGGAAACTCGGATCAGAAATTCCAGACATAGCACCTTGTCCCTGAATTCACTCTTCTGATACAATTCATTCGGTACTGGATAAAACTGTATTGCATTTTACATCATCATTTTGGGAAGGTTGAAGCCATGAGTAAAAGCTCACAGTTCCGCGTAATGGCGATCAAAACCCGAAAATGAAATAAACAGATAAAAAACAGATAATTCATCTGTGAAGGCAGAAAACATGGATCCTCGCAGCTCTGAGAATATAAACACTGACGAAATGAAAGGACTCTGGATATCAATCGATTTGGTACAATTCCAAGATGGCTGCTCGCTCTCGGTGACGTCATAAAGCCTTGAACTCCATATTCAACCGTTACATCACTCGTGTCGAATTCGTTCACGTAAACTAAACATGGGAAATAAGTTCGTAAACATTGACCTCTGTAAAATGTTCGTGAATGTGTTGGAGCTTTCATCGTTAGTTCCATAACCGACTCCATAAGGAAACAATGAAGAGTTTCCATTTTCTAAGAAAACGTGTGGACTGGTAATTTTAAGTGACTGTATAAACAAACGTTTAACTTGTGGGTTGAGTCGTTTTTGCGGTTAGGTTTGTATTTCAATCGACTTTGACTACGATCCGCACCGAGGGATGACTCACTTTACTCATGAGTTAAGCGTGAGTTTCATGTGTGATTTGAAGAAAAAAATTTTTTTTTGTATTTCATCGATCGATGGGCGAATTCATCATGTGAAGTGAAGGGTATTTGAGTGTAGGCCCTCTCCACCACGTTTCGGTAGTGCTTTCCACGGGAAATCAATTTATTTCCAACTATGTTTAGCTTAACTGAGAAAGGATTTATCGGGCGAATGATGTAATCGTATTTGGCAGCCCGTGTACACGCTAAACAATTTGCCCCGCTGAATTTTTTAGGTGCGCTTTAGAAAAGAAGCCCTTTTTCAATGTCTTAAGGTCGTCGTTTGACCGTGTTATTCATTCCAAAACGCAAAGTTTGTTAAAAAGCTTTCAGCGAAAAATTCCCCGACCGTTGTGATGTTTCCACGAATTTCTGACAAATTCGGGATACCAAAACAGTGCCAAAGCGTCATATTTGATGCGTTTTAACCCCAAAAAAACCGATTTGAATTTTATTTCCCTGAAGCAGTTATTATTTAGATGGATACGTGACGACAGAAACTTGGAATTCACCCATTCACGTGCGCACTTCATCTTGGCACCTTCTTAGAAACAAGAACTGGGTTGTGAATAATAACGTCAAGTTCAGATGCTGGAGAATCAGGTTCCGTTTCCCCAGTTCGTTCATTCCCTCTCACCGCGGCCGTATCCTTCAAATCGTTAATTCCAAGTCAAAGACTCGTGGAAATGGCGTCCAGTCCAAAGTCTCAAATTACTTGAAAATTGGAGAGAAAATTTTCCCTAATTAATAAAATTACCGACTCATTTATAGGAGAGAGCAAGAGAGAGGAAGAAAGAAGGAAGAGGAAGAGGGAAAGAGAGAGAGATCTGAAGCTTTTGATGAGATGAAATCTCCTAAGCTTCCCTCTTCTAGTTCACCCTCTAAGGGAGTTCTATTCGATGGTTTTCAACCAAGATTTCTGAGCTTTTGAGGATACTTTCGCCCACACGTTCTCTTTGATGATTCTCCTTTCCACGTCCAATTAGGGAAAAAGAAGTTTCTCGTAATGCTCCATAATGAGCCGTTCGGTGTATTCTCGAAATGAGACAAGCGTTCGTTTTCTAATGACTCTTTTCATAGTGGGGCGGGGCAGGGAAGATGGAGAGACAAAATAATTTTAATGAGAGATGGAAAGCTTAGAATACGTAGGAAAAGACTTCTCTCTTCTCCCCCCGGGTGAAATTATACGGAAAAATCATTGCTGACGTTCGGCCGAAAATTCATGATGAAATTCATTGAACCGGAAGCTATTTCAAATGGCTAATGCATGAACCTCTCAATCGAAGCGCTTTCAGTGTGTCCAAATTCTGGATTTGGAATCTTTCATCCTTTCTCTCGCCCTCTTCCTCCTTCTTTATAACCTCTTCCGAAAAGACGTAGTGCTATAGTTCTTTAATTGGCTATGACCTGGGTCAGTTTAAGGAGGATACCGGATGCTTAACCCAACCTGTACCCCTAACCGTGTAAAGTGGGAAACTTTTCAAAGACTGACGAAATTTATTTGCAACGCAATTTTTTATAATTTATATGAACTTAGTATATATAATGTCGTGAAGAGAGCCTCCAAGCGTTCCAGGCATAAAAAATTATATATAATATACACCGTGTTTCCTATGATATTCAGTATATATTCTGTTTATAGTAGGATTGTCTGTAATATTACATATCCCATTGTATATAAACTATATACTGTCCTATACAGTGTATATACTGTATGTATGTAAATTATAAAAATTTTCTCCTACTGTAATAATATTCTATTCAATTAAATATTTAGATAATAGTATATAATAAGTCCATAAATAAATAAATTTTTCACTCCTGGGAGTTTTTCAACTCATAGGGTTGGGGTACAGGTTGGGTTGAGCATCCGGTGCCCTTCTTAGTCTATTATATATATATACTCAACACTATGGGGTCCTTAATTTATGTCAAAAGTTTGACGTATGAGACATGTTTCACTTTGAAGCTGTCGGTACCTTCATTGGTACCGGTATCTTTTGTCGGAAACCTTTATGATTCAAAATAATGTCAAACAAAGCTCAACGCTAAAGCTCTTGGAGAGTTTGAGAAATTTGGTCTCAGGATGTGATGATTAGTCGTGAGTTGGGTTTGAAAAAGGTTTCCAAATTGTTATATCCTATATATTATAATTTGTATAGCTGTTAAATTTTATTTCAGACGCCAAATATTCGAGGAGGATAAGTAGAAAGAGAAGAAACAAAAGGAAGAGAGGGAGTTTAAGTAACAGAAAAGGAGGTCAAAAGAAAATGAAAGAAGTGTAGGGAGGTGATGAAGAAATCACAACTTGAGTCAGCAGCAGGGTAAGTCTAAAACATATAAATTTAGACCTATACTGTTCTAAAGCAACAAATCTCTCAACTTATTAGTGGAAACAAGCTGAAAGGGAAGAAGGCCACAAGAGTCTCTTTCTGCCTCACCCAAAGCCACTATGTGTGTCAGTGAGGAAGTTGGAGAGAGAGAGAGAGAGAAAAGAAGGAAAAAAACGTAAAAAATAATTCGAGTAGAAAACAGTGAGAAGGAGTTCAGAACTAAGAGAAAAAGACGCTAATTAATGGATTATGTAAAGGAAGAGAATAATTAGGAGTGAACGTGACTTGAATGACAAAATGGAAACTAAAACAAAAATCATTTCCAGGGGTTGTTGTGTCCTAGCCCTTGCGGTATCTCTCCTGTTAGACGGAAACAATCTCAGGTATGACACCTGATGGGCATCCAAAGGTATCGCGAACACATCCTCCTTAAATAGTTTTCGTAATCATTGCATTTTTACTTTCGTGACATGTGAGTTGTGTGCGTGCCTACGGAAACAGACTTCGCGTGTGAAACGTATACTTGACCGAACCTTCTTCCTCCGACGATCATTTCCCTTTTTTTCTTTTTAAAAATTCTTTTTCCCAGAATGACAATCATTATGCTGATAAAACAAGCAAAAATCGTGTTGGTAACCCCTATGACTAACTGTATCTTTTTAGGCGCGATTGCTAACCAAACTTTGTTTATGATAAGGGAGAAGGTCGATGAGGGCTGGCCAACCCGGCTTTAACCTTGTCATGTACAACAGCCAATGTTTTCGCCATATTTGCTTACCGATCTTATTTGTTTATTCATTTATTTAAACAAGGCTGTTAATACCCTGCCCCTGTATGTATGTATGTATATACACCCATACACATACAGCGGGATATCAACACTGTTGTCTATGTCTGCTGAGGGACAAAATTTAAAATTTCACTTTCGGACAATCCCCCTTCAGATTATACAAATCCATATTTTAATTAATAAATATATACTATATTACATATATACTATAATAACATATATATATAAGGACCAAAGTTCGAAATTGGTCTCAGTTGGAAGTAGGTGGCCAAAAATTATGAAAACGAATTTTATTCCAAGCTGTTCATTACGAAATCCCTACCCTGAAGTGTGCATTATTTATGAAATGAGTCTGGTCCTGAAATTTTGGGTTATCGCGAAAGGAATCCCTAATGTGTTCATTACACGCTATGAAGGACATTACGGATGATTTCATCCGAAAGTGTGCAATACTTTTGAAAGTAGCTTCTCAACGACGTGTGCAGTACTTAGTGTCAAAGTGTGCAACGTTTTTGAAATGAGTTCTTGCTATAAGTGTGCAGTATATTTGAACTCTTGGAGGTTTCTCCTTCCTCTTCCTCGCTGTCCTCTTTACTCATTTTCCTTTTAGCTTCCATTCACCTGATTCACTTCCGGTTTATTTGAATGTCTATCTCGAGCTTTGATTTTGTGTTTGTGTGCTTTGTGTGACTGTGTTTCGGTTTATATTTTTGTTTAATGTATGTTTTGGTCTTTTCCATCTTAATCATCTGGGCAAACAAACATTGCTCATCCTCATAACTAGAATTAGTCAGTTGGGCTTGTTTTTGGGGGTAAGGAGAGTAAATGTGTGGGAGTGGTTATAGTCAGGTCATAACACCCCCAAAAGGTGTTGTTGTAACTATTAATCGCGGTTCCGTGTTACCTACCACACTTGTTCACAACCCTCGGTTCGTTGGTCATAATCCGATGAGTTTTGGAAGGAGATGAGTTTCGTCGTCGTCGTTGTTGTTGTTGTTGTTTTTGTTTTCGGATGGAAGAGAAAGCTTATTTGTAACAATAGCCGAAATAAATCGGTCACAGTTCAAATAAACCAACGAGATTGTTCCATCTGTGGGCATGTTTCCTATTGTTCTGGAACATTCCACATCAAAAGTCTAAAACGTTCTGCGCTTTTGCTTTTTCTCAAGGATAACCTTTGAAACAAAAAACAAAATTCTTCGAACCTTAAATATTGACTGCTACGAACGCGAGGAAGTGAAACGAAGAAACGCACAAAAAAAATTTTTTTTATATTATAATAATCGTCTTCGTTTCCCTCTTCAACGATTCTTCTCAATGGAACATGATACCTCCTGTTTGCTTACAAAGAAAATTGATTTTCACGTTTCAGCAGTGTTTTGTCATTTCTCTTTTCCCTTTTTTTGCTGACGTTAGAGGAAAGGGTGACACTCAAACAAAAGTCAGGTTCCGGCGACAGGAAGAAACTTGTTAAGAAAGCTTTTTAAAGTCCTTCGGATGAAAAAGACAAGTTCGAGGCGACGTATGCCTTCTTGGCATTCACCTTCGGTTTACAACCGGACTTCGAACGGTTATAAAATTTACTGGAAGTCACGTTGAAGGTATTTCGTCTTTGACTGCGGTGACCAAGTTTTCCTCCTCCTCCCGAAGACACGTGACAGGTTGTTCTAAAAGCTTCGACCCGAATGATACAATCCATTAAAAAAGACCTCCCACAACCTCCAACGCGAAAAGAAAGAAATGTGGCATCGATAAGGATCGTTGTTTGGTGGTGTGTGTGTCTGTGTGTCTGTTTGTGTTCTGTATCGTCACTCTTCGTAGACCACCGAAAGATGGTTTTTGACCATTATGAATGGAAATTGGAAATGGAAATTATGAATGGTTGGTTGTTCTTCTGTGACAATGATGGACTAATTGCCACTTGCCCAAGGTAACAAAAAATCCATAATATTCATTTTTACCGGGGGTTAGAGGGGCTGCAGAGGGGGCTCTTGAATATTTTTGTTACATAACTCCATACAGAATGAAACGGAGGTGAGAGAAAGAAGAGTGTGGCAGGGTGGTGAGGTGGTAATACGCAAACACCCTTTTTTTAATGAAAATCTTCTCCAAAGCTCAAAAGGCTGTAAAACCTTTCAATCAGCGCATCACCACATCCTTCCATCAAGCCAATTCCACTACCTGAAAAGCTCAAAACCAAAAACTACACTAAACTCCAACAACTCGATTAAATATTTCAGGAAAAGCTCGAAACCCACTTACGCCATCATGAGAGAGCCTTAATCAGCACTCATTTCAAATGTATAAAACCTTTTTCACCCCCATCATCCCCCCGAAAAGGGATCTGGTAAAAAATATTTTTAAAAATCCCAGAACCGGGATCATACTCTCCCGGATTTTATAATATAAACCTAATCACGATAATATTAGTAAACAATAACGGGGGGAATCTTTTAAGACTTTTAATTGTTTTCAATTTGATTTTGGGGCCCAGGGGGCGGCGGTTGGTGGGGGGTAGAGAGATGTGGGATGAAGGTCGAAAGGATTTAAATCTACGAGATGAACCTCCGCAATTATTCGGATAATTCCATTTCGAATTTGAAATTCTGTTTTTCTTTAATCTTTTGTGATACGATCATTTTATACAGAAATTAATAAATAATTGGCTATTATTAATAATGAGGTCGATACATATATTGATTATTCACTATAATCGTCATCAATGAAATATTTTCATCTTTTTGTTCTTCGGTTTTGGGCCTTGCCATTCGTTTAGTAAACTTTTACAAAATTCATAATTTGCCATGTTGGATTATTGATATTAATATATAATTATCAATAAGTTAGGATATATTTTGTAATGTATAAGTGTCTTTGTGTGCGTTTTGCGATAGGGTGTCTTCTTAGATTAAAAAAAAAATTGTTTCCTTTGAATGACATTCTTTCGTAGCCTTTTCGAATTAGCAAACAATTCGGTTGAAGACCGCACAAAAAGAAACTTTAATGTGACTGTTAATTATTTATTTATTAATAACTATTTGATTGCCGCGAACAGTTATTTATTTGAGTTATTAACCGTGTTTCAAATTTTCGGAATGTTTTCTTCTTGTTTCATCCTCCCATGCAGGTGTTCATTACTTATGAAATAAGGTTCTCCTTCAAGTGTGCAATATTTATGAAAGGAGTGCTTCACCAAAGTGTGCAGTATTTATGAAATCAGATTTTGGTATGAATGTGCATTACTACAAAAACTAACCCTCCTCAAAATATTCTATAAGCTGGAATCACTGGAAGAACTGGAGAACTGAAGTTACTGCAGATGAAAGTTAGTTCATCGTAATGACAGTTAGTTCTGGAGTACAAGGAAATCGTGTGTTTCCACTAAAAAAAATTTTCTAGCGAGCTCAAAAACTCAAAATTAAATGGAAGAGAAAGAAAAGGCTGTGAAAAAAAACCGGAAGATGACAGAAACAGACATTTGAAATCTTGCCTCCAGGGATCGGGTATGTTTATTAAGAAGGAAAGATGGTGGAGTAATGGAAGCCGACAGTGGGAGGAAAGCGAAGGAGAACGGGAGAGAGCAAAGAGGAGATCACTCACTTTTCAATCATAATTTTCTTTTTTTTTCCTTTTGAGAGCCCACCAAGGTTTTCCCGGGAAAACTTCCTCGAGACCCACTGCCGGCTTTTGAGATACGATTCCAAGCCGCATGTCTGCCATGTGGATGGAAAACGACTCTTGGACTCGTCCTCTTTGAGAATATTTTACATAATTTTGGAGAAAACTTTTGCCGCAACCATAAGAGAAATAATTGTGCGTGAACACGCAAGCGTAACAAAAAGTCACAGAATCGTTATGGTTTAATTACTCCGCATTCTTTGTTACATAAAACATTTTGCGTGAGGAAGCTCGTAGTATAAGACCGAACGGAATGGTTCCGTGAATGAGAGAGAGGAAGAGAAGAAGAAGAAGGCAGAGGAGGAGGAAAACTATAATACCTTTAAGGTACAAGTGCACGATAATTATGAAATGATATCTAGCCGAAAGTGTGCATTATTTATGAAATGAGGAGGAACGTGAGTTATGAAATTATATTTCCAGGCGAAGTGTGCATTAATTATGGAATGAGAACTTCACCCAAATGTGCAATATTAATGAAATTAATTGTACTAGTAAGTGTGCATTATTTATGAAATAACGGAGGTCTGGGATTTATGAAGTGAGATCTCTATGCACGCGTGCAGTATTTATGAAATGACAACTTTAACCCAAGTGTGCATTACTTATGAAATGAGAGTGGGCTCAGGTCAAAGTTCCTGACTAGCACTCCCACATCGTCTTACGCCCAAACCTGAAAAATAGTACACCACAGTCACCCACAACCCCCAGATCTAGTCACCCCCATTTCTTCTTCCTTACAGTCGAAACTTTTTGGAAAATCGTATTTTACCCAGTTTTCAAAAACAACTTTTATTTATACGCCCGCGTATTTTTTTTGACGCCTATAAAAGTTTTGTCATAAAACGCAAACAAAAAATTTTTTTTTATTTTCGGTTATTAAGGTTGATGGCACTCTTGTTCACTTCTCGTTTTCTAAGCTGTAAATTTTTTAACAGTCAAGTTTATGTTCATGTTTGTGTGTTGTCTGTCTGTCTGTCTCTTTATCGATCTAACTGTATAACCAATTCGGTTGTTTTATGACAGCCGTTCCTTTCGCCACATCTCTACGTATCATCGGTACTCTCTCTCCCAACAGTAACTAGGACAGACTTTTCTTCAGTACATCTTGGTTAACGCTAGGAAACATTTAACCCTGCTTGTACAGGTTTGTTTGTTGTCATTTCAATAGGTTACAGGGTGCTTCTGAGGTTACAAGGTTGGCTTATACTCTCTAATTTAACAGTATAGCTACTTGGTGTCTTAATGTCAAATTTTCTTTCTCTTCCATCTACTCTTGAATCTTTTAGCGTATTTTTCTGGTAACACAGGATTTCTTGCTGCTCCGGAAGTAACTGTCATTATGATGAACCACTTTCATCAGCAACAGCTTCATTTCGTCAGTACTTCTAGTGATTCCAACTTTTAGAAGGAGGGTCAGCTTTTGTAGTAATGGAATGGTAGTCACACCTGAGGGTGTGAATCTGTTTTCATAAATATTGCACACTAAGATAAAGTTCTCATTTCATAAATAATGCACACACTCTATGAATATCATATTTCATAAGTAATGCACGCCTGTATGAATCTCGTTTCATAAATTTTGCACACTTAGCGAGGATCTTATTTCACAAATACTGCAGACTTCGGAGAAGTAAGTCTTCCATAAATATTGCACACCTTATGAAGATGTCATTAGTAAAAGATGTAAATAGAATACGATGATGGGAATTATTATTTATTTATTTATTCATATTTTATTGGATAGTACTGCAGGAGAAGGCTTAATATAATGGAAGGTAGGACATAGAGTTAGGTTTGTAAGGAAATCATAGCCATACAGGAAAAGAACGGAAGAAACAAAAAATGAGTTGTTAAAAGATTTATTCAAAATTGGAGGAGATGGAAAGTGTCTTGAAATTTCATCCGGAAATGATGAGAAAACATAAATAAATAAATAATAATGATAATGAAAATAAGGTCTTAGATACTGACTCATTCGTAGCTAATAAAGCACAAAATGGGGGTGAAAGAGAGTGAAAGGAACCGGGAGAGAGCGGGGCTGTCGGGTAAAGAGCGACGTGGAAGATGGTGAAAAGCTTTCCCTTTGACACGAACTCGAGCGCTGACGACGCCATTTTCGATTGTTTGAAGAATAATAAAAAATTAAAATTTGATTTTCATTTTAATTTACGTTTGAAAGGTTTCGTCGGGGAGGGGGGGGAGAGGCAAAAATCAAAGAATTTTAGGAATCAAGTTTCAACAGGAATGAAAGAGCGGTTTTGAGGTCTAACCAAACCTCTTTACTCGAATCACTCAAAACGTTTTCCTGGTCTCTCTTCATAAAATGGCTTTTCTAAGGCGCGGTTATTGTAGTTCTCTCCCAGTGAGAACGGAACCGAACGAATGGAATTAAAGGTAAAATGACCGATTTTTGAAGATTAGGTGGAGCTGTATGAATTTAAGTATTATTCCTGACAGGACTGTTTCTTAGAATCCAGATGGTAGTGGATTATAATAATATAAATAAATTTTGTATTTATATAAAGCATATAAATAGAAATAATATCACCAAAGAGCAAGCTTTCTAGGTTTCTTAGGTTTGTCGAATCGTTTTGGTTTCTTTTTGGTGTCATTTTCTTTGTTAGGTAGTTAGTTTGCTTAGTTAGCCTTTTGAAGTTGCTCGATTTGTCTTCCTTTTCACCAATCAGATTGCTGCTGCTGCAGAATGCTGATGCTTTTTAGTTTTGGAGGAAAACAAGTTGTGAGCAATAATCAACCCATACTTCATGGGTAGTTCCTCACAAAACTGAGGGAAGGTTGTACTCGCTAAAGACATCTCCTTAATCAGAACTACTACGTGGAAATGGAGAAAATGGAGACAACACCGAAGACACCTTCTCAGGTTTTTGGGAACTATTACCGAAACCTATTTCAGACAAAACTAATCTAAGATTTTAACCCATCTGGAACAAAAACGTGACCTACCAAACATTAACTGTAGCAAATATCAACCTTAACCTCCCCCCGACTGTCACAATCCTCAACTACATTCTCCAAAATGCAAACCTTTAAAATTCCATCACAACTCCTTCCCGCACAAACATCTTCTTCTTTGACAACAGCAACGTCAGCAATCAGAACCCAAAACCAATTCTCATCTCTTATTCTCTCACCCCTAAAAATTAATTTTCCATTCCGCTTAAATACTACCTTCTCAAAACAATCAATCAAACAACCGACAGACAGACATCTTTTCGTCTTCTTCTCGATTTACCTCAACGGTAGGTTAATCAAAAGGTGGGGAGACGCAGGGGTGGGGTAAGGGGAGGTAAAATTAGTCAAAAAAAAAAATTCGCCTAATGGATTGGTAGCAAACAAAAGAAGATGAGGAATTTGTAGTAGTCAAACAGTTCTCTCAGCTTTTTGAATAAGTAAACGCGAAAGTCATTTTCCACAAAATAATCAAAATGGTTGTTGGCGCCATTTTTAAAAGCCATAAATTTCTGCGGTTTTCATTAAGGAAACTGACGAAAAAATGGAGAGAAATTCTTTGTCGACAACAATTGTGTAATTGTTTCTAATAATAAAATAAAATAAGAAGAAAACGGTTTATAATATATTATTGTTAATTTAAAATGGAATGTTTTGCTGCCAACTTTTGAAGAAAAAAAATATTTGAATAATTGCACTAAAAATATTTTGGCTTTCGTCAATTTGTTTTTTCATCTTCTTTCGATTGTCATGAAGAAACATGATTAAAATAACAAACAGAATTATCCCAAACATTTTCCTTCTCACTCCTTTTGTTGTTTGGACCAACCGAAATTTTCAAAATTTTTAGAACGTGAGAAAAGACCGCCTTTCAAGACTCCAAGGCTGTTCATTCTCATTTCTGGGTTAGTACGCCGTTCAGCTAAAGATTTTCGAGGTTATGGAAGCTGTCTGTACATCTTCTCTCTTAAGTGTTTCTGAGTTGTGTTTCTGGTTTTGCTTATTTCTGGTTACCTCATTTCCGGAAAAATTTTTGGTTCTTCTCTCTCACAAATTTTGATGAATGACGTGTATTATCTGTCCTCAGAAATCTTCTCTATTACTTTGTGACGTCATAGTAACTGGGTTTTAAGTCTTAGTCTCGTGGGAGGACTGTGGTTGAGTCGTAAAAGCGCCCGACCACTGAGTCGGTGATTGAGAATTTGAACTTTCTCCCACATGACTTCTGAGTCTTTGTGACTCAAAGTTTTTGACCTGGTTGTGAGCTTAGTTGAGTATTTGATTGGATAGAACGCTCAACTCGATTCCTTTAGTTAGCCCATCTCATCCATGGCTTAGAATTTCAACTACTTGACCTAGACGAAGAAGAACAAATTTTTTCTTTATGTGTGCAATACTTATGAAACGACTTGACACTACTAGTGTGCAATAATTATGAAATAAGGTCGTCATGAAAGTGTGGATTATTTATGAAACGATTTCTTCATGACAGTGCATCCGGGTTCCGAAATAAATTCCTCATAAGAGTGTGCATTACTTATGAAATAAATGGGAGGATATTTGCTTAGTTAGTCAGTAGTCACCTAACGGTCTAGAAATTTAAACTCGCTAACAGTCACAAGATGAATAAGAGCCAAACTCAACAAGCAAACACGTCAGCGAGACGAAGGAATAGACTCTTAAACACAGTTACGAGGAACAACAAAGACAAAGTTGTGGACGGATGACATTTGGTTAGAATCGAACCTGAAACCTGGCGACGACGTGAGTTTGACTCACCTTCCCAGGTGACAGTTCCCCGCTGTAAGGCAATAAAAACCAAAAAAAAATATTTTCAAGTCGAGCGAAGCGGTTTTTGCGGTTATGACGGGGCCTGTTACCCAGGGAGTGGAGAAAAGGTCACCAAAGACATAACCCGGTCGAGTGTGAGGAGACTGGAGACGACAATGGCAAAGTCCGACGGCGGTGGCGGTGGTTGTTGTTCAATAGTCCAACAAGGTGGGCGCTTGGAGCCGCTACACTCGAACGACCGTGTTGTCTAACTGAAAGCTCTTATCTCACGCATTTTGCGTTATCAGCTTAATTATTAAAACGTCGCCTTGTTTTAATTGATAAGAAACTTGTGAGCAGTTTGACGGGGTACTTATAACGGGTTATCAGCAAACAAACTCCTTCGCTCCACACCCACACCGACTTCCATCCCCCTCCACCATCCTCTCTCATCTCCTCTCTTTCACACTCTCGTCGGGAAATGGGTTAAGAGGTTTCTGTGCTCTCTCCAGAATGAAAGAAAAACCTGACACACACACTAAGAGGAACTGTGCACGTGTGACTTTATCGATTTCGATGATGCTGGTGTCCAAAAGGAGTTTATCGAGATCAGTCAGCAACCACGAACCGGAAGCCACGATTTCAAACTTGCAAACTGAACCTCGTCAGGGGAGGTACCTGAAGACACTTGTCTCTCTCGTCTTGAAGACCCACCGCTCTTTATCATTTTATTAGCTGACTTTCCTCTATCGATGATGCTCACGTGGCCGTAATCTTCTAGATAAGACTCAATCTTGATTCTAGTAAAATCACATCTGAGAAGATCTTGATTGGAGTGACAAACAGAAAACACCACAAAAATTCACGTCAGCAAGCGGTAATCAAATGAAAAATCTCAACGCAACATATTACTATCCTGAGCGTAGGAAAATCTCAACTTCCGGGGAAGACAAACGCGGCAAAGAAAATTTACGTCAGCAAATATTAATATCGTTGAAAATTCAATTTCAGCAAATCCCGACAACAGCAAAAACCTCAACTCAAGAAATATTGATCATAGTCGAAGAATTATTTCAACAAAAATTGAAGCTGTCCGGTCTGTACTGTAGCAAAAATTTTGATTGAGGTCAGCAAACCGCTTATTAAAAATTCATTCAACCCTTCGCACTTGAGGTCTATTTTGTCGAAACGAATCACCAACTAGAGAGTTTGTGTAACGTTTGATGTAACTTAAAATGATAACAATTTGCCAAAACAACAGCGAGTGATTAAGCTCCTGTTTTATTTTTTTTTACGAGGATAAAATTTAACTGCCAAATTTTGTGCATTATTTTTGAAATGAATCCTCTATTTGTGTTTGTTATTTATAAAATGAGCTTTTAACGAATGTGTGCATCATTTTTGAAATGGATTCGTGGTAAAAGTGTGCAGAATTTTTAAAAAGAACTCTATCTAAAAGTGTGCAATATTTATGAAATGGATTTTGTGAAGAGTTGTGCGATATTTATGAAAAAGCTCTGTGTGAAAGTGTGCAATATTTTTGTGTTGAACTACATACAACCAGATCGAATATTTATGAAATGGATTTTGTGAATATTTTTGAAGTTTTATTGTCAATGGTGAAAAATAAATATTTTTTAAAATAGATTTGGGAAGTGCAATATTTTGAAATAGATTTGCAAAGTGCAATATTTATGAAAAAGCTCTGTGAAATTAACATTTTGAAATGAATTTTATGTGCAATATTTTGAAATGGATTTGTGATGCAATATTTATGAAATGGATTTTGTGAAGAATTGTGCAATATTTTTGAAGTAGATTCGTGACCAGTGTGCAATATTTAGTATAAAGTGAACTCCACATGAAATATGTTTCATCGATATCAAAGAGGAAAAATGTAGTTAAGGAAGAAAGACAGAAGGAGATGAAAGGAGGAACAAAATCCGAAGTCGGAAAAAAAAGAAGTTTCATCAAACCCGACAAAAGAGAAGGTCAAAATAGCAAAGCAGAAGACCGAGAGGTTGGCTAAAGAAAAATCCCGAAAAAGAAAGGTGGACAAAAGAAGGAGACAAAATCAACATCCCGAGGACACACCTTCGAAGACGTTAACACCAACAACTTGGTTCCACGACCAACCAGCACGAGCATGACCACTCGAATAAGGAAAAGCACTCAATCATGTGCGAAGCTCTCTTTCTATGGGACCTTTTCTGATAGTGTGTGGTGGTGCGGGGTGGGAAAATGGTTTAACACGAAACCGTTAACACGGAAGAAAAATGGAACGCGGACAAAGGAAAACCATTAATTTATTTGTGTCCCGTGTCTGTGCCAGGTCGAACAAAGGCAGAAATTAAATGAAAACGCGGGACGTTTTTATTTCTTTTTTCGTGAGAGTTTTCTCAACCCGGACCCCGGTGAAAAATTGTTTTCAGTCACGCTTCGATTGGATGACACGGATCGAGAAGAGAGAGGAAGAGAAAGAAAGAAAGAGCGAAAGGAGGGAAAAAAAATGGCCGGCTTCTCTGGGTGCTTTTTTCTCAAAGGAAATATCCGACAAGTAGCTTTCAGATTGTGTGCCCCCTCCCCTCCATTTCCGGTTTAATCTCTCACCTCTCACTCCCAGCTTGAGAATTTTTAAGATTTTTCTTATCTCAAATTAGTCAGCAACCACAAACCAGGGCTGCGTTTTCGATTTTATATCCAACTTGAAAATCCTGAGAATAGCACGACTATATTTTCATAAATACTGCACACTTTGAAGCAGACTACAGTTCACAAATATCCCTCACTTTTGTAAGAATTTTATTTCATAAATATTGCACACTGTGGATTTCATTTTATAAATAAATTCTTGAAGTCGAAACCAAATTTAAGTCTGGTCATCCGGACAAGCCGACAGAAAGCTCTCTCTTACCCAACCAAAATTTTATTTCAGCAGCTCACAACGTTACTAACACTAATGGTAACAACAGCAAAAGCCTCAAATCTCACGTATATAATGATATTGCCCCTCTACTGATGTGCTCTAGAGCTTTTGTAATTGCTGTAAGAAGTGTTAGTGATTCGAAGGTACAGAGATGAGCGGTTAGTCTTATTTTTGGTGTAGCCCTTTGCCAGATATACGACCCTCTAACACCTGGTATAGGACGTGCTAGTCCAGAGTATGAGGTTGATAATATAATAGTATAATCTCTCCTGCTGTCTATTTTTGCTTCTTTTTCTTGTCTTCTGCTGAAACTGTCAAATCAGATTTAGACGGTGTCAAGTACCACCGGTACCAGACCACCGCAAAAGGTGCTTAAGTAGAAAAATTCACGGCAGCAAAATAATTTATAGCAAAACGTACCCAGTAACTCTGTTAACTAGTTGTTAAAACGTTAGCTGGTCTTCCTTCCAACACCCTCTAGATGACCTACATATACTCGTTATAGTCATGTGATTATAGTCTTCCGGCTATTGCGATCTAACATCATGTGATGAGTATAATTGATCAAGTTCTACGTCAGGTTTTCTTCTATCGGTTTCCTCATCCTGATTTTCCTTCCTTTTGGAAGACAACCAAAACCCCCCCGAGACATTCATCATGTCCTTCGTAACACCAATTACAATTTGCGGTGTTGTACAGGTACCTCCTTCCATTTCAACCCCTCATTTCTCATGTTTCTCTCTCATTCTGGTTTTCCGTTTTCTACCCTTTTCCATCCCTTAAGCTTATCTCTTTGTTATCTCAAATTTCTTCTTCTTGAGAAAAGTCTTCTTTTACGTTTTCGTTCTGATTTCAATTTTGATAAATTTTTTATTGCACCTTTTATCCGATCACGCTTCTCTCTTTCAGCTCGAAATTTTTCCTTTTTTCCTGATTACTTTCCTTCAAATTGATGATTTCCTTTTGAGAAAGCTTTCACGGCGGCTGTCAATATAGTTCTGGTTTATAGACTAACACGTCGTTTAGTCGAAGATTTGAGAACGATAGCGATGACCAAGATGGGAATGTTTATGAAATGTCTGCGCGATCGGACCAAATTTTCACACTAAGTAGCGTAATAACCCGGAAACGGAAATAATCAAAACTGTATGAGACAGATAGACAGACAAGGAATTCACTCAGAGGGGCAATATTTTCAACGAAAGTTTCTTAGAACAATAAATTTGTTTTAAATATTTTATTGAAGTGTTAATTGAATAAGATAGAATCCAGGTATACACACCTGAAATGAGAGAGTAGGATACCTAGACCGAAACCTGTAATAGGGGTTTTGAGTCTCGGTTGAAAGGCATCGAAAATCGGAAGTCGGAATGGAAATAAAAAATCTGGTGAAATGTCATGGCGGAGATCAGTTCTATGAATTCTATCAGTTCTTGTTGGAAGCTTCGTTCACTGTTACTGGCGAAGATAACTGATTGGAATGCTCACCTTTTGTCAGAAAAGTGACAGAAGTCAAAGATATGAGCCAAAGGTATGATTAACATTACCTTTCGGTCGACATAATATTTCGGGACTCCCAATACTTGTTGAGAAACGGTGTACAATAACAAAGGATAAGACATAAAGGGAAGGTCAGCACAGAAGAGCTCAAAGTTTGGAGAATAACTAAAACGTGATTCAGCTGAAAGAAATTCGAAAGCTCGAACGCATACATAAATAAATAAACAAACAAAAACCGATTGAAATTTCGCACGCAAAAAGCGTTCGAGCGGAAGTCACTAGCCTCTTGTCCTTCGGGAATCGAAAGGCATTAAAGGCATCAAAACAAAAAAAAAAAAACAAACAAACAAAGTGGAGCCACCCACGGCAAGAAGGAAGGAAAGAAACGCAACAGCAACAGAAAAAAAAAAATTTGTGGAAGCTATTCCGTGACAATTCTTCCCGTTCATGTGGCCAGTTTATCAGGTTCGCGTGAGAAAAAAGCTTTTCCTCGTTTTCCCTCAAAAGAAAAAGGAAAACAACACCCATTCGACGTCATCGCGGCTTTTCTTCTAAAACAGCCTTTCTATAGGCTCATTATCGGTCTCGTGTGGACCTTCTTCTCCTCCTTCTCCTCCTCTTGTCTCTCTTCCTCTTTTGTTATTCTCATTTCTCTTTGATTTCACTCCTTTCTAAAGACCCCTCTCTCTTCTATTCACTCGATTACCTCATTCAAAAGGTTTTTTGTGTTCCTTTCGTCACAACTTCCTGGTTTTTGTGTCTGAATTTTGGTGATTTTCAATTGTGTATTGATGCTGAGAAAAAGAGGGAAAGGTGGGAGGACTTTTCTTTTCGGCTAGAAATTGGTTGGTGTTGTTTCTTAAAATGAAACACCTACGCGGAAGTTTTCCGGAAGAATAGATGAGTTTACCCGGAATAACAAGAGAAAGCTAAAGGGAATCTCCTGATGTGAGCTTTTGCTTCAGTAATGAGTGAGTCCGTTGATTTTGGCAAAATCCTCCTACTTATAGGTGCTATGTTCCGAGTGGATAATCCCAGAGGATTTGTTCTTACTCCTTTGTCTTGTGGTTGAATGATCAAAGCACCTGACTAGTGAAGTAATGGCTGAGAGTTTGAGCCACCTCCCACATGCCGTCATACCCAAAGGCCAAAATTGGATTCAAACTCTACTCCTTTGTATCTCTATGTATACACCCATTTATACAAAAACCTGGTCATAATCCTCTCCCTAATACCTTTTGCTCTTTACTTCTGACTTCCTTCCTAAGTTTTCATTGGTGTCCATCTACCTACTCCCCAGCTGACCTGACCTGCTCATTTCCATTAAAACGTTTTTACTATTTTAATCACGTCTCTCATTCCAGTTTCCTTTTTGATTATCTCACTGCTGTCATTCCTTCATCCTCGGGCCTTTTAATTAATGTCCGTGTTTGTCAGCCAAACATGGTATCACACGACTCTCGACTACTGTTTTCTATTTCCTCTTTTTAGAAACAATTTTAAACTCCAGTATTTCCTCCAGGATTACTGAGTTGCGGTTACCATCTCCTCCAGGCTTCCAGTTTCCTTAAAATTCAAAAATAAAAATCGGAAATAAAACCAAAACACGGAAACTAATGTTTGAGAGGGAGGGAAGTAACCGCGTCCTTGAAACAGAAACCCAGAACGAGAATGAACTTAGACCCGCGGGAAAGAGCAGGCAAACAAGGAAAATCGAAAGGAAAATTTTAGTGTCTAATGGAAGGGAGATCATTTTTCATAAAACCCGGAGAAAAATAAATGGAAAATAGATTTAAAAGGAAAAATTGAAAAATGAAAACGGATTTCGAATTCAAATCATAGATGAAGGTTGACTGAGAAAAAAGAGAAGAGAGGAAGAAATTTAAATTTTGGTCTAATGCAGTGGAAAAGATGGAGGATTTTCTAAAAAAGAAAAGAAAATTCAGATTGAGAGCGAATCATAAACCAGAAATAAAGCCAAATAAATAATTCAAGACAACAAAACTTATAAAATAAATAGGTCGGAGCTTTTCGCCTATTTTGAATTTCCCGCCAAAAAACTGATTTCTCTCTCGAGAGAGAGAAGAGGTGAACGAGAACCAAGGTTTTCGTTTCGTTTTCAACTTGTTCGATGTCGAAGTCACACGAACATTAAAACCTAAGGTCGAATCCATCCTCGAGCAAGAACGAGACACACAACACGCCGTGGAACCCACTTCAGGCACGTGAACAATTCGAACCTGATAACGGAAGGAAGACGTATTGTTACCGTTTCCGCCTGATCTTTTCATTTTTACCTTTCTCATAAGGAAGGTAATGTGAGCTTGGTGAAGGGTTTCTTTCGGGGGGGGAGACTTCCTTTGAGTGAGCTTTTGTGATTGGTTAGCTAAAGCTCACATCCAGAGTTGGGTTGGTGCTTTTTATGTTTTGTTTATTTCACAAGTATTGCACAGGAATCTGTTTGGTGCAGTTGCTAGCTGATTTTACGTGGTAGTTTTTTTATTTCATAAGTGATGCACATTTTAGCACAGGACTTCATTCCATAAATAATGCACACTCGATGGTTAGAGTTGTGTTTGATCCTGTTAGTGTAACACCTGGTTCGTCATATTCACACTTCTGTGAAGGATTTCTAAGTACAAACATGTTAGAGCAAACATTAATTGATTTCATAAGTAATGCACAATTTTATGTAAAATTTATTTCATGACTATTGCCCCCTAAATAAGAACATCTCATTTCATAAATAATGCACACTTGAGCGAAGAATTCATTTCACAAACATCGCACAAATGTATCTAAGAGTTCATTTGATTCAGGATTCATCCCAAAAATATTGCACATCAAAAAGAGAAGCTTGTTTCATAAAAATTACACTGGGAACGAAGAATTCATTCCATAAATATTGCACAAATTTACCCAAGGCTTCATAAATAATGCACACTATGACCAAGAATTTATCTCACAAATATTACACCCACAAAGAAGATCTCATTTCAAAAATGATGCACAATTTTGAATTCCACTGTTCATTCATCATTTAAAAATAGAAAAGGAAGAGCAGATCATCTTATACTTGTCCTCATCACCGGTTGAAGCCTCTTAGATCGGATACCAAACAAAATAACAATCAAACAGATAGTGTGACTGACATGTTTAGCTACAAAACGGTGGTCGAACCTGAAAATGTGTTGAACCCTCAAAGAAATTCCTTCAAATATTTCTCTTGGCAAGAAGGAAACCTTAGAATTCTAAAAATGAAGAAAAAAACTGTTTGAACAAGACAGGAAAGGAGGCAGGCACACACCTGTAACACAAATAAATCACATAATCATCGATTGAACCGTTTATCTGGTTTATCGTGTTCACCCAAACCATCCACGACTTCTTCCACGTCTCTCTCTCTCTTTGTTCGGGAACAGATTTTATGAGTACTCAAGGTCCGAAAGTTACCTAAAATTATTTATGGCCTTCTCATCCAAGAGTTTTACGACTTCTTGTCCGACCACCATCCAGGTCTTTGTCGCGTCTAAACGATGCCGCTGTTAGTTTTCTTTTAGATGAGCCCTCAAGGGGTTAAACCCGCCGCGGAATCTTTTCTTAAACTAGCCTCCTAAATGGATGTAATTTGTAACAACTTTCTCCCGGTGGATGAGGATGATGATGATGATGATGCCAGATCACGAAGATGGGTTCCGACACAAACCGAACGTGTGCAACCGTGTTAATTGCGGTAGTCCAACCGTTGAACGGTGTTACGTAAAACCTAAATGACCCATTCACGATGCTTTCCCTTTCAGGTGGTCTCCCGCTTCTTTTCTGTTTTCGTGACACTTGTACCTGGAAGGAGGAAACCTTTGAGGTTTCAAACTCACGATTAGTATGTGTTATCAGAACATTTCTCCTTTTTTATAGTGATTTTAGGGCTTTTACTTCTGGGCTATTAGGCCAAACAACATTTTTAAACTACTGAAAACGATGGGTTTGTCTTAGGATTTTTTGGCTGCTGGTAGTACTGTCCAAAATCGAACAACTTTACCCTAAAATAGAACCAAGTTTGACCGGAAGTCAGTCAAAACGTATACCCAAACCTTGGGTTAATGGGTGAATCGCTGAAAACTTGATCAAAGACAAATGGCCCAGAAAATGAAAACATTAACCACACCGAGAGCAAAATGTTTCTCAAACGTGATATAAGAAATGAATTCATCAAAAAAGTGTGCAATATTTATGAAATAAATGCAAATGGAAATGTAATATAAAAATGTGTAGTTTGTGCAAAACGAATTTCTCATAAAGTGTGCAATATTTATGAAATAAGCTTCTCGTTTTGGTGTACAATATTCTTGAGATGAATCCTTGATCAGGGTGGGAATTAGGTATGAAATGAGGCTATCGTTCATGTGTGCAACATTTATGAAATGAATTCCAGTTAAATGTGTGCATTACTTTTGAAATATGTTGGTATTTGCTCGAATACTTTAGAAACAGTTTTCACAGGAGTGAGACACATTATGAATAAATTGACAGGAACACCTACAGGACCAGAAAAACCGTGTTAGATGAGAGCACACATTCGCTGTCGCGGCGAAGTAAACATAAAAGAAAATTTTCACAAACCGAGAAAGAAGACGGAATGAAACTAGTCAGCAAAAGGTAAAAAAAAACCCAAAGCGAATAGGAAAGAAAGAAGAGAAACAAAATAAATCGGACGCCATTATTGTGTCAGTGAAAACCTGAGCTCGTCTTTCATTTACAAGAGAATTAGAGCTGACTGGAATGATTGCGAGGAGGAATTTTGGAGAGGTAGATGGAACGGAGGTGGAGAAGGAGAAGGCGGAGGAGGAGATGGAGGCGAGTGTGTTCCGTGAATCCCCGGGAAGAAATATCGACCAAAAGGGTTGCTAGGTAACCGGAATTTCTGCATCCCCCGGATCAGATGTGCTTCCCGTTTGACACCTTGACTTACAAAACCTTAACCTGTTACTCCGGCAACCCGAATTTTTAATGAAACAAAACCTCCCCCTCCCTCCACCTCCACCTTAAAATTTTTTATTTCTTCCCCAACGGGAGACTGTATACTGTCCATCCTTGTAAGGTGGTGATGGGATGATTGACGTGTTCCAGCGAACGGTGGACGACCAGCTCGAACGCCTTTTTTTTATTTTGTTTCAAAATGATTCTGTTCCTTTTAGGCTAAAAAATAGAAAATTGTCGGGAGAAAAGGAAAATGTTAGCTCTCGCTCTCAAAGGAAAATTGTTTTCTTTTCGTATCGCGTTATCGCATTGCGTTTGAATTTACTCTATCGGAAGATTTTTCTTCTTCTTCGATAAGATTAACCTAATCGTAAAAGGGGACTCGTCGTTGTCGTCGTCGTAAAACCCGCGAGATTATACTTATAAACGAAAAAGAGAAGAAAAAAAAAGTTTTCTATTTTCCTACTGTATACGTTTTAGACCAGGCGTTTGCAAATTACCTAAGAAGGAAATGTCACATCAAGACTCAGACCACATACTGTATATTACATATATTTGAAATTTGCCAATGTATAAAATGCCTAACCATCGGCTATACCCGTTGCCTGTAAAATGTATCTAATAATAAAATTGAATGTGAAACCATATCCACCATTTATACGTTATTTGTTATATATATTTAACGTAAAATTTATAATACATAGCATGTATACTTGGTAAACGGGAAAATAATGTCGGTTTTGTGTGTTACACCAAATATATGTCAAGGTAAAAGTGATAAATCGGGCAAATGTATATAATTCCTGATGGTTATTTATAATAACCAACTAAGCTTGGTAAATGTGACAAATTGCTGAATATTAATCACATTTACCGGTTGGTTTATAGAATATCAAACTTGTAAGCCAAATCTAAAGCTTGGCTTTTGTCACTTTTTGACAAAAGGTAATCGAATCAGCTATTTGCCGTCAGTTTGCCGCCTGATTGTGGCTCTGACTTCCCAAATTTCTTAAACGTATACGTTTAGTTAAGTGAACCGGAAAATGAAGTTGATTCTGTGCTTTATACCCAATATATGTTACGGTAAAAGTGATAAATTAGGTGAATAAATATATAATTTCCGGCGATTGTTCATAATCACCAACCTAAGCTTGGTAAATGTGACAAATTGGCAACTATTTATCACATTTACCGGCTAGTCTATACAATATTCAACTCATAATGGGAATTTAAATCAAAGTTTGCTCTCATCTTTGGCTTCTGTCACTTTTCCGGCAATAAGCAAACAGTTTAAGTAGCTGTACTCATCTGTAACAGTGAACGGGAACCTTCCGACAAGAAGCGGGAAGTACAAAGGCCTAGAATCAAAGTTTAATTGATTAAAATACCCATTATGAGTTGGATATTTTATAAACTAGCCGGTAAATGTGATAAATAGTTGCTAATTTGTCACATTTACCAGTCTTAGGTTGGTGATTATGAATAATCACAGGAAATTATATACAGTATACTCGCCCAATTTATCACTTTTACCGTAACATCTGTCGACATAACATTCGGCTTCACGTAATATATTTAGGGGTTTGGTGAGAGAAAGAGGTCAGAGCGCTCGACGATAATCTCAAAGGTCGTCAAAAACCCTAAAAACTGTCACTAGACACAAACCTATTTTCATCTCTCGTCCTTTCGACCTGACCAACTAAAAGGGTAAACTTCCGGAGGAAGAGCTTTGACAAAATTCATCCCCCGAAAAGATTTAATTATCAAAATTGTGTCCATTATCAAGTAACCGGATATTGATTCATTCAAAGTCTTGAACCCAACCCTCCACGTGCTTGTTGAACCCTGTTATCTTTCCTCTTTAATGGGGGTTGGTTGGTTGGTGGGATGGAGATGGGAGTTTAACAGCGTTCGGGCATCCAAGTTGGACTTTCGCAGTCAAAGGTTTCCAAAATGAAATCCGTAGCGGAAGGCAGTAAACCTTTATTTGTTTGTCTGTTTGTTCGTTTGTTGTATTTGACTTTTGATAATATCCTCGTTCACTGTCTCTTATCTCTCTCTCTCTCTTCTCTTGATAGGAAATTCATTTTAAAATTCTTTCTCGTAACCGAGTGAAACCGAATTTTTACTTCTCCGGATTGGTAGCTTTTGTCTTTCATATCCTACAACTGTCTGTTCCTTTTCTCATGATCCTGCTTCTCACGACTTTTAATATTTGTATGAATGATGTGATTTGACATAATAGCCAAAAGAATAACATGACCAACATTGACAGCGCCACAGGTCTACCTAACTCTTTGCCGGATATAACAAGAGCAAACCCCAAATGGAAACAGTGGAGGAAAGAGCAACTAGAGTTAGGTTCAGACGCCAGGAAAGTATATATCCCTACAGCATCAATTAGAAGGGATGATAATTAAAAAAAAGTTTCGAGGGACCACTTTCCTCTTAAAGTCCTTACTAAACTTAACTAAACTGCACTCTCGGTTCTAATTTATGCAAACAACTTTTGCTTAAACTTACAACCATAATGGCGTCAGAGAGGATAACTCGAGCAAGACCACCAAACGGCCAAAACTCAAAATCTCGTTTAAGCCTTTCATAATTTATACGAGACTCATGAAAGCTATAAAAAGGCTTTGATGGGTCTAGTTAAGTATAAAACTAATTAAGTAAAATTTATTTTCACAAAAAATTAATTGAACATGTAAAAGAAGGAGACAAACGGAAGGAGAGCTTAAGCAAAAAAAATTCTTCCAACCAGAGGCAAAAATCATTAAAATACGCCGGCGTATTAGAAACAAAAAAGGGCGTTTGCTAAAATTATGTTTAGGGACTGTTAAAAATCCATCTGCACCTGGATGGTGGTCAGGATTAGGCACGCCTCAAAACATGTTGTAATACACGCGGGCTTTCATACTGAAAAGGTATCATGCGTGGTTAGAAGCCGAAGGTCGTTGAAGGAATCCCAGGGACACTCTTTAACTCAGGAACTTTGTAGATGCTTGGCGTAGTCACTCTTTTAAGTGTATCACTCTGTCGGGGGTTTATAGTGCTTCTTATACTCTATGGTAAAAGGTAGTCTTCTATCACTTCTTTAATATCAAATTTTTTTCTTTAAACATTTTGCGAATAATCGAAGGTAATCATTCACGCCAGAATCAAATGGCGTTTACGACTTTCATAAATAATATACGTATATTAATATATTTTAATGATCTGCGCGGAGTCTGTAATAAAACGATGGAAACGGTTGTCTCTGATTTTTTTTCATTAGACGTGACGCCATTTTAAAAAACCGATAAAAGAAATTAAAACTTGATTCCTTCTCACCAAAATAAATAACTTCGAATTGAGATTCATTATCTATATATTTATAGCGCATTCTTATATGCTATAAAACTATACCCAAGGCTCATTAAGAGAGTGACTCAAACTTTGGGACGCTAAATCAAACTTCAGTTTTATTTTCGTTTAATTAATATCAGAATTGGAAAATACTGTCGGTAAAAGTGATAAATCAGGTGAATATATGTATAATTTCCGGCTATTATTCATAATCACCAACTAAGCTTGGTTAATGTGAAATATCGTTGAGTGTTTATCACATTTACCGGCTGTTTTATAAAATATACAGCTCGTGATGGGGAATCTAATCAAAGTTTGCTCAAATCTTCGGCTCCCGTCTCTTTTCTGACAACAGGCAAGCAATCCAGACAGCTGTGCCTGTTAGCAGTAGTGAGCAAAACTTCCTAACAAGAAGCGGACAATACATGAGAAGTGACAAAAGCTAAGAATGTGAGCCAACTTTTATTAAATTCCTCAAAATTATGACTAGCTGGACATTTTATAAAATAGCCGGTAAGTGTAATAAATACTCAGTAATTTATCACATTAACCAAGCTTTGTTGGTGATTAGGAATGATGATCGCCGCGAATTATATATATTCGTCTGATTTATCACTTTTACCCGCTACGATATAAAATTTTCATTACAAACTTCGATTAAATTTCCCATTACGAGTAGGATATTTTATAAACTAACCGGTAAGTGTGATAAATTGTTGGTAATTTGTCAAATTTATGTACATTAGTTGGTGATTATGAATAATGGCCGGGAATCACCTATATATTCACCCCAATTATCACTTTTACCGTGATAGATATAAAAAATTACTTTCCGGTCCAGATACCATCCATTCAATGCATTTATACTGTATATATTTTAAATCCCTTCTCTAAAACGGAAATGAATGGGTTTTGATTCGAATGGCGTCGATATGGATGAAAAATCGGAGGAAAATAAAAATGTAGAAAATAATAAATCACTGACATCGAATCGCTTAGATTTATGCAGTTCTGTGTCAGGACGTTAATATAGAGTGGTAGCTCCGTATAGTGTACGTCCTGTCTGAACGTGATAAATCTCCCGTGATATATGGCGTGGATCGGGGTCATTTGAAAATAATTATTTGAGACAAAAAATTGAGTTAACAACTTGAGTTACAATCATAAATGGGAGTGAAATATTTGTAGTGCTTTGATACGAATGAAATTTGAACGGTTTTGTAGTGTGTGATGATGATAGGTGTAATGTATACCTGGTGTGGAAAAATGGGTTGTGAGTTGTTGAAGACAATCGGTATTTTGTCACTACAACTGGTAAACAATAGCCGTCTTGTAGTAAGTTTTTTGGATAGATTTCTCTTCGGATTTTGGTATTACAGTTTAGTTGTTTTAGGTTGTTGGTAGAATATACTCTTACTTGTCCATTTGGATAGCTGAAGAGATTCTCAGAACTAGAAAAAGAGTTAAGTTGGGGCTAAAACCTTAAAGGCAAGACAAAGATGGTCACCTTATGGATTCCATTATTGATAGGTTACCATAGGTAACTTGGTTTGTGGAATAATTTAAAATCTAACCAATTAACTAAACTAACACTAGTAATAGTAACCATGAACATTTGACAACTTACCTAGCTGACAAACTGTGCTGAGTAATCTCTAACAAAGTCAAAAAGATTTTTTTGTCATAGATTTCAAATAACTAAACCAAATGAAACACAAAACCAATAAAAATGACTGGAGTTAGTAAGAAACTGAAACCAGTTGAACCCAGTGATAGGTAACAGAAGACAGGAAACAGAAAAAGGTAGAGAATGAGTGAGGTTCACATAACTCAAAGTGCATAGTGACTCTTCCTTCTTCATTTCTTTTCCTGTTATATTATATAATATTTTATTATTAGATAGAATTTAAATATAAAAATTTTTTAATGTTTTCAATATTTTTACAATCTTAATAATCTGTGTATCTGTGCAAGAAAATTATTCTTTCTATGGAATTATTCTGATAGAAATCATTTGTTCTAAGAGATATCAAACATTTTCACAAATTCAAACATCTGGTAGAATGTTATATATTGAAGTACCTCCAGTCATTTTTATATTAAAACAAAACAGTAAAATAACTTCATCAAATATTAAAAACACAAGACACACACTGCCGCCATTTAAAAAAACGTTTCATCCACTTAACTGCTTTTGACATCTTCATCAGACTTATTTTACCTCAAAATTGTTTATTCTTTTCATAAAAATAACATTTAACCACGAAAACCTAAAAATAAAATAAGGCAACAACATTTCCAAGAAATAAAAAGACTCTAAACAAAAAATAAGACAAAAGGTTTTAAAAAAGTAACTGAAAAATTAAAAAACTAGGTAACGGGGTAGTGATTACGTCATCCCAACAAAATCCTAACGGATGACAGTTTCAAGGTTACCAACTTAAATTCATTCGGTTCGTCTCTGAGTACTTATTCAGGGAGGCGGTGGAAACATCTCCCATCCCCATTTTTAACGGTTTGTCATGGATGCTTTGTACAAACGTGAAGGTTTTGTTTTTGTTTTCTTTAGTTTTTTTGTGTTTTTCTTTTTGATTTAGCCTAGTGAAATGAAATCTGCATTTAACCAGAGACTGAGATAACCTCTATGTAAAGAGCTCGAAAGAGAGAGAGAGACTGAAAGCGATAAAATTATCACTGAGTACGAAGGTCCTTTTCTTCTTCCCGAAACGCATCCACTAAAAATATCAACATCACGTTTTAACTACAAAACATTTTTCTTCTACGAAAATTTTTTTTTCTCACTTCGACATTTAAATTATTTTGTTTACTTTTTCTTCCGTTCGAGTTAGAATATATCTATTTCTTTCTTTTTATTTTATTTACATGTTGAGAAAATATTTACAATGCCTCCTTGTTCTTTACACGCTGTCAAACCGAATTAAATTTTTGGATCCTATTTTTTTTTGTCTGTCAGGACCTTTTACTAGTGCCACTAGAACGTAAAAAAATGTTTATTTTTGTTTGATTTTTCCTATGTTTGTTTTTATTTTATTGGATTACTCTCTTTCTCTTTCCTTTGTCTTTCTCTTTAATTTTTTTTGGGGAGGAGGGTGAGAGAGTGATGAAGAGAATTCATTAAATTTCGTTTCTGCTTGTTTTTAAATATTCGTGTTCTGTGTTAATTTTTGTTTTTTATTACAGGAAGGCTGTGGTAAGACCTTTTTTGGTTGAGGATGAGTTGAAGGTAAGGAAGTTCACATTTTTTTGTTAAACATAAGCTGAGGGTGATTGTGTCGAATGTAGAATTTGGTTTCAGTCTAGGGTAGACAACAGAAAACTTAGGGTAAAATTCTGTAAACCTAACACTATCCATAAGCTGATACTACAGAATCCCAAACTCATTCTAACTCTTAACATCTCCAACAGTCCAATAAAGGTTATCCTAAAATCGAGAAGCCAAATTTCGAAAAACCCAATAAAAGACAAAAAAATGAACTCAACAACTAACAACAGCTATCTTGAAAAAAAAATGGCCACCAAAAAACGAAAACTTATAAATGTAAGCAATAAAGAGAAACAAAGCAACAACAACAGAAAAAACATAACATGAACCGGGTCAAATTTATGATGTTTGGGACCTCTGCTATGTAATAAGCTAACGTTTGAATAACATCCAAACAAAAATCCGAAAAATTTAAAAACCGGTGCTTAACACGACTTGGGAATCTCTATTAATAAACATTCGGTTGGCAGCTCTGGAAAACGTTCAGATTTTTATTTTTTCAGACATCTTTCAATGGCAACAGCAAATCAAAACTGCCCTAAATTATTACGCTGTTATTTCTTTCCATTCTTTCGAACCCTTCGCCATTTTTTTGTTTATTTTTTACTCTGTAACACATTCAACCCGTCGCTCTCTCTCTTTTTCTTTCTCGGTTTTTCGAACGTAATTTGGAAGTTTTCGAAACTGTTTAATGTTTTAATATTTAAGAGACGAACTTGAGAAAGAAAATTTAATAAGAAAGACGGGTGGAAACGAAGAGGAGGTGGTTGGAGGATTTTATTATTTGATTTCGTTGTTGGAATTTGGGAGACCATTTTTAATTTAAGGACAAAAAATTTTCAACAACTGACTAAACTTCCGCTGTTTGGGTTACCCGCTTGATTAAAGTTATTGTAGAACGAATAATCTTGTTCAAATTAGGAGAATAGATGTCCTCTAGTTTCTATACTAAAAGTGGTTTATCATAAACCGCGTAAAAGGAGTCCAGAACGTTTATGAAATATCGATTAGCAGTGATCACGCCACAAGTTTCACCAACGCACAGCTGTTGGTATCATCAATGGTAGGACAGAGCTATAAACGGAACAATGATAACAGTTACCAGTAAGCAAACAAGTGGCAAGGATAATTGATAAGTCTGTGTTACCAGGAAGAACTAGATTAATACAATATCGTGTTAATTATAGCTGAATTGATGGCCTTAACCGTAGCAAAAACGTATATTAATCACGTATATACTTTATATTATACGCATTATTTACGTATATATAGACAACATGTTAGTCAATCAAATGAATGAAAATCTCGTACGGATATCCAACCAGTGAGAATTTGCTGGGGTTTAAGTCGGTTGAAATTATTTTGCTGTAGTTAATTATTTGACTAAAGTTTTTTACCGTATCAGATTTCCGGTACCGTTCCAATAACTTATTGCACTGACATTTAATTTTACCTCAGATTTGCTGTAGACAATTATGAGTCAAACCCGATGGTCAAAACTGGTCGAAATCTAAAGAGATTTGTTGGGTTGAGAGCAGTGAAAACAGGGAAAAGAGGTAAGAGCCTAAGAGGTTGAGCTTAAGATGAGCAAACTACGTCAAGAGTGGTCTGGGGTGAATGGGTAGAGGAGATAACAACAGATCTCTGCTCTGCTCTCTGGATTTATAGTCTCAGGATTAATTAGTTAGTATGGCTCATTAATTAGTTAATATGATCGGAGGAAGGATTATGTCTCGAAAGCCAGCCAGCGTATTTAACAGCAAACAGTGGAATCGATTCTGAGCTTCCAAAGTTTATCCAGATATTCACTTTTAAGAGGAAACCAGTTCTTGGAAACTTCAAAGACTAAGCTCGAAAATCTTTCGGTTTTAATCCACCCTTACAAGATTCTGTTTTTACTGCTGGAATTTCTGTTCAAGTTAAGAATTTGGAAAACAGTCGACGCTGACACATCACATGAATGTTCCACACTCACCTGTTTATATAGACCGAAGAGTGTCGTCCTGGAAGAGTGCTGTTGAAAGCGAACATGAAACTTCCTTTTTTTTTCATTCAAATTACTCCGTTCGATTTAACATAATAAACCCACAACGAAGATACGCACTTCCTTAAGTGACGTCATTTCCTTCTTGCAGTCAACAAACTGCAAGGAGAGACGAAGACAAGGGCAGAGATTTTGACTTTTTGTCGTTTGCGTTTGTTTTTATGGTCGTCATGAAGAAACGGAGGCGTACAGCTGAAGATTTGCAATAAAAAAATAATTTTACTCATACCCATGATTTTACTATGGAAAGCTACATCCGGTTCAAAGCTGTTTCCCAAACTGCTAATAAGTTGTTTGACTGCCACCATACCAGAATCTTCCGGATCTCGAACTTTCTGTTCTGTTGTACCCTCAGTTTGGGTTGTGGGTTGTGTGTCGGCTGTTGGTTTTCTCGGTTGTTAGATAGGCTGTGAAAATTTGAATGTGAAAGTAAACACTTCCGGTTTGTTGAAAGAGTTTTTTTTTACAACTTGAGTAGGCCTACGTCTGGAACTGTCTAAACCAGTAATCAATCCAGTGTACGCAGTGCGCAAGGTGGTGAGAGCGGGAACAGGTTTGAACAACCACGGAAGCATAATGAAACGTTTCCGAATGTATATGTAATAAAATGTATGTTCTTAATTATAGCAAAAAGTATTCTGTGCAGATCTTGACGCCAGCAAATGAAATAAACTCTTCGTTAATTTACCAAAAACCATTTTGCTGGAGCTCAAAATTGGCTGAAATTGTTTTGCTACGGTTAATTATTTAACATCAATTGCTTGTAATTTTTTATTACTTGATATGTTACCAGTCAAATATTTGTAACGCTGACGGTTCCCTTTGCCTCAGATTTGCTGTAGTCAATCATGAGGCTTTGGTGCCTAGAAGAGTGGAAACGGAAGTATATTGAAACATTTCCTAGGACTTTATTACTGAGTAAAATTCATATTTTTAATCAAAGCAAAACTGGCCTGAGAGGATCATGACGCTAGCAAAGATCTTCATCCGTTAACCTACCACTTGCCCCTATGAATTGGGGGTGGAAATAGTCTCATCTGGATATGTAACCAACAGCTTCTATTCACTAGACTAACATCTTCAGTAAAACATTAAGAACAAAATAGTTTTAAAGTGTAAACAATTCCATTTCCGGTTTTAAAACAACTTCGTTTAGCCTTAAACCATCCACAGGTTTATTGAAACTAGAGCCGCTGTTGGTCAGAAATTGTACACCAGCAGGATGGTCTACGACAACTGGGTTTTGTTTGAAGAAGCTCCACAAATTGAGGGATTCAATTAGGTTTACCGCGTTTCTTTCACCAGGTGTAGGGTGTATCGAGAGGTAATATAATCCTTGCGAAATCCACCGGAAATAGGTGACAGTGTTTCAATGGCTGTAGGCGGGGTTGTAATGAATTGAAGGAAGGTGCAGAAAGAGTAGAAGAGGAGAAAATTATTATGTGATGCGACTGAGAATTGACCTAATTTAAAAAGGAGGGAAATGAATGAAAAATGTTTCGAATTACGTAGGATGGAATTATAAAAGCTGTTGGCTGTCGAGAGTGACATAATTCCATTTTAGTAATCATTTCAGAGGAGGTGACTTTCTTCCTACCCGGAAAAAATGAAAATTCGAGCGAAACAGATTCCGTGTGAGGTGAAAGCTTTTCAAAGCTTTCGGAAAAAATTGTTTTCTGGTTTTGGTTTCCTACAGCTTTGTACGCATGAGCTTTTTGGAGGTGAGAGCCCTTTTCCTTAAGGATTTGTTTGACGTTTAAAGGGGCTCTGTTCGAGTTTGCTCGTGTTTTGTAGGCAATCCTGCTTTCAGGTGTGTTCGGATTGGTTTTGAAAAAGTTGGGATGCTGTGAGTGCCTTGTTGGAACCTTTGACGAGTTTCTCGTCAATTTTGTAAGGTCCTGATCACTACAGTTATTGATGGAAGACGTAAATAGAACAGATTTGTTAGTCTGTTGGACCTTTTCTCTGTTCTTTTGTCTTCCTATTTTTATCTATTTATTCTATCTATTCTCCTCTTCTTCTGCTGGTTTTCCATCTTCTCTTTTGCCTCTCTGCTTTGTGTTGTTTCCATTTCTATTTTTTTCTTTGTTTTCTGTCTCTCTCTGGTTATTTTCCTTCTTAGTTTTATATTTTTTGTCGTCAGTCCTCTTTCTTCTTTTTATCTTTCTATTTCTTGCTCGTCTCTTTTTCATTTCTCCTTCTGTCAATTCTCGTCTTTTCAGTCCATTTCCTTATTTCCTGTTTTCTTTTTTCATACTTGCCCTCTCTTCTTCTCTTTTTTCGGTCTTTTCCTCCTCTTGTTCACACTCCTTTTTCCTTTTCTCTTTTTTTTTTTGCTTCCATTTCTTCCTTCCTTTTCTCTCATTTTTATTTTTCTTCCATTTTCACATGATTTTCACCTACTCTTGTTTGTGTTTTTCTTTTTGTTTTCATCTTTGTTTTTCGGTTTTTCTTCGTTTACTTTGTCATTTTTCCTGCATCATTCCCCTTTCTTTATCTATTCTTCCTCGTTTTCATGTTTTAGTCATGTTTATGTTGTTCTTACTATTATCCCAGGCTCGACCAATCAATTTAAAAATTCAGTCTCTGAAGAAGCAAAGGTGTCAAAGTATTACCAACCATTTGTGCCCTGTCAAACCCTCACGAACCCCTAACTCAGACACGAATCAAGTCCAAAACCAAAGATGGAAGTAAAACCAACAAATCAACTCCATAAAAATCGCGTTTCGAAGTCGAAAACGGTTCCGTTTTCATTTCACCCTTATTACACCCTCAAATCGATTTCATTTTAAATTTTACATGATTCAACCCCCGCATAAAAATAAAAAGCTCTTCCTAAACACGACCCTGAACGAGATCAAAACAAAGAAAAAAAAATTTGTTACAGGAGGGAAAAAAGGACGAGGATCGTTTGCTCCGAATGCATTTTCATGCACATAAAGATTTTTCCTGATTCCTGGGCCCTGAACGGGGGGGACCGAAGGAGAAAGAAACGAGGTGACGGAGGCTACGGGGGTTGAAAGGGACTGCGGGGGCTCCGGGGCTATGGGGTGACGTGGAAGAGTCGAAAATGAAGAAAAGGGGAAATGACGTTGCCCGGGAATCGCGGCGTTGCCAATTTTCCACCGCTGTCTTATTTTCCCAGCTTCGCTTTACTCTGAACCACGCAAAACCGGAGTGAGGGAAATGGGGAAAATTTTTCCTGTCGTTTGCAACCTTTTTCAATTTTAATGACGTCATTTTCCAGATTCAAACAAATCCATTTCCGGGTGAGCTTAGAAAAGGTTGTTCCCATAATAAAATAGGCCGATGTTATAAATATATATTATAAAATTATGAAAATCGTTCGAGCTTTCGAAACCCTTTTTTCGCCATTTTTTTGGAATTTTGGTTTCTTGTGACTTCATTTTTAAAAGGCGGTGAGGAAGGTTTGAGTTGAATGTAGTAGATTCGGATGATATTTCAACGGTTTATATTTATTTCTGCCTCGGCTATCTTGAATTCTACAACTGCTTCTGTGATAGTATATCTATTTATACTTTTATTCTGTTGTATAAAATCTATTTTTGTGACTATATACGATCAACTGTAGTGTTAAAGCCATGGTCGTTCAGACGCTTTTATGCTTTCGGATTTTGATGAACATTTTGAGACCTCAAATTGGATTTGAGGGGAGATTGATTATTGATGCTCCAAATCCTGATTCCCCATGTTTAGTTTCTCAGGAAAAACAGATTCAAAAATACTTAAATTACGGAGAGCTGCCGTTTGAACTAGTTTGCTCCTGGTATAAGGTCTCTAATTTCCTTCAGATAAATTGAGAGCCTGATGACAAAAATGAAAACAAACGTAAACAGGACAAAGAAAAGAAAATAGAGAAATAACTGGACCATTAAAGGATGTGAGCTGTAAAAGATGACAAAAATGTGGAAATGGAAATAGTATAATAGAAAGAAATCGTGGAATAGGTAAAAGCAAGAAGTTGGAAGAGACAAAAATACTTCTGACAAAAGTGGAAGTAGAATACAACAAAACTAGTAGAAAGCTTTACGAAGAAGAGAAGGGAAGAAGGGGATAAGAGAATGAAAAGCAATAAAAAAAATGGGAGAGATGAAAATTAGGGAATAAATTAAAGGAAAGAAGGAAAGAAGACAAAGAGAGAGAGAGAGAGAAGGATATGTGGAAGGTACCACCAACGGCTAACCCAACCCAGACCCAATAACCCGAATATCGAAAGTCAAAACAACCAATAACCTCATCAAAACACACAACAACAACAACCGCAGACAACAAAAGCCACAATAACCAAACACCAACAAAAAAAACGTTCCAGAAACGAACAAAACGGGACATTCAATTCGAAAATGGAATCTGTGACAAAAACCTTGGCAGACTAGCTTGCCCATTCACGTAAAAATGGCCGCCAGAGAGAGAGAGAAAGAAATAAAAAAAGAAAAATGCGTAAAGCAGTGACGTAACACCGCCACCACCATCATCACCGACAACGACAACTCAATGCAACGGTGCATATTAAAGGGAGGCTTCAAAATGTGCAATGAACCGGAAAAGGAAGGAAATTCGCTTCAAACCGGAAACAGATATATTTCAAGGATTTCTTTCTCTCTTTTTATACGCACGATAACGAATTATAAACGTTTATAGTATTATAATAGGCCTCGTTTTAATCGTTTGGCCTGTTTTCCTTTTCATTGTCGTGCCCACGCTTGAGGGACGTCAGAACGGTTTTTATCTACCCTCACGTTACAACGAATCTAGTTCTACAGCATTCATTTGACTACTCATCTTCTCTTATTTCCTTCATATCATATTCATCTCCAGTCCATTGTCCCATTTTGAGGACGACAGAGAAATCTTTCCCAGTAATGGAGCAGTCGGGTGGTCGAATTTGTGTCCAACAGCACGCTGTAGTTAATTGGCCACAATTCGGGGTCGAAAAAGAGCTAAGTGCCTGATTATACCTGAAAGAGAAAATAAAATTGTACTTATGTTACGGTAAAAGTGATAAATACGGCGAATATATATAATTTCTAGTGATTATTCATAATCACCACCAAATCTTGGTAAAAGTGATAAATTTATCACATTTATCGGCTGGTTTATAAAATCTCCAACTCGTAATGGGGAAGTTGATAAAAGTGATTATAAATAATCGTCAGAAATTATATATACTCGCTTGATTTATCACTTTTACCGACGTTATTCCTAGGTCCACGTTATACATTGGATTTTGCGACTTAAGACCAAGTTTTGCGTTGTTTGCTGGCAGGTTTAGACCTGTTATGGTGGTTTGCAGCGGTCGGGAGACTAACCCATGTATATGACCTGTGTAACCCATGTAAACGAGCTTATCCAACTTACCGTGTGCTGATTTTAATTCCGTTGGCATTGAACGATTGTCCTCAAAATAGGACACTGGAAGGATTTGATTTGTTAACATTTGGTGGCCCTTTTCGCCTTTCGACTGGGTTTCTTCATTCTCTTCCTCCTCCTCAATCCTTCTAACGTCTAATTCTCTTCCGTGTACTAGGTTCGACCGAGAGACTTTCAAAAACCGGAAATCGGTTCGGTAGCGAAACCAAAGTTCAAGACTTTGAATTTCAGGAACGGAAGTCATCAATCTTAAAGGTCTTTTTAGTGAAGCGGTCAAACAGAACAGTTGAAAGTCAAACATTTTAAGGACGAATGACAACGACTCGCGTGGCTGCAGATAGGAGAAAACGTGTCAGCACTTTATCAGCGAAACCGGTCAACAGCAACATGATGATAATAATAATAAAATAAAGATGGGAAATTTTTTTTTTTTTTTTTGCGCAAAATGATTTCGCTTGACTTTGACGGATTTGACTGTATGTTTCGGTCACTTTCTCTAGTGTCATATGCATTTATGACGTCATACAAAGCCTAATCGCTCATAACTTTTGCCTTTTTTCTGTTGTCACTGTGGAGTGTTTGCGAATTTTATTTCGGGATTTGTTTATCGCTGAATTTTATCACTCGCGCTTCGTGGGGCAAGTCTACAAGGCGCACCGTGATTTGTATCAGTGCCGAAAAAAGGATCTCTGCACTCCATCCAGGACGAGGTGACAAGAAGTTGGAGTGAAAACTTCATTTGTTGTTTCCAAAGTTGAGGTTAAGTGGAAACTCAGCTTTCGATCTCCCTCTGCGGCTTAGAAAAACTTTTTAGTTATCGAATGAGTGTCTGTTTCACATTATGAATATCTCGGGGGAGTTTAAAACTAATTTCAAAACAGGGAAATTCGTATTTGATGATTTTACGAAATTCGTGGTTAAGGGTTGTGACACTTGAGACTCTACGGTTACTCTCGACATGATATTTATTGCTGAAAGCGATGTCAGTGTCGAAATATAAGTTTTTTAACTTACTACACTTAGAATAGATTGTACTAAACTCTAACCACAACCTATTTAAATCTATTTCGTGTTTTCGAAAGTCATTCCTAGGATAGAAACTTAGAACCATACACTCCTTTGAATTGATCTTCATGACTATTGCTGATGATGAATTTATCAGGCTAGAAAACTTTTTTTGAGTCTCTATGTGCTCTCTGAAGGTTTTGGTGTAGTTTGGGGTGATAAACAACCCTGTTGTTCGATTTAGAAGAAGAAACCACTTCAGAATAACTTACACGTCTTTGAGCTAACTTAACAGAAAGGAATCAGCCCGAAATTGGTTGACACCTAGAATCATCCGTGTGCATAATAATTGTTCTTTTGTGTTGCTGAAGTTTAAAACCTGTCTCAAACAAAGAGAAAATTGAAAAGAAGAAAGAGGCCAGAGTAAGTATATGAAAAAAGGAAAGAAAGATGATATAAACAAAAGAAGGAGACAGTGTGAAACATTGAACTAAGAAGAAGAAGGGTGAAGGAAAATCAGGAAGACAGTAAGATATAGTGTAACAATGAAATAGGTGGTCACACAACAGATACGACAATCTTCCTCGTCTTCAAAGATGACCTAAACCACCAAAATCACGTAAAAGTTCTACCGTATCGAATCCTACGTAACATCAATTCTTGACGAAAAGAAAAGATGAGAGGAAGAAGAGGAAAAAGAAATCAAAAATTAAGACAAAGGGTTGAGAAACAATAAGAAGGAATAAAGCAGAAGAAGAGAATCAAGAAATAGATAGATGAGAAACTGAGAAGAAGAAAATGAGAGAAAAGGTTTACAGAATCAGAAAAGCTGTCGTACTAAAACCAGGAAGTCACGGAGTTGGTGAACTTACTTCAAAAGTACATCTTCTTAGCTCTTCACTAACCCATCCGAACGGGGAAGAACAGAGACACCTTTGGTGTCAAAACAGTGCCCAAGAACAGGAATCACAATCTTCCAAAAGTGTCAAGAAAGGTGGCCTGATCCCGCAAAACATCGCATCGTACCTGACAAAACAAACAATCAAAAACCAAAAACAAAATGAATCATTACAAACAGTACCTGATGATTATAGTCACGTGACAAAACCTAAAAACCACCCCAACGTTAAAACTAAAAGAAAGGAAAACAGATAAGAAAGGGTTTAATAACCGTTATAACCGTCATCAAAACAAAATTCTCACCGCCTTCTTCTACCAACGAGGAGTTTAGCAAAACAAAATGGTGGAAAGAGACAAAAAGGTTGAATCGGAAACCTATTTTATGCACGCGGACAAGTTATCTAATCTAGGAAACAATTAACGATTGCAGATAGATCGTGTTGGAGGTTTTTAGCAGATGGCGGTGACGTTGGGGTGAAATCACCTGTCGGAACGGTTAGCTGCCAATTGAATCACCTGCTGAGCCAGCAGGCAGGTGAAATTTGTTTGAACCTGAAATTAAAAATAATTAAAGTTAATCTGAAGGAGCGAGCGGAAAGGTTTTCTGCTTTCCTTCCTTTTAAATGGCATCTGTTGTCCTCAGTTCTCTTCCTTTGAATTCCTTTGTTCCTGCTTTACTCATCTGTTTTCGTTTTTTATTTGCAGATGATCTACTACCAAGATGGCTGCCATACGTTCGGTGAGTCCTGTTTTAGCTTTTGTGGTTTCATGGGCTATTCTAATTGGGGTTTGGACACTGAAGGACTGTGATGGCCCTCTATCCTGAAGGCAATTTATACTTTTAGGATGTCTTTTCGCCGTTGTCATGACTTCCGGTTTGGTTTTCTGTTTTTCTTTCATTCTTTGTCCTTTTTTACGTGTATCCTCTCTTTCCCATTTCCTACTTTTATTTATTTATTTATTTTCTTTTCGTTCGTTTTTCCTTTCTTTCTGTCGTTTTTGGACTTATCTTTTTCACTTTGCATGTCTTTTTTTCCTTTATTTCTTTATTTCGTTTTTTTTGAAAAATCTTTCGCTGTTTTTATGTGTCTGTCTTTTTCTCACCTAATTTTTTCCTTGTTTTCTTTTCCTTCTTCTTCCTTTTCTTGTTTCTTATTTTATGACTCAATTCATTGATGTTTTCTTCATTTTTATGGCTTTTTTACGTGTATCTCCTCCTTCTCTTCCGCATTTAGTTTTTTTATTTGTTTCCTTTTGTTTGGGTTTCCTTTCTTTCCTTTGTTTTCTTTTTAGTCCTTTTCTCTTATCTTTTGACTTTTTACATATCTGTCCTTTCTCTTTGTCATTTTTCTTTTTTACATTTATTTATCCTTGTCGGTTTTCAAATATTTTCTTGTCTTTATCTCATCGTTTTTACTTATTTTCTTTTTCTTCTTGTTCTTTTCCTTGTTTCCCTAAATTATTGTTCTGTTTATTGCTCTTTTGTTTCTTTTTATATTTTTTCTTTCGATTGTCTGTTTTGCTCTTCTTCCTTTTTTCTTTTCCTATGTTATTTTGTATTCTCCTCATTTTACTGTCTGACTAGTGTGCTTGATCTGTTTCTTCTCCTTTTTGTTTAGTCAATCATAAATTGCTTTAAAAGCTTGTTTTCTATCTTCCTTTTTCTTTCTTTTTTTATAAGGCAGTGGCATAACGAACGAATTTGGAAAACACAACAAATTAGAGTTAAAGAGAATCGAGAGAGGCGATGTCTTTGACTCTTCTAAAAAATTACGTTCAATTTCATAGAAGGCGGTGATCGATTCCGATGTATTCAACATTTGTCATCGTCCTTCCTTCTCATCAAGCTTACGTAACTCTATCAAACAGGTTCGTTTAACAGTTTTAATCCTGAAATCGATTGGCCCTCATGTCATCCTCACGGTGATCTACACTTTCCATTCTGTTTTCGTGTCCGTGGGTCAGTACGCACACGCTCGAGTGGAAAAACCTCAAGAAATTCCGTCTGACTGAGACATTAGGTGGACATTCCAAACCGCAGAATCACGGATACATTCATGCGTGAAAATATTTGACCTAGATAATTGATTAGTAGACGGGATTCTTAGATAAAGGAAATGACAGATCATGGCGATATTGATGATGGGAGGATGACTGGAAGAAGATAGTTTGTGGGGGGTTTAGGAAAGGGGACAAGGTTAACACTCATGTCTTGACTTTCTATGTACCTGGCTCCCAAGTTCGTGCCTTCCGTTTCTTTGACTTTCTTTTTCAGTTTCTTCTTATTTATGACATGTAAGTGAAAACCTCAGTCTAGTTGGTATTGACTTCCAACAAACATCAATTGCAACAAAATATATCTCATCAAATACTGGCGGCCTAATTACAAGTCATTTTAACAAATTCACGCCTCAACATATTACTTATAGCAAAATCTGTAATCTGTTGAATTTTGTCACCAAATTTGAACCATAGCAAAAAACCAGTGGTTCTTTAACTATTACATAGGAAGTCAAATTAATATAAGTACCTGGACGTTGCAAATTTTGCAGTAATAAAATCGGTGTTCAAGAAATTTTGATTGGAGCAAAGCAACGGTCACTGTTTTTACTTTATCAACTTTGGACACAGGCAAAATTTCAACCGAGCAAAATGTTGTGATGGATTTTGCT
The DNA here is from genome assembly GCA_016920875.1 of Columbicola columbae. Classification (NCBI taxonomy): domain Eukaryota; kingdom Metazoa; phylum Arthropoda; class Insecta; order Psocodea; family Philopteridae; genus Columbicola; species Columbicola columbae. The sequence goes on from JADMLL010000007.1 coordinate 14,106,432, forward strand.
GCAAAACATTTGAGCATAGCAAATGTTAGAAATCTTGATTGTAGCAGAAGATTGATCATCTGAGAAATGCTTTTGTAAAGTTTTGACTACCGCAAATTGTCATTTAAGCCTTTATTGAGGGCAGTAAAACTAATTAGGTTTACTGAAGTCAATGTTAATGAGATCTCTCTCAGCCGTCCTTCCATCTACTCGCAAGGTGCTTCATCTCACTTCATTCTCATCACGTGATTCGTCGATGGTGATCTCCCAGATCTAGCGATTAGTATAAAACCTGAAGTTGTCCGTTTTGCTACCTCTCCCCATCATTTAGCTTTCTTTAGTCAATTCTAGAAAAATTATTTGGATTAGGCCAAAAAGGTTTTGGAAGGTGCTACCTTACAACAGCAAAAAGTAAAACATGTCTGATGAGCTGGATTACATAAAAGAAAATACAAAGAAAGAAAAGAAAATTAGATCAGTGTTAAGACTCGAATAAAGGAATCACTGGAGCGGAGTGAAGGTCGCCTGGAAACAACTGTAAGCAAATCGTCGAGCGCATGCGCCGGTCTCCATGTCATCGTCGCCGTCGTCATCACAGTCGTCGTCAAGAGTTCACTCGGTTGAGTCGAACGAAGGTCGACGAAGGTAGAGAGAAAACGATGAGGCTGGAAAACAATGAAATGGACTCAGGCAGCTACCCAAGAAAAAGAAGAAGTCGGGAGCCGGTTGCTGGAGCATGGAAGCTGCGCGCATGCGCCATTTTGAATCATTACAGTGACCAACCGGTCAAGGACACCGCCGCATTCCTTTCTTCACTCTTCGGTCTTCTTCAACACTTTCTCCTGTTTCTTCTTTTCTTCTCCGCGAACTTCTCTCCTCACCGTCCTTCCGTCTGCCGTCCGTCCATCCATCCGTCCGTACTCTCCTACCTCCGTTAGTTTGTAATTTTGTCACGTGTCTCGATACCCAGAGCCGAACTGGATTTCTCTCTCTCCCGAAATCCTCTGGCGTCCCGCCGGAATTTAATCTAAAGTTAAATCCAAGCCGAAAGCGGGTGGCCAACAAAGCGGAAAAAAAAATTTTCTCAAAACTCAGCTCCCGATCGCTTGGAAATCGTCCAATTTATTTTCTTCATGGAAATTTACAACTTAATATGTTTCACCCAAACTTTATTTTTAGGCTCGTGTAAGATTTTTACAAGGATAATAAATCCTCTACCGTGTTGGTCTCCTACAATCCGGCTCATTCAAAAAACATGTGATCAACACAACCTGCAAAACCTTAAAGTTGTGCGATTCGTTTAGCCAATCACATCGGGTGATTTTGAAACGCACGACAACAGTGACCACTTGTGGTTTTGTGTTTCATAGGCACCAAGACCTTAACCAATGTTACACATTGTCTGCGGATGTGTAGGGATCGTTGTTGGCACCTAACAAAAGAGCCTTTGGATAAATGGTGTCTTTCATAAAGTAATTAGACAGTTTGGTTCTTAGAACAAGTAGGCAGGATTCGTCGAGACGGTTACTCATTTGATATTTTCCGGAACCGAGAAATCTGTGGGTATCACGTGTCTATGATAACCATGATTACTAGATGTGGGCTACCATATATAGTGATGATGAAGAAATCGGGAGGAACTTGAATCTAGCTTTTGCTACCCTTAGATTTGTGCTCTATTGATATAATTAATATTTTTGCTGAATATAATATCGCATTTTTATTTATTATACTACCAGGTAAATGTTTTTAGGCTTTTGGGAGGAGGAGGAGGTATCTTTGCCATTCTCTTGTCCTCCTCTTCTAGAATTTTTTGACGGTTTGGAACCTCATCATCAAGCAATGTAAATAACAGCAAGTAGATCTAATAACATTAATTTACAATTCTATGGCAGAGAAGCAGAAAAGATGGAGAAGGATGAGAGGCGGGTGAAATGCGGGAGGCGAGAGAGAGTGATCCAACTGGAAGAGATATCGGCGAGAGGGCAAGGCAAACAAAAAGCTCAGGAATTTTTAATAAGGCTTCAAGCGAAAGCTTTTTCTTCCACAACCAGGATTTTCCCGACCACCGGAATTCTACTAATTGCACATCATCGATCTGACATTTTTGAATAGAGAGCCTGTTATTGGGAAAAATGGAAGTCGGTCATCTGTTCGGCCACCATTCGCACACCTCCAACGATTTAATTCGATGACTGCCAGTCCGGGAGTGTTTTTCTGAATGACGCCGCTGAAAGTTTTAGCGCCGGATTTGCCGAGCAATTAATAAGACGGCAAAAAAGTTCACGCAACAAGACTACTAATAAGTTTGATGGCGGTGGGAAGGTGGGAGGGAGGCCACCCGACCGACTCAGGGGGGAGATGGAAGGGAAATGTCCTTAATCTTGGCATACGAACGAGCTTCCCGAAATGTTTTTGGCCCATGGATCTGTCCGTTGGCACCGTCCCAACTTTTTTGGCTTTTTTGTGCGTGTGTGCTCTAAGGAGAAGATGGAACCCAAAGCCAATCACAGACAAATGATTTATTTATCTACTCCTTGCCGGATTCAAGGATCCAAACTAGACAGGTATAATGGAAGGTTTCGAGTGAGAGCAAATCCAAACTGACATCACAACAGGAGCCAAAGAATCGAAACAAGGGAAAGAGTGGGACAAGGACGAGAGTTTGGCAGGGGGGAGGATAGTCGGATGTGTCATCAGGATGACTGTCTCCTTCCAAATCAGACTATTTTCAATAATCGATGAAAATTTTATTGCGTGGCAACTTTCCCAAACAGAAATTTCTTTCAGCTAACTTTACCGGTAGATTTTTGAAGGGGAAATTCTCCTTTTAATCCGACTTAAGCTTAATTCTAGACCCATCTTGGCGCATGACTCACGTTGTCCTAATCCGATGGAGAACTAAGCAGCAAAGTATTAAGTGGACCGGAAAATAATGTCGGTTCTGTTACACCTATATAGACGTTGCGGGCGAATATATGTAATTTCTGGCGATTATTCGTAATCACCAACTAAGCTTGGTTAATATGACAATTTATTGAGGATTTATCACATTTACCGACTAGTTTATAAAATATCAAATCCCTAATCTGAGCAAACTTTTATTAATGTCTTCATTTTGAGTAGGAGATTTTATAAACCATCCAGTAAATGTGATAAATATTCGTTAATATGTCGCATTCATCAAGCTTAGTTGGTGATTATGAATAATCGCCGGAAATTATATATACATTCACCCGATTTATCAAAGAATCAACTTTTTTTCCGTCCACCTAATAGCTAATTGTAAGAACTTTAAGAGAATTGGGACGCCATAGCTGTACCCTCAACCAAGCGGCAAACTGGCGGCAAATCAACGGCAAACACCCCCGCAATTTTTCTAATCAGTCATGTATCACCTCCAATTCTTCACACATCAATCCAGTTAGTCTAATCTCATTCATTCTACATCCTTTCGAAATCAAATTTGGTCCACAACCGCGCCTAAAATTTTCCCTACTTTCTTTCGAGAAATGAATTTCGAAAATCAGGATTTTTCACTTAATCGTACAATTTCTCCTCAAATCCGTTCTAAAATTTGAGGGAACTCGCCGAAAGGCAAGCAGAAAGGCGGCCAACACGACAAATTACCTTCGTTTGCCTCTTAAATAAATAAATAAACAAAGAATCTCGGAGGAAAGGTTTTTGGGAAGGCTCGAAAACCGGAAACGATAGCCGGCCATCCACCTCGAAGGCTTTCGTTTCCTCTTAATTAAATATTTCGAGACGAGAAGAGGAGAGAATAAAACGCTTTAAATAATTAATTAAATAATTTCGCCATTTTGGATTGTTTATCTTCTCCGGATGCCTGATTCGTGAGAGATAAAAACCTTTTTTTCATGTTTTTATTGTCCTCATCCTTTATTCTTTTGTTTAAAGGGGCCTTCTCGAAATTAGTGTCTGCAAATATTTAAGGAGGAAGCCTTTTGCACCTGTTTGAGGAGGACAAAGATATTTGCACCTTGCATTTCCTTCCGCCATTTTTGTGCTTGTGCATGTGTCGATATCTCCGAATTTCTTTGTCTGGAGTGAGGGGTATGGTTAGAGGTTGTGGGGGATGGAAGAAGGAAAATCCATAAAGAGGAAAAAGTGACAAAGTTTTGGAAAAGTTTGTCATAAAAGATTTTTCGCTTTTCTTCCTCCTCCTCCTCCTCTTACTTCTCTTCCCTGCTTTCATCCTTGGAACCTCTCCTCCTCCTCCTCATCCCGGAGTTTTTATTATCTCATCAAAGTTACTCCTGTTCTTGCCCCCGTAACGTTCTTTCTCTCCCTCTCTCTCTCTCTCTCTGTCGATATTTTCTTTTCTTTTCTCTTTCGTCTGTTATTGTTATTATCATTATTATCATTTCTAAAACTCCTTCTTTCCTCTCTTACACACCCATCCCTCGTTTTCTTGTTATATCTTTCAATAATCTCCTGTTTCTCATTAGTTGTCTTTACCAACTGTTTTTTATTTCCCGATCGATGGTTTCTAATTTCCTCGAAGCTCTTTTTCCTTATCCCTCATCCCCAGTTTCTTCCTCCTCTCCCTCTCCACCGCCTTCTCTTTTTCCTTCTTTTTTCTTCTATCTTATTAAAATTTTGATCTTTGTTTTTGCCTTCGATCATCTTCTCTTCTTTCTTCTCCCCGTTTTCTTTTGAAATGTTGAGTCTTATTGAACACATCTCAGATTTCTTTGTTCACCTGAATCTGGAAGATTTGATTTCAGTTTTAGTCTTTGAATTGTTTTGTTTTTGTTTTTAGGCTAAATTATAGTCATGATATGTCTAAGGGTAGCAAAAGGCAGACGAGAATGAGTCATATTACCAATTTGAGTTGATTAAGGGCCACCTAGAGGGTGATGGAAGGAAGCTGATCATGAAGATTTTCCTCTACTAGAACCTAAAATGAAGGCTGCACTCAATATTTGCTCTTTTACATGTCTAATTAAATCAATTTTCGCTTGAAAGATTTGATTATTAACTCTTTTCTCCATTTTGACTAGGTCATTTTGCTATAGTTAGTGTTTTTCTGTGGTTAATTTTTGCTCTCAGCAATATTTTCCCCAACAGAATTTTATATGTGACTCTCTTTAGCTTCTGGAAATGTTTTTCCAGCATTTTATTGAGGTGGTTTTGGTTTGGTTAGTCGTTTGCTATGGTTTTGTTTTGCTACACGCAATATTTCCCGAACTACAACTTATATACGACTGGTTTTTGCTGCATGAATTGTTTGATTCTAGCTATTCACCACTATTATTTGCTAAGTATAATTTTATTTATACACAAAATTTGTCCAAATATATTTTTTCAAGGTGTTGGACCATAGATAGTTGTCAGTTAGTAATTTCCTGTGTTTATGGTTCACCGAGTTCAAATTTTATACAGGATTTCGGAAAAACGTGGTTTTTAATTTGAGTTCAACTTTTGCTGTTGTAAACATTTACTCAGCTCAGTTTTTGCTGTGGAAAATCATTAGCTATTGTTTGGAATAATGTTGTTTGATGGTCTTTCAGACTATGGTTACATTTAACGCTTCCTGGTTTCGTAGATTTAATAATTTTTGTGCCTTCAAAACACATCAGCATCACCAAGTAGCACTGTTCAAGTTCAAACCTGTCTTAAAATTCAGTTCCTTAAAAATCAGGCGCGATAGGGGATCTTTACGACTACCAAAGTGTTAAAATGGCTATAAACAATCCAAAACCGGAAATAAATCAACTGGATTACAAAACGGTGTCAAATCCCATTTGAGGAAGATTCCACAATCCATAAATAGGATCTACGTTAGACAGAACAAAATGGCGGACCAACCCAAAACAAAACCAGAAAAAACAGGATTCGATCAAAACGATCGCGATACAATAAAAACGGCTTTAAACACGGGAGAGAGAAGGAAAATCGTATTCCGGACACCACCGCCTTCTAAAATTTGTTATCTTCTCTGAATCAATTAACGTTCCGCTAAACTGAATACCGAAACTTTATTGGGGGAGTGAAGCAAGAAGAAATAAAAATTGTCGCCACGCCTTGAATGATGTTCAGGTTGAACGTACTTACAATCAAAGACCCATGGAACTTTGAAGGTTATGGCCAAATCCGCTAACCTTCAAAACAATTCAATTATCAGAAAAGAAAAAAAAAAACATTTTGCGATGTTGCCATTTACCGAATCGGGTCTTTAGAATGTGTTAGCTGATTGTTTTGACCGTTGGGTTTGGTCGACAAGGCAGCGGTTTCGACGGCAGAGGTTCTTTTTGATTATTGGCATCTTGTTGGTTGTTTTTGGTTAGGTTCCTCGTTTCCGGTTGTTGGAAAGAACTTGTTTCCTTTCTCCTAAACTCATATTAGGGTTTCGAAATTGAATGAACGGTCGTTTTATGGTTTAAATTCGTTTTGAAAGCCTTTAATTGGGACATTAATATTCGACATGGCGACGCGACTTGCAAGCAGAATTCAAGGAGAAGATGAAGAAGAAAAAAATTTCCTACACCAGAATGATTCAATTTCCGGTAACAACTTTATCTCAATGGATCCGTTTTCCTATTCTATTGAGAATAAAGAGTTTTCCTTCTTCTTCTTCTGCTTTGCTTTCTTGATAATATTGACAAAAATGAAGCAGAGTGGATGAGAGCCAAATGGAGGCCTGAATTTGGACGAGGCTGTGTTCGCCTCTCCGCACTGCGAGAAACGTCCTCCTCATCCTCCTCTTCCATCCGTACTTTCCTCCTGCCTCCTCTTTCCCACCTCATCTCATCAAGCATGCAACTTGTGTCGTCATCATGGACTAACGACTCTCAAACATGCAGGTCTAACATTTCGTGCTTTGCGACACGAGGACTTTTTTTTTGTATTGTTTTGACGTTTCTCGAAAAGTTCAGATGAGTTTGGTTTTTTGTTTTATTTCTTCCAGAAGTTGAGAAGAAGTTCTCTTCGTCTCAAAATTTTCTGGTGGGAGGATGAGCAGATGGTTGGGTTTCTTTGAAACTTTCTCACTTTAGTGGAAACGGTTTTGTAATTAGTAACAACAAAATGTCAAAAGCTGTTGTCAGCATTACCTTACAACTTCATTCGTTTTGTCTTCCCTTTTCTTTGATACCATTAAAGAAAATTTTGAACCCCAGCAACTTGGGTGAAAGATAGAAAGTCAGTCAGGTAGAAGTCTTGACTGAGGCAATTACAACAGTAAAGTTTATTATGGAGGTTGAAAAGACCAAGCTGAGAAAAGAAAAATCCTTTTGATTGAAGTGAAAATGCTGTCGGCGCCATTTCCCCAAATTGGGAATCTTCTCAACGCGTTTCTCCAATCTCCCCAAACCTGAAGCCAACAGAAATCAATTACTGTTGAATTTTAGGCGCGTGATTTAGTTTTGAATTTAAAAAATAACAGCAAAATTTTTTTCAGGGGATAAATTCACATTTCAAATTTTTGCTACGAATAAGGTTATGTGAGACGATTTTTTGGCATCCAATGGGTGCTGAAGTGAAGATTTGACTGTGAGACCTATTTTCTTAAATGATTTTGCAGTTGCTAGGTTCAGTTGTGTGATTTTTGCTGGCATAAATATTTGCTACTGTCAAGATTTGATACCGTCAATATGGCTATTTCTAAAATTAGCTATCTCAAAATTTTGATGCGGTAAATATTTGTTCCAGTAAATTTACAATGACTGCGATTTTGCTGCGGTCAAGATTTTTCTTTTTATTTATGAATTCCTAAAGATTTGACTGGGCGACCTGTTTTCAGAGTTAATTTTGAAGTGTCTAGGTTCAGTACAGTAATTTTTGCTGTTATAAATTTTTGCTACAGTTAAGATTGGTTACCCTATTTCCCAAATTAGCCACTGCAAATTTTGATGCAGTGTATATTTGCTCCCGTCAATTTAGAATGACTGAGATTTTGCTACGGTCAAGATTTGCTGAGATAAATATTAGCTGTCGTCAAGATTTATTTCTTTGTCAATAATTTATTAACGAAACTAACAACAATGAGGCGAAATAGCTTAAAATGCTTAAACAATAACAATAAACAAAGCAGATGACTGTGGTTTAAGTTGGTCAGTCTGCAGTAGCAGAAAACGCTACCGCCACGACAATTAGAATCCCAATGGCGTGAATACCATTCCACGCCTGCTCCTTGAAGAAGGTGGGTGTCCGCGGTTTTTGAATTTGAATTTCATTTTTAAATTTTCCTGTCAGTGGTTGTGGAGACAACAATGCTTCTATCAATCAGAAAAGGAGCTTAAATTCTTGACGGAGAGCAAAATAATCTGGAACTTAAACGACAGTCAGGTATATATAAACAGGAACGCAGGGTTGTGTTTCTCATTGTTCGTTGTCTTATCAACGCGTAAACCTTTTTTTTTAGGTTGTCGGTACCTGTCGTCTTGTTTTTTTTCTGTTTCCACCTCAAAAGACTTCTTTTCCTTATTTTTTTATCATGTGATTTCAAATTTATAAAATCTTAATTACACATTGTTCTCTCTGATAAGGGAATGTGTGAAGAGGAACAATGAAAACATAGATAAAGAAAGGTATTGTTAAGGGAGTTTGACGTCATCTGAAGATTTTCTGTCGCCTTTTATGCGATTAGTATCATGTCACCTGTCTTCCTCATTCCCCTCGACATTTTCCGCTTTTCCTCTTCCACTATTTTGCCTTTCCTATCGTTTACCTTCTAGGTTTCCATTTCCCGTTCTGTTGGAACTTTTTTTTTATGTATTTGTACTTCTTTTATCACAAAGCTTTTACCTCAAGTTGTGCGATAACTTGGGCTCCGATCAACCGATAACGAGAAATCGAGCATGCGTTGATAAATTGTCATCTTTGAGCTTCCAAAATAAGATAAGGTTCGGTCGACAACCGATTTTTATCAACGAGATCCTTGCTTCTGTAGTGAACGCTTACAACCCCTTAGACGTTAACCAAAACGAATCTCCATGTCGGGAACAAATTTCCACCCTTTAAAGCTCTGGGAAATCTTCAAAACCTCTCTCCCATCTTGGATAACCTTTCATGTGGTTGGCAGTATTGCAAATTAAGGTCTCTGAACTATTTTCCAACAAAACGGGGTCGGTTGGATTGTTCGGTCTTTCGTAATAACAAGAGCGAGGAACTGTGCACGAGATTTATTAGGCCCGTGAGTCTTTTGGGGATTGACGTAGCTGGGTTTGGGTAGCGGGGAGGTGAGAAACAACAGCGCATGACTCCTTCAAGCAAAACCCAAAGGAGGTGGTTTAGGGTTGTGTGATTATTTTAAAAGTGTCCTCATTTTCAAAAGCAATTAGCTAAAGATAAGGAAATTTATTTACATTCGTAGAACACATATTTGCGAGGACCTAGAAAGCTCTCTCTCATGAGGGCTGGTGTTGGCTTTGTGACGTTGTTATCCGGGTTAACCGAACCGAGTTTTGGTTGTTTAACCACTTCCATAGTATTTAATACTTTTATTTTCTTTTCTTTTTTTTTAGATAAACCATTTCAAGAAGTTGGACGACAGGAAAAAGCCATACGTTTCACCCGCAAAGAAATTGAGGTAAATAGAAACCGATTTTTGACACACTTCCGCTCTCTTTTTGTGCTTGAATTCGTTTCTAACCATAAAACCTTTGAATCGACATTGAAATCTTCGAGTAACACGAAACACTCCTTTATCAATTTTTATCAGTTCTTGATAGGAATGATATAAGATCGGCTATCAAATCGCCTGATCGTCCCAAGTCGGACAAACCTTCACCCGACTGAAAAACCTTAGAGAAAGCTCAAAGACAATCCAGGTCAAAGCTAACTTCCGTACCAGCTAACGGAGATCGGGTTCAATATAAACTCGACAAGGCGGTGGAGTCACAAATCTCACACTCCCATCCTACAGGAAGGCATATTGTAAATCCTCGCGCACCAAATGACGAAATGAGAGCGTGTTCAAACCTAGAAATGGTTAATTGAAAATCCTAACTCCTTGTATCATGAATGTTTCATAAAACGAGAAAGAACTTCCACGGGTAAAAGAACTCCGTTCGGTTTTCAAAAGATTTGCCCTTCAGACGAACATCACGTCATTCCCATTTAGCATGAAACGTATTCCGTGACGTCACTCTCGGTCACGATTCTCTTAACCATGAAAACGCGCGTGATTTATCTACATTCCAATGTTTTCGATTAAATGGAATGCGAGATTATATGTTTCGCTTACGTAATACCCCATCTTTCTCATCCATGAAATAAAACTGTTTGTTCATGTTCTTTGCGCACCGTAGAAAATTAACGTGACCAGTAGAAAATTATAAAAAGATGGAGCTCGCGTTTGAAATAATATCAACAACGTCATCTTTAACCCGTATCGTGACGTTAGAATGTAATGTCGACGGATTTATTCTTAGAAAAACCGTTCGGGTGAGAATAATGGCTTTGGAAATATAAGAAACCAAAGTGGAGAGATAAGGCAAACATAGGAATTGAGAAAAACGAATGTGAATTAATATAATGAGAATGTCATTTTAGGCTCGTATCAGAACAGAACTCTGTTTACAGTGGGAGCGGTATTTCTCCGGAAATGGAAAAATGACATAAGTGACGAATTAACGGATTTGATCGCTGGCTTCTGCTTTGCATTTCCCTTTCCTTTGTTTTATTTTTATTTTCAAATCCATCAACAAGAGTGAAAATATACGCAAGCGTACAGTCAAAGCTCTTCGTAAAAAAACGCTATCGTCCTTGTAAAATTCATGATTTAAGAAGATTTTTGAATCGTTGAAAAAAATCGTTATGGAGGCTCGACGGATGTGACGTCATTTTCTGGGCCCTTTGATCCTTGTTTTTGTCAATGAGTTCTTACAGGTTATGTGGGTTACCGTTTAGAGAATGAAATCTTTTCTTCGGGTTTAGCGTTTTTACGTGTTTAAAGGAAGCTGAAAATCTGTTATAATTATTTGAGGGGTTTGTTCAAATTTGGGAGGTTGGGGTCCATCTTTCTAGCTAAAAAATTGTTGATTTTTGTAAAAGTGCAAGTGCTTTCATGTTTTCCGCTAAAAATCTAATAAATAAATACATTCAAATGAAATTATTAAGGATAATAATAAAGTCTGACAAAGTCGTCTAGCCGGTCGTGATGAAACGAATAATTTAACCTGATGTTGTACTAAATGCAAAAAGGGCATTCACATCAATGGAACCACATACATTCACGAGGCCTTGTTGCATTAAGAAGGTTCCTACTCAAAATACTCTATTTTGACATAACGAGCACTGGGAAGAGTAGTAAGGAAGTCAACCTTTTTAGACTTCGTTTAGCGCATTCTTCTCAAGCAACTAGGCCAGCGTTTTTTTTCTCTCTCAAAAATGGTGCCCCGCGGACCGGTACTGGTTTTTTTTCCTCTTCGTAGACGAAATCCACCGGTATCCAGTGATTCTAAGGGTTTTGCCTAACGGCATTGCGTTCAGTGGGTATTTACCAAAAGTCAGTACGGCTCATGTCAAACGAAGAAGACAAAATTTTTTGTTTCAATTTCGAACACGTGAAAGTGATGGATGTCAATGGCGCCTTATGAAAATTGTTGTCGACTTTTTGTAAAGAATCATGTTGTGAAGACCATAACACTTCCCTCGTCATCCCGAACATAATTGAAAAACTGTCCTAAGGGTAGTAAAAGAAAAACATTTTGACCACCCTCGTCGTGTGAGTGAAATGCATTGAAATGACACGTTGATGACGTCATAATATGGCGTCGAACCCCGTGTTGCTTTCACTGTCTTCTCTCTCTCTCTCTCTTTCTCGTCAACCACTTGGAATCAGCTGAGAATGACAGTAATTTTAAATGTGTAATTTTTTTTAATCATCCTCCTCACACCTATTTCGACTTTAGCTTGATCACCCATCCGCCATGTTGAAAATGTTGGGCTCATGACAACTTCGTGTTGATTTGGAAAAAACAAATTCAATATTCATAGCGGGTTTAATTATGAAACTTTTAAATGGAAATTAAATTAAAAAAATAAAAGCAGAGTCTTTAGAGAAGAAAGCTTAAAGTTTATCCCCGGAAGGAAGAGGGTGTCGGTGGGAAGAGGAAGTGGAGGATTTTGAAACAAAGGAGAAAAGGTGGCTGTTGTTGAAAGCATTCAAAATGGCGGATACGTTTCCCCGGAGGGAAGGAAAAGGAGAAAAGCGAGTTGTTTTATATTAAACAGAGCTCCCCGAGCAGAAAAAAAAAGAAGCGAAGTCAAAGCTTTTCGTACGCTTGCGTAGTGCGGATTAAATTTTTCTGGGGGGTATGGTCAGGGGAGGAGAGGGAAGCGGAGCGGAGGGGGAGGCGGGGGATTTTTCGAGGGAAAACGTAGGAATCGATCGAGTCGAAGATCGAACGAGAGTCAGATTCGAGATGTGACGTTTTTACATTGAGAGAAGGGTCGAGGGAATTTTATATCCCTGTTTTCAGTTGGAAGCCAGTCTGCGAAAGACCGTCGAAGAGTTTCGTTTCCTTCGTCGTTTTTGACGTGTGCTTTCGTTCGCACTCGACTTTCTTTTGTTTGTTCCGTTACAGGATGTGACAAAGTTCGCGTGTTTTTTTGTCTCTTTCTCTCTGTTTTTTCTCAAAGCCTGGTTTTTCCTCTTCTTCGAAAATGTTTGGTTTTGAAAATTTCAACGAGTTTTCGGTGATTGATATCGGATGTTGAAAAAGTGATTTTTTTGAGCTAATCGAGCAAGTCAAAAGCTTTAAAAAAAGGTGAAAAAGTAAAAATAAATAACAATGGCGTTGGTACAAATGGGTAAACGACAACATTGTTATTTGTGCGATCTGCCACGAATGCCGTGGGCAATGTTGCACGATTTTTCCGAGGCGGTTTGCCGCGGTTGTGTGAATTACGAAGGTGCGGACAGAATCGAAATAGTTTTAGATACGGCGAGGCAAATGAAAAGGGCCCACGGTTTTCAGGAATCGAGATCTGGGTCATCCTCAAGTCATTCCAATTCTCAAAAAACCAGTTTAAATCACCGGTCTTCGAATCACGAATCTCAAAACGGTGTCGACGTGATAGGGCTGCCAACCCCTCAGAATCAGGGACGTAACAATCCACCGGGAACGAATTACGTTCTCCATCATTCACGAACGGGTCTGCTGAGCGAGTACCAGAGTACTGCGATGCCTGGGTCACGGAGCCGAGGCTCGGAGTCGGCACCGACCACGGCCGAACACGACCTCTTGTCGAGACAATCCGTTCGACTGCCATCTGCGGCACATCTGGCGGTGGCACACATGCCACAGGGACACCACAGGACGAATTCCCTTCCATCGCAGAACAGTCTCAAGAGAGGGTTATCGACTCCTATAGAAGCTGACGAGGAGCATCATCACGATGGTAAAAGAATGATTTCCGTTGAAGATCAGGTGTCTAGGCCTCCACTTACTAGGGGAGAGAGTTTGCCGGCCGTGTCACTGGCCGTTCCCTTCGTGGCTGCTGAGCGAACGTTCAAAACTGATAAACATCCGATTCGAGCTCCGAGTTTCGATACAGCAACCAGCTTTAAACCGAACGGTAAGTTTTTTCCTCCTCGCGGCCATTTTTCTCTCACTAAACGCTTCTCATAAAATGGCTCAACGATCTCACGGCCAGAAATACGATCGTTGAATAAGAAATTTGTCAAAAATGTGAAATTGAAAACACAAAAGTCGTGTTTAGCTCGTTTATTTTGTAAAAGAACTCGAATCGGAGTCGAATGACACGTTCGCTCTCGAAAGTGTCCACGACAACGAATTCGATCCCAGTTTTCCTGTTAGTCGTTTCCGCTTTCTCTCTGTATTTATCTGACCTAAAAGTTTCTCATTTCAATCATTTAGCTGAATTTAAACCCAAAAAGATAATAACTAACTTCCAAAATGCACAAAAACAGAAGTCAAAAAGGTTTCATCCCCATCATTAGGCAGGAATTTCGTTTTCGATTTTGACACAAATTTTTCAAGATGGCGGATGGAGTGAGATTGAAATGAATCAAAAAATTATTTTGAAAAATGTCCTTTCAGACTGTTTGAAATTTATTTAGCAGACTCACAGACTCCTCAAATGATCTTTGTTAAATGTTTTTAAAATCTGTTGTGGAGGAAAAGACTTTCTGAATAGAAGAAAAGCCAAATATTTGATTTTGAGTTGTTGAGTTTGATCACGTCCGCCGACATTTTGAATGGGAAAATATTTTCGATTTAAAAATAATTGGAACATTAAACAAAAAAGCGAAAATAAAATTGAAAATTGGAAAATGATCAAAGATTGCGGTCGGAAATAAGACCTTAGGTCGTCTGTCGGATTTCTACTTTTCCGCTGATGTCAGAAATGTTTTTGAAAAAGGTCACGCGAAAAGGTTTGGGTGGTCGTCGATAAACTCGTGATTCATAGGTGGCGGTGGTTTTTAAAGTTTTCTTGGTGAAGGTGTTCTTGCAAATGCAATCCATCGAATTTTTCTGTCCGTTCACATTTTAAAAGGTTGCTGCGAGCCTTTTTGTCGAAATGGGGTTTTCCCGTTTTCATCTCTGCTGCTCTGTGTCCATTTCCGTTTTTATAAGTTTGGGTTTTGTTGTTTTATTCAAAGAGGACGCGGTGTAGGTCACGTTTAAGTTGGTGTTACATAACACCTGAATTGCAGTTTTTGCTTTTTTCCTTTTTCAGGGTGTAAAATGTCATTATCATGTCTGAGAAGCGTGGCACGCATATCGCTACGTCACGCATTGCTGACGAGCTCAGTTTTTGTTTTTAAGTTTTTTTTGCTGATGGAGCTGGTTTTCATTTCTTAGTGTGTTGTTGAGTGTTTTTAGTGAAATTCAAGGAGACATCAAGCTATGTTATTTTGTCCTTCTTTTTTTTGAAATGATTGTAGAGGAGGGTTGACTGCTGAAGAATGGGATTGGAGTGAATGGGTGTAAAACAAAACTAGAGCAGAAGGTGGTATGTAGGTGAAGTTAGGTTGTAAGTTAGGTTTACTTAATAGTAATTCAACAATAACAAAATGGCGTTCTGGAAGGTGTTACGTTGGAAGTTTACGCCATTTTGGGTTTAATAACTCACTGAAGAAATTGTCATCTTTTCCTACCCTCCATGGCTCCCTTTGTAAGCTACCCATTCATAATGCTCAGGTTCTTGCTCAGTGATAGAGCCATGTGGAAGATGGTCAAAAAACATCTTGAGGACTGATATCAGAGACTTTTTATTAAAAAATCGTGGTGCCAGAAGATAAAATCGCGCCATTTTCTCTGGATTTGAGAGAAACAATTGCTCACCATCCCAAAGGAACTGGAGGAAAGTGACATGAGTTAGTTGCAACTTTTTTTAGGCGCTTTTTTGTCAGTTGTTGTTGACACTTGCTTAGTCACGAACGCGCCTATTGAAAAGGGAAAAAAAATTCTTTGGATCACTTCATTTGAATATTTTTGTTGTCTTCACGATTTTATTATTTATCACTGAAGAAAAATTTTTCCTGTTGATATGTGCTATCAGTCAGGCTTGGCGGGCTTCTGTCGGGAGATGAAATGATCTTTGCACTCGAAAAAAATTTTTTTATTTATCACTTAGGCCCTTATCGAAAGGGAAGATGGCTGGGGTTTTGGGGGCTGTTGGATGTCGTAATGCTACCATCAACTATTAGAGATTTGCGTCACGTGATATCGGTTCTGTCTGTTAACAGCATGTCCATATAGAGATGAAACGACGAACGTGTGACCCTTTCCGCATGGAATATTGATGGGGTGA
Organism: Columbicola columbae; assembly: GCA_016920875.1. Taxonomy (NCBI): domain Eukaryota; kingdom Metazoa; phylum Arthropoda; class Insecta; order Psocodea; family Philopteridae; genus Columbicola; species Columbicola columbae. The sequence continues at coordinate 14,122,161 of JADMLL010000007.1, forward strand.
CAGGTCTGGCGTTACTCAGGTACCATTCCTTAAAGAAAAAAAAAGCAATTTCGGTTTCCTCCAATGAATTATTCATCAAATAAATTTGAGATTCAACATTCCACCTCACCTACCCCCCTCAGCTCCCAGACTGCTTGTGCCGGATGAGAGAATATTCCCACAGGTTCGGGTGAGAAGAATCTGAGGAAGTTAAGTCGGTGGTGGGAGGGAGGAGAAGGAGATGGAGGAAGACACGCGTGCTTTGATTGAGATTTGAGACGGTTCCAAAGGGATGTCTTCCGGTTCTTTTACTATCAAGATGGTCACTCGACCGAAGTGTGACACATACACAAGCCATCAATCAGGTGTGTGTGTGTGACGATTAGGTTTTAAGTTGGGAAGTTTGTGGTTTGGAAATGGATGACGTGACCTTCGAATTAGATAAGTGAGACAGAGAAGACGGTTGTGTTTAAGGAATTTTGATTGGTGGTCGGACGCAACATTTCAGATTTGATGTTTTTATTTGTTTTTTTTTCCTTTTTAATTATCAAACGACGAAATGAATTATTCATGTCTCATAGGAGAGAAAGAGGAGATAAAAGTGACGAAGAAGTAGGAGGAAGAGGAGGATTTTTTTATCCAATTATCGACTGCGGAATAAATTAATTTCGGTAATAATGTTTGAGAAAAAGAAGTCGAGGGATTGCGCAATGAATTTAAATATTTTCACACGTATCGGGACATCATTCACGTCCACACGTGTCATCCAAAGATTTCAGGTGAAGGTCCTCGAACATTTTTTTTTTCTCCTCTCTTTCGTATCCGAAGTATTGGCAGTGACGCAAAACAAACAGAAGAACGCTATTTGTGTATTCCAGTTTTTCGTTTTAACGTCCATGTTTGTTTCTTACTCTATGGTGATGGGATATCCTGCAGATGAGGGGAAAAGCTCGAGTGAAGTGTTAGGGTGTTGTTATTGTTTTCATTCTCTATGGATTTTTTAATGTTGTTTACCCTTTGCGTTGAGGTTTTGCGTAATCAGTGCGCGGATGTGATTGTTTTTGTTTTGTTTCTTTTTGTATAAACTTGTGGTTGTATTGATTGTAGTATAATCTTGTGTCTTTTGAAATGGAGATAAGATTTTGCTATCTGAATTGGCGTTTTATAAATATTGCACTGGAATTTGACGAAAGTATTTTGCATTTAAACAATGCATTTCTGACCAAGCGTGTGCAATATTTTTGAAATGTCAGTTCTGATTAGGAAATCTTGTTTCCATTTTTAAAAGATATAAGATTATACTGTAATAATTATAGCCGCAATATTGTGTACAAACAAAACAAAAACAGTGGCGTCTGCGTGCTGAATTTACAACACTGAACTATGAACACAGTGCAGAGGGTAACTTAAATATTTCGGCGATGGGGATGTTTCAAAAATAGTGCACATCAAATTAAGAAGTTCACTTTGTAAATATTGTTCATACTTTGGTCGTTAGAAGTTATTTTAGTAAGACGAGCTGAAATCACTCGCAGTTGTCTTGGCTATTGTTAGAATTATACAAATGTATAAATTTTATAAATGTATATTGTGGTTTTAAGTCACGAGTAAGAGATTCTGGATATTCTATGCAGAGTGTCTAAGTTAGTTGTTACTTTTGGGAGAGGTTCTTGTAGTGGTGGTGGAAGGTTGTCCTGTCTGTGAAGATTTGAAATAGTTTCGGATAGCGTTGTAGAAACGAAGCCACGTGGAGCGGGGTGGGTGGTGGTGATGGTGGTGTCACGTGTATAACAGTCTAAGAATCCAGTTCTCTGATGTTTCATTAAATCGATTTGGATTTGGATTTCCCCCGAGTGCGTAACTTGTCCACCTCCTCCTTCTCTTCCTCTTCTTCTTCGTCCTCCTCGTCTTATAAAAACATGAAATAATCGTCGGTAGGTGTTTGGTACGAGGGAGTGCGCAGGGTCAGGTGTCCATCCGGATTCTTACTACATTAATTTAATTTTTTTTCTTTTTATTCTTTGCCCAGACTGGTTTTCGCCTTGTTGGGAACGACAAAAGTCAAATGTGATTTAATCCGCGCGCGCGCGCGTTGTGCGTGGAATTGGGTTAAATCTGTTAATTTTTTACGAAGAAAATGGAGAAAAATTAACAAACATTAGTCATACCTCGTACGATTCACACCAACGCGACTGTGACATCTTTTTTTAAATTTTAAATCCATCTTCCTCTCAGGGAGGCGAAGCCCTCGGTTTTTTGGGCACGGCCCCGGGTTTTTCCTTTTTTCTTCCTCCATTGTTCTTGGCTTTTTTTTTCTTCTTCTCAATATCGTGTGGTTCGTGCTTTATCTCAAACGCGCACGTTTTTGAACTTTTGGACTAACGTGCTTTTATGTGAATAAATTTTGTTTCCTCTCTCTCTGACTAGTAGCCGGTGGCCTATACTTTTGTAAGTGGGTGGTCTTTTGGAGTAAGGATTTTCATCAACATTCGGTGGATGGTTGTTTGAGATTGGAAGAAGATAGATTAAGGAAAAGTTTGGTGGTGGTTGTTGTTGTGGTTTTCATTCTCTATGGATTTTAAGGGTGATTCCGTTTGTTTGGGTCTTTGATATGGATCAGTTACGCAATGCAAGAATAACGTTCCTGTATGTGGAGTCTCTCTCATATGTTAGGTTTTTTGTTTATTTGGGTTTTATGGACTTTCAACTCCGAACGAGATGTTACACGGGGAATCCAACTGTTGGTTTGGTTTGGTTGCATCATAAGTCGCCTAAGGTCGTTCCATGGCAATTACGTTAATTGACCGAGCGGCTGGCGGTTTTTATACCGTTTTAAAGTCTTGGGTGAGGATGATGATGATGATGATGATTGTGCTCTGACTTTTTTTGTTTTGTCTTGTGAGTTATAAAAAAAAAAGTTGAGCGAAATCCAACGTTTGAAGTAGGAGTAGGAGTAGGAGGAGGAGGAGGTGGCGGAGGGAACAAAAAATGCTCTCACGCTCTTCACATATTCATACGTTTCAAATTTATTCATATATCACTCATTACGTCAGCAAGTCGGGGCGTTAAAGTTGAGCAGAACACCTTTCAAATGGGAAGTTTGCCAGCTTTCAGATCAAGTTTTTCTTTTTCTGAATAAATTAACCAGAGAGTCAGCTCGTAGAGAGAGATGAAGGAAAAAAAAAGCGCGTTTTTTGTAGTCAAGAGCCTTGAAAACAAGATGGCGGCAGCGGGGAGGGAGACACGTGGAAAGTTTAAATCAGCCCCGGGCGCGAAGAACAAAGGCGTCGAGAGTGAAGATGGCGGTGGAATTAAATGTGGGGAAGGAGAATTTTTGTTTGGTCATTAAAACAAATTGAAATTTAATTAATTGAATTTAAAATTGGTCACGTGGGAAGGTGGGTTGGGGTGGTGGTCGTGGTTTATTTATTTATTTATTTTTATGGAAGGTTTACTGGAGGATCTATGGTCAGCTTGCCGCGGAACCATCTTTGTCGTGGGCGATGACGGGTAGCGTCGTGTTCCGTTCGGTTGAATCTCCTTTACGCCAGGATGGTCGTTTTGTCCTGGGAGGATGGAAGGACTGTTTGATGATGACCCTGTTTTTTGTTTGGTTGCTTCATCTCGTTAGCCGGGCTTGATCGAAGCTTTTGTTTTGACTCTTATTGGTTTCACGGGTTCTGGGTTTGAGAATCTGCCATCCGTAAAGCATGACATGATGGGTGTACTTTTGACCGATTGATCAAGGTCACTCTCCTCGGTCAAAGATACGCTCGGTGAGAGGTTCACATGAATGACGGGTTTGCTGACTATAAGTGATTTGGGGGTAGGAAGGAAGAGGGAAGTTTCTTAGATGAAGTTTATCTAAAAAAAGCGGGAAACAAAATGGAAGCGGAGGCCGAAATCCATTTCCTTCCTTCACGTCCACGTGTAAACCTTGAAGCGCTCTTAGCTACCTCCTCCTCCTCCATCTTGGTTTTCTCTTTTTTTTTTTCTTCTATTCCTTGGCGTTCGATTTACTATTATTGCAACGTGGATTTGATTATTTTAGTTTTTTTTTAAATACGCCAACCGGCAACGCCGCTTTCGTCTGTCACACAACTCCACACCTCACTGCGCATGGGTCGATATATTGAATGGCAAAAAAGTGTGACGTCACAGAAAACTGGAATTACATTCGTCACAAATGCGAGTACTACTCTTTTGTTGTTGTTTTCTAGTTGTAGTTTTTGTACGGAAGTTGTTACGGTCATAGGCGTATAATGTGAGATTCCTTTGGGCCCAAGGGGAGGCAGAGGGTTTGGGTTTCCGTTTGGTTTCCGGCCTCTGGGTGATTGGGTTCCTCCAATGTGTACTGGGTGATGGTTTGTTTTGGTCTTTTTGTTTAGGTGACTTTTTTTTCTTTTTCAAATTTTGTTGGGGGTGGTGAAAACGACTATGTAGGATGTGTTAAAAATTTTTTGAGGGAGGTAGAAGAGGCCTGGATTGAACTACAGCACTAGCTCACGAACTACAAGCCTTAATTCCTAGCGGTTGTGCCCTTGAATCTTTCAACTGACATAAACATGAAGAAGTGAGAGAAGTATTACCTAATAGCACCTAAACGATTAATCATTTTAACAAAAGTTTCTCTCACAGACGGACAAGTTGACTCATTCCGACTTTCACGAGATTCACATCGGTGAAGTGTTATTCCGGTTCCTCCAAAACACTAAGAAAGAGAGGAGGAGGAGGGAGGAAGGGTAGAGCGAAGGTGTTTCCAAGGGAAGCGTTGTCTCTTACCCGCATTTGTTACCGTTCCTTCCATCACAACCTAATCTTGTTCATCCTTGGTCGAAGATTTGGGAAACGGTTTAGTTCACCTAAAAAACCGGGTTCTGAACAAGGATGTAGCGGTGCGTTGAAAGGTCAACGACCTATCTCAATCTATCAGCTGATGTGCGACGGTCTTGTGACGTCACGAGCTCGAACCGATGCAAGGTCAGCCTCGCAGCACCCGCTTCCTCTCAATGGTTCGTACCTTTTTTTTTAACTTGTATTCCTCCTCCAATATCGGTTGTCTTCTCCGGAAGGTCTGGCTGAGGAATTAGGTCGATGGGTTTTTGATTTTGGCGCGGAGTTTGAGTTTTGATTTCGATTTTAATCCCCTCGGGGCTTCGTGATTTGGAATGCTGATGCTTTTGCTGTTTTCTACTGATGACCAGTTAAATTTTTGTTTTAAGTTTGGGTATCAAGATTTTGGTCCGGCACATGGGGAAGGTGTAAGGAACTTGGACAATCAAATGGGAGATGTGTATTTGGTTTTTACTTTTTTTGAACAAGCTGAACCTGGATTTAGGGTTTAGTTGGGGTCGTATCTTGTCTTTCTAAATTTCTGAAAGGAAACCTGTTTCAAGGGAAGTCCATCTGTTTGGTAAAACAAAACGGTTTCCCCCCGAAAGATGCTTCGAATATTTTTTTTGTGATCCCGCCACCTGACACTTGAAGAAAAAAAGATGCGTGAAAAACGAAATCCAGGGGCTGAATGGAAGAAGAGAGGGCAAGGTGGGGGTAGGTAGCCTTGAATGAAATTTAAGGTCGTGGGAATCCCACAGACAGAGGGAGAACAATCAGAGCAGAAAATGGACCGGTTTCATCATCCTGTTCCGTCATGCAACACTGAAACCATTTTTGTTTTTACTTGTCCTCGTCGTCCGGTTATTTCATTAACCCCCTCCCTCCTACAGGTTTGTTTGCTTTGAGAGGAGAGGTGGGAGTGGTGGGCTATTACGGTTTGGAGCCTTGAAAGTTGTTAAGACAGGAGACGGACTCTGAATGGGGGATGTGCCACGAAAGACGGACAAAACTCGTTTCTCAACGGTTTCCTCCAGGGTTGTGTGGATGAATTAATAGTTAGCCACCCCTACCGGACATGCGAGAAGGAGGGAGGTTTCGGGTTTGTTTTTTTAGCTTTTTAAAAATCATAAATGAAATGCACCTGCAGAAGGTGGCATAAGGGAAACAGCTGTCTGGCCATCATTAACGGTTAAATCAATGAATAAAGGAAAGCCATGTTTTCAACAGACGTTTTCCTCCTGCATGAGTCCGACAGAGGAGGAATTAACTTCTCCCTTTCTTCAGTTTTTTTTTCTTGGTTGTTACCCTCTCCCTCTGAAAAGGGATCATTATTTCTTTCTTCAAGTCCTCGTTTTACGACAGTAATGTTTAAATTGAATCGTTGCTGAAGGTTAGGGTTGTAGGGAAAAATTAATTTCTTCTTTTTTGTGATCGTTAGGAGGGCGTCAATGAAATGAGAAAGTTACTCGAGGGTTTGGAAGAAAGCTTTTAGTGTTTGTGAAGCGTAAACAGTCGAATCAGGCCTTATTTATAGCTTAAAAGATGTTTCGCTTTTTCCAAAAAAAAATCTGACATTTTGAGTAGTGGAAGACCCTTTGAATGATTCGTATTACTCTATGACAGCCGGGTGTTCGTAAATTCAAAAAATAATCGCGAAAACTGCGGAATCGAGTGAGGATGGGTTGGTACAACTGTAGGCGTTGGGTTTGGAAGCCATTTTTACGGTTGTAAGGGGGTGAGAAAGGATTTTCATTCATTCTCATGGGGTAACGTTTTTGAGAATTCTCGAGACGTGTGATGTACAGGATTTTTCGTCAGGTATTCGGAGAGAGTGTTCAGGTAGATTTAAAATTCACTCATTTCTCTCTCTCTGTCCCTCTTCCCACTCAAAAACCTTAACCGTCGTGATGATATGTTTGGAATGCCTCTCAGGGTCAAAGGGGAATTTTTTGGGAAAGAAGTATCTCACGATCCTTTTTTTTGTTCGTTTGCCCCAATTTTTTGACAAATAATTGACCCTCCTTTGTTGTTGCCTTGGGTTGTGGGAAAAATTTTTTTTTCTTTTTCTCCTTTTGACAAAGGGCTCATCTATCTCTCTCTCTCTCGTCTTCACACATTTGTTTTGTAACGGACGACTTCTTTTTTGTGTGTGTGTGGATTCTTCTTGGTTGAAGTCTTTTCTCCTTTCTTCCCCGACGACTTATTATATCTGTTTCAATGATTGAATCCGGTGAGCCTGACTTCCTTGGTTTTTCTCATGTTCCGTAACGTGGAACTTCCGGTTGGGTAGCGTGTGAGCACGTCAGGCGTGTAAAGAAAAAGACGTAAGACGTTCGGTTTTTGGGGGTCTTGGAAATTGTCTTTCTTTTAAGGATTTCAAGCTTGCTTTCCCTAAGCTGGAGAAGGTTGGTGGGGTGGTGTTTGTCGGGGTCATTGAATTAGAGCAGGAAACGAAATTTCGATAGTCAGTTTTAGCAGCAGGATGCAACGGTCCCACGATTCATTATGCATCCCACACTCGGTTAGGATTCGTGTGTTCGTCTTCCGTTTTCATATTCAGAATCAGTTTCACGGAATGCAAGTAAATAAATGAAGTGTGAATTCTCGGAATTAGAGAGAGAGAGGAGAAAAAAAGAAGAAAACGGAAAGGAAGTGAAGGAAGACCTTGTGCGTGGCATAATGAATCGGACTATAATCGTCACCGTGTGTGCTCTCTACGGGTTTTTCTCTTCTTTTGCCAAGTGCATAAAAGCGGCTTTGCAATCAAAGAAAGAAAGGAAGGAAATGAAGAGAGAGGAAAAGGAAAAAGTGTGTGTAAAAAAGGCAACGTCGCCCGTAAAATGCTATGCGTGTTGTAGGCCAAAGACAGCCAGCCATCTTGCAATAGGCTGGTGAGCTACACACTTGGCTTGTCTCATAACTTGACGTGACGTCATCCGTAATCTAAATAAAACGTGGCTTTCGTAAGGGAACCATGAGCTGGAAAGACTTTCCTTTCCCCCCGTTCCCCCGGCCGTACGGTCCGTTTCCCCGATTTATCTTAAGAAGCTCGGATCCGCGCTTTGGTTTTCGATGCCGGAAACGGTTCTACTAAGACGTTTCCTCGCGTCTTTATTTTTATTTTTATAAATTGATGTGTTCTAATTTAATCGTTTTGTTATCCCTTGCTTGATGATGTCATCCGTAAGTTAAGCATGCGTTACGAATCGGGGTTTTTTTTTGTTCGTTTTTGATTGTTTTCGTTTTTTCCCATTTGATAAGCATACGTGTGAGAGTATTGACTCAGTCGTTATCCTTTTTTTTTTATCCATGTTTTATAAACGAGTTGTTTTTGTGTGACGTCACCTCAAGGATTGACATGAGGTGTAGTTTTGTCTGTCTGGCTGGGAGTTTGGTATGTGTTAAGGACATTTGGCGAAAATGTGGCGGGTGAGCTGGCTGCTGGCCTCAAGAAGAAAGTCAGTTTGTTTCTCTCTCTCTCTCTCTTTCTTTGTCTTGTTTTCCTACTTCCTTTCGCACTCGAGTGGGTTCTCAAAGTGACTGGGAAACCATGTGTTTGTGAACCGCATGAATTGAAATCAGCGGGTTACCAGATTAATAATGCGAATAGTTTATCGAACGGTAAAAGAAATTTGCATCTCCTCTCGACCACGGTTTTTTGATTTCTTTCGGCTTGGTCTTATCTACTTCCGGGTGTTGTTGTTGTTTCGACGGTTGTTGATTAGTATAGTCATTAGTCTCGAACTGTGATGAGGCAGGGTTTTGGTGTCGAATGGGAGAGGGAGGGGGTTGTTCTTATGAGGTAATATTAGTAGAGGGACGATGGCAAGTCTCGGACAGGTTTCTCGTGTCCTCAATGGTTTCCGGATGAAATGGGCTTGTTAAAAATGGAAAAATTATACGCGATAAGAAATGAAAACATTTGTGAGTCGTTTATGGTTGATGTTCGACTTCGGACTACGCCCATCCGAGAACTAAAAATAAGTAAATAAAGAAAACGGACGGACCAAAGTGAGTTTTCGGGATGAAACGTGGGAAATCTGGGTCCGGAATGAGCGGGGAATTGGGGTCTGAGGTGGCGGTGAGAGAAGTCACACGCAGGTTCCAAGGCGGTGGTTTCCCACGGCGGAACGATCTGAAATATTTGAGCGCACATCCTCTCCGGGCTGTCTTAGGGGGGCGAAAGTCATTTATGCGATTTGTCGACCGTAGCCTACCGTAGGCCATCTTCCGGTTACTCGGTTTCTTCTGGAACTAAGTCTTAGAGTCAGAGGTAACATTCTCAGGTCATCTATCTTCTCCCCCTCTCCCAATAGGAAAGCTTGAGTCGTGTTCGCTGGATTTCCCTTCCCATGATAAAATATGTGAAAGACAGCTCTGGCACCGCCTTCTGTTGTTGAGAGAGTGAAAGTCAAAACGGATTTTTTTTTCTTTAATTTATGGCGGACATAACAAGAAACACGCAATGCACATCCTTATCTTGTTTTGTTGTTAGTTGTTAGTGCCAACATAACGGCCCAAAAATAATTCCTCACCAGTGGAGATAATCCGCCATTTTGTATGGATTTTCGCGGTTTGCCTTATATAATGTGGGTAAAAACGGTTTTTGCTTTCGCGTGTGCAGGGTTCGTCAGCGCCTCTCAACTTTTGTAAATGTCATCGGGTGAAGGAAAATTCCTGCAAAAACGTGACTCCTCAAGTGTTTCGTCACGAGTTTCCTCTGAGAGGCTGTTGTGAGGATGAATGAGTAGGTTTTAAAGTGGGTTGGGGGAGTGCTATCTCATCTGCCTTTTGGTCTGTAAAATGCTTTGGTTGGTGGGTTTGAGAGTCAAATTGAAGCGGAACAGAGTTCAGTGGTTGGTTTGGTGCTCGGTCACAGGAAGATGAAGATTGTTAAGCCCGCAGGAGGCTCTGGGAAGGCATTGTGACGACGGTTTCTTGTGTCACGGTCTCACATAGATTAAGGTCACAAACTAAGTCGAATTGTGCATTGTATTCGGAGGTCATGTTCGGTTATTTGTTGTCGATTACAATTTGCGTTTTAAAGAAACCCCCTGGAGAGGAAACCGGAAGAGGTTACGTTACCCGCGAAAAGGAAATCAGATTCACAAAAAAGTTCCGCCTTCTCTATTCATTTGTAACACCCGGATTTAGAAGGAAACCGGTGATGGAACAAACAAAAAGCAAATTAATCTGTAGAGAGAAGAAAAGAATTTCGGTTCCGCACACCAGTTCTCTTTCCTCTCTCTCTCTCTCTCTTGGGTATGGGAGGTAGTTTCCAAGGCAATAACAGAGGAACAAAATAAGGAGGCCTGCCGTGAATGCGATCCAAATTAAATAAAAAGGAAGAAAGAAACCGTCCGCGAGACTTCCGTTGAATGTGAATTGATCTTTTGTTGTGACCAAGGGAAGAAGGAGGAAGAACCGGAGGAGAAGGAGATGAAGTATATATATAATTTATTGAGTAAGGGAAGAAGATGTCTTTTGCTTTTGAAATTATATACCGGAAGAAGGATAACAAAATGTCTGGAGTGAGTCTGGGTCGTCAGTAGAATAGGGGAGAGGAGAGTACTGTAGGGTATAGCTATCAGAAGACAGAACCTGAAGAAGGAATGGTGGTAGATTAGGGTTTCAGATGAATCAAAGATGAAATGGACAGTTGGCGTGATGACAGACCAACCCAGAAGAGATTACACCGAACTTGGATGAAATATCAGCTCAGACAAGAAAAAAAGTTGGCTTTGGCCTAGATTCTATTCTCCTCTCTCTCTCCTTTTAATTTAAAATGGCCGACAGTCGCCGATTAGGTTTTAATCAGTTGCTGATAACAACCTTATCACCGCATTCCAGTCGGGCATCGGCAATATTTTCCTATGGCTCGTGCTCTGGTGTTCAACTCGACTTACATTCAAACGATTATTTCTTACCCCGATCATCTATCATCCATTTTGAGTTGGAAGAGGAACTTTTAATTAAACGAGATGACAGCTTAAGCTTTGTTGGAAGTGCCTGAAAGGTTCTGATAGGTTTAGTTTGCGGTTTTTCGATGAATGAGCATTTGACTGTCTGAGCTTTTCATTCATTCCCGAGTTCGGTTACAAGTTGTAAATGAGAACAATGCTGTTTGATTTTGTCAGACTGGAATTCTGTTGTTTTCCAATCGATAACGGAATGAATGGGTTTCGAGTATCTCGAACAATCGTTTCTGCACAAGTTTTCATTCATTCAATTCATTCATAGTCAAATTTTATAATAAATTGACCGGCTTAGAAGTTTATGACTCTTTGTTTTGTCGTTGAGGGTTTGTTTTTTATGGTTGAATTTTTATAAGGTTTGCAGGTTCACGTTCGCCTTGTCTATGGTATTCGGATGAGGATCGGTCTTGGTCGGCGGCGTTGCGTTGGTGGGCGAAGGAGTTGGTCTCTCTGTGGGGGAGGGCAAAAGGGAAGGAGTGCCAGTCCTGCCTTCTGCCTTTCTGGGCACGTCGTCGTCGTTCATTTCTATTTGGGATTTTGGATCGATAACCTTCGCGTTTTTGCGAGGATGGGTGGTTGGTGTAGATATTAATCAAGAGTCAGGGAATGGTTTTGGCTTATTATTCTCTTTTGGTGGAGCTCCGCACGAAGTCGACGTGGAAGATTTACGTCGGCAAACGGTTTCTCATCCTTGTGGTATTTGGAGGATATATGACCCGGCTTAAGGTGACATCCCTGGTTGACTTTTGGTATTTAAGACAAAAAGTTGGGATGACCCGGTCACGTGAGTTATCATCAAAAGACACTTTGGGGGTGCGGTTGGCTAAACTCAACATTTCAGGACTAACACAAATCATTATCGATAATCACGAAAGGTCAGACGGTTAGTGAAAGGACTTGGAAGAGGGGTTGAGGAGGGAGAGGAGTCATAACAGTTTCCGTCAGAAAAACCAGGAATTGGCAAGAGTAATGAGGTCAGTTTCGGGACAACTCGAAATTTTTTAATGTTCTCTTCCTTTGGGCTCGGTCCCAGGAATTGTTTTGAATGTTGAAGCCAAGAAAAATCACTGGGAAGGGAAGAAACGGGAAGTATACCAGAAGGAGAGGAAGAAGGAGGAGGGCAGTAGGTGGTTCTCAAGAATTCAAATATGTTAACTCGTGACCCAAAAAATCTCGTTTTTTTTTACTATGTCTTATTCATATCCCCGTGGTATTTCTACTTAAGGCGAAGAACAGTTTTTTCTTTTGGTCGGTTGTTTGGCTTGTTGTTTGTTGTTTGTTTACTCGGAATCGTAGAAGAGTGAGAGAGAAGTCAGTTAAAAAAACCCACGGTTAAGGTCGACGTGTAATTTTTTTTTTCTGGGTGAGGCAGGAAAAAGAGTTTTTGAGAAAATTGATGTGTTGTATGTGTGTGTGAGTGAGGATAGAAAATTGCGATCTGAATTTTTAATGGTGAGTTACCGTGTGGAAAAGGAGAGGCAGCAAAAAATCTGAATTTCCAGACGTCTAATTAGAGTTGTTTCATTTCACACGCAACCCGCAAACTTTTGACAGTTTTAATGATCTTGTTAAAAAAAAACTTGGTTTCTTTCCTTTTTTTGGGATCTCTTGGTTTTTGGTGTCTTGCCTTTTTCACCCACTTCTCTCTCTGTTACTCTCTCGCTGTTTGTATTTTTTTTTTTTTCTTTTATTCTCTACTCCTCCTCCTCGCCCATGTACTTCCCCGTTTTGAATTTCGCATCTCATTTTCCTTTGACTTTTACTCTCTTTGTAGTCTTTTCATATGTTTCCCTTTCTCCCTGGTTTTGTGTGCTCCATTCTCTTGTTCTTTCTTGCATTGTACTTTTTCTATTATTATGTCTTTCTTTCTTTTCAACTCTCTCACGTATTTTAACGTCTTTATTGGATCTAAATTGAGCGCTGTGGGGAATAAAAAAAGCTTTCACGTTGGTTGGATAAAGGCAAAGAAATTTGTTTTGACTCGGAGTGTGAGGTGATGTGTCGGATTGAGAATTTAGGTTAGAGTTTGTGTAGATCGTACATACACACTCTGCTTCTGTTGCTTCAAGTTTGTCAGTTTTTTTGCAAGTCCAAGCTGTTGACTTTTAAAGATGCGCGCGTGTGTGTTATCTCTCCCGACATTTGAATCCAGGAAGACGGGATTTGGTTTCTAAAAAAAGAAAAAACAAGTTTTCTAAATCACGTGGCAAATAAAAGATGAAAAGACTCCAAGAGTCTCTCCTGTCTCTCTCTCTCTACTATATTTGTTTAAATTAACAGGGTGTTGATTAGTATGATCCAGAAGGATCGACGCGAACTCAAAACGCGATTTGCAAATGTTGTCGATGACTCGGGTTTTGGGAAAACTAATTTAATGGTGGTGATTATTCCTGAGGATGATTTAGCGGAAAAGAAGTGTCTGGTCATTTCTCTCTCTCTCTCTCTCACTCTCTCATTCACTTAGATCATTTTGTTGGTGGTTTTGTTTTAATTGTAGATTAAAGAATATTGTGTAAATTTTTTTCTGTTTTCCTTGTTCGCAGGATATCCAAATCCTGGGAATGTTTCGCTGTCAAATGGCTCGACGACTGCTGGTTCGCCATTGAATCCACGAACCGGTTCTCCGCAGGAACACATACCACAGTCCACGCCGACGCAGGGTCCACAGCAAAATTCGCAAAATGCTCAGTCGCCGATGGCCGCCCTCATGTCTGTCGCGGATAATCTGCCGCCAGGAAGTCCTCGAAGCGCCGGTGGTAGTCCGCCTGGAAGCGGAGGACCTCGATCGGCAAGTAGGAGCAGTCAGCATTCTCCTAATTCCTCAGGTGAGTCTTTTGCTCTCTTCCCTTATTTTTACGTAAAGGAATGTCAAATGTACAAACGGAGGTATAACCTGTTCGGTTTGGGTCTTTACAGGTTCCTCGAGCGGTCGACGTTCTTCTGGAAGCCGACACGTGTCATCAACTACGGTCACATCGAGCGAAGCGAACAGCCTGACAAACGGAACGGAAACTGCTTGCTCCGCGGACGCGAACCAGTCTCAGCCGAACACAATCCCGACTACGACCACGTTGAAATGCACGCTGTGTCAGGAGAGACTCGAGGACACTCACTTCGTACAGTGTCCGAGCGTTCCGCATCACAAATTCTGTTTCCCATGCTCGAGGGACAGCATCAAGCGTCAGGGAGCCGGAAACGAAGTCTACTGTCCGAGCGGAGAGAAATGTCCGCTGGCCAATTCCAACGTTCCTTGGGCCTTCATGCAAGGGGAAATATCGACCATCCTAGGGGAAGAGTTCAAAGTGAAGAAAGAACGAGAAACCTAGGAGCAGATTGTACCTGAAGACTAAATTTGAAGCTTACGTGGTTGGAGCTTCATTTTTGGTCCTTTGTTACCTGCATAATTTTTCGATGATGGTTGCATCATTGCTGGCACACTCACTTATTTAAGGCGAATTGGTCTTCTGCCACGGTTTTTATTGGATAATCTTTGTGCTTTTTTGTGGGAGAGGAAACAAATTTGAATGTCAAACTAAAAAACCTGAAAGATTTTGACTTTGTCACATATAACTTTGAAAAACAAAATTTTTTTGGGGGAAGAGGGTCCGGCGAAATCCAAGGCAGGCATAAATTTTTTTGGACGTCGTTCCTGGCGCGGGATCAAGAGGAAAGGCAACCTTTCAAATTGGCTTAAATTGAAAATAAATTTAATTTATCACTTTGGTTGTTAGATAAGAAAGGAAAATTTGATTTCTCACGGGAATCGAAAAACTTGGGGGGAAAAATGTAGAGCAAAGAACGAAAGAAGGAAAACAGCTGAATACGGCACTGATACGGAAATCCAAAATTTTTAAGTGCAACTACAAAACTGAAAATTTCTTTTAGTTACATGTCCTTCAAAATTGACATTCATGTGGCAGTTTTTGAATCTCGCGCCAAAAGTGATTAAAAGATTTCTACGAACAGATCCAATTGCAGGGAATTTTGTCGCCAGGTGCAAAAATGTGTTTTGGACAAAGTGGTAACGACACAAAGCCAAGTCAGTAGTGGAATCGCCATTTCTTTTTAATATCTTTCTCCAAAAAGATTTTTTCTGTTTTAATCTTAAAGTCAAATTTCTGGAGTCGAGGGAAAAATAAATTTAATATCATACAAATCCAAAGTAAATAATTCGACAGATCTAGTCTTCTTGATTTACTTTTCTTAGAAAAAAAAAAGTTTTGATGTAAAATTGAAATGAAAATTGCTTTTTTTTTGAAACGTAGATGATAAAACGCCTGAGGGGGTTAAATTTTTTTCCTCTCAAAGGGGGAAAATAAAAGATTTCCCGGAAACGGACAAAGCAGCAAAGAGGAAAGCGAGAATAAAAATTTTTCTTTGAGTTAAGAAGAATCGAAGTGTGCCAGCATGCGTCCGGAGAAAAATTTTTTAAGAAAAAGAAACGATATGGCCATTTTCATTTTATAAATTCACTTTAGCATGCATAATGTATGTGTTTTTCTAGCTGCAGAAAGTATAATAATTAATCATAATGTCTTTGATTCTTTTTCGTTTTCGATTTTCGTCAGCTTTTAAAAATCGTGTATGTAAAGAAAATATTTAAATTTCCAAAAGATACGAAAATTGTGAAGAAAAATGAAAGCAAAATGGCGAGTAAATTTTGAAATGTTTCTCATTTGTCAGTTTGTAGTAGTTGTAGTTTGGTTTTGATATCTGTGGAGTAAATCGTGTTTTTTGAATGTGGTTTGGTAGAGTCGGTAATTGTTTGATGTTGATGTGGAAATGAAATGAAAGAAATTTTCTTTTTAGCTAGTTGAAAGCCATTTTGTGTTTTTAAAAAGTTGACGTCTTGAACCGTTTTTTTCTTTGGAATCAATTTCCTGAGCGATTGATGTTGTATGTGACAGGTTGTTTTGAAACTGTTTCAAAACTTTTGAAATTTATCTGATAATATTGGTATCTGTATGGAATTTAGAAAATTGTAAACGAAACTCCTGTTTTAAGTAGATTAATTAATTTTTCTATTAAAATAGACATGGAAGCTTTTACAAACTTCATGAAAATAGTTTAGGAGATAACAGAAAACAAAAAAACAGAATTTGAAAGCTATTTGAAATCTCGCTCAGGATGTGAGATAAGAAAAATAGAAACTCAAGTGTTCTATTATCATTTTCAAGTCTTAGCGTCGAGGAATTTTTAAATAAAATTTAAATAGAATACAAAAAAACGGTTCAGGAGTGCGTTTTTTCAAATATGTAAAAAAACTATGTTGCTTCAGTTCAAATGCTGGTTAGTTTCATTTAGAATTTTGTGGATATATAAAAATACAAAAAAACTTAATGTGTGCGTCTTAATTTAAGAGAAAAATTAAGTGATACATATATATATAAATTAATTAAAAAAGAAAACAAATTTGATTACATTTTTTCAAAATTTTGTTGTATTGTATAAATATTCGAAAGAAAAATTCAATTACTGAGTATATTTAAAAAGAAATTTACTTCTTTTAGTATCTGTCTTGATTTTTCCGTTCCGTAAAAACCGAGGATTTGAAAAATTAAAACTAAATTTACATTTGAATATTAGATTGGAAAAAAGAAATTCACAAAACGGCCGCCATGTTTGGATAAAGTAACTTCTCAGAATTAAGTTGGCAACACTTGTCGAATGCGAAACGGTTTTACGGTTACGAATGTACTCAACCTTTTGTATTTTTGTTTAAAAAGTTTTTTTTCTTCTTCCAATATAATCTGTCCTTAAGGCAAAAAGAATTAGTTGTAAATAAAAGTATTTTTCTGTACGACAGAGAAATAAATGTAAGTTTTCGTGTTTATATAATCATCGCAGTTTTTGGTTTCAGAAAAGGAAATAATGAATGAGAATGAGAAAACAAAATGTCGGCGGTTCGATCGTTTCGTTATGACCGAAAGCAAAATGAATTTTTGTTTACACGATTCTGAGGTTATTTTTAGTTCGGAGAAGGAGTTTATATTTGGATTATGTAGAAACTTCCGTCGAGGTGTGTCATTATTTCCGGTCAATTATGATTATTGTGTTAGAGAAATTATTCAAGAAATGTGTAACTGTGTAATATTTGTCCAATTGTTTTTGCACGACGATTTTAACGGACATTTCTTTGTAAATATTTAATTGTGTATATTTGTTGTGAGAAAATAACATTGTTTAAAAAAATGGATTTCGGTTTTTGGTTTTTTTTTATTTTTTTAAATTTTTTATAACTTGGGTTACCTCTTTTTAATAGCCTTGGGATTATTGTGGATATACCCTCCCAACACAACCTCTCTCTCTCTCTGTTGGTGGATTTGTTTTTAAAAAACAACAGGAACAAACCCTTAGGATATGCTTTGTTTGACAAAAACATTTTAGGTCTTGAGGATATTTTATCTCTGTTTCTGTCATCAATGGGGACTGTGTGTTTCAAACATGGCTTACTAAAATATTTGTTCTTTTGAAATTCTCTCTCACATGTTTGGTTTAAATCTCTGTGACCTGCAGTTATATATCATATTATTCATACAAAATCCAATTATGGCTATTTTGGGGATGTCCATTCCAATTTGGATTCATCAAAGTCTTTGGTATAACTCATCCAAATTACTCTTTTACATGAATACGCTAAATACTATTCTCAATTTAAGGTACGTACCAGAACATAATGTTGAGGAGGAGTTGGTACGTTCCAATGTTGCTAAGGAGTTGAGTAATATTTTTCCGAGAGAGAGAGAAAAAAATTTTTTTTTTAATTCTCAAAACATTTTTATTTTCGAAATGGGATGGAGGAGGTTGTGAGGCTGGGTGAGATGGAGAGCGGATTAAGGGTTGAAAGCGGGGCTATGGGGGAACCGGGTTTTCCGTTTCCGTTTGTTAATTCCAATGAAAGTGAAATTAATAAAATCGGTAAATAAATTTCGAGTTGGGGAAGAACTTTCTCAGTTTTATTTTATTTTTTTCACTTTTACAAAAAAAGAGAAAATGTTTTTGGTTTAATATCAGAATTCTGATTTTACGATTTTCTTTTCGTCGGGGTTTTACTCTAAGCAATGGGGGTTTTGTCGCTTTGTATAGGGAGGTTGGCAATCGTTACGAATTAAAAAAATGGCGACGATTCTTAAAAATGAATTTTTATTAATTCTTGTTCCTTTGATGATTCAGTTTGAGGAGGTAATGACATCTTTCATAAGCCGTAGTACTCACTCACCCGACAGGAACTTGAAACGGTTCACTCCAACTGTTAACGGTTTTCAAGATGGCGTCCTGGCGTCATCTTTATCATTTTCTCAAAACCATTCTCTACTGTATTTGGCTTAAAGTTAAGGGTTTAAACGAGAAGTACAGGTTTAATAAGATCCGATTAGGTTCTTATACGATCATTAAAGTATATTATATAATATAAAAGCAGGGGTAAATAGTTATTTTAGAAAAACAACAAGTTTAGTGCTTTTTATCTGGACTCTTTAATTTGGGATGAAAGTTGTCTTCTGTAGAGTTCAGTAGGGCTTGAATAGGTTCTTGTAGGTTTGTTTAGGTGTTTTTATAGGTATACAAGTATAAGCGAATAGTTATTTTAGAGAAACAACAAAATTTAGGAGTTTTTCATCACTTAGATGGGAATTTTGAAAGAATTTTTTGATTTGGCCTTTTTTTGTTACTGTTTTCAGAAGGTTACATAACCTGAGTACAATCCAGATAGGTTCTCATAGGTTCTTTGGGGTGTCTCATTAAGCTGAAAGGTTTTTTTTACTTAACGCACTCACTCTCACCTCAAAATTCACCCAATCAAGGTAACACTCCTCCTGTTGTTCCAAGCTTTAAGATAAAAATTTTGAAAAACCGAAATCCAGGTTTTTATTTCTAACCAAATTACTTTAGAACGACATCTGCATGCTCCTAAGGTAGAGAGACAAATTTTTGAATTTTTGGTTTGTCATTCAGTGTCATGAAAACAAATTAATTTGACAGTTTGGGCGGAGGGAATGTTTAATCTCCTCGCCCCATCCCCCGAAAAATTCTCTTTCCGAATTTGGAAATCCCGGGAAAAGAGGCTTACAAAAATAAATCCGAAAAGCTTCACGAATTCAAAATAACAGTGTCGAAGTTGTTATTTTGATTTAATTTTTTGTGTTTGGTTTTTGGGAGAAAATTTTTGGAGCTTAGTGCGAGTTGCGGATTCGTTTTGAAAGATGGTCGATTTTTGTTTTTGTTCAACTGTAGAGAATTGAAAAGAAGTTTTAAGAGCTTTTTTGGTTTTGTCCAGCTCTGGGAACTCAACACTCGCTGATTGTAGATTTTATATTCTTTGTTTATTATTATTTTGTTTCCTTTTTCGCTCTACCTAATTCGAGAATTGAGTTGTAGGGGGTCATCTTTAAAATTTTAAGATTTCAGATTCTTCTAATTCGTACTAGTTTGTTCGAGTAGGGATTTTCGGTAAATAGTATAAATAATATAAAAGTATAAAATAAATTATTCCACAGATGGGTTTTGGATTGAGTTTGAATGGGATTTGATTGTTGCTCTGCTCCAGATCGGTGATGAAATTGGAATTTAAATTTTTCTTAATTAAAATTTAAATTATTTATAAACGAAATTATAATTATTAAAAGTTAAGTTATTGAATTTAGTTTTATTTATTTATTTATTGAATTTGGATGTGTAAACTTATGTTCCCATGTTTTTGTGATATGGTTTGTGCTTTAGGTTAGGTTTGGTTTTCTAAATTTTGAGGATGGGTTAGTCGTTCTGGGAGCTTTGTCAATTCAGTAAATATTGGTAGCACTGGTGTAGTGGTTAAAGTTTCTGACTTAGGCACAGAGGTCATGTGTTCAAATCCTCCTCCCGCATCCTGTTATACCCAAAAAAAGGGTGAAAAACGAGATTAAAACCATCACCACCAATTCAGTGAATATTTAACACTTGGAGGAAGGTATGAATTTGAAGCTCAGTTTGAAGAACATGCGTCAAATTTGCAAATTGGCTCGAAGAAGGTATCACTAAAATGAGTCGAATAATGCGAACAAGGAAGTTTATCGAAGTGTGTTAACTTATTCATTTGTTAAACATTTCAAGTGTTTATTTGTTGTGAAGGATTTGTATGAGATGGAAGACACGAAAAGATAACAAAGGCTAACCAACTTAAGAGGCTAGCGAGTTACCTCTAAGTCACCTGTCACTCCCAAATGGCGTCTTTCAACCTACACCCAAAAGCGTGCTGATTGAAAGCTTTCCTCACTCACATACCAAATCATTATGTTCTTCTTCCATCTCACTGCTTTTGTAACTCGATTTCGGCCATTTTGTTTTTGTCAGGTTCAAATTTTAACGGTTTTCTTATTACCAAGATGTGATAACAATGACGGACAAATGGCTGGGTTTTAAACATCTCAGCCTGTTTCTTAAGTCACATCTCTTCAACTTAAACTTTTAACCTAACTACTCCCAAGTGATTGGTTACTTAAATCAACAGCAATAAACCTCAACAACAATTTTGGATACAAAGCTTCTCAAAAATTTTTCTTCTTTCCTTCCTCAACTCCTTCAAAACTAATTACGTCATAGATTTATGAGCTGTTGTTTTGATTAATTATCGCTTTAATAAACATGATGTCATCTTGTCTTTCAATTTCCCAAAACTTGTTTGAGGGGACAACAGGACAGAACAAATCGAGGAAAAAAAATTTGAGGTTTTTCGCCATCAGAATCTCAATGAGACGGATAAATTATTTTACACGATGCCTCTGTTGTGGATGATAAACAAATTTGGGTCAAAGAAGGCTGTGGTGGACGCCCATTAAGCAAACACTTTCACTGGTTTTAGGCGCGATGGTTTTTTGTGTATCCAGAAAGGCGGTCTGAAAATTTTGTCCTATTTTGGGGGAAGAACAGTTTCCCTCTTTTTCTCTCTACAACAGGAAAAAAACTTCAATTTCGTGGGCGAGTATTTTCTGATATCATGTTTAAAACGCCATCAAAGGGAAACGGTCGGGGGTGTCATTTTCTAGAAGAAACCATAAAACGACCGTAAAAAATAAAATGAAATCACTCTTAGAAAACTTCGCTCTCTCATGCTTACCTTATTCAAAACCACATGATTCTGATGGTAGACACTTTCGGTTCTTCTGTTGATGGGAAATTTCCGAAAAAATATAAAAAATCTGGAGAGAGGGTAAGAGCGTCAGCGAAAATTTTTTCTAATTTTCTTGGAGGACGTTTTTTCACCGAGCGAACAGCCAATCAAGTCGAAAAATTTGGATGAAAATTTTATTATTAGTCCTACGTAAACCACACAACCGAGGTCGATGAGTTTTGGAAAAAAAGAAAACCGGAAATGGGTTTAAATAACCCGCAAAACCCTTGGAAATTCATTTCGTAATAATCCTATTTCCCTTTCCTCTTCACCCCCCCCGCCCCCCCGGTCCTCAAATTTAAACTCTGATGATATTCAAACAAAAAGAAGATTTTTCGAAAAAGATTAATTTCCGGTTATTTGGGAGAAACAAATTTCCTTTCGAAACAGAATTGAATTACTCAAGTCTTTTCGCTCATAAGCGGTTGTTAAGAGCAACAGGAGCAACAGCAGTCAAATCCAGTTTTTAAAGAATAATTTCTTTTTTTGTGTGTTTGTTTTGGTAGGTCGATGTCTTTTTTGTTTTTGTTTTGAAAGGGAAGAGCTTTTTAGAGCTTTTTTTGGTTAGTCGGTAAGCATTAAATTGGTAACAATCACGAGTTTTGTGGTGTGGATTTTATTTATTTATCTATCTATATAAATGTGTTGTTGTGTTGTGGATGTCTTGTGTCTCCTATCGTATATATTAGATAATAAGAAGTATAACTTTTCTCTTTCTTCATCTAAACTTGTACCAGTGAATAATAATGATGATGATTATGATAAATGTTACTGTTGGATTGATAGACAAGTCTGATCTTTTTATGGGAAAAATATTTAAAAAAATAAATAAAAGTAGTATAATGTATGAATATATGATTATTTGTATTTTATTAACCTTATTTTGGAACCTTCCTTGGTCGGGTCCTTTATGGGTTAAGCTTCTCCTTCAACTCTTTTTTGGGTTACTTTTTGTAGGGGTTAGTCTGTGACATTTGAAATATTTTTAAGTTGATGTGGTATCAGAGCAGTTCCTTGGCAGGGGACGTAGATGGAGCCCTCGAGGGGAGCAGGTAGAGAGCGTGAAGTTTGCAAAGTAGACCTCAGACGAGAGATTTAGTGTCGCCATCACTGTTCCGTCTTTGATAATTCTACCACCACAGAAAATTTGTAATTGTACTTCTCCAATATTTGGGCATGTAATAAGTTGTCGGCTACCCAAAAACTCAGCCCGCTGTAGGCGGTCGCCTAGTCTGCTTATACCTAGGAACGACTCTGGTGGTATGTTAAGGCTACTGCTCATTGAACGTTATTGCCGAGGTTATGAGCCTGGGAGAGAGTTTTGTGAACAAAGGATAGTTGATAGACCGATGGAAATTATTTTAGGTTCAGGAAATCAAGCTGGAGAGTTTTGGCCAGGACCAGATGGTAGACGAACTAACCACTAACCCATCTAGGCTTCTACTCGTTATTATGTGGACCGGAAAGTAATGTTGTATATATTTTACGGTAAATGTGATAAATCAGCTGAATGTATGTATAATTCATGGTGAGTATTCATAATTACCAACTAAGCTTGGTAAATGTAATTAATTACTGAATATACATCTATGGTTTGTAAAATCTCCCACTCTAAATAGGCAATTTGATCAAAGTTCGCTCACATCTTTGACTTCTGACAAAAAAACAAGCAACCTAAGCAGCTGTGCTTTCCAGTAACAGTGAACGACCTCCCAACAAGAAAACATGGATACAAAAAGCGACAGAAGCAAAGCTGAGCAAACTTTGATTAAATTCCCAATTTTGAGTTGTATATTTTACAAATCAGCCTGGCAAATCTGATAAGTACTCAGTAATTTATCACATTTACCAAAATTAGTTGGTGATTATGAATAATCGCCCATTTCACGTTTTTAATTGAAATTTGTTTCATGAATTTTGCCCTCTAAATCTCATCTTAAAACTAATCCACGACTGAGTGAAGAATTAATCCCACAGCCTTAAGGGAAAAGGTGGGAAAAGTTTATTTCATAAATAATGCACATTTTTCTGGGAAATTATTTTCATAAGTCATACACAAGTTTACCTTTGAATTAATTTGTATTAAAAGAATTTTAGATGACTAACAAAATGAGTTGTTCAGGTTTAAACAACATCTTAGTTTTAGTCTATTTGCTTGAATTAGAACTTATCAAAATCAATCAAACAGGGAACGGGTATTTGGAACAAAATAAAAACAAAACTTAACATCAAGAGGAACTGACTAATCCATTCTTGAAGGACATTTAAAAAAGAGAGAGTGGAAAAAAGTCAGCCTTGGGGTGACATCAGAACAAACATTGGACAAGGTAAAACCACTTGAAAAAATTGAATTTAATCGTCTAAGTACACAATCTATAAATTAAACTGAAGTTTTGTACTTAAGTTCAACATCTTTCAAGTACAGACTTGCAGCAGGAATTAATTTTTTCATTCTCCATTCATAAGGAAAAAAAAATGAAACTCATGGAATAAAAAATAAAATTCAAAAGGATTCCAAAGGATGTGAGAAACCGTTGGAATGGAGGGAAATTTTACGCGCAAAACAGTTGGCGAACCTGAAATCTTTGTTTACATGTTTGCAAACGTTTTTTACTAACCTCAACAAGTTTTTCGTTTTCAATGTTTTAAATGAGGGAAAAAACGTATTTCTCGATCAAATTACCGTTGAATTATTAAATTTTTCCAATCGCTGGTTTTTAATAGTCTCTCTTTTCGTTAATGTTAACCGTGAGTATTGTAATATCCTCATTTATTATTTATTTATTCGATTTTTTCCACCTACTTCATTTGCCAATGAGGGATTGTATTAACTTTTTGAACTTGTCATGAAGGATTAAAAAATTTTGCATTACTTTGAGGCTCGCTAATTGGTTTAATTGTTTTTGGGGAAAGTTAAGTCAGTCAAAGTTTGAAAATTTCACACCAATTTGATGTTTACTTGAGAAGTTTTTAATGTTTTGGTTTGTTGCCAGTTTTTTTTTGTTTCAAAGCAGAAACTGAAAAGTTTTTTTTTAATTTTATTTTCTTTTTTCTGTCCCTCTCTCTCTCTCTCTCTCCAAAAGATTCAATGAATGTATCAGAGATTAAAATGATGTTGCCTGATTTTTTGATAATTTTGGCTCTGAACCAACCTTATGTTTGGAATAAAAATTTCAAGCCTTATTTCATCACAATTACTAATATTATTGGGCCCCATTGAGCTTATATTAATTCATTCAGATTGAAGTGGATTGTCTTTTTATAGTGTTTAGTTTCTTGCCAGTTGGTTTAACTGGAACCATTTAATTGTACTAAGTTTTTCTGTTCTCTCGAATTAATGTTTTTCAAATTTTTTCTCACATTTTTTTTGGCATGGAGATTTTGTTTTTGTTTCGACATTACATCTGGGTGATGGGGATTTGATGCTTTTCTTTCAGTTTTTAACATTTTGGGTTTTATAAGAGAAATCCACTCTGGTTTTTTGCCAGTTTATGAAACTTTCATCTATTTTCAATCTTATTTATTTATTTTTATTAAATGTCAGTTATCACTTGCTTTTAGGATATACAGTTAAAATTTTAAGAACAATTCTTTGCTGTTGTACAATTTTTAGTTGTTTGTTTTCAGTTACATATATTACTGCTTAAAAAATTTGAATTATTATAAGATAACTTGCAGCCATGTGTTCTCATCTTAACCTGGGCTTCATCCATTACTCAAGATTTATGGTTCAATGGGTAGTTTCGAAGAATCAAGGTTTGGTTGGAGAATTTATTTGGGCGAATAAAAGCAGAAGGATGAGTGAAGAGTTAGGGACAAAAGTTGAGACAAATTATTCGACAAGATGCAACTGTATGTGTACAGGAGTAATTGATAGTGTGTGTAACAAAACATTAATAATAAATTGATTATGGAACTAATAACAATTATCTTTCCAACTAAATGGTGAGAGGTCTCAGAGGAATTTAAAGGAAAACTGCAGAGTGGAATAAGTTGAATGAGGAACTGCAAAATAAGTTTTAAAAGGAAAACAGAAAACCAGATTCTTCATTGAGATCTGTAGTTGGGGAGAACACAATGCCACCTCAACCAAATTTCAAACTCCAACTATTGTACCAGAGAAAGAGATAAACTTCTTACTGCTTAAAGCGACAGCAATTACATCCTTACTAAATACTGCTTCACTAACTAATTGAAAATCGCAGAAAACTGATGAGTCTTGTAAGACTCATTTAAACTATTCAAATCATAGGAAGAAGGAATATAAGATGGTGTGTTGATTAATGACATTACCACGAACTATCAAGACTTCTTACATTCTGAGTAAGAAATTTATTAATCAAACAAAATAAATAGAAGGATAATAGAAACTCTGATCGGGTGTAAAATTAAGAATTCAGCAGTCTTGACTTTGGATGAGGGTATTAAGCACAACAAATCAGAGGAATGGAACGAATGAACGAATCAGCTTTCGCCATCAGTGACACAACTCAAACCACCACTCCACGTAGTCTCGTACAAAAACCATTCAACTTGGGAAGGAAGAAACGTCTGAAAGCTCTCAACGACCTTCCAACTCATAAGAAAAATAGCCGCGAACGGGTCGTCGGGTCGACCGACCGGCCGGCCGGCCCATAAGTGAGAGTTCCGGTAGGATTACGTCATTCGTAAACGGTAAACAAATCCCGTTGCCAAAAGCCGAAAATAGACAAGAATGTTGTGTTTACACGGTTTCCACAACAACCATTCAACAAATCCACTCAGTCGAAATCCCAGGTCAGACATACGCCCCAAATCAACCTTAAAGAAACCTTAAGGAAATTGATTCCGGAACGGAGAAAAGCTTTCTAAAAGCTCATGATGACCAAAGGAAGAGGAGGAGGTGGTGGTGGTGGTGAAAACAAACAAAAATTGATTCCTCCTCTAGCCTGAGACTATTTTTAGGCGCTTATATCACTTTTTTTTGGGAGAACCGTTGCCAAAAGCTCTGGCCACGTCAGTCATTGGCCCCGTTATTTTCATTTATTTATTTATTTTCTTTGAAAATTATTATTATTATTTCTTTTACAATTTCCTGCTTTCGATTTTCAATGTTTGTGTGCGATATTTTTAATGTTGGGACTTTTGTTTCAAAAATAAAAGCTCTACGACGTAACGCTTGCGTACTTTCACGCTAAGTGATTTTCCGTAACGACTGCCAAATGGAAAATCCTTCTGTTGTCATCATAGCCGTTCAAGTTATTATTATTATTATTATTTTCAATTAGGGAAATTGGTTTTTCGCCGCTCTCAAAGTTTTGAATTATGCGTTTTTGCGTGTTAAGTGGTCATTTAAGAAAGAATTCCTGTTTTTATTTTTAGATAGTCTTTTAGTGTGCTCGTGCATGCTCAGATAATGTTTATATCCATATTCATTAACGGAGCTTTTTTGTTAATTTTCCGGAAGCCGTCTCTCTCTTTCCCTTCCTCCCTTACTTCCTCTCTCTCTCTGTTTTAATCTTAGTGATTTGGCGGAGCGAAAATGTCTGCAGTCGAATGTCTTGTTCTATTAACTGTTACCTCTTTTGACCGGTATTAGATGGATGGATAATTGATGAGACAAAGCACACGAATTCCGAATGAAAGTTTATTTATTGAAATAAATAATATCTACAAGATCATCTACAGAAAATAGCGCGGTCGTTCCGATAGCCGTTCGAGTTACTTTGCCGATTCGCTGTACTGCACTGACTAACTTCCAGTTGGGCGCGTTGCTTCGTGTAGACTCTTTCCTTGAAGCTTCATCGAATTTCTGCATATCTTGCGACTTCTCTGTTACAAGTCCGAGCGTGTTGCCTTGGTTACCACACTTTTCATTTCCCATCTGAAAGAATTGATATACAGTAGTTAGAGATAAAAGATATCAATGTTGAGTAGGTACACTAGAGGGTTCTGTTGGTAATCGTTTTGGTTTGTTTCGTTCCAGGAAGTGTCAATGCCGCTGGACAATCCAAAATTAAAGAAACAACATGGAAGAAAGCATAAAACGCGCCGAGAAATTAGTCCACGCAACAAATTCAGCTTTAGCGCAAATGAAGTACAATTTGATATTCGATGATTTGAACGGTAGTCCTGGAGTTGGTCCCAAGGTCCAGGACCGGCGGAAGGGGAGATGCGAACACAGGAGGACGACGACGACCAAGGGGATTCGTCATTCGAGGATGATTTCAAGGAATTCGAAAACGATTTCATGACCGAGGCTAACGAAATGCTCATGAAAATGGACAAATTGTTGGAACCGAATCGCTTTTCTTCGGCCAGGTAATTCGTCAACTTAACTTTTCGAATCCACCGCCCCTCTAAAACTATTTTGGCACCCGCACTGTAAACAATGAATAATTTATGTATATATAGATAAAATTTTAATGAATTTAGGTTGTATTTGTAGCTGACAACGTCTTCGGGTGCGAAGTAATATTGCTTTCTGATACGGTCAACGGCTTAACCGTAAAATTCATTCCTATTTATAATTAATCAATCAATTGATGTGCATTATTTATGAAATGAGGACTCCTAGAAAGTATGAAATATGAAATGGGTAGTTCATGGAAATGTGCAATATTTATGAAACAAATGGCCCATAAAAATATGCCTACCATGAACCCACACAGGTTTATGAAATGAGGGGTGCTGTTATCGTGTGCAGTATTTATGAAATGAACAATCCATAAAACTGTGCAGTATTTATGAAATGAATACGTCACGAACGGCCTTGTTGATGTTTGTCCAATGAAGTGACTTGTCTTTGTATATATTAATTAAGGGAGCTAAAAATTGACTTAAGATGATGATTTTTTAATTGCCATCTCATGGGATTAGTCTGTCTTCTTTGATTTCCTACCAAACAGTTTGTTTAGGATTTGAAAAAGTATTGATAGTATTTTGAACTTCTTGATTCATACAATGATATTTAAGGATCTGTGATTTATACTATAACTGATTAAATGATGATCAGATTATATAGATTTAAAGGTAAAACTTCAAATAATAATCTCAAAGTTTAAAAACAAACAAAAAAGTCCTGTTCATAGGTACAGGTATTAGGTTTTAGAAACTGTCCGGAAGGTTGAATGGACGTATTCATCAGAGAGTGATCCGGGAAGTGAAAAGAGTTCTTGAGAGCATGAAAACTGAAAATGAATTTCCCAGAGAGGAAAAACGAAAGAGGGAATGGTGAAGAGGAAGGAAGCGGTTGTTTAGTAGGAGGTTCACACCCTTTAAGCAAGCAAACTGTTTTTAGACTTGTGAAGAAGCTTGAAAGCAGTAACAATAAAGGTTAATTAGAAAACAGAATAGGTCGTGTGTGGGAGTAATAGAGGTGGGTGGAAAGTATAAACAACGGACTCCATCATTGTTTGTTTTTGTGTTGCAGGAAAGCTTCGAAAGCTCGTGACAAAATGAAAGAGATAAACGCCAAGTTGGAAACTCGGAGACTGGAACAGTTGAAAGCAAATCAAGCGGAACAAAATCGTCAGAAATTGTTGGATCTGATTGCACAACCGGAACCAACGCCGGGGAAAAAAGCGTACTCGAGCAAAGAATCGGAAACGAGCAAACAAACTCCCGTCAAAGATGATTCGGTGTATCGAGGGAAGGAGTCTAGTCCGAGGAAAAGTGAACCTTTTCCGGTTTAGCATCGAGACAGAAGTCAAAAGAAGATTTAAAGAAGAAGTTACTCGAAACGCAAGAAATCGTCGACAGAGGGTTTCAAACTGCTAGACAGCTGGCTCAGAAAGTCGAAAACATGACAAAAACGACGGATAAGAAGTCGGAAAGAACGCCCGCCTCAGAGAAAACATTTCTCACAGAAGTGACCAACTCCAGAAGTTCGGAACGGATCGGAACGAGCAGCGATTTAGGAAAACACCCAAGAAATGCGGGAAGTGCCACAGGATCAAAGAAGTCAGAAGAAAAGGAGACGAAAGAGAGAAAGAAACGGAGAAAAGGAGAGAAGACCGAAATCGAATCGTCGACATCAAGAGAGAGGAGAAGAGAAGACCGATGAGGGGTCCAAAGCTGAAGGTTCAACGTCTTCCTAGTCTTCAAATCAAGGGAGGTTTGCAGGTACAGAGGGTTCACAATCTGGAAATCCTTCCCCAAGCGGAGGAAGGTGTTTCCTCGAGGATGAACACCGCTTTCAAAGTCATTTCACACGATCAAATCGAAAAGGAAAGAACGGAAATGAATCTGAGAGAAATCAGGAGAGAGAATTGTTTCTGCGGGGAAGCGGAAGTCGTTAGAAACTGCATCGAGTGTTTCAACTGCGGGAAATTGATTCGGATTCAGGAACATCCTGTCGTGGATCCGAGGGAAATCGACAAATTATTGCTGGAATGTAATTTCAACGTTTTCGATCCGCGGATTGACGAATTCGTAGAAAAGTGTAAACAACCCGGAGTTTTGATGAAATTCCTGGATGAAGAGAAACCGGAAATTGATGACACGGACGTGATGAAGGTAAACAGCGATTTACCCAAAGTCAGGGAAAAGGAAGAAGGACAGAAAAGAAAACTTGAAAAAGAAGAAAGTCATCGAGTCAATGAGGAGACGATTCAAGATTAAAGAACTCAGCGAGGAGCTTTCGAGAAAGTACAAAAAGAAGGCGGATGAGCTTGAAGATGAGCATCTACAGTTCGAAAACATTTTACGCGACTTGTTTAAGAAAGTAGACGAGTCGAGAGAGTTCTTCGACAATTGCAAGCTATTAACAACTGTTGAGAAGCAGAGGGACAGTTCTACGAAAAAATTACCGCAGCTAAGCGTCACGCAACCTGTCATTGTCAGTTTCGTCGAGGAAAATGAACATCACGAACAGGAAGAGAAACAGTTAAACGATCGCCAGGAGGTTATAGTTAAAGAAAAGAAAAGGAAGCTAGACAAAAAAGACGTTAAAAATAAACATAAAAGTAGGACACGAGTCCAGCAGGAAGTACTCACAGACGAAGAGGAGGAGATAGATAAGACAAAACCGTCGAAGAAGATTTTCAGGAGAAGGGAAGCAGTCAAGAAACTTGATGAGGAGAACAACCCGCCAAAACTACCGCCAGTCGCCACTCAAATCTTTAAAGAAATTCAATCAAGTCACGTGACGAAAGATCAAGTTTCCAATAAAGAGGTCAAAGAGATCTGGCCGACGAGAGTCAATCTCTGGAGGTCGAGTTCGTCGGAGGAAAGCGATCGAAATCCGGACAAGGAGGAATCTGTGAAAACGTCCGTTTCGGGAGATAAAACGGAAAACGATTACGACAGCGATTTCGAAGCAGAAAGCGGAGGACCCACGTTCAATAACGAAATCATTCAAAACTCGGAGGAGGATGAGGATTATGTAGAGGACAGAGAAGAAGATCAGGCGATAATTAGGTGCATGAAAAAATTATCGACGATTTCGGAGGTCGATTCAGAGCTGGAAAGAAAACTAAGCGAATTAGAACCAAAAGCGGAAACTCCGGAGAAACAGGAAGCAAGCAGCAAAAGCGAGGGGAGGACGGAATCTATGGAAATCCCACAAGACTGTAAACTCGATGACGATATGAAAGTCAGCCAGAATCAGGTAGCAGACACTGTGGACGTTCGGTCTGTGTCTAGTTCAGAAACAAAGGATTCCAGAAGTGGAAAACAAAAAGATGAAGAAGAGGAAGCAGGGAAGAACGTTTCATCATCCAAATCCAACAGATCATTGAAAGAACTCCAAATCAAAGGATCAAAGGAAAGTTTCCTGTCGCGAGAAAGCTCTTCCACAGAAATGGTTGCATCTCTTAAGGAAGTTTTATCAGCTTTGAAAGATCAATTCGCCAAAACACAGTCCCTCGCTGATAAGCTGACGGAAAACGTTAAAGAACTGAAAACGGAAAGGGAAGTCGAAAAACCGGAAATAGTTAAAGCTCACGAGGAAGAGAAGAAGGATTTTGTCTTTAATTCGTGTCTAATGTCGGGAGATTTAAACAACTCTCTCGTGAGCAATCTGCAAAAATTGAGAAAAGACTTAAACGTGGAGGTTGAAAACCCGAAATCTCCTCTCTCAGTCCTGTCGCAGACTCATAATTTAAGCTTTAAAACTTATGAACCCAGAGCGAGAAGCAGGAAAAGCTCTGTGGAAAGGAAGAGAGGAGGAAGTGAGAGCAGCATATCGGAGGGAGTCTTTTCTGATGAAGGACCTTCCTCTATCGGGGAGTTGAATCTTAATAATTCAAAAGGTGAGGGAAGTGCTTCCGACAGGAAGAGGAAAGGAGCTGATAAATCTGACAGTAGTTCTGTATCAGAGTGCAGCTTGGTTAAATTGAGCAGCAGGAAAAAATCCTCAAGGTTGTCGTCGGGAAGAAGTGATCACAGGAGTGGAAGAGATGCGATCCTACCACTGGCATTGGTAAGCTTTGTGCTCGGTAAACTCAAATAGTCATAGAGTGTATGAACAACAGGGAAACTGAAAGTTTAGGTTCTTAGTGGCATCCAAATCTTCTGTACAAGTTTAAACCTGTTGAATGAGAGCTAATTTCGATTTCTCTCATGCTCATGATGAGAACTGTTACTCTCAGGTTTCTTTTTGTGCGGTGAGTATATTCTTAAGTTAGCTTAAAAATAATCCGCATAAAAAGAGACCTGTATCAGTTCTTACCAATAAATATAGTCTTTAATTATCAATAAATCACAGAAAAAGTAGATTTTTAACTATAATGAGTTAAACTATGAATTTGTAATTCCAAAAATGTTACCAGTAACCACTCTGATAATTTTTCTTGACCCACAGAAAAATAAGGTGAGGGTTTAATCACGTAAATCCAATGATAGAGATAGTCTTCTTAGATTTCACAAAGTGATTCTAGCATAATTTGCAACTTTCTTTAAAAAGTTTTGTGATAAAGTGACGATGTCTGTTTGTATACGAAATAACCACGAGATAACTCGTAGTTAGCAGTAAACTGAATGAGAATTAATTATTTCAAACGTTTAAAATGTGACACAAACCTTTTTTTTTGGTTCAGGGGTCGAACAACGATGAAATGTCATATTCAGAGGGTGAAGTACGAAGCAACGGCCTTTTGGATGATGATCCCAGCAGCATGCAGAGTATTGGAGAGGTGAGGAAGGTTATGAAACCAATTTTGTATTGATACAGTATATAGTACTGGAGGGCATTTGTGTTACATTGGTGACAGGTAATATTGTTCAAGTCTTGTGTTAACCTTTTTTTTTGTTGTCTTTTGCCAGGTGATAAGTGAACATATCTCAGCAGAATCAAGTTTAGAATAGGAGTTCAGTGTTATTTATTCAAATAAAATGTGATCATCGGTTTCGTTGAACATTCACAAATTTCCAGATCAGTATTTTGATTTATATTTCAAAGAGGTAATTTATTTTGTTATTAACTTTTTTATATTATTTATTATTTTTTGTTAAATAAATTATTTTTGCAGAATTGTTTATTTGTTCACTACATCAGTTGGTTGTTATTACAAAGTAGAAGAAGGAGCTAAGAATTTGGGTGATTATCTGATCTAGAGGAGTATTTGAGGGAGATTAGGCAGATTGCACTCTTTGTGGTGGGGTTTTGTAGGACCTTTCAAATAATGTAGTTTGCGAGCAGAAACAGGAAACACTAACCATAGTTCCCAGGGTTTTGTGGTGGTAATGCTCAGGGATTTAATTTGGTTGAAGAGCCCCACAATAAGTATTTTACAACTCAAATTAATAGGTTTCTTTATGAAGCCAATGAATAAAAGTTTGGCTTAATAAGAAACAAAGAAGAGTAGAGAAATAACAAAGGTAATTAGGATGATTTGACAAACAAAGAAAACAGGGAAAACTTATAAAATAATACTATACAATATTAAAATAACTTCATTATCGTTCCTTCCTTAGCTTAATTAATTCCAATAACTCCACCTTTTTGAGAAAGAATTGATGAACAATTTAAGTAGCTAGAGTTATGTAAAAAATGAATAAATAAAATAAACTTACAGTTCGATTACATATCCACAAGTCGAAGCTTCGAGTCGAAAGGAAAAAACCGCGGAGTTGTAGCGTAATGGCGGATTCGGTTTTTATTTACAAGGCGGTGGTTAACTTACCATAGGATCATGGTGGTGCATTAGGTGTTTTTCGGTTGGTTGTTCTTTTAAAAAAAAAACAAAAACAATCAGGTTCTTTTGTGAAGTGAATTTAAGTGCTTTAAACGGACCAAATATAAAAGAAACTGTGGATAAATATTATATCGATTGAAGGAAACCCATTTAATTGAATTCACAATGAATTCTTATTTTCCGGTAAGGGAAATTTGGAGCTATCCGTGCTAAATAAAGAGAAATTTACAAATTTTGTGTGTAAAAAGCTATGATAATTGTTTGTTGATACTTTTGTTATGTAAGGTAACGTTTTTGGCTATATTCACGCCGGTAAATACCCTACTGTTGTTAATTTTTTTTTTACTATTCTATTCTTAATGTCCATATAAATGCAACGCGTCTTAATTTGTTTGCCTAAGGTCCGTAACTCCTGGAATGAGAAATTTAAATCATTTCAAATGCTTTAATTTA
This sequence comes from Columbicola columbae, assembly GCA_016920875.1. Taxonomy (NCBI): domain Eukaryota; kingdom Metazoa; phylum Arthropoda; class Insecta; order Psocodea; family Philopteridae; genus Columbicola; species Columbicola columbae. The sequence continues at coordinate 14,155,664 of JADMLL010000007.1, forward strand.
ATATATGATCGGTAAGTGTTTGGTATACGTTCATCCGGGCTGCATACAAAGGCATCCTGTACATAATCCTACGAAATGATCCCAAATTATCCATCATAAAAGTCATTGAGCTAAGAGGAGAAGAGGGGAGGGGATGAAAGGCCTTTGTGTGTCAAACTCGGTGCCCTGGATTCAACCCTTCATGAACCCAATTCCAGTGTTAAATAAGGATACTCGTCAATAAGTGGAAAGTAATTTTAGCCCTTGCTGAAATGGTTAAGAGAACCACAACCCAACCTATTCTGATTGAAAGTTCTGGTTTGTGTTATGTCTGAAAAGGGTTTTCGTTTTTTAACTACAAAGTATGAAAAAAGTGTTATTATGTATTTTGAATATTTCATTTAGCAGTTCCCTAAAGGAGTTGAAAAGTTATTAGCTGAGTAACAGGAGGCATCAAAACAAGAAAAACTCAAGTTTTACTGGAGTTAAATATTCAGGTAAGATTTTTGATATTTGCTAAGTGGGAGTTAATTTCGATTATTGACATCCAATTCAGATTTTGAAGCTGATTTTTGACGATAATTATTATTTCTTTTTAATCACAGGTTCTTTTAAAGTGAATGAAATTTAATGCTTGATAATAAATTTTTTTATTTAGCCCCAAAACAGAATTATGATTTTATTTTATTTCAGCAGAGATTTTGCTTAGTTAAAATTTTTACTTAATTATATGGTAAAGAGTTTTCATTATTTGAATATTTAAACTTTAAGGTGGAATTGATTTTACAACATTGATACATTAGCGAGACATTCACTGCACAAATTTTTTTCAATTAATTAACCTCATAAACATTACAGTGTCTTTTGAAATGACCAAGAATATATTTGTTGTATGATTTTGGAAATTTATTATAAATACTGGATGCTTGAATAAAGTGAACCAAATGCTCAAATGGTAAAATTTTAAATAACTCAAAATTGAAGCTGGTTGATTTATGCAGTGAACAGCTCAAATAAGTATGTGTGAATGCATAATTGCTAGGTGAATGAAAAGATGTGAGAATTATTTAACTTTTATGTATATTTTTAAAATTAGATTAAAACAAAATTTATCTAATCAACATAATCACATGATTTTTGTTAATCTAAATTTAATTTTAGTTTCTAACCTTTTATAACTCATTTTTTACAATATTCCATGTTTTATTTTTGTATTCGATAGACAATTTGTAATTTTGATTTTATTAATGGCTTATGTTTCGAAAGTTAAAAAAAAATTTCATTTTAACAATTTGATGGTTTAAAACAGTCACATTCATTTTATGAGATTTATTTTACATTCATCTCTGTCATTTCTACTTGGTGTAACATTTCAACATCATATTTTTATTTTTGGTGTTGGTATACTTTATTGTTTTAAGAGACATTCGATAGCAAATTGAATGAGGTCTAATCATGTGATTTAATGACTTATTAATTTTTAATATCAATAAAAGTTTTGTTTGCTCCAAACAGACTTTGGAAATTAATTATTAATCATTGACCAACAGAATTGTTATAAATTTAACACAAATATCCTGATTCTCCCTTTAATAATGGCTTCTTATTGGAGAAAAGTAGATTTTAAAGAAATAACAAGTGAAGGTCGAAGTTGAAAGGTTTGAGAAGGCGGTGCAATATTCCCTCAAACACTTTAACGGTTTTTCCTTTTCTTCAGTGGTTATTTGGTTGTTCCAACAGATTCCTTAATTAAAATTAATGCTTAAGTGAAAGATTATTTCACAGACTGTCTATTTTGATAGTGGTGTATGTTTTATTTTGTTTTTTAGTGAAAATTTGCAAAATTTAGTGACATTTGCAAATGGATCGTTTGTCAAATCCGAATGAATTATGCCAGGTCGAGACAATGGTTCTAATGATTTATAAATAACTAATTTAATTATTAATACATAAATTACTTTAACAACACCAACATACGTTTTGGAAGGAATAATTGATTTACAAATTGGGTGGACTGAATAAGTTGACAAAGAAAATTTTCTACAGTTTAATGATTTGTGGGAAACAAATTATTTATTAAAATTATTTTTGCATGTAGTTGATGATAATTTAGATGCATATAGGATATTACAAAATTTTGCGTGAAAACTTTTTAAAAATTCGTATAAGTATTTTAATTAGGCTTTTAGATAGTTTTTGGTTTCAATTTATTCGTCACATTTCTTGGGAACTCTGTCCGCCATATTGGAATTTTGAGTCACCGTGGTTTCTACTCTCATAAAATTTATTTATTTCAACCCTTTTTGGGATGATAATAGGTTTTGAAGTGTCTTAGTCGGTTAATTTGGTTGAAATGATTTACTTAATGACTGAGAGGATGTGAGATGATTTATTTAATAAAAAAAATTGAACTTTGTTGTGAGAAATGCTGTCACTATCGATTCTTATATGTAACGGTCGAGGTGTGATTTTATTTGGTTGATTTATTAATCGTGGAAGTTTGGAAGTGAAATTGAATATTTATTTTTTGTTGACGTCGTACTTATTTGATTTTTTTTGACCAAATTTGAAACCAGGTTTTTCCTAACTTGTCACCCAGAAACGCTTTTGCGTGATTTCCCTTTTTTATTGATGACGTTAAAATTTATTTTTTATTTTTGTATATAAGTTATTACACGGCCGTTAGTTTCGTGAGAGTGATTTTAAACGTAAAACTTGGATGGAAATGATTTTAATGATTTTTTTGTTCTATTTCAGCGAGGATTAGATTTCCAGTTTTTTTTTAATTTCCGGTTCAAAGTTTTAATTTTGTGTTTTTTCTTTATCTTTCTCAGGTTGGGTCGTCAATAAAATGTTTGAGTCGTGATGCAAAATCCAAACATTCATTCTTGGTCATGGGGTCCAGGGCCAACTCCTCCGTTTCCGGGTGGTCCACCCGTGCTTCCCACAACTTTTCCCCCAACTGGGGTTGAACAAAATCCATTGCTACCTGGGTATCCACCCATGTATGGGAATCCGCCTAATCAACCGGTATGTGGGTTGGTTCATTTTGGAGTTTTTCTTTGGTTGGGTCCTTTTGACAATGTTTTCGTTGTGATTACAGCCACCCGATTACGGGCAGTGGAATGCAACTCAGCTTCAACAGTGGCATCAATGGCAGCAGTGGCAAGAAAAATATCAACAGTGGCAGGCACAATACGGGAAGAAATATGCGGAATCTCTGGCTGCTATAGGGCAGAATCCGAATGTTTTGCTCCCGGGGGTGCCCCCTGTTATGGGAGTTGCGAAACCTGTCGAAATGCCCCCGTGTGTGCCTTCTGTGTCGAATCCTCCGTTGCCGTCTAATACTCAACCGGTTCCGCCGCCTCCTCCCGAGGAGGAAAAACCACCTCCGCCGAGCGCCACAAGTAAGAATCTGTCATTTCTGCTCCAACTTCCGCTTGTTCTAGGTGTTTTCTATAATTTTCTTGTTCTTATAGCCAAGGAGGGTGGCGAAAACTCCAAAAACGGATGTTCGTCAGCACAAGACAACCCCGAAGAATTGTCTGAAGCGGAGAAAACATTTGATATACAGTTCAAGCAATGGGAAGGACAATTCAATGAATGGAAGAAACAAAATCAGGATCATCCGGACAAGGCACAGTATAGGGAGTACGAAAAGAAATGGGAAACATGGAGAGAGCAGTTGCTTCAACGACGAGAACAAATGAGAAAGAAGAGATTGAGTAAAGTGGCTGAAGGGACCAACGAGACGAGTCATCCAGGTTGGTTCAGTGAGCAATCATTTCAGTTCGTTTCATGTCTAAACTCCATACTTTGTAATTTTTTAGTCTCAAACGCTTTTATTTTAGGCAAAGGAGATGATAAAGCAAAACAGGAAACGGCCACATCATCACCAGCTCAATCAAAACCTCCAGAAACCGAGTACAACTTCAGAAATCAGTCAATCAGCGGACCTCTGGGTCCTTTCACTACCGAACCCCCGAAAATTGATAACAAAACTCCGTTTCCAACAGGAGTTCCACCCCCTGGTTATAATCAGCGTGGAAACTTGAATCAGGAGAAGAATGCCCCGGCTCAGTCGAATCATCCGCCAGGTTTTGGTGGATTCGGTGGTGGTCAAGACAAAATGGACGCAAATAGACCCGGCCCATTTACGAACAATTCGAATTTTATGAGAAATCAGGAGCCTGTGGCGGTGGCAACATGTCCGGTGGTAATGGTGGTGGTAATTTTGATGGTGGTCAACCTCCAAATTTAAGGTTCGGTAATTTTGATGGAGGTCCAAACGATGGGAACTACAGGTTACCGAACCCGAATATGGAAGGACCAAGGTTCGGGGCTAGGAATTACGAGGGGTTTCCTCCACGGCCGAGGTTTGGAAATAATATGGATAGAAATATGGGTGGGAACTTTGGCCCACCTCAAAGGTTTCCCGGAGATAATTACAGAAACGAAAGAGATTTCGGTCAGTCAAGATTTTTTGATGGTAATCGGGAACGTGAAGTTGGTTCTCAGAATTTCGGGAAAGGTAATTTCGAGCCGCCTGGACGTGGAAACGAAGGAGATTTTCGACAAGGTCCTCCTGGATCATGTCCACCGCAGGATACAAAATCTTCCATGTTCAAGGGTAAAGTGCCTAGTTTGTTTGAAATAAGCGTCGAGAGACCCATTATGGGAGGATCCGGAAACGATCGGAAACCGAAACCTTGGGAGAGTGATAGAAGACCCGAAGAAAGAGAAGCAGAAAGAAATGACAAACCCTGGGCAGGGAATGGTCCTTGGTCGAAGAACACACCTTCACCTTGGATGCAACCATGGGAAATGGAGAAATTAGCCGCTCGAAAACTGTCAGAACCAAAACCCTGGGAGGCGACAGCAGGAAATCTCAACAAACTCGACAATGAGGCTTGGATGAAAAATATTCCTAATAAACCGGATGTTGACCAAGCCGACCTGTCGGGCTACGTTGGTAACATCCTAGCCAAGTTAGGGAATTTTATTCCGACAGGTGGGAAGATAGAACCTCCAGATGGAAAGCCTCCGGTACCTTTAAAAGACGTCGGAGGTGGATCAGATCCTGAAAAGAGAAATATTTGGAACGATGGACCTAATCAAAGATTAGGGAGAGATCAAGGTGATCAGCCTTACCCGTCGCTGTTGTCTTTGGGTCAAAACGTCGGATTTAGAAACCAGGAACGACGGAGCGGTCCGATGTCTGGTAACTTCGTACCTGGAAAAGATCGATTCGATCAAAACGCCCTAATTTCAATCCTCCGGCCAACAGAGATGTAGATGATCGAGTTACCGACTTCAGGGATAAGAATACTCCGTTTCCGCCTCGAAATATGGATCGCTTTCCACCTAATTTTGGCTCAGATTCGGCTCAGTTTCCCCGAGGAGATGGAGAAGGAAGATTTCGATTCGATAACGAACCAGAAAAGTTCGACATAGACGAGCGACAAGGTGGTGGTCGTGTAGATAATGATAGCGGTGTTTTTGGAAGAGACGATTTCAGGAGTTTCGGGAAGGGCAATTCGCGGGACGACAAACGACCCACAGACAGATGGTTCGGAAAATCAGATCCACCGTTCAATAGATATAAACCTCGGGAAGATGTAGATGAACGATTTGGAAGGAGAGGTTTCGACCGATATGATCGGGACGATAGAAACGGAAGAGGTCATATGGACAGGCCTGGAAACCGACGTGGGGGTGATGGTCCTTTCGATAGGTTTGGACGTCCAGGATTAAACGAACCTGTGTGGAATCCTCAAGTTTTTGACTATTCTCAAGGGTGCGTATTGGCTCTTTTAGTTTGTCTTCGAACCTAGTCCTAGATGGTTGTTTAAATTAAAATGAAATTCTTATAGGAGACCGAAAAATTTTCAAGATGGCGACGAGTTCAAAATATCGACCGTAGTTGACTACAGTCACGGGGAAAACAAACAAACTTTCGACTACGGTCACGGAGAGGGAAGGAACGAGAATAAGGAAATGGATAACTTCGATTTGCCGACAGTCATCGATTATGGTCATGGAGTCGACAAAGACTCCAACACAAATGGTAAGAACATCCGTTAATTAAAACCACTTCCGGTGTATCGATGAAAATGTAACAAAAAGATTTTTCCCCAGACTTCCGAAGAGATCGACAAGATCCAAGCGGAGACGACCGGACAAAATGTAATTCACCATTTAGAAGAAGATCTCGATCACCCAGAGGGAGACTTAGATCCAGGTCCAGGTCTCCACATTCTCGATTCAAAAGGGAATCCGATTCGCCTCCGTTTAAAGGTGGCGGTGGTAGGAATAGAGATCGAATGGGAAGGCTCATGTTTAGGCGAGACAGGAACGATACTGAAGACAAATCGTCCGGAGGTACGTTTTGGGGAGGAGAAGGAGCTCGAAGAGAGTGAGGGAGGAATGACACTAAGATGGAGTTTTGGTTTCAGATGGCGATGTGAACAAGTCTTCGTTCGCAGTGACTACGGTTTTGGTCGAGGACTTGATATGCCGTCCGGGACGAGACTCGAGACCGAACAAATTGGTTTTCATAATGAGAGGTTTGCCCGGTAGTGGAAAGACTTACGTCACTAAGTTAATAAAGGTGAGTCTCGTTTGAAAACTTATACTGTCGCCATTTATGAAAGGTAGCTCCATCTGCGGCGCCTCACCACGTATAAAACCGACGTTAAGTGTCAGGAATCGTCTGTCTGGTGAGGAGGATAAAACTTACAGTATATGTTCTTGAAACAGTGGCATTGTGTCTTGTGCTCTTAAACTGTGAACACGCTTTTTTAACCCCAAAGTATAAAGATAACTGAACACATTCACGCAGAGTCGATCTCTTCTAAATCCTACCCCAACATACTGAGTTGGTGTATTTGTTTGTACAACCAGAAAGAAGCAGTTTGCTTCCGGTAGTTCTATAATTAGGGTTGGATTTGGTTTCTTTCAATTTTCACTCCAAATCTGAGGCCAAAAGTTGAAAAATGACCAAACCTAACTGTTAGTTAGCTATGAAGAGTTTTTGGCTCTTTGAATACTGACTGATACAGCAAATGATAATGTTTATAGTGAGTCTGGCAGTGAGCGACGGGACTTGTCGAACCGATCGTAAATTTGTAAAATTGCTTGCAGGATAAAGAGGTCGAGCTAGGCGGAGATCCACCTCGAATCCTCTCACTAGACGATTATTTCATGACGGAAGTTGAGAAGGAAATAGTCGACAAAGAAACGGGTCGAAAAGTGAAAACGAAAGTTCTAGAATACGAATATGAGGCCGGAGTCGAGTCTCACTATCGGGGTTCACTGCTGAAAGCTTTCAAGAAAACCATTTCCGACGGATTTTTCAGTTTCATAATCGTGGATTCGGTGAACGAGAAAACTAAAGACTACGAGGAAATGTGGAGTTTTGCCAAACAGAAAGGATTTCAGGTGAGTGAGGAAGGAAGGAAGGACATCCGGAAGAGGGACAGCCAATGAGGAGTTGGACTAAGTTGGGTATTTCCGTTTTGTAGGTTTACATAGCTGAGATGGACAACGACGTGACCACTTGCACGGGTAGAAACATTCACAAGAGAACAGAAAAGGAAATCTCGGATCTGTCGAAAGCTTGGGAGACAACTCCGGCTCATTTTCTGAGGTTGGATGTGAGGTCGTTGTTACAATCGGCCGCCATCACGGAAGTCGAAATGGAAGTTGTGAGCGACACGGAATTGGAAAAGTCGGGCGAGAAAGACGGGAAAGAAGAGAAAGAAAATTTGGAAGAGAGCAAGAATAAAGAGGAAAGAGAAAAGGATGAAGAGAAGAAGAAGAAGGAAGATGTCAAACCGGTGGATGAGGACGAAGATGAGGAGGAGAAGGAGGGAGATGGAGAGGACAGGAAGGAGGAGGAGGATGAGGTGAGTCGTTTGAGTTTTCCCGGATGAAGTCGGTGCTTGAGCTTTCGAAGAAGACTTAGACATATTAGAACCGTATCGGAAGGGTAGGTTTTAAAAACCGGAAATGATTTTAAGCAATTTCCTGTTGTCACAAAGCCATGTCCTTGTACAAGGTAAGTATAGAAGTAAAGTAAATTATTTTTATCTAGTTATTCATCCGTCTGTCTTGAATTTTTATCTGCTGTTGTGGGTGAGTAAAATTGATGATAACAACAGTTTTAAATAAAAAAGCTTTTTCACCCTCGAATTAAACGGTAATGTTTTTTATTTTCAGGAATTTTTTTGATTACTTCTGACGTCACTTGTTATTGACTTTTGTACCCCGATAGTACGGTTTTTGAATGGGGGTGACAGGGGGTTGCTTTTTCGAATTCGGGCTAGTGTCTGTAGAAAGCACTCAGGGAGATCGTGGACAGGATTTTGAGGTTCTTTGAGTGGGTATTGAGGTTGAGAGTCGATTTACCTCTTTGGGGGTGAGGCTGCTAAGGTTTCAAGTCTGCTTACCGGTTTTGGTAGTGTTGGTACTCCTGAATTGCTTTTTCACGTCATCATTTGGCTCTTTTCCTGTTGAAGAAGGTTACCGTACGTTTCACAATAACTGAGAAGCACTTAGCAATTGGTTCCGAGTCTGTATAAACGTTCTACAGTTAATCAATCACTTCCGATGAGAGTGGACAGGGTGTCTGAACTGTAGTCTTGTCTAATGAAATTTTGGGGTTGGTCTCTGATTGGGCTCAAACTCTGACTTGTAGCGTGATTAGAGTTTTTAGTTTTGTTAAAATGTTATTGAGACGCCATTTTGTTTTGTAGTAACTGGCGCGCGTGGTATAATAGTGTCATTTATATGTGGATTCATCATAACCGCTGTTGGCTGGAAAAGGCCCCCCGTTCTCTATTCATTTCATGTTTTAGTCTGTTTCAGCCATCGTCGCCATTTTTAATGTATATACTTAATTATTTTTATTTCTGTTGCTGGAGAAAGTTTCTCTTTCAAGTTTCCGTTTCTTTCTTTCTTTCGTTTTTATCCAAAAATTTTAATCGCAGGATGAACCAGGAGTGTCTCCTTTCGTCAAGAGCCGTTGGGATCAATTTGAAAATTCCGAACAGAATTTAGGTAAGAAAAAGCGCTGACTCTTTGTTTCTTTTCAGATTTTCTTTTTCTTCCTTTTTTTTAATAGGAACTCGGAGTTTATTTGGTACTCACTCTGTTGTTGTCATCCGTTTCCGCTGTGTTATCGAGTCGGATGATTTTTGGCGAGTTGGCGGACCCATTTTTTCTCTGGGGAGGGAATCAACTCCTCACCGGTCTTTGAGACGATCGGTTGTTGTGGGCCTGTTGCTGTTGTCTTTTCATTTCACAACTTTCTCCATGCTGTTTTTGATTTGATTCTAGTTCTAACAATTAAAGATAACATTCGTAGTTTCAAGTGCCATCAACAGATTTAATGAAAAAGTTTTTCCTCAAAAAATCAACCCCAACAAATTGAACCATAGATAAAACCACCCTTAAAAACCTCGGGATTGGACCGCAGAAGAAATTAATCCTAGCAAATCTGATCCAGCAAAAACGCCCAAAAATCTGAACCATGGCAAAAACCATCCCTTTTTACCCTACAGTGTAATAAAAACCCTAAAAACTAAATTGTAGCAAAAACTCCCCCAACAAATATGAACAACAGGAGAAATATTCTCAAATACTTAACCATAGCAAAACTGCTTTGAACTGCAAATATGAACGCTAGCAAAAATCTGACCACACCAAAATCCACCTGTTTAAACCTGCAGCACAGTAAAAACCAACTCCTTAAAATATAAATCGTAGCAAAACTTGCTCTCTGTAAATCTATACTATAGCACAAATTACCCCCAGCAAACTTGAACTACAGAAAATAATGTTCTCAAATCCTGAAATATGGAAAAATACACCGGTAAATCCAAACCTTAGCAAAAAATTACCTTTGAGTAATCTGAACCGTAGCAAAAATTAGTAGTCTCACTCTTGACTGTATCAAAAGTGTATTCCGTCAAATTTGATAGTCAGCGAAAATTAAGCTGAGTAAATGTAAACAGCGACATAAATCACTTCAGCAAAGGTTAACCGTAAGAGTTTTGGGTTATAAATTTGAAAGACAATGTGAGTGAATCAGAATGTTAGCAGTGAAGCAAACGTACTGTATCTGGGTAGCTGAGTAGCTTGGCTGCTTACTTGCATCAACGATTCGTGTTTCTCAAAGTTTTGTTCCTCCCATCGTTTTGTTTTTATTTCTAAGCCATTTCCGTTTTCCTATCCTGTTTAACACATTTCCTTTTACATTTTGGTTCTAGACCGTTTGGATGGCCTAAAACGACGGCGAGAAGGATTCCACGCCACCATGGAAGACTACCTTCAGCTTCCCGATGACTTGGACATCCAAAGCGAATCGATCCCTGGAAAGAAGAAGGTGAGTGCGTCTTGAGGTCTCCACTATTTTTGTTGCTTTGGGTCGAATGGTTTGATTCGAATTCGTTGTTTGTTCAGGTTCGTTGGGCCGATCTCGAAGAAAGAAGGCAGCAGGAGAAAATGAGAGCCATCGGTTTCGTCGTCGGACAAACGGACTGGAGCAGGATGACTGATCCGACGTTTGGAGAAAGCGCCCTCACTCGCACTAAGTATATTTGATGGTAAGTTTGCGTTTATGTTATACTATCCTTCTTCTTCTACCCTCCAACTTCCTCCCCCTTGCCCACAGCTCATCTCTGGTGTCTTCTTCTTTCACTTACCTTTCTTCGGCTTTCTTCTTCAGTTCATAACTTAAAACATATCACAAGATTTATATACAAAGAACTCAGAGAGTCAGGTACAACATCACCAGTGTAAGGAGGAGGGGAGGGGAGAAAGAGACACGAAAATAGGTCTTGTAACAGACAAAAGAAGAAGACAAAAACGGTTCCGCTAACTTTATGTAACGATGGTCGATCTTCCAAATCTGCCAGATGGTTTCCCGCGAGCGCGTCTTCTCTCTACTTCCCACCGGAAATGTTCTTTCTCTTTGAAACCACCGAAGATCCGTTTTTGTCATTTGGCGACTACTCCGGTTTAACGGAAACTGTTCCGTTTTACTTCTCCGTTGTACGTTTTCTTTGTTTTCTTTTGGTTTCAGGTATTCAAGGAAATGACGGCCGTACCCGTTTGGTTTTTAAGTATTCGTTATCAGGTCGGGAGGGAGGGAGAGAGGGGAATCGGAAAGAGTCTTTGTTGATCGGAAAAGTTGTTGGCAGCAGCGCCGGAAATGGATCCTCTTTTGTATATTTGGATTTTTTATAAATAGAAGTGTGCACGTGTTTATTTTCTCTATGGAATAAAAATTTTTCTTTTAATTTTTCACTTTTTGAGTTTTGGTTTCAACTTCCGGTACGAGATATGTTTGAAAGGTTGTTGTTTGGTTTCTGTTAGCCTGCTACCACCTTTCGGGGTTTTTACGGTGTTAATAATGCGCACTCTCGACGAAGACTTTTGAAAAATTTTCCAGCGAGTTGGAAAAGACTTGTTTGTGGAAACATATCTAAGAGATATATTGTGAAAGGACTTCCGGTTTTGAACTGTGAAGTGGATTAACTGTTTCGTTGTGTCTTGGTCGCAGACACTATGGATCATCTCATTAGGTTGATAATATTGTTTTAATTAGGAAATAAAAATATTTTTTGTTAATTTTAATCAATTATATATTTATTACGTGATTAAGTATTTTTGATTGTGTTTGCTCTTGTTTATTGGTCCTTGGTCTTGGGTCACGTGACTGATTGTAATGGTTACTAAAGAAAATGTTCATTGTCGCTGTCGTTCTAACTGTTACCCTGACTCCTAACGTGTCAGTCTGGACTTCATTATACTCGCGCGACCTCTGAACCGCGGAATTGGACCTCTGACGACCTCCTACCAACGAAATCTTTAAAAACTATGTTGCTCACATACTTAACCTAAGCATCAGCTTTTGGAGCCGTTTAGAAACGAGGTAGACTTAGGTAAGACGGAGGAATAGAATCTAAACGAATATGAAGGCGAGTTGGAACAAGCTTAGTGATGTTCCTCTCAATAAGGTATGGCCTCTCCTTCCTTCCAGAACTAGGTATAAGCCCACGACAGATTCCCCAAACAACCGAAAATGGTACAAACGACACGACTCCACTGTCGTAACCTCGATAATTGTAATTTGAAAGTTTTCGGTAGGCGGAAATGGAAGGAAGAAGATGAAAACCAAAAAATGCAAAACGGGGGTCTTAAATGGACGCCATTTTGAATTTACCTTGGTTTGTTTATAGTGTTGTCTGATTCGTTTATGAAGTCTGTTAACTGTCCGTCGTCTTTGATTTGTTTTTATTACCTCATCTGTCGTGAAGTGAAACGATTTGTTTTCGTTATAATTCTCTGATCAGATTCCATCTATCTATCCATTCATCTATCTATTTGTCTATCTTTATGGAATTCATTCCTTTTGATTGCGCATCAGAGGCAAAATGAATTGCCTCGAAGAAAATCCCCTGAAATTGTTGACCTGCCTTCGCTGACACGTTCCCCCAACAAAATTGTTTCACTTTCTCACTTCTCTTTCATTCTCTCTATTCCCGTTTCTTCTTTCACCTGAATGTTGAACCTTTTGCTGTAGTGATTTTTGAAATTTAAATATATGGTGAGAATGGGTGAGTTACAGTGGTAATTGCAGACGAAAATAAAGGTAAACCTTGTCAAGAGAGAAGAGTGAAAAAGGGAAACAAAGAGAACACCAAGAAAGAGAGAGACAAGTACACGACCAAGACAGAAAGATGGGATAAAAGGGCGACAGAGAGAGATGAGCAGCCATTTTGGACTCTAAGAAACGATAGGAAGTAGATCAAGATTCCATCCTCCAATGAATCAACTTCAACAACCTCCTACCTATTTGGTCTAAGGACAGTCAGATAGGAGGCCTAGAAGGGTAAAGACTAAGATAAACATCACAAATGGAAGAGTTAAAACCAAAAACCTCGAATCTTCAAAGTTTGTCGACCACAGTTTCCTGACACCGTCACTGATTCTCAAATCGTCAGCTCAACAGAGCAACAACATCCACGGCAGCAGCAATAACAACAACTACAACAGCCAAAAATCCTTTCAATAAAAATTGTTTGTAATTAAATTCGTTACGACTCGAAGATTGGAAGTTAACACGAAATGGAAGATTTGCGGTGAACAAATTATGGCCGACAATAAATGAAGTGTCGAAATGCGTTCGCTATTAAGGAGCCATCATCCCGGGGCCCCTGCCTCCTGCCCCCTGACCCCCTTCCCAACCTCTGCCCCAGTGCTTCCCTCCCACGTTTGTTTACACGATTTGTTTATACTGAATGCCTTGTTGGTAAACACTTAACTTCGGATTTTTATGTTTCTTGAGATTTGAAGCCCTGAGGGATGGTCCTCCCTTGGAAACATTTTACCCCCTGAATGCCAAATGGGTTTTGAAGGTTTCAAGAGTTGGGTCTTGTAGTCTCAGAACTGGGTCTGTATCTCTCTCTGTTTGTATTTAATCCTTCACCTCCTGTTTGTTTCTTTTCAACGACTTTTCCTTGTATAGGAACCGATACTGTCTCCAAATGTGACGACATACTGTTGGTTCTTTCCCTATTTATCGAGATAAATATGTTTGCAATCCTGTAGCAATTAGAACCGAGAGAAGAAGAGGTGGAAGGAACAGGAGGAAAAAATAGGATTAAGAAGAAAGAGTTTGGGAGGGAAGAAAGAAAAGAAAAGTAAACAGAGGTAGCAGAAGATAGAGAATTAACAAGATCTGATACAGTTGAAGGATGAGAGGAGAAAAGAGGGAAAAGAAAACACAAAGAAACAACAAAATTTAAGGAAGAGAGAGAAAGCGACTAAAAGGTAGAAGAGAGGTTAAAGAAGTATAAGATACAAAAAGATGAGACATCCAGGGAATAAAGATGGAAAAAGAAAGAGAAAACAGCAGACTCAGAGAGAAAGAGAGGAAAATGGAAGAAAGGGGGAAAAAGAGAAACAAGAGAACAGAAGACAACACGACAATAGAGGAAGAAATAGGCAAGAGAGACTGCATAAGAAGAAAGAAAAAAATTGAGATTCGCACCAACGAGTGTCTTCCAGACCGATTCACCTCCTCCCCGAATCCACAAAACCAGAATCTGTACCTGAACACCAAGAAACTTCCTAAAACCTTTCAACAACCCATTCACGTTTCCATCTTCCAAGCATTCGCATGACCTCATCATGAACCAAAACCTCAAACGACCGGAGTGGTGGTTGGTGAACGAAGAGAAGCGAGAGAGAGAGGAGGAGGCACTAGAGCTTTCTCAAGAGCTTTTGGTTAGGCAACAAATCCATTTATGACTTTTATAACGGCCATTTCGACTCAAATAAATCAAAACGTTGTAAACAAACAAAAGGCGAACGAGTTGGAAATAGCCAATGAACGCCCCGTTCGTCTCACAAATTTTCTGTCTCGATGGCGCCAAATTTCTTCAATTATTTCGAGAAAGTCGGCAAATGGAACGGATTTTGGGATTTCTATCGTTGGGAACCGGAAATCGGACGCCGGCCGTCAGGACCGTTTTCTGTCACTTCCCTCCGAACAGAAACTGATTTGAGTTTCATGGTAGCCAACATACACGGGCCCAATCCTCGTTCGCAAGTGAAAATGAAAGGTGAAAGTCTTCGGTCATGTTACTCCATCACAGCAATTCAACGACCTCAACTTGCTCCGAGTGCTCTTCCACCCTGAGGACCTTTTCTCCGTCCACCTCCTTCTTTCGGATCTCACCCTTTCGTGTCCTCCATCTTGTGTTAAAATCTTTTAGTGGAGTATCAGCAATGAACTTCCCTCTTCTGTGATCGATTCTTCCTGCGAAGACACGAGGAAGTGAAAGAAGTCTAGTTATTACTCATCGAGGTCATGGCGAAGAGTGTGTTGAACCTGATGCAGGTACCCGTCGGCCATTTCAACTTTTGGTTTTCGCCTCTGGCTTTAGGCCTCCTTCAGTCACCCTTTCATTCCAAGCCGACGGCTGGAACCAGAACTTGCGTTCAGGGTCGATTCTGCCTTTGACGAAATAACTGGTTTTCTTAGTTCCTATCTCCTCTTCTCCCTCCCTCCTTCCCCTCCCGCCTAATGAGTTAACTATCGGCGACACAGAGACACACTCCCAAATACCGTGCCAAGATAATTTAGTCGACAACTCTGAAATCACTTCGGTGAACCCACTCTAGAGTTCAACACCTCAAATTCCAACTCTTAATCCTAGGAGGAGATGTAAGGGTGATCGGAGGGAGAAGAGATAGAAGAAAGCCAAAGCACGCGCCTACTAAAAGAGATAGAAAGACAATGGAATGAAGACAAAAACAGAAATGAACATAGAGAAGAAAAGGGGTAATGCCAAGTGTTAGTCAAAGAGGAAGAAGAATCTTTGTCTGATGAAAGATCCACGTCTCCAATAAGCTAAGACTAAGGGACAACTTAGAGTTAGAAGGCGGTGGTTTTTGGTTCCTGTCAACAAGAAGACGGAATCGTGAATCATTCATCTGAGTTTACGCATCTTCCCAGAATCAAAACTTGGTCAAAGAAAATCCCTCTGCTACAGTCTAATTGGTTTATGACCATCGCGGCTCGCTTCAAATTAAATTTATGGGTATTAAGTGGTAAAAGTCGGTCAGACTTTGCTGGCTTCTTGTCAGGTCTAGGCTGGGTCGGAAACAGATTAGACTCGATCACATACCGACCGATTGTTTCCGCCTCAACTCAACCTGCAGATCTATCATCACCCGTTGACTCCATCTAACCAAGACTCTTTAATCATTAAAATAGTTGCACAGCGACACAGAAAGAAGTGAAGGCAAAGAGAGGAAGGAGTGACAGAGGAAGAGAAAAGCGGAAGAAACGAACTATAAGAAGACACAAGTATAAGAATAAAGGGAGGAGGAAAACGGCTAAAACATGAAGGAGACAGTCTCTACCATCAACCCCAACAACTCTAGTCTTTAACGGCCATCTACAAGGTGACGACAAGCCCAAGTCTACCATCCACCTTGGGAGCAACTGACACTCCTAATTCTCTCGCCATTCATAGTGATCGCCTCGTCCTTGGACTTGACAAATTATTGAACAAGTTTATTTGTAATTAACTAAGAGGGCCGCTGTACCGTTCACTCCGAACTCTTTCCAACAACTCGTGATTCCTCAATTACTATTATGGGTTAGGATAATTAGAATAAAGTCAAAGAGTTAACAAACATATTGAAACAACGGTGTTTTCTCTTGGATCCTCTTGACCTTTGCTGCTTTCGAACATAATTCACACGAAATCAGGTTAAAATCTCTGAGCGAAGGGTTCCCACCGATTTTCAACCTCTACTCTTCCTCTATCTCCGATTTAACTGAAGAAAAAGCGAACAAAACGGGTTCGTAAAAACTCTTTGAGCTAAGATAAATCACAGAATAGAAAAAAGAAAATGGAAAACCACCAGAGGAAGGACTATCAAAGGGAAAAGAAGGAGTGGAAAACCACCGGAAGGCAAAGCAGAAAAACCAAACAAAACAAGTTCATGAAAACAGTTTTAAACAAAATCCGAAAGTTAAACGACAGAATAGGAATGAGAAGACACAGACAAGATGATAAAACATCAAAAGGAACAAAAGGTTTAAACAAAAGCTTCCAAAAGCCCAGACCAAATAATATGAAAAGCCACCAAAGAAGAGCTACTAAAAGGAGAAACTGAAGAAGAAGACTACCGAAACGAAACAAAAGATGGAAAACTACTACAGGAAAAGCAGAAGAAAAAGAAAAACAAAGTCTGAAAAAGAAGAAGAGCAACAACAACAACCACCAAAGGAAGAAGCTAAAGAAGAAGAAGAAGAACACCTAAGGGAAAAACAGAAGAAGAAGAACGGACTATCGAAACGAAGCAAAAGAAGAAAACCCCAAACTAAAACCAGAAGAAGAACAACAACAAAAGAAGGAAAAAGGACTACCGAAAAGAGAAACAAAACCAAAAAAACCACCAAATGACAGCCAGAGAAGAACAACCACAACCAAAATGAGAATCACAGAAAAACAAGAACCACCAAAGTAAAAGCAGAAGAAGTGGAAAACCATCGAAAGAAAAGGCGAAAGCAGAAGAACCATCAAACGAAAGCCAGAGGAAGGAGAAGAACAAGCGAAATAAGAAACAAAAGAAGGAGAACCACCAAAGTAATAAACAGAAGAAGTGAAAAACCACCGAAAGGAAAACCAGAAGAAGAAGAACAAAAACAACCATCAGACAAATAAGAACTCTGGTGGAAGCACCCACAAAAGCTACAACAAAGAGACAAAAACCTCTCAAAAAATCTTTTCCAACTCTCACCTAAGGACACGTCACCCCCGGAACCAAAAAACCGGAACTGAAATATCCAAACGTGGAAATTCCGGGAAGCCATCTTGAAAAACAAAACAAGAAAAGAAAACATTTTTAAAATGAAATCATGGAACAAAATTAATTTTTTTATTTTTATTACCAAAACCATAATCCGCCTCTCACACACATACAAACACACCCTCCCCGCCCCTCCCCGTCCTTTCCAATAAAGGTGAACCGTCCATCTTTCACCTGTCCACAACAAATCCGAACCTGTTCTGTCCTTCCGAAATTCGTAGAAAAACAAAATGGAAACGAAATTTAAATAAAAATTAAAAAAATTTGGGTGAAGAATCCTGTCGTCAACTCTTCACTTCTTCACACTTTCAAGAAGACCTTTTCCACAAGCCACTGGATATTGATTTCCTTATCATGTTACGAGTCCGTTTTGGCTAAAAGTTATTTTTACCATTAAAAAATTGTTTTTACTTTTTAATTAGAAATATTTGGTTTCGTCTTTCCTTCCGTGTGTTTCTCATTTTCGAAACACTAATTACTAACTATGGATACATAAAAATTATTAATTAACCTCGAAAATCACAATTTTCCTCGTTTTCCGAAAATCGCCCGTGTAACAAACGCCACTCTCCTTTCAGAAGCGACCGTGGAAGAGTCTATCTCCCATCATTTTATCAGACAATGTAACAAACTAAAAGAAGAAGAAAACGACAAAAAGATTTTTTAGGTCTGCAAAAGTCTCTCATTTCGCCATTTTTCTAAAATTTCGGAGAGGAGAAAAATTTCATGAAACTCAACATTATGATTGATCACGTGACTCACGTAACCACGCTTTGGATCAGTAAATCGAATCGTTTGTTTCGGTTTTATGATTCCAACTTGTGTCTCATTTGTAATGGATACGGAAAAGAAACAGGAAGATCTCAAGCAGTGGAAAGTGCAAAGGAGGAAAATAATGAAACGTTGAGACAGGTCATTGAAACGAAACCAAAAAGGACTACAATTCGAAAGAGAAACAGGAGGAAGAAGAGAACAAATATCCAAAATTAGAAATCAAAGAAAATGAGAAATCAAAAACCCAAACGGAAGGAAATAAAAAGCAGAGAAACCTTCAAAGGATGTTAGAGCTTTAGTTGAAGAAGACAGGAATGAAGATAAATTGGCCAAGACAGAAAACAATGAAATACAGAAATTAGGAGAAGAAAACAGATTCTGTGGATCAATTCCAGAAGGCATAATTAAGGAAATAAGAGGAAGACAGACAAACCACCAGAAGCAAGCCCATACCGAAAGAAGTGGAAGAAGAAAGGGAATTAAAATCTCCGAAGACATGACCAAATAGACAATCCTGAAAGAAGTAAAATGTAGAAGACTAAAAAGAAGAAGACGGTACACCAGAAGCAAACCCAAAATAAGAAACACCCAAAGAATGGCAAAAACCTCAACCTCAAACAGAAAAAGGAAAGAAGAAGAAGACAAACTACCAAAAACCAAGACCGACAGGAAACTACAGTACAATCCACCAAAAGCAAATCCAGTAGAAAGGGAAAAATGACCAAAAGAAGTTTAAGGAAAAGAGAAACCTATACGAGAAGCAAAGAATTAAACTTGAAAGTAATAATTGTATATACATTACGGTAAAAGTGATAAATGATACGATATATACAATATATGAACAATATATATATGGTAATTATGAATAATCGCCGGAAGTCGTTAGACATGGAGACGAATGTGACGAAAGATTTCCAAGTTCTGTGTACTAAGTGAACGTTCTCAGGTTCGTTTCGTCTCGAGATGTCAGCTTTGCATTATATTATGTAAATCGGGAGGTAATAACATATATAAGTTACGGTAAAAGTGATAAATCTGTCAAATATATATATAATTCCCACTGATTATTCATAATCATCAACCAAACTTGGTATATGTGGCAAATTAATTAATATTAATCACATCTACCGGCTAGTTTATAAAATCACCAACTCTAATATGGATTTTAATCAAAATTTGCTCACATCATTGACTTCTGTCACTTTTCCGACAAAATGCAACCAATCCAGGCTCTCAACAAGAATCGGCGAATACACGAGAAGTCACATAAGCCAAGCATGTGAGCAAACTCTGGCTAAACTCCTCATTACGACTTGGATATGTTATAAATTACCCGGGAATACGATAAACACTCAGTAATTTGATAGATTAATTGGTGATTATGAATAATCGCCGGGGATTATATATATATTCGCATCATTTATCACTTTTACCTAACCCATATATCAGATGTAATGCCCAGAACCGATATTATTTTCCGGTCCACCTAATAGATGACAAAATCTCAAGAAGAAGACGTAGGACATGTAGCGGAGGAAGGCAAAAAGAAGACACACCAAAGACCAAAACCAAAGAAAACAAAAAATGGAAGAAACTGGAAGAAGAGAAATTGTGTGAATAAAAATAAGACAGAATACATAAAAGAAGATAACAGCCTACCAAAAGAAGCCCAAAATGTAGATAAACGAAGAAGCTGAGGAGCTTTTGGCTCCCACAAGGTAATACCCAGACCAGAACTAACAACAATACTTCGAGGAGGTAAAACTCGGTCGAACGGTGTCTTCTCGCAAAAGAATTCGAATCATTTTAAGGCGCGTCTCAAAGAAACAAAACAAAAAACCTAATCTTTGAACCTAATTTTTCTTTCAAAAATTATTTCAGACCTTTCAACAAAACCCAGACAATACCCAACAAAACCAAAATCGCCATATTTCATGTATCAAATAAATCATTGATGAACGCATTTTACAAATTACGCCTGCGTATTTATCTACAAATTTACAAAACGCAAACGGTTTTCAGGTACAATACAAGCAAGAGGGGAAGAGAGAAAAAATTTTTTTGAATCGCTTTTATCACTTCAAACACAATTGGCAGTTACAAAAGGAAAAAAATCAAAATCAAACCTTCAAAGATTGCGACGGTCAAACAAATCAAACGCAAAACTCAGTCAACTTAAAAGTCCAAACCGACAAAAAATTTTCATTATCGCCATAATTCAGGTACGAACCTAACGTTCTCCGTAAGAAGATTCAAGATGGTACGCGTCACGGAACGTGAGCGAAGGACTTTCTCGCGGGGTGGAGAGAGAGAGATGGGAAAATCAGGTGCTTGAACCATTACAGGATGAAACCTAAGAAGGTGAGTGTGACGTATCATTTAACAAAGGAGAGACGGTCAATTTGATTAATTCGGCAAAAGGACTAACGTCTCGAGACGCTTTCATTCTAAGAAGATGTCATATGGATGAGGGTATGTCAAGGGTATTGGGGATCATTTTAAATTTCGAAAATCCTTTCGAGTGAGCCGTACCTGTTCCATGTATGGCCGAAAAGTGGGTCAACGTATTTATACGCAAGTTCAAGGTGATTTTAGGCCATTCATTAATTCGGTGTTTTCGAATCTGCATGATCTGACCGCGTTTTTCCAAAAATCAAATTTCCGTTTTTATTTTCATTTGGCTTTATCTCAATTCAAAAATTTCCACAAATCGGTACTCGAAGTGCGGTTTTAACGAGCAACAACCAAAAAAATCTCTTCTTTTAGGAACTAAATAATTAAACATAAACAAATTTAAAATTTTGAAAGGTGAGTGTGACGGAAGAATTTTTATTTTTATTACATTTGTACCGTTAATACTATAATTTATACTGAAAATAATGTCTCGGAGTATAAAACTCGTTCGAGACTTCATTTTTAGGTTTTTGAGTCAGGTTGGTCAGTAGGGCTTTCGAGTGGAATTCATTCGATGGAATTAGGACAGGCGCCATTTTGTTAAAACTCATCAGGTGTTGGGTTTGAAGACTTCAATCAAAGCTCTCTTAAACGGAAGATAAAAACAAAAAGATGACATAGTTTGAGGTAGATGACAGATAGACGGACAGACATTCTAATTATTAATTACTTTATATTAACACAGACCGGAAAAGGAAGTACTGACCAAAATTTTTGGATTAGAATAGTTTCGAAACGAATTTTTTTTATTTTTTATTACCAGTTAGAATTAATTCCGACGCTTTGTTGTACTTTGCTGAGCTTTTGGTTTTGATTGAAGTCGAACTGTGTTATTGTGAATTCCTGTTACCGACTCTCCAAGTTTCCTGTGAGGGTTGAAAACTCCAAACTGAAGTCTTGAAGAGCTCAGTTTCTGAACTTTTAAATTGAAAGCTTTGGAGTTTTGGGGTTTCGAGGAAGTTGAGAGGAAGATTATCCTTAATACAATTGTAATCTTGCCACTTGGATAGATACTGAAGCTTTCTGTTAAAGTTGTTGAGTGAAAAACTTCAAACCAAAGTCTTGAAGAGTTTAGTTCTCAAATTTTAAAACATGTGAAGCTTTAAAGCTTTGGGCATTCGAGGTAGAGAGGCTAGAAGATTATTCTTAAAGCAGTTGTAGTCATGGCACTTTGGTAGATACTGAAGCTTTCTGTCGGGGTTGAAGAGTGAAAATTTTCAAACCCAAATGTTGTAGAAGGTAGCTTTCGATTAGGTTTCAGATGGAAAGGTTTGAAATCCTGAGATGTAGGAGGAGGGGTAAATGGAACTTAACCCCTAAACTGGTATCTTATGGGTTTGAAATGGAAATAGAAACAAGAGTCCAACACGAGAAAGGGAGGAGGTGAGTGTGTAATCTCACCACCGGAAATACAGATTTTCGAGGATTCAATAATCAAAAACCAGAAGCCGAATCGCCAACTTAAACAAAACCACGCAGAAAGACTTGTTGACTTGTCAAACACTCGAGAATGGTCCTAACGGTTAATCTAGGCTCTTTAAGAGAAGTAGAAGAATGGGTTCGAGTAGCCAACTAAAGATTTTTGACCTTAGAGTGCTTGAACAAGTGCTGACGAACAACAACAAAAGCTCTCGAAAAGAGTTTCAAGACAGCAAACCAAACTCAGTTCTCAAACGAGACACCAAGAATTTGTCCAAAGGGGGTGACGACAACATCAACCCGTCTCGCCATGTTGAAATCGAAATCTCATTAAAAAATCAACAAAGAAGACAAAAAAAATTTCTAAATTATTTCCAAGACACGCTCAAAG
Source organism: Columbicola columbae (assembly GCA_016920875.1). NCBI lineage: Eukaryota > Metazoa > Arthropoda > Insecta > Psocodea > Philopteridae > Columbicola > Columbicola columbae. Next base: position 14,178,078 of record JADMLL010000007.1, read on the forward strand.
GAGACATTTTCTATTTTCTATGGAATCATTATTTGAGTTAATTTATCGGCTGAGAAAGAAAGTAAATTTGTTTACTAAGCGAATGGAATGCATAGCCATTGTCTTTCCACACTCATATCCTCGGAACGAAACAAAAAAAGAGAGAGAGACAGACGGACACACACGACGACAAACAAAATGTCATCCGGGTTTTTCTTAAAAGAAACTATTTCATCCGCTTCGACCTTAATATTGTAATTTCGCTTTCGCGTACCTGAATCATGTTTGAAGTATCCAACCGATTCGGGTTTCCGTTTACGTAATCATACAAATTGTTTCTTTTCCCCATTGTCTGGAGAAAAGATTTTCCTTCAGACTCGATTTCTCTCCCCGATTACAAAACCATCGGTTACAGTCTTCTGCCTGTACCATAACGACTTCAGTCTCCCTCTCCAACAGGGATGAAGGTGGGTCGTCTCGTCCAAACCACGAATTTAGATTTCGGTCTCTTTTTATAACACAACCGGCTTGATTTCTCATCTATTTTTGACGTCTTTTCTAAAATTGTCTGTCACTTATCAAAATAGACAGATCCATGTTTACAAAATTTGAAAATTGTTTCTTATTTCAAAATGGAAACCTTCATTTCGCAATTTTGAAAACATCCAAACTCTCAAGAAATGAGTCATAATTAAACCCAAACAAAATAATAACTCTCTCATTTCATTTCCGGTTTGATTCTATTTTCTAATGACATCACTAGATAGAGATTAACCTCAAAACATGGAAACTATCAACCTGAGACACTTTTATACAATTAAAACACTTTTTTCTCATTAACTAAACAAACTGAATCACACCATTTTGGTTTGATGGTTTATTTCTACAGAAACACTTTCCAAAATTTGATTTCCTAGATCTTATCAACTGCAAGATGCAGACAGATTACAGAAACCAAATAGTCTATAAAAATTATAGTTCCTTCCACCTTAATCAAACAATTTTGAAGATGATGTTTAGATAATCATCAGCATTTCCCCATTTACACTTTCAATTACATTTATTAAAAAATAAATAAGCTTAAAACTTACTTACCCTCTAATACTATTACAAATACCAGTAAGTATAGTTTGTGAGCACTATTATCATTTAAAAATTAAATTTTGTTTTTAATCACAACGCTTCACACTATCAGTCAACAACTTTAGGAAAGATTTACGTTTTAATCGTAAAATAAACGTTACAGAAATTTACAATTTAACCAGACATTAAGTTTAAATGAAGTTTTGAACAATCCTGAATCAAATAAACAAACTTTCATTCGCTAATTTATCGAAAAAGTCAGCATTAAGCATAATTCGTTTTTCTCGTTTGTAACCGTTATTAAAGATGGCGGACGTTCGAAAGCGAAAACCTTTTCGTTAGTTTTTTGATCAAATCGATCAAGTCTTAAAATATTCCTGACCTAATTTTATGTGCCATAATTAACAATCAAAATATTTTTATAACAATAAACAAACATTCATTAATTTATTGGAAATGAAAAGGATTCGGTTGTGTGGGTTTTGTCGGTTGTAACGAACAGCGGACTAAGATGGCGGACGTTCGATTAATCGAAACCCTTTTCGATTGTCGAAACTTTGAATAATTTTACAGTAGTCCCGACCTAATTTTTGATAATAAAAGTGGGTTAATAAAAGCACTGACCATAGTAAAGAATAAAAAGCGACCTCTTTTGATTCTCTTTTCATGGCCTTTAATTGACCTTGGAGAGAAAGAAAAAAAAAGTAAACGAAATTCACCTGAACCATCAAGAAGGCCGTGAACTTGGAGGAAGAATAGCGGTAAAAAAAGTTTAGTGATTTTTATTTTCCAAGATCTGGAACCTAGTCGGAGGTTAAACCAAGTCGAAACTATCTTCTTATGATGGTACGGCATTTTTGTTTCACTCTTCATGGAATTTTTTCTGAAGAAAAAATCATTTACTAGAAAAACGAATTTTGAGTTAGGTTGAACGTGGAGAACCTTAATCGTTTTAAGAGTCACGCTCGTTCCCCGGTGTCAATTTCTAAGATGCCTTTCCTTTCGTTAGTTTTTTAAACAATTCATTTAATCAACTTGCGATGGAGGATTTATCTGTGTCATGGAATGCGGTTTTTCGATTATGACTATTTTTAAATTAGGATTTCGACTGAAATCGTAAATTTACTCCTTTTTCCTCCTTCTTCTTTCTGAAACGTTCATTCATCAGGTGTCCAGGTGCGACAGGTGCATTCGGGACAATTATAACGGAGCATTTAGTGACGTAACTGAGTAAATGAGAGGGTTGATTTGAGAGCGGCCTTTTGAAGAAAAAAATTCTCGCAAAACGGGTCCTTTGACATTCCATTTTAATAGCTGAATTTGGTGTCTTTAAGTCCCGTTAATAAGGACTTATGTAAATTTTAGCTTTTTAATTAAGTGATGATATTATTTGACGTTTGGAACGTGTTTCGGTAGTCTCTTCACCTGTTTACAAAGCTTTTGATTTCGATTAAATCCAGTAAACTGTGTCGCTTTATCACTTCTTCGCCTTCCTGAGTAACTTATAGATGGAAAGCACCAAAACCAAACTCTTGGAGATTTGAGCTATGAGCTTTTAAATACTGAAAGCTTTGAGGTTTTGAGTAGAGAGGAATGACAAGTTTAAAGATTAGCCTTACATCAGTCACCTTGGATCATCTGGTCCTATGACAGCTTTCAGACACCAAGTCATAGTATAGACAACCGAACGGACATTTAACTGTTAGCACCATCAGTGGGTAACTGCAACTAATTAATATTCCTGGGTCTTGTGCCTATACCAATTATTTCGCAATAAGTTTTACTCTCTCGTTCGATGGAAAAGTTGTCTAGTCAACCAACTAATGTAGAAAATTAAAATTGTCTGTATTGACAAAACGACCGGTACTTTTCGACGTTTCTTTTACAACCGAACAATTGCTAATAGAATAAAAGAAACGATTCATACTAAAAAGAAGGATACAGATACTAGAGTTAAATATTAGACAATCTAACAATAGCAGCAATAAGAGTGAAAGAAAAGTTTATAAGGGTTGAGGGTGAGTTAACGGGTTTTTAGGTTTAAAAGATGAAAGAACGTTCTTAACCGTGAATCATTGCTGATTATATATAAATTCCATCAAAAATGGAAATAGACGACCACCAAGAAAGAAGTGAAAAGTAAATTGTTCTTAGTGGTAGTGAGATAAATATATTTTTCTTGGAAGAAGATAGATAAAGTCATGGAGAGGTTGGGGGAGGAGTCGTTAAAAGTGTTATCAAAATGTGGATTTTTGGGTTAAAAACAAACAACCCAAATGCTTCTTCTCCTAAAATGTTTTTTTTATGGTCTCACTAACAATTCCTCTCCATCACAACAAACCCCAATTATGGTTAAAAACAAATCTTCTCATTCAGTTTTCTGCAAAGCTCATCTCTGAAAAAAATTTAATTCAACCACTTTTGGAACGTGTTATCGCCATTTTTATGACTTTAACTTGTCTTAAAACAGAAAAAATCTTTTTTCTCCTTTTCTGTTTAATTTTTATTTCTATTTCTATCTCTTGTTTGGTTGATTGTTGTTGTTCACCCTTAACACTCACACACACAAGTTGAATATTAAGTTCGTAACGGAATTCCTGTTAGACAAGCCGCCATTACAAACGTGACGACTCGCGAGTAACCGTTTAATCCATCGTGGAACCAGAATCTGCAAAAACGAGTCCTTTCACAATTTTTTTAAGTAATCGTTTCCATTTATTTATTTATTAATGTAAATGATTAAAAACCTGAGAAAGAGTGCCAGGTGATTGATCATATGGTCACTGATAGGATTGATAATTTGAGATCTTTTGGATCAAGTGCAGGATTAAGAGGAAGATTTTTAAAAGATCAAAATGGCGGCGATTTGATGTTCGTAACAAATTCCTGGGATTAATTTATTTTTGTTGTGGTTTATCAATCTATTGGTTAATCAATTTTTAAATCCTGTAGTTGACACACATACAAAGTAAATGTTTTTTGCTTTTTTTTTTATTTGATTATATTTCTCAGAATTAATTTTTAATTCCTCTCCTTTCATTTGAGATGTGTTGAGGTAGTGAGTTCGGTATGTTTGGTGGATGAAGCATTTATATAAATGATTCAGGCAATTAGTTTTGGCACTGATAAAGTGTAGTCCAATTGAATTTATAAATACTTCCAACCACCAAAAACTTCACTATCATCAAATCCATAACTCTCAGTTGACTGATCGCTTTGTTTTGGGGTACCAGGGATATGGTACAAAACCTTCTGACCCTAAAAATGTCTCTACAATAAGTAGTCATTAGTCAAACTACATTAAACACTATATGCCAAACTAATTTTTGCCCACATTGTGTGTGATTCTCAAATATTTCAGACATCAAAATGACAGTTGTGAGATTGCTCTCCTGTGTGAAATGATGGCCATTTAATTTTAACTGTCACAAAGTAATTTTTGGTGTTCTCTAACCCATTAACCCAAACATAAGGTTGGTTTGTTACACACTAACAACTTTTATACAACTACAACTTGCAACTGAATATTTGTCTTGTAGTTTCTAGAAAACTTATAAACATCTCAGAGACCAAGTCAATCTCACAGACAACAAGTTTATCTATTGAGGTACAAAATTTAAATGTATAATAATTTAATTTGAGGAATATTTAAATGTACAAAATTGTCATTCTTGCCTCTAACAAAAACTGTAAACTTTGTAAAACAAAGTCTGTATGTGTAGTATGTGTTATAATAATAGTGGGATGATAGGTTAAAAAGTGTAATCTAATCCGAAACTTGGGCTTAGGATTTTACAACAGTTTGAAGGAAACTATGATGGAAATCTACGTGAAAATTCATCATCATCATCATTATTATTATTATTACATCCACAAATTATTGGTTTTATACATATAGAGTGAAGTATATTTATGTAAGAGATAAGTAAATAAATATTTGTTCGTGTCGTGAAATGAATAATTTACGCAAATTATAGTTGAATAAAATTTCCGTTGATAATCACTGCCTCCTGTATACGCGAACCTTTTAGGTCATAGAGAGTGTAAACGCGGGTCGCTGTAGTTGGTGCCAACCTTTACAGATATTTCGCGTCTATGGCGACTTTTTTTAAAAATCTCCTGTTAACTATAATAATGCTGTCGAGATGTTTTGAAGTTAACTTGGTTACTGAATACCATTCTTAATTTCTTAAACTTCATCTCTAAAAAAAGCAACCGACACGTGAAGCAAATATTTATTCAAAAGCGCTAAATTCGCTAGAGTGAATTCCAATTAGAATTCTTGAAAGAAAATCTTATTGAAATGAAAAGACATCGACTTAAGGTTCAGCATTCAAGATACTAGTGACCCAGTTTTAACTTCGCCGATACCTGAAACGGTTAGTTGCACACACCAAACCACACAACATAGACACACACTCACACATGAATACTCAAGCACACATATTTAGTCAGGTCATAACGGGTCGCAAATTCCGGGTCGGAATTCATTTCTACCGTGACTCAGACCGCCATTTAAAAAGTGAATTTGCTCTCATTCCTTACGTACCATCCTCCGATTATTGATTGATTTTCGTTTCAGTTGATAGGTTTTGGTTTGATATAAGCTGAGGTGTGGTTTGAGGTTCTGAAAAAAAATTTCTGTTTGTCTGGAACGGAAGTTATACTATCTGCTCCTGCTGTACCCACCTTGTTTTGTTCCACTCGTGTTGTAGTTCTAGTTTCCGATTCTTAATATTATCCAAAAGTTCATTTTTAAATATCAAATTTAGAGATCTATTTCTGGTTTGTTAAACCCGCTGTAACTGATCCAATGATGATCTTCTTTCTCGTCCCAACAAGATGGACCTAAACTGTTATCCAAGAAACTGATAAATGCTCTCAAATCCGAATTAGATCTTTTAGAAAACTCAGCTCGTAGATTTTGAATCTTGTTGGTGTAGAACCAGTAATGTCAAACCTTTTCGAGAAGTGGGTCAAATTTTGTAGAGATTCGTCTAATCACAAAAGCGTGGGTCACTGAGTTGGTGTCGACACCGTCAAAGGAAGGAGTACAGAACAGCAAAATTGGCCTCTCGGGAGAGAGGGAAGAGGTTTAAGGTTTCCTCTTTGGTTCAAAAACCAAGGTATAGGTCACTTTACAACTCCACTTAGATCGGTATCTGACCCAGGGGTCATAGGTTAGCCGTGACTGGTGTTAGATATTACAGAAAGCAAAATGGCGGGTTGTTGGCCTTCTTGAAAAGGAAACTTCAGTCTCAAATTTGATGATTGAAAGTTTTGGATTCTTCTTTCAACTTTGAAAATGTTCACCAAAACCAAAAGAGAGAGAGAAAATGAATTTGAAAGAGAGAGAGAGAGGAAAAATTAGCTTTTACTTTCACTAGACGCATTGGATTTTATGTGAAGAAATTCAGACGGTGATATTAGTTAATTATGGGCGGCCATATTGTTTTAAATAAATCCGTCCTTTTTATTTGAAATGGAATTTCATGTTTAAACAATATGAATAACTCACTTTTAATGTTTATTTATTTATTTTTGTGTGAGATTTCTAATTTTTCTCTCTCTTACTCACTCTCTTAAAGAGTTTTCTTTTTAAAAAAACATTTTTTCATCTGTTTAATGGCGTCGGGTCGGTCATGTTTTCGAATTTCCTTTTCCATTTCGTAACAAATTTTTTATTTTGGTTGTTCGTATCCACGCTTCGACTTGGTATTTTTACATCATATCATACTTAGACTAAATTAGGATCACAGCCAAGATGTCTTTCTGGGAAATAATCTCCAAACTAAAATTTGAATTTGAGGCTTGGACTAATCACTACGCAAGGTTCACTCTTAGACATAACTGAAAGTCATGAACAAAACAACTTTTATCACATTTACCGGCAAGTTCATAAAATCTCCAACTCATAATGGGAAATTTAAATGAAATTTGCTCAGATTGAGAGTTGAATATTTTATAAATTAGCCGGTAAATGTGATAATTCAGTAATTTGTCACATTTACAAAGCTTATCTGGTGACTGGTTGCCTTTAGTCGGAAAGTGACAGAAGCCAAAGTGAGCAAATGTTTATCAAATTCCCCATTAAGAGTCTGAGATTTAATAAACGAAGCCGGCGAATGTGATAAATTTTGATTAATTTGTCACATTTATGAAGCTCAGTTGATCAAGTTAATCTCGAAATTATTTGTCTCCATCAGAAACGTTTTCAGGTTCGCTTCTTGAAATGTCGGCTTTGCCATTATATTATGTGAATTGGAAAACGTTATATATGTTACGGTAAAAGTGATAAATGTCTGAATCTTATGCCATTATTTTATGAATTGGTGGCAATATCGTATATAAAATCTCGACCGTAAGTGAATTTAATCAAAATTTTCTTACACTTGACTTCTATCACTTTTCCGATAAAACGCAACCAATCCAGGCTCTCAACAAGAAGTGGCGAGTACGTGAGAAGTCACAAAACCACGTATGTGAGCAAACTTTGATTGAATTATCAACTACAAGTTGGAGAGTTTATAAATTGCCCGGTAAATGTGATAAATACCCAATAATTTCTCAATCCACCGAGCGTAGTTGGTGATTATGAATAATCGCCGGTAGGTATGATATATTCGACCGATTTATCACTTTTACCATGACTTATATTAGGAACCGACATCATTTCGAGTCCATCTAATACTATCACGGTCATCTGAGTTGTCATGACCCGGGGGGGTGGTGGTGAGGTGGGTAGGCTTTGATTAGTGAACAGACAAACAGATTTTATAATCGTCGCCATTTTTTTATTCATTCGTAAGAAAACGAGTCTAGGAATTTCGCGAATCAACATTCCATCTAAAACGAAAGTTTAATACCAAGCATACGTCACCCCGATGAGTGATTGAATGAATGAATGAATGGTTAAAAAACCTCCGTTTGAAACTGTTACGCCGGTCTGGATTTGAAGAAAAGAAAGAAGACCGAATTCGTCACTCGGACACGTGTTCTCTTCTCCTTTATTTGGTGATGGTGGTTCAGGTGCACGCTATCCCGAAGACTGGTGACCTGAAGAAGGTGGATGAAGATGGACTACATTTCTACCTCTCTCCCGGAGTAGCGTCTTGGAAAAGTTCTGGTCTCAAAATTCTGACAATGCTAAATTGCTCTCTTGGTCTTCTTCTGTTTAGATTCTTCAGTGTCACGCTTTTTGGTTCAACTTCCGTAAAAGGAAAAATCGGTTTGACGTGATTTCTAAACTGTTATTGTTAGAAGAACAGACCGGGAAAGGGCAGTTGACTCATCATCGACTGTTTCTGTTTTTAGTTAGGATTAGGACGAAGCCTAATTTCACTTTTAGCTTTCCACGTTCCTTAGACAACATTCTGGGTTGTTGGTATTGACACTATCCCCCTAAGACAACTCCAAACTTTAACTCCAACTTTAACTTTCCTTAGTTTCTGTCATAAAAAGACTTTTTTGCTTTAGTACAACAACGTTAATCGACACTAGAGAGTATGGAGAACGTGTGTTCTTGGTTGGGGGATAAGTTTGGTCGAAGTGTTTTGGAGTTGTATTCGAACATCAAACTCGGTAAACAAACCAACAGACGGAGAGAAACCTAAATTTAGTCTGATTTATCGGTGTAAGACGTAACAGGAGGTGAGAACAAGACCAAAGCAGCTGCTGGAAGATTCCTTGGTCAGAGCAGGTCGTAGTGTAGAGGAGAATAGCGACCGTCTGGCATTCGACTGAACCGGCATCGATCAACCCAGAAACGTCGGAGTTGTACGAAGAGCGGAAAAAGTCGCGGTGGTACCTCGAAAGTGCCTCGAAAACGGTTTTCGTCACTTTCACACCAGTCGGAGTCGTCGGTGGAATTTCAAGGTCATTGCTCTTCGCACTTGCACACAACGCACGCATATATCCTCCCCTTGTTGTGACAACATTTACATAATTACGCCAACTTTCAGCTTCGGCTTCGAATCCTGAAGAGAATTTTCTAAAGAATGTCGACCGCTTCACTCGGTTCCTCTTCTCTCAACAGTCCGCGGACCACTTTCATTTCTATCACCCTCCCGTGGTTGGTGTTGATTCAGGCCCTTCTCCCTACGACCCTGTGACTGTTCTTCTTTCACTTCCCTCGAACGTCGTGCCAGAAATTTCTCATTTTGCTTGCTTTCTTTTTCAATGTCTGGATCGTGAGCGATTTCGCAACGAATACTTCTCGTCAAAGTGTCGAATTTAAATTAGTCCTAAGACGACTAACAGGTAGAAGAACCACGTAGAGGTTCTAACCCTGTTAGAGGAAGAGCATCAGGCAAAGACGCGGCGTCACTTCACATTGAGAAAGTCGACTAGACGTCTGAACAAACGTGATAGATCAAAACCAGATCAGACATTTTAGCTTAATCACTATCATGTCTTCGTCTAAAAAACCATCTTCATGACCGTCGTGTGAATTCTTCTTCATTCCCTACCTCCCTCCTGACTTTCTACCTCCTAAGTTTACTCCACCTCCTTCCCCTGAAAACTGCTGTTCTGATTCTAATTCGGTTTGTGTCTTCGTCGGCTAGTTTCCCTGGGTTTGGAGTTTGAATCGGAGACTAGGTTTCTTGCTTTTAGTTTTAGTCCCGAACCGTCTGACTGCTGACTAGGAGATAGTTCAACTGAATTAAATCTTTTTAAAGGTTTCGGGAACCCAAATTAGGTTTGTTTGGGACCTGATTATTAGGTTTAGAGTGATACGGAAGAATTTTTCGACTTTAATATGGATGACCCAACAGAAACCGTTCGATTTAGGGGTTGAACTAAAGACATAAGTCATATTGACCCAACTCGGACGCTGTAGGACTTTCAGCAACAGATCAGAAAAGTATTTTGAAGGTGAGGAGGTGTTTTGTAAAATGTTGGAGGCGAAACTGAAGAAGTTGAATAGAAAATACATTTTCCTTCCTCCCTCTCTCTCTCTCTCTTCTCTTTCGCTTTCCTCCTCTTCCTCCTTCCACCTCTCCTCTCTCATATTAATTTTTAGTTAACGGCAAAGCGGTTCAGCGGAGAAATGCGAAAATAACGGTTAATGAGCTTAAAAGTGAAAGTTTGGCAAACTGACCGGAAAGGTTGCTTAAGTCCTTTAGCGGTCACTCCATATTTTACCCAGTTGATTACCTTTGGTCATTTCAAATCCATTTTTTCCCTCTCGTTCTTGTGTCACGAGACCTGTGTGCGTGGCCCAGGAAGGCAAAGAGAAGCAGAAGAAGTACAAGAAGAAGAAGAAGGAAAGAAACTGTTACGATGCACTTGATGAACGAATGGAAAGTAGGGCTTCAGGTTCACGGTCGGATTTACAATTGGAATTGCAGATTGTGGTTATTAGCGCGGGGAAATTTTTCGACAGGTTGCTGCTCTACCTGTTTACTTGAATGAAAAACCTGAACATGTGTGTTGGATGAGTGCTACTCGTCTGTGTACGTGGCCTCTGGAAATTTTTCTTTTTTACGTCTTTCGTACCTGCGGAGAGTTGGTGTTTTCTGGTCGTGTGTTAGGTTTAGGACTTGGTTTTTGGTATAGCGTCGTCCAGGATCGTACATATTAAGGAGAACGTTTCACTAATTTCTGGTTTACCTTTCTTTCCAGATGAACAATCGTCAGCTTCTAGCGTGTGCCTTCGTCACGCTTTTCGCATCAACATCCCTCTCCCCCGCTCTATGTTTGCCCTCGACGGGCCGACCAGAGTTTAGGAAATTCGCGGAAAAACCAAACGCTTTGAAAAAGGTATCTATAGACAACAACGACTTGGATGATGTATCCAGCAATCAAATTCAGGTAAACTGAAATCCTTTTCCCACATCCTCCAGCTCCCATAATTCCCTCTGGTTCTAACACCCCCGTCAACAACCCCAGTTCACTCCATTCGAGGTCTTTGTTTCTGACTAAACCATTCTCCGAATTTTTTGTTGCAGGAATCCGGATTCTCTTGGTCGAACATGCTCGCGATGATCATGCAAATGATTTTCAATCCGTCTCAAGCGGTAGGTCCGAGCAAATCGGATTCGATCGACGGTGACGGTCCCGCGCCATCACCCTGGGCCAACATCATATCGGTCGGTTTGAAAATCGTATCGATGCTTCTGGGAGGGGCCATGATGTCCAACAATGATGGAATCGACAAAGTTGATAATTCTTCACCGATGCAGGTTCGTTTGGAAGGTTTTTCCGTTTTTGTCACTTCCACCACCAATGTTTAGCTTTTTATGCACACGGCCTTTGTTTTGGGAATAAATTGCCACGATGGGCGAGAAACGAATTTGGTCCTACCGCCTTCCATCCATTCTTTCAGCCAATCTGTCCGAATTTAATGAAATTTGAATTTATACTACCCATTGGTGGGTGTCCAGACCAACTACACAACCATGAGTGTTGCTCCTATCAAGAGCTCACTCAACCTCTCGTGTGAGGTGTCGTTTTACTCGTCTTCACCTCACGACCACGATAATTTTATTGTCATATAATTAAGACAAAGATGACGTCATCATTAATAATGACTTCTACAATTTCGCCCTCGAAACCCAAATTCGTTTGAGCGGACATTTTATCAAATTTCTTTGATTGTATATCAGCTATAAGTCAATCAATCAATCAATCCGGCCATTTGTATTATATCTGTTCAGTTGTTAAATTTCTTTCTTTTCTTTTTCTGTCTTCCGCGGTGGCGCTTTGTCTAAGCAGCTTCAGTTGAAATTTCTTCTTCGTCTGTCGCGATGAGTGCCCTTCATTTGTATAGACAGTCGCGGAAGACTTCCCGACTTTCCTCCTCCCTCACCCACTCGCCTGTAGTTTAGTGAATCGCTTTAGTGTCATACCAAACAGCCTGGAAATGATTCGATTGATGAAGTCTCCGAAGAGATTGTAGTTAAAAAAGGAGAATAGCTTTTGGTAACGGAAAACCTGCTTTTTCTAGGGAATCCTAGCCGCCGTCCTTTCTGCAGTCCTAGGGTCAAAGGATCCCGACCAAGTTGCTTCCATGGCCAAACAAGCTGGGGAGGTACGTGTTTGTTCACGACACTTAGAATATCTTCCTTCTTAGAAAACTCATCTATTAACCATCTACTTCGCATACTAAACAATCTTCATTTGTGTTTTGTATTTCCTTTGTCGTCCGGAAGTGTATGTCACACTTATAGTTCCTTTTGTTCTTCTTTTCGGGTCGATTAGTTCATCAACATCGTCGTCAATCTCCTCGACGCTTTGAAAACTTCATTCAGTCACCGATCTATGACTGCTAGATCTCTCGGCAAGAAGGATTCCGTTTCGGAAGCAGCTGCTGCCAGTTTGACGATGCTCAAGGCGTATGTTAGGTCGTTCAACACGAACGATGACAAATGTCTTCAGAAGTATGTCTGCGAAGCGAACAAGGAGTGTTCGGATGATTTGTCTGGAACGAGCTCGCTGTACTGCCAATTGGGAACGTGAGTACTTGTTGCTGTCATGTTCTGTAACCCCGCTCACTCACCCACATAACTAAAGCAAATTTGGCTTTGATTCAGGTACGCGACAAGCTTCCTAATGGAACGAACCTCAACGGGAACCTTCGAATCGTTTTACTCAGCCGGAAGAAGAGGAAGATTGGGTGAAGACTGTCGAGCCGTTTACTTAGAATGCAACGAAATCTAAACGGAGAATCAAACAAACGAAACAAAGACTATAAAAGGAAAAAAGGTTGAGATGCAGACAACCTGAGAAAACCTGGCGAAACCCTGAAAGATATTCTGCTCCGATTCCCTTTCTTATTTACATAATTAATTAAGTAGTTAATTATTACCATAATTTATTTTCTTTATAGAATTAATTTTTTGTCTCAGATTTCTAATTTTGCCGATTCCGATTTCCAGTTTTAAAGGTAGCGGACCGGAAATATGGATTCGAAACTATTTTCGTGGAGGGTTTTCGTTTCCGGAAGAGAGGATTTAGCTTATTAGAATCTCTTGCGAGTTTTGTTGACGGGAGGCTGTGGGTTAGGTTGGGTTGGGTTGAGTCGTAGAGGTGGGAGAGAGTGTGGATGGAAGTTTTGGTATGTGGTCCTAGTGTTAGTTCATCTACTCTCCGTTTGGGTGTCCACAAAACCTTTTGGGATCTAGTTCCTGTGTTCTCACCATTTTTGTCTGTCAAAACCCGGTAGGTTTGGAGCGGTCTTGAGAGGTTACAGAAAGGTCTTCTTCGGCGCTCCCAGGCTTCCATGGGCTCTTTGTGGGCAGTCTATGTACATTCCGTCTGTTGATAGATCTTGAAATCGGAAGGCTTCTGTTAGGTTTATCAAATTCCGTGACATCTATCTTCGTTTAAGATTTTTTAGAAGATCTACTGTATCTTACGAATCGTAAATCCTTACGTATCAAACTAAACCTAACACTTAACCCAACATTCACGCCTATAAAGTAAAGGAACCAATTCGCCCTCATACATTTCGTCTAGTTTTCAGCTCTCTCAGGTTTAATTTAGGTCTAGGGCCTCTTAGTGGCAGGTTTCTCTGATTTCAACTTCAATCAAATCTTAATCGAAAGGTTTCTGTTAGGTTTTGACAGTTTTTTGGGTTATTTGATCTCTCACTTAACAAAAACCCGCTGAAAGTAATCAAAAATCCTTCTGCATCACCCTAAACCCAACAGGTAGACCATAAACTAACCCAAACTACCGTCTAAGGCTTTGTCTACTCCCCAACGCTTCAAGGCTCTACGACTAAGGTTCAGTCAGATTTTGTCATCCGTTTCCGTTTGCTTTGTTGATCTGATCTCTCATTTTACAAAGTTCATCTCAAGGTTATCAACCTTCCCCTCACCCTCTGGCTAAACCTAACAAACCTGAAAACAAACCTAATTCAAAACCTTACAAAACAGAGAACCAAACCCAAAAACGCAGCTTCCTCTCCAAAGACAATCTCCAAACTCAAACAAAAAACTGACGAATACATAAGCTAAACATAAAACAAAACCATGAAAATTTAAGGAGAGTTTCGGTGTCAGCCTCCCGTCATTTCGAATTTGAAATTCTCGCTCTACGAAACAAATCAAATTTTTTTTTTCAATTTAAATTTAATTAAATTAAATTAGAGAAAAAGGTTTCAATATTATTTATTTATAAGAAATTATTTATTTGTTTTTTTTTATTATTTAATTTATTTAGGAGGAACTTGAAAAAGAGTTTTTTTATTAAAATTAAGTCGAAAGCTCGAGGATTTTCACTTTTGGACTTTTCCCTCGAGCGACTGAATTCTAAAAATTTTTTTAATGTTTTTTGGATTTTCTTCTCTCAAATTTTTGTTTTATTTTTTGTCGTTTTATTTATTTTTTTAGAATTGTCTTCTTGTTTTAAAATTAATTAAGTGTGACAGCGTCTGATTATGAGATTTGTGTGCTTGATTCACGTGTGACTGTCTGACGAATGATGTGTGATCGTAAAAAAGAAATTTTTAAATAAATGATTGTGATTTACTTCCGTTTTTTATTTTATTTCCGGTTTTTTGAGTTTCCTTTTTTTGGAATCTATTTCCGGTTTTGATTTGGGCTTTGTCGTTTGAAGAAACTTTCGTTGGGGGCTCTTGTCTAACTCCTATTTGTAGGAGGGAGTTTGTGTGAATTGAATTTGTCAGTCAGGTACCTTGTGCTAAAGGCTACTGCTGACTAGGGGTTAGTACGAAAGTTGTGAGGCTGGGATGATCCTTAACACAAATACTCTGGTGGGATTTGAACTCACGACCCATGGGTTAGGTTAGGTTGGGTTGTGTTCTTTCTTCTTTTGTCTTCTCTCCACTTATTTCTCTTCTTCTTCCTTTTTCTATCCTCTTTTCTCTTCTTTTCTTTTCTTTCTTCTCTCCAGTCGTTTAATACTCCACAGTTCAATACTATTTGTCAGTATGGGCTGGTAGGTGGGCACGAGTGTTTCCTCCTCCACAAAAATAGTTGGGTTAGGTTAGACGAGTTGTTGTGACGAGGTCGTCTACGGAGGACACGGATGAGCATACGCTGGGAGTATCCTCGGCGTGGGCAGTGCAGAGGGAACGCCTCTGCGCATTAGTGGGTCAGGATCTCTCCTTCTCGAAGATCATACGGGGGATCCTCGAGAGCGAGAAAAACTGGGCTGCATTCTCCTCCTTTTGCGAGGAAGTGAGGAAAGGAACAAGGACTTCCAACTGGAACGATTCTCCGCTCTTGAGTCAGACCAGGGGCCAGACGGGATTCGGCCAAAGCCTTCACCCCCCTGAGCCACCCCTGGTGCGGACGGCCATGTGGCGGCTTTCCTCCAGGGCACTCCGATAGGACCCGACGAACCAGACGTTCGGAGCCTCTGCACGCGCCCAAACCATCGGAGGATTGATCTCTCTATCCGGAGAAGAAGCGAGCTAAAGCTCCTCGCGAATGACCCCTATCCAGTCTCGACACACCGGCCTGTACCCGGGATCTGATCCTTTTGGTGATCATCCACACCTCATGACCATAGGTGAGGCAGGAACATAAACGGACCGGAAGATCTGTGTGCCTGGCTCAGCTCAGCCCTCCTCACTATGGACCGCCCCAACTGTTGCTTCAACCTGAGCGATCCGCGACGCGATCTCTGCTTCTGTCCTGCCATCACTCGTGAACCAGACCCCAAGGTACTTGAGGTTCTCCACCTACCCCAGCGCGGCCCCACGAAGGCGGATGTCGCATCCAACATCGAGAGACAGCATGCACCCTCGAGTCAACGACACGTCAGGCTCCGACGTGACGCCACCTGCGCAGCTCCGATCCCCCGTACAATGACCCGATGGCCCTCAACAGGGAACCACTGATGCCATATGTCTGGAGGACCTCCCAGAGTCTCCCGCGAGGGACCCGGTCGTAGGCCTTTTCCAAGTCGATGAAACACGCAAAGACTGGTCGGGCGTACTCCCAGGACCCCTCGAGGATGAGCTTCAGAGTCAGGAGCTGATCGATCGTGCTTCTTCCAGGATGGAATCCACATTGGCCCTCCCCCAGCCTGTCCTCGACCACGGATCTGCAACGAGCCTCCAGCACCTTCGCAAAGACTTTGGAAGTCCTTCGCGCCTCAACGTACCGGCCTCGAAAAGGTTCGTCCCTCCGGTGTAACCACACCTTGAAGGCTTCCTTCTTCTCTTAAATGGCCCGCCGGACCTCCGGGTCTCCCCACTACGGAGTCTACCTGCAGCCACGCCAGCCGCTTCACCCCACAAGCTGCCTCCGCGGATTCGGTGACGGTTGTTTTAAACAGACGCCATTCCTCCTCCACTTCAGCCAAGAGCGGTGGAAGTACTGAATCTATCCTTTATGTGGTGCGCAAAATGTTCCCGAACCTCTTCGTTCTGGAGCTTCTTCCACATCACACGAGCCGGTACTTCGACCGCGCGCTTCTGCGGCTTCGGCCCCGTCCCGTCCAGGTTGAGCTCGCACACCACCAGGTGGTGGTCGGTTGACAGCTCAGGCCCTCTCATAATCCTCGCATCGCAGATAATCCGCCTCGCACACATTGGCACCATGACAAAGTCTATAATGGACTTCTGCCCAAATGTGTCACGGCACCAAGTGTACTTGTGGATGTCCCTGTGCTGGAAGAAGGTGTTCATGATCGCCAGGCCATGGGCACAACCGAAATCCAACAACCTCTCTCCGTTCGCGTGACAGTTGGGGTCTCCGTTCCTTCCCACCACGCTCCTCCACGTCTCAGGGTTGTTCCCCACATGGGCGTTGATCCCCCATCAGAATAAAATTGTCCGCTTCAGTCGCAATTTTCATAACGGTTTCCAGGTCCAACCGGAAGGCGGTATACTCTGACTAGTCGTTAGGTACACCTGCAGAACCGCCAGAGTTGACGTCTTCAACTGAAGCGTCAGTACCGCCATCCTTCCTCCCAACGGGGTCCATTCAATCACCCGGTCCGACAGCCGGGGGCTCGTGAGTACCCTCATACCCGCTTGCGGCACCATTGCAGGGTCGACTCCGGAGCAGAAGAGCTTTCATCCTTCGGGAAGATCCACTGTCTCAGAGCCCCTATTCTTGGTGGAGGAGACACCCAAGAGATCCAAACGATACCTCCTAGCCTCCTCCACCAGTTCTAGGCGCTCCAGGCGCTCCTCCACCGTCAGCGAGAAAACATTCCAAGTTCCGGTCCTAAGTCGTCGTCGTCGTCCAGTCATCCGTCCAGTATTGCGCCCCCTCGGGCATTGCGCCTTACCCCCACGATCCCCAAAACGGATGGCGAGTCCATTGTTGTATTTCTTCATGGCGTGGGTGTTTAAGGAGGAGATGGAGGTCCACCCAGGCAGTGTCTTCTGTACCTGGGTAAGGCTACTTACTCGGGGAGGGCGCCAGGTATCTCCGAGGCTCCGTTCACGGCACAACTCCCTTGTGCCACGCACCCCATCGGAACGGGTCGCCTAACACCTTAGGGTTGGGAGGCTGATTGCAGTGTGAAATCACTGGGGGGTGGGGTCGCCACATCCCTACGCCAAACAGTGCATCATTCTGTAACCTATTTGCTGCCATGATCGAGTACTTAAAGCGCCTACAACGTCCTTCCGATCTTGGGGAATACAAATTCGACGTTTACATGGTGCAATAGGGTCTTCTCAGGTTCATCTCTGCTCTGCCTCAGTTATTTCCTGACTACCTCTTGCTAATCTTCTTCCCCCCGCCCACTTTCCTCTGTCCTCCAGCTTCACCCTCTTAAACCTAAACCTACAAACCGACACTGACAGATTGCCACTAAGGGACAGGTGACAGTTAACTAAACTTATACAAACCAAACCTTGTCTCAGGTTCCATGAAAACCAAAGATGGTGCAGCCCATCCACAAAAGATGGCGCCACTATCTTTAAGCCTTCAAACATTTCCTGAATACAAAATTAAATTTTCCAAAACAAAATTAAAAGTTAAATAAAACAAAGAGACAGAGATAAATACGATAAGAATGACGCGAGCTTTTAAACCAAAGCTCATGTTTAATAAAACGGAAGTGAAAAAAAATAAACAAACAACTGCGGCTTTATTTAAAAAATTTTCTTTCCCAAAAATGTTTTTCCAAAAAACCAAAATTCCTTCCTTCCTTCAATTCTAACAACCAACATCAAATACAAAATTTGAAAAGAAAACTTCAAATACATAACAGAGGGTAATAAATAAATAAATAAATAAAAATTAATAAATACAATAAATAAATAATTATAAATATAAATTATTTACATTGTGAATTGAACCCATGTGAAACTGATGACGGTTCACTCAGACCGACGCCATCTTTAATTGAAACCTTTTCATCCCGATTGGTCAAAAATTTATTTTTATTAAAGTTTAAATGTTTTCAGATTTAAAAATAAATCATTGACAAAAGGGTGGAAGAAGGGGTTGTGAAGGGGATGGAGCTAAGGGAAGTCGGGTCATCGTCTGGGGATAGATTGGCCTGGGTTCTAACACCCGAAAACCGGAAGTGTGTTTGATGACCAGAAGTTGATTATCGTAGTTTGATCTCCATTGCTTGAGCTATGACCGTCATCGGTGACTTTCCTCCCGACCTGTCTTC
The DNA here is from genome assembly GCA_016920875.1 of Columbicola columbae. Classification (NCBI taxonomy): domain Eukaryota; kingdom Metazoa; phylum Arthropoda; class Insecta; order Psocodea; family Philopteridae; genus Columbicola; species Columbicola columbae. The sequence goes on from JADMLL010000007.1 coordinate 14,196,696, forward strand.
GCAGTCTCGGATTTGCTGTTGGCAGGTGTTCTCCCTCCCGGAATTGATCGCATCGACGACGATTTGCCGAGTTTCTTCGGTAGCTGCCCAAGTGAGCAAAGTCCTAACAACAGCAAGAAAGATTGTGATTGAACTGGTTCCACCTGGAGGGAGGACTAAGATTAGGTTTGTACATACCCCACAGTGGTGGCCAAAGCCTCAGCGGTCGGACCCATGAATCTGGACATCCGTTGAGCTTCGCAAACCAGAAGATCGTAACACTGAGGATCGTCATTGTTGTCTTTGGCAAAAGTCGGCACCAATCGGGTCAGAGGTTTTGCAAAGGACGAGACAAACGCCCAGAGGAATTTCATGACATCGAAACCAGGTTCGTCATCGTGAGGAATCTTCGCAATGACTATAGGCCCGTGATAGTCATCGCGATGGTGGTCGTGATAGTGCCCAGGTTCGTACGAGCCAGTCTTCCGATAAGGTGAGTATCTATACCTCGACTCCAATGGATAATGATTCCTCGTGTAATAGTAGCCATGATGATTCGGGTACCTGTTCCTGTACTTCATCTTCTCGTAGTAGGGCTGCTTCGGGTATGCAGGAGCCGTTTTCGTCGGATAGAACATAGGTTCTGTCGTTGGTCTCGGAGCTTCGTGATGGATTCGATCGATCTCCATCGTTTCCTGTTTCACCGCTGCTTCCGTCACCACATCCCCAGTTTGGTTCTCTCTATACAGGTTGGGGTTATGCCGGTGGTTGTAATAGTTGTACACGGGAAACGTCTGGTAAGTGTTCAAATCCAACCCGACAGCAGGCGTCGGCATTGTTTCCTCTCGACTTTGATCACTATACCTATCATACTCATCATAATCAGAGGGTCGGATTGTGTTTATATACTCTGACCTCCGATTCCTTGGGGTTGTTGGATTGAAAGTGGACGACGCTAACCCATTCGGAGTGGTTGGCGTGTTCTTGGGAACCTGAAGTGAAGCCGAAGTCGTGATTTCTCTCCTCATCTGAGTTCCTTCTCTTCTAAGACCGAGTCTTGTAGCGTTTGGTTGGAAGCCCTGCGTTCTGTTATACAGCCATGTTCGGTTTTCTTTCTTGGGGATGTTGTCCAGCGGTCTTGGAGGAGGATTCTTGTAATTCCAAAACGGTTTTTGTGTCGTTTCGTTCGCCTTTCCCATTCCATCTGGACTAATTGTCGTCCTCTCTCTCTTCTTTATCCTTCTCAACACTGGTCTGCCATTCAGAATCGGACTTTCCACTGGTCTGTTGTAGTTTCCGTTTGGTAAAACCGTCGGCTGTGCTTCCATATACCTATTATTCTTCCAGTAGAGAGGGAAGTTGAGAGTCTTCAGCTTCTGATCTTCTAAATCCTTATCCGAAACTTGAGACAGTTCGCTCGTCCAATTGTTGACATTGTTGTAATGTTGGATAAACTTTCTCTGCCGGTATATCTTCCAGGGTAAAGAAGCTCTCGACGTTCTTTCATCTTCTCCTGCTTCGAATCCCAACAGCGTCCTCGATTTACGTCCTGTTCCAGTTTTATTTCTATTCCCCTCCTCTTCATCTCCTTCGATGCTTCTCTTTGTCCTGAATACGCTCTCAGGACTCTCAGCCTCTGGATTCGGACTGGGTTCTTTAGCCGAGTGAGCCGTGGGTCCTGCCGATGCGAACATCATCACCTGTCTATCTCTGAAGTTCTGTTCTCTGATGCAGTTCTGAAGAATGTTGAGGAAGAAGAGGAAAGCGAGGAGAGTCAAGGCCGAGAGGATGGCATGCTTTTTGTCAGATTTTGATTTTCCTTTCGATTTCTTGTAATGACTGAAACAGAAATGATTACTAGTTTATATAAATGACCGCTAGAGAGCACTACACAACTACAACACACTTAATGGGCCTAAGTTATGTTCTTTTCTGACGCTTCTAAAGTCTCCTCACCCAAATTCTACACTAAAAGCTCCCAAAATACAATTACTTCTATCCCATCAACATTACGATGAATCCATGGGTCATGGGTTAGTTTAGAACATGGGTCTGTTTTGAACCAAACCCATCACTTCACAATACTTTCCACAAACAGCAGAGTTTTTGAACCTTCTTTCTGATCTTGTTCCTTGTCAACTTAAAGCAGTTTCCTGGGTTGTAACCGACAGAATAAACATGGGTCTCTGATTTTGGCTTTATTATAACTAAAAACATGGGTTAACCAAAGTTTATGCTTAATAAGCTGAGCCTTCGGGTAATTAAAACTGTCGGTGGGATTGACAGTTCCAACAAAAAATTTTCTAAAAACCATTCGAGACCCAAGAACAAGAAAAACCAAAAAAGCGGAAACAACTATTCAGTCTTTCCGGTCACGAGTTTTTGGTGCCTTGGGTCTTTTTTAATCAAGAGCCCAAGACAACAACTCAAAAAGTAGGAAAATTACGTTTGGAAAAGACTTCTTAACAAGACACAACAAGAAAAAAAATGTCTTCACGTGTTAGATATGTGATAAGAGTTTAGCACATGGGTCTCTACAACACCTGGGTTTGTTACACAAAACCCAAATCCGAACCCAAACCCAAAGCGAAAATTTTGAAGGTTATTATATTCAATATTTCTCCTTCAAAAACAAAACCAACGACTGTTTTGCGATTGGGCGTTCTGTTGGATGCTTGAGAAGAGACCCAACACACCCAAGACCCATGCTTTCAAAACGGGATCCCCACTCTCATCCCAAGAAATAAAAGAAATTAAGTTCCGGATGAAATTTGTATTAAATTAGTTCCCGTTAAAGAATTTTCTGCGACACCCAACACAGTTGTACTTGAACCTGTCCCAAAAGTTCCCGGAATGATATGTAGTAGTCAGGAAACTGGGGGAAAGGGGGAGGAGTGATAACATTTTCCGAAAAGTTCCAAAGAGGCTGAAAGCGTCATATTAAACGAAGGGTTTGTGAAAAATAGGAATTCCGGGAACCTTTGGAACAGAGTCTGTTGATCCAGGTACGAAGAACAGCACCTGAGTGGTTGTGACAGTCACGTAAAATCTTCTTCATCTCTGAGACCCAAGTCGAAGACCCCAAAAAAAAGCGGAAACAACATACCCGAAATGATGAAACTCGTCGTTCCTTCCGGTCATGAATTTCTGGTGTCCCGTCCCAGTCGTCGCAGACGAATAGTCGTACCAACTTGACGGACCCAAAACGCTTTTCAAAATGCTTCCCAGCGTCATGTTAACTCTTTCGATGGAGACCCCTCACTGATCCTCATCTCACCGAACCTGAAAACCCGAAATCGTTTCCCACCATCATACCGTTATTCCCATCATCATCGTCCTCGTCGTCGTCGACATCTCTCATTTGTTTTCGCGTCTTTTCATCTGATTTTTCTTCTGTTCGGTTGGCTGCCATGTGTTTGATTGAAATGTCGTCCTCCGTTATTGTCTATAGAAATCTTTTTCGATTTGACATCTTCAGGGTTGTCTAAAATCATTTCTATCTAGACTAATTAGGAGATTTTGTTTTCAAGGTCATTGGATTATACTCCTCTTGGGGACCATCAAGGGCTCATCTTCGGGTTGTGGGCCTAAAATCAATTTGTCTTTTGATTCTTTGACTTCTCTCTCAACCGGAAGTCCTCTATCATGGTTTCGTTTTGTCTTTTTCCTCTCAAACCTTCGACAGAGCCATCGGTTGACTTAGAACTTTTCCACTGCCACATCCACAACCTTAACCCTTCTTTAGAAAAATTTGTTATGAACGCTTCAAGGACGTCTTTAAGATAAATAAAATTTTCATTTATCTATTCTTATCGGAGAAAAGATATTTCATTTGGGAAACTGCAACTTTCGCATAAACAAGGTACTTTCCCGGCCTTATCACCCTGATTCGAGTGATTACTGAGGTCTATCATGAAAGGTTCGAGTGCACCGTTGGAAAGTAAACATCCGGCACGGGTTTTGGTTGAACGATCGCCCCGACAACACTCCTGCCAAAAATGATTTGAAATCTTTCCGGAGGTTCGATGACCGGAAGCTTGAAATCATACCCGTATCGGTTGGCAGTCGAACTGGATTTCCAAGATCGCAAATGCGATTGGTTTGGTTTTCTTAGAGGAATCCCCTGCGGACCCTGATGGATGTGCGTAGGAAATGATAGAGGATCTCATAGAGGGACTGTGGCGAACTTATGAACCTATGACTTTGTACTGTGTTTTACTTTTGCTGAGGAAAACGTTGGTGAGAATACCAAGAGAAACACACCCGAGACCTTGAAGATATATTATGATGATGGAACACCAGAGAAATAATTGCAACAGCTGACCCAAAGCTTATAAAAAGCTTCACCACCTTTATCAGAGAACAACTGAGATGAGAAACGGATCTTTGGGATGTGAAGACCACAGAAAGACTCCTTGCTTCTTTCAGGGACAAAACTCACATTTTGCTGTAGCTTAAGTTTTTCTTTGTTTTATGTAAAACCTACTAGACCTACTTGGGTCCAAAAAAAAAATCCAGGGTATCAGTCAAAGAGAGTGAGAAGTGCAGAATACGATATAACAATGACATACTCTCCCCTCCTACAGCATCAGGGGTCTTGACGAGAAAACAATCGTCTTCAACGAACATTTTAGGAGAATAAACCCGAAATGACCAACCAACAGGATGTTTCATTACTTCCTGTAGGAGAAAACAAGGACATCGTAGTTCCTACAGACAGAAGAAGACGTAAAGGAACTAGATTTCCGGACTTTCTAAGTTGGAAACTGGCAAACAGAGTCCATAGACAAGAAACGAATCCAAAAAATTCGGGGCAACTAAAGAATGGTAAAGAAGGTTGAAACAATCTATCAATAGTACCTAGATAGATGAAGCGGTAATAAAGGACTCTCTGTTAACTTGAAATCATTCAAAAATCCCACAGCTGAAGACAACCCAAAAAATACTAGGCACAAAGGAAAACCCAAAACACTGTGTCTCTATCCTCAAAGGATCTTGGCCAAGTCCTCTTCAAAGTTCTACTATGAATCTAAGGGAAAGTTTGATATAAACACAAAGGATACAACAAAAGACAAACAGATAGGAGAAGATGATGAAAGAAAACTTTTTCGGATTTTGGTCTTAATTAATTGGCCCTCGAACAAAAGACAAAAAAGAAAATGGTCTCAAAACAATCAACAAACAAACAAACAAACAAATAAATAAATATTAATTGAAATAATTAAAATAAAAGTAAATAAGAGAATTAACGCGGAGTCACGCTGCTTTCGTTTCTGTATTCATTCGCCAATAGGTCATTGGAGCCCTAAATCAGGGGTGGACAACATCTTCCCGTCACAAATTCAAATTAACGGAAGTGGCGACTAACCAACCGAACATTTCCAAAGAGATTTAGAACAAAAAACAGCAACTTACCCTCAAAAATGGGATCCTGTTCAATCCAGGAGTCGTTAGTCGGTACCTGAAAGTTCCAAAGCTAGCGGATAAGGTACGAAGACAGGCAGTCAACTAAACGAGTCGAAAAACTACGACGGAAATTTTTTACAATTCACACTCTGGTGAGTTGCTCGGTGACGGTCACAGTCTTCCTCTCTCTCTCCTCATTCACGTTCACGCTCCAGAATCACCACATATACAGACACACACACACACACACGTCGGAGGAATCGGATGTAGGTGGAAGAGGACCTGAAATAATCGCAATTACTATGGATTAGGTAATTAGAGCGACTTTGAATGGTTCAAAGAAACCGCTAAGGATTCGTTACAGAATATTCATGGCGGAGATTGTGGCGGTGTTGACTGTGACCGCCCAGACTCTTTGTCTTTGGCGTTGGAGGAGAAAATGTTCGTGTCCGATCCCACAAGTAATGACAAACTCACTTCGGCTAGGACGAGTGGAAGGAGAAGAAAAGGACAAAGAAAGAAAAAAAAGAAAGAAGGAAAAGGGTGGAAATAAGAAGGAAGGTTGGGAAGAGAAGAGGAGACGAAGAAAGAAAGAAGAAGAAAGGAAAAAGAGAGAAGGAATAACCCAACCCAACGGCCGTGGGTTCAAACAGGTGGAAAAGATAAAAAGCGAGAAAACGAGATGGGAGAGAGAAGGAAGAGGAAAGAAGGTTTGGAATAGAAGAGAGCAGAGGAAGGACAAAAAGAAGAAAAGAGGAGAGAGAGAAAAAGAAAAAGGAAGAGGAAAAGAGGAGGAAGAAAAACAGGAGATAAAAAAAGAGAAGAGGAAGAAGTCTAGAGGAAAGAGAAGAAAGATAATAAGAAGAGAAGAAGAAGGTAAAAAGAGAAAAGGAGAAGGAAGGTTGAGAAGAGAAGAGAGGAGAGGAGAGGAAGAACGAAAAAAGAAGACAAAGAAGAGGAGAGAGAAGATGAAGAAAGAACAGGAGAAAGTAGAAGAGAGAAAATGGAGAGGAGAAGAAAGAAAAGATGCTGAGACGCCATCACAGCCAGAGGAGAATCCAACTCCATCTACTGTCAGGTGAAACCTATTTTCAGATTTCTATCCCATTCCGACCAACAAAAACGACAGGAAACGAAATCTTTACACAATTTTCAAAAACGGGTTCATTCATATCTACTCCAGAAACCTATTTTCATCTAATCCTCATGAAGATGTTCTTCATTATCACCTGTCACCCATCTCTTTCTTGCTTTTATCTATTCTGACTAATTATACAAGACAAAAGACTTTTCAGAATGATTGAAGAGGTCGCGGAAAAATTTTCCAAATAAACACAAACTCGTGATGTCGATAGCCATCTGCTCATGCGCACTTCGCACACTCTCCTATTGTTCGGTGATTTAATCAGACAAAACTTATTTACTGATTAATAATATATTTCATCGATGCTGTCATACATAGATATAGTTTATAGTTGAGGTTTAATCCCATTTCAGTACGGTACAGAAAGATGTGGCCGACGAAGATGAAAATATCGCTTCAGCTGATGTGACCACTCAACCAACACCTTCCCAAATAAGCATTAGGTAGACCAGAAAATAATATCGGTTCTGTGCTTTACACCCAATATATGTCACGGTAAAAGTGATAAATCGGTCAATATAGCCAACTTTCATCAAATTCCCCACGACAAGTTGGAGATTCTATAAAATAGCCGGTAAATGTGATAAATATTCAGTAATTTGTCACAATAACCAAGCTTAGTGGGTGATTATGATTAATCGCCGGGAATTATATATATATATTGACCTCATTTATCACTTCTACCGAGTTTGTACGATATCTGGTTCACATATTATGAAAATCTGACTTTTGGAGACCAAATGAACCTGGAAACGTTCACCTAGTAGACACATTTTGGAAACCTTTCATCGCATTCGTCTCCATGTTCGACGACTTCCTCCAAAGTAGGTACGAAGAAGTACATCCGGTCTTCCAAATTTGATTTCTCCCACAGACTAACCTCTTCATCTTCCTGACATCTTCCCTCTCCTTCATACCTCAGGGGGAGTGTGTTTCGTTTGCAAAAATCTGACAACAAATTAAAAACTTCCGTTAACAAGTCTGCCAACTTGAGGTTCATAGTTTTGGCTTAGGATGAGCCTCTAACCTGTGACGTTCCTCCTTCTTGTGGCCTCTTGCCCTCCGTCTCCGCCTCCATCTTTCATTTCCTCTCGTTTTGTGAAAAATGTCAGAGATCTTTGCATTCCTCTCACGAACGGCGACATCTTGCAGATGAGAACTCGAATGCAATCCACGTCTTCCGGTGGATAAGCTTCCAGCTTCTCAGAACCTTCTTTTAGAATTAATTCGACCAGGTTCGGATCTTTCATTTGGGTTAGTAAACCTGAAACCTGAAGTTACACTTACTTATCTTCTCTAATTCTTCCTTGAGTCTCGTTTTGTTCAAATCATCGCACAACTTGAAATCTTCATAAAGGACTAAAAAGTTCACAGAGCACGAACGCCTTGTTTCTTACCAGAGGCTGGTTTATAATGAACCGAAACGGGGAAAATTCCTCCCGAGTCCTCTCCTTCCTGTTGTTTCTGTCGTTAGTCGTCAGCAATTGACTGATCTCAGAAGACAAGATAAAAGTTTTAAAAGCTTCCTGAGAGAAGGTGATAGGACAACCAAGAAGCAGAAAGACGTACCAGATGGGAGAGGAAGATCATTCCGCCGAAAGCATAATCTCCAACTTTAGACGAGTCTATCCCATTAGTCGTAGCAAAACCGGAAGTAGTTCCTTTCGTCCGTTCCAACCGGAATCCTGAAAACAGCAACCACAACAATGAAATCAATCGCCACAAATCATCTCTTAACCTCTATTAAGACGAGCGTACCTTCTCGAACCTTCCTCTTAGATTGCCTAGTTTGTCCAGAACAGACGAAACTATTTGATTTCCTTTAGGATTCGTGAACGTGGTCGCCATTTTGATTCCTAAACGTAAAGTTTGTACGATTTTCGATGCGAGGACCTCAGTCTCCTGGCAGCTGACCGAACTCGACAACAATCCCAAGACGGAGATAAGTATGACAAACATCTAAAACAAAAGAAGACAAATGGATACCTGGGTATCTTGACACCTTTTTAGGGTATACCAACCTTAGAAAGTTGGAGAAGACAGAAGGAAGGAACACCTAAGGAGATAGAGATGAAACCAGAGACAACAGAATGACAGGAATGCTGTCCGACAAGTGCTTACCACGGGGTAGAGTTATCCAGTCGATCATCAGTCAAAAGTCTGAGTGAAAAACTACCAGACGACTAGTCTAACGGTGACCCGCCACGATGACTGCTCTTAATTACCGCGCGGGAAACTCAGTCACTAGGATGAGAGATATTCTTGTCACGGTTCACACATTCACTTGGAGAACGTGACAGTCATGATTACGAGAACAAATCCGACGAACGTGGTTCTTGTCATTTTGCCGTTACTCCTACGGATTCCCATCTCGGAAGGACTTCCTGAGGATGAACAAGACCAAGACGTCGCCTTTTTGATCGACCTTCCGTTGGATCAGCTCTTAACACAGAAGAAGATATTCGACAACACGACAGAAGACAAACCACCAGAAGCATTGCCATTGGTTGGTAAATCACCGGAAGTTGGGTCAGACATAAACAAATTTCACAGACTACCGATCAGGAAGACATTTTACGGTAGGTTCTTTGCTTGGGGTGTTTTCCTGAAGGTTTTTTGAACGTGTTTCTCTCTTCTCCCGGTAGATGATGACTACGAAGATGACAAAGACCACCACCATCATCATGGATCGAAGAAGAAGGAGAAGAGCAAGGCCTACGACATTTTAAACATTTCCATCACGGCTCTTTCCTATCTGGCTTTCGGAGGCTATCTTCTGTGCATGGTAGCCAGTGCTCTTCGTGAGAAGAGGAGAGTTTACGCAGCTTATCCAGGTACTCAGGGCAACAACAAATTCACAAACGTGAGTACAATTGTAAAACCTAACTCAACGTACCTGACCACTTTTAAAGCCCAAATCTGCCGGTCATGTGACCAGGCCACTCCGTCCTAACTCCAGATCTACCTTTTTCATTATTTGAGGTATTAGGTCTTTAACACTCTTCACACTCTTAAAGATTAACTCGTCTGGGCGATACTAATAGAACATTAAATATACTGCGCCATCCCAGGGTTCTATTTTGAGGACAGTTGAACCTAAATTCACTATTTTGCACCTATTTAGTTGAAACTTGGGTTAAAGGACAGTTGAATGTATGGTTTACATAGCCTGGGTCTCTCAGTCGCTGTGTACAACCGCAATAGGTCTAAACTTGTCAGCAAACCTGTGGAATTCAAGAAATTCGTTCTTAAGTTACAGAATCCAATGTACCTCGCAGGTACAACAGGATGCCCGCTTCTCTTCCATCACAAATTGTTGCCAGAGAACCACCAGATAATTCGTAATCGCTCCGATGCATTTCCTTTACGGGCAAAAACAGCTGGAAAAAAGCTACAGTCCTCAAAAAAGAACAATGGGACTGGACGTTTGAACAGAACTTCTCAAAACAAAATACACAGAAGAGTTCACTTCTGGTTTACCATCTCCCCACTTCGACATCAAATCAAAACATGATCACACACTCCACCACCCAAAACGGACTGTTATTACCCCTCGCATGATTCGCGCCGATAAATCATTTCCGGTTCCAGGTCCTTCAGCAATATTTAACGCACAGACCCATTGGGATTCGATTTCCAGCGGTTACCCTCCACGGCGGAAGAAAAAAACGACGAAAACGCTCCGAAACGAGTCCATACGGCTACCACCGAAGAGGACATCCCACCAAGGAAGAGAGCAGAGGGATGGTGAGGCAGGAGGAGGAGGAGGATGATAGCTTCTCGATTATTAATGCGATCGATTATTTCGAAATCCTTTCACGGATTGCGGATGGCGGCGTGTAAACTGAAGCGAATCTCCTCTCTCCTCCTCCATCTCCTCCTGGTGCCTTACATTCAATAACAATATTTCTTCTGTTTTGAAACCTGTTTTCTGTACCTTAAAAGCAATAAAAAATCAATTTGTGATCAACAGGACATAACTAATATTGTTTGTACCTTCCTCCTCCTCCTCCTTCTCTGTCCTGGGGATAAATGGACTTCAGGTGGGCAGCTTCAGCCCAAATTTAATATTTTTATGAAGAACTATTAAGTTACAAGATGGTTGTTAGAGGGTGGAGGACCATAAACCTTAATTTCTGTCTTCTTACTCTTCCTTTATCCTACTTCCTTCTCTTTTCGTTGTCATCTATGTCACTTACCCCTCCAGTGACCTATACAACTTGAAATCATATCCACTGAGAACTGGGTTATAACACTGCATCATTTTTACACCAACTACCGACTTTTCGTCAGCTTCAACGCCTGTTGAGACCGTCAGAGTAAAAACGAGGCTGAAAACAAAAAGAGAACCACAAGAGAATGTAGACACAGGTCCACAAGTATCAGCAAGGACAAAAGTGAAAACAAGAAAGAACCGGAAGAAGATTAGTACCTGAAACAAGAGGAAGGCTGTTGAGTTATAACCCAGTTTTTAATATATACTATAAGTATACAATCGCAAATTGAAAACAGTAAAAACCGAAATGAATCAGAAAGAAGGAAAAAGAAACAGATAAACCAAAGAGAAAGAAAAACAACATCCCACAGAAAGAAGGAAAACGGAAGAACTCATTTCCCTCAAAAACCGCAGAGTACTTCCGGTAAGAATTCTAACCTCACAACGTTAAAGTTAAAACCCTGCCAGTTGACTTCCGAAGAAAGTTGGGCAAATACTCTCCTCGTACCTTCAGGAGCGGTGTTTCAAAACCGGAAACCAGCTTTCAAAAGCTCCTAAAACCCACATATCTTCTGGCCCAGATACAGCCAAGCGAGAAAAACAGTGAGAACATAGACAAAACTTGATAAGCTCGATTATCTGAAAATAATTGTCTCGGTATCTTATCAACCACCTCAAGCCCTAGTCCCGTTGCCTCTATAAAAACTCATCGGAAGAGACTTTTAGGTCAAATTTTGCATCCGTTCGCGAATTAGCCAACGTCAAAATGCAAGCTTTCAAAATCGCTTTCGTCGCCGTTTTCGCTCTCTGCGCTCTTCAGGTAAGCACTTTCTTTTCCTATTTCCGGTCTTCGCTCTCCTCGTTCTTCCCCACTCATCAAAACATCCAACGTTCTTTTTATAGGCCCAGGGTGCTGAAATCCCAGAATTCAGAAATGCGACTCACCTCAACCTTCGTCTCTTCGTCGTCAACGGAGCTGCCATTGCTAAGAACTTGTTCACCGCCGTCAACTCTGGACTCGATAAGAGCAAACCGAACGTCGATTTGATTTTGAACGAGTTGGCACCGGAAGCCAAAGCTCTTGCGAGAAAAAAAATCGATGAAATCAGAGCCATCATTTACGACGAAGAAAAACGGTAAGACGCTGTTTGTGGTAGCATCACAGGACGCCATTACTGCTTTTCCTCTGCGGTTTGTCACAAATTTTGAATTTGCCTTTAATCCGGAAACCTAGAGAAGGTTTTCACTAGATAAACACTGATCTTGTGTGTCATGATTGTCTTCACGAATGTGTTATCGCTTACAATATTTATTCCACTCATCTACTTCCGGTTTTGTTTTGTCACTTAAAAAAAAACCGCCAAAATTTGAATTGATATTTAAAACCCATGTCGGTGTCACACTTCTTCGTTTCACAACGTTCAAAATACTCCCTACAGCTTAATTTCATTCCCATTTCCGGTTTTGAAAGAAGTTTCTACAAGTTATTTTCCGAACCGATTTCCACTCATAAGAGTTTTCATTTCAGCGTCGACCACATCTTCAAGACTTTGGAGAAAGCGTTGGACAATTTGAAACCGATCAAACCCTGTTCCGACAAATACTCTGCCGAAGCTAAGAAGTTGGCACTCAAAACGGAAAAGGACATCGTCAAATTGATCAACACCATGGAAACCAAGTACAAGAAGGAACTCGACAACATCAAAGTCGGAGTCAACAAAACTCTCAACACCTTCCGCACTCTCTTTGATACCGTGAGTACTCGTGAACCGGAAATGTAAGTCACCGGGAAAGAAATAAAACAGGTTAATCGATCTTCTTGCCACCCATTTTCTTTGTAGGAAGTCGATGCTGTCGTCAAGTGTCTGAAACCAGGAAGGAAAGACGCCAAGGACTGTTTAGACAAGGAACTTGATAAGATTTTGAAGGGAGTCATCGATATTGCTGTCAACATTTTCACTCTCATCACAACTGCCCAAGACACCCTTACACCCATGATCAATGACGTAAGTCGCGCCTTAAGATAGTCAAAATCGATTCTGTAGCCATATTTCTCAACACCACTGCCCTCAAAAGCTTCACTTCCGGTTTGGTAGAGCCCCAGACTGAATTTCTCCACGTTTTGCTTTCAGATCATCGATGGTGGATTGAAAATTTTCAAGGACGTTGTCGACAACGGAAGGCCCATTTTGGACAAACTCGCTGACTGCGTTTCCAAGATGAAGTGAACCTAAATTCTCAAATTTTCCCTTCCGCCCCCATCCATCCATCTCACCCAAAATCCTTCCAAAACCTTTGTTTTTAATAAATAACGATTTAACTTATTGTCAGTAATTTTCTTTTCTTTGAAACTGAGCTTAAATTTTCGGGAAAAGCTTTTCTTCCCTTTTATTCAGGTACAAACAGGTTGAGGAGGAGAGAGAGAGAGGAGAGCCAGCCTTACATCCGATCGGGAGGGAATAATACGTGTAAAAGAGTAAACACTCTCTTCAAGTGTTAATTTATGTACGAATGAAAATCTTAAAGGCGATAAGTTAAGATGCCCCCACGGGGGGGCTACTTTGGAGCCCCCATTTACGCTTATTTATAGAAAACGCTCATACGGTTACCTTTATTTAATACCTTTGGCTTTTTGTTTGTCTTGAGAGAGAGAGAGAAACGGAGTACAGGACAGGTATTCTCAGGTTTTGTTCAGATGAGAGGAGGAAGGATTGTATCTTCCACAATGGATCAGGCGATTAGGTTGACCCCCCCTCCCGAAAACCAAAAAAGAAAATGAAATATTAGGTGAATCGGAAGTGATTATCGGTTCTTTGGGTTACACCTAATACATAAGTTACGGGAAAAGTGACAAATGGGGCGAATATATATATAATTCCCATCGATTATTCGTAATAACCAACTAACCTTGGGAAGTAGGACAAATTATTGAATATTTATCACATTTACCGGCTAGTTTATAAAATCTCCAACTCGCAATCCGAGCAAACTTTTATCAAATTTTACATTATCAGCTGGAGATTTTATAAGCCGGTAAATATATGTTGCAGTGAAAGTGATAAATCGGTCGAATATATGATTCCTCCCGGCGATTATTCAAAATCACAAAGTACTTTAGTTAATGTGACAAGTTACCTAAATATTATTCACATTTACCGGCTATTTTATAGAATCTCCAACTAGTAATGAAAAATTGAAGGAAGGTTTTCTCAGATTACGGATTGGATATTTTATACTCTAGCCGGTAAAAGTGATAAATCAGGCAAATATTAATATAATTTCCGTCGATTATTAATAATCACTACCTAAACCTAGTAAAAGTGACAAATTACTGAATTTTTGTCACATTTACCGGGTAGATTAAAAAATATATCCAACCCTTAATCTGGATATTTTATACTCCAGCCGGCAAATGTGATAAATATCCAGTAATTTATCACTTCTACCGGGTTTAGGTGGTGACTATTAATAATCGCCGGAAATTATATTAATATTTGCCTTATTTATCACTTTTACCGGCTAGAGTATAAAATATCCAACCCGTAATCTGAGCCAATTTCATCAAATTCTTCATTACAAGTTGATGATTCTATAAAATAGCCGGTAAATGTGATAAATATTCAGTAATTAGTCACATTAATGAAGCTTAGTTGGTGATTAGGATCAATCGCTGAGAATTTTGTACATTTATCACTTTTACCGTGACATAAGATCTTACTGTCTGAATGACATAATAAAAAGAGACAATAAAGAGAAAGACACAAAGGAACACAAAATAAGATAAATGAAAAGACAGTGAGAGCCATTCGACTTACCAGAGCACAATAGAACGCTTAAAGAGCGACTACAACGGCATGTGAGAACCCTACAGAACTGTACAGACAACAACATCACTCACCAAATCGACATCATAGACCCCCCCTCCAGAGTATAGGAACATGTCCTCCATTTTCAGTTCTGAAGTTTTTGCGCGCGTCTGAAAGAAATCGATTTATATATGATATGAGTCCTCCATGAGACTGTGCAATACTTTTGAAACGAATTGTCTTAGAGAGTGTGAAAATATTTGTAAAGGGGGTTTCGACTTGAGCGTTTCGAATTTACAAATATTTCTATTATACTGCTCACTTTTTCTGAAAAATTTGTTTCAAAAATATTGCACACTTTCTTGGAGTATTCATTTCATAAGTACTGCACACTTTTCAAGAGAATTGATTTCAAAAAACATGGCAAATATTCATGAAGGGCTAGTTGTATAGATGATTTCTTGGACCGAAACCAACCTCCAAACCATTGAGGATGCCTTCAGCCAAAGAAGACAGGACAAAACATCTGGGCAGGGTTTGAGGAAACCTTAACTCAGGGAGCATAGTAGCCAAAAGATGAACAATAACTAACATCTCCTACGTGAAATCATTTCCATCTTTCGGGGGGTGATGAATTGCGTGTGGGCCCACCGGGGGGGCCGCCTCCCCATCACCATCCAATAAAAATTTATTTGCTAAAATGATGGAAATAATTTTTCTTTTTTGTTCACATTCAAGTCCGGACTTGAACTCGATTTCATTTGATTCCGACTCCAATAAAAATCTCCGAAACTTAGGCTTCCTCCATCTCTCCGTTAAATTATGATAACACGAAAACCGTGACGCTCTCTTAACTAAATAAATAAGAAATTGAATACAAAAGGAAAACGCCGTATGGGCCCGGATTTATGCGAGCGTGGCCTCTCGTGACAACATGTTCGAAAAGAAGCCCCTGGAAGACTTGGAAAGGAGAAAAAAAAGACAAATTTTAGATAAAACAAATATTCCGAGTTATCGATGGTAATAAATTGGAGTTGAGATGGTCTTTTTTTTTAGGCGCGTTTCAAATGGAACTGACTTTCGAACGGAATAAAAATTCTTTTCGGCTTCCATAACCCCTGGGTGTGTGAACTAGTGGAATTTATCTCCGAGGTATGCCAGGGGAAGAGGAGAAGGTGAGGGTTAGTCCAAACCAAAGTCTACACCCTGAAGAGTTTTTCTAACCAATTTTACGATCCTCTGCTTCGGTAAGTTAGTCTAACACCATATCCGAAAGAGAAGACTTAGAAGAGAACTCAGAGACTATAAAGCTCGTTTCGTTCATAATCTAGAAACTCAATCGAGAGCTTAAAAGAGCCAAGGCGATGTGCAATATTTATGAAATAGGTACCATTGGAAGTTGTACAATATTTAGTTTAGTTTTAAACCCTTCCATTGCTACACCAGGCCTCCCGCTAAAGTGTGCAATATTTGTGAAACTATATCTCCAAGAGAGGGTGCAATAGTATATGAAGTTGGGTGTCGAGTTCAAGTCATTCTAAAAATATTGCACATTTTCATGGAGGGGGGAGGAGTTCATTTTAAAAGTAATTTCTTAAAAGTCGAAAGGACCATTTATTTAAGAAGTGGACTACATTTCCATGAAAATGTGCAGTAATTTTGAAATGAATTATCGGGTCCAGGTCACTTTACTTTGAATACAGACTTTGTGAAGAGAATTTTTTCCACAAATACTGCACATATTCAAGGATGGTTCATTTCATAAATGAATTCTTGTAGTCGAAACCAAACTTCAGACCCAGTGGATGCGTTTAGGTGGAAAAGAAGGCGAAACTTCTCAAGAAGTTAAGAGGAAACTCTGTTTTATCCATAGAGTAATTAGAGTTCAGTGCCGTCACTAGACAATAGTTAGCAGCAGAAACCAGCAGAAATCAATTTTATGCGGTTTCTTTACAACCAAAAAGGATGACTACCTCCTCCCCTTGCCAAAGATCACAAAAGAATTTTTAAGCAGGTCCAAAGTAGCTGCAGAGAGATGGGACCCAAAATTTTGTTCAAACTAACAAATTTTAACTTTTTAAGGGAAAGAACAGAGACAAAACTGATTTTGAGCAACCCCAACTAGGCACCTTTAAAGAATCCAACCAGACAATCCTTCAAAAAACTAGTTTTCAAAACAAAGAATTTCAACCCCCTTCCTCATAACACTCTCAAACAGATCAAAACCCAAATTCTTGGGGATCAGCAACCTCTTTTGAATTTTAGGCCCCCTCCCCTAGGAAAAAAAATTTTCAACCAAAACCAAAAAACCAACTTGAGCGAAATCTCCCCGAAAAATTCTACCCACCTTCCTTCCGACCGCCAATGAGGTCAAATCTTGAAAAAAGGTGGGCCTTAGCTCGGAAACAAGATCAAATGGGAGGGCCCACACATGTCTTCGCAGCTTCTCCACTTTGGGATTGGATTCGAGTCATCAGTCTGTTCGAACGCATTCGGCTAATCCGTTTCTGTCGTGTTTCCCATTTCGCCAACTCTCATTCCCGGGACCGGGACATAAATCCTACGCTCGCGTTTCATCCCTTAAGTGCTCATTAAGTTTGACTTCCGGTAACCTAATTAAAATTTGAAAAAATTAATTTTTGTGCGTGTTCAAAAATATTTATGGTGATCCCATGGCCGACCGAATACTCGATAACAACAATTCCCGTCGATCTAATAGATAATTTATCTCGATGATAAAAAATATTATTTTTAACAATTTTTCAAGTGTGAAACTATTAATTAACAACATAATCGATCGTTATCTAATTAGCGGTGAATGGTATTTAAATAACTGGTAAACAAATCGAGATGGATTCATAAATAACAAAAACAATTATCTATATCTAAATAAAAGGTAAAATTTCATAGATAAACATTTGCCACAACTTATTTATGTGTCTAGATGTCAAAAGGTGGATTGTTAGAGGCGGGTGGCATGATTAATGAATTATTCTTTTGGCAATTTGATGACGTCATGGGGTATCAATTTGGTGATACTGTTGGATGGTAGTTTTGGTGACTTCGTCGGGTGTTGATGTCCTTGGTAGGTGCTGGTTGCATGCATCGTTTAAGCATAAAATTCGGTTTTGATCTAATTTGAGCGAATAATGTCATTACTGATTGGAAGGGAATAAAATTTTAGTCCAAATTAGGGGTGGGCTCCTAAATTTTTAACCAAGAAGGCTAAAAGTGAGAGTTATGAGTGTAGATAATTTAGGCAAGATCCGACAAAGATGTCTGTTTGTTGTAGTTAAATGTTATGGCAAACTTGGGTTTTTGTTCTTGTAACTCTCCTAAAATTTCTTCCTCCCTGGGTACTTAAAACATTCCATGGTCATCATTATCATGTGCCGTCTCCGCGTCGAAGGTTGGATATCAACAGAGCTATAGCGATCTTGGATGCTGCCGCTCGGAATAGGCGGCGGATGTCATACCGAACCAATGTCTTAAGTTCTTGAGGACGAAGTTTTCCGTCTTCCGGGGCGTCGCTTTCTCTATTTCTCCTCCATGATGGACTGAAGTAGTTTGTGTTTGTTATTTAGTATGTCTCCGAAGTATTGCAGTTTCCGGCACTTAACTTCGTACTCCATCACCAACCCCAAATTCGTTAATTTGGAAATTTTCGTTAATGCCATCAGATAGCGCTTATCCAATCCATCTCTACCACAAATCTTGTAGTTGACTGACATACATCTCCAAATACAAGGTAATAAGTAGTTTGTATGTCCAACTTATAGCTTTTTATCTAGAGAACAGACCAGTATCTCAGCGCCTTCCTGAAGATGAGTGCCGTAACAAACAAAAGCGTGGTCACTGCCAAATTCTGTAGTTGGTCGCGCATCATAGCCAGGTGATGGGAAAGATTTTGCCACACCGACTACCACCTCTGCTGCTTATGCTATTAACTGTGGTTATTAGGAACAGCCAGACCGATGTTTTGGAAGAACTTCCTCATATTTATTTTGCAACTCAAAACTTATGGCAATAATTGACTTAATTTTTATCAGTAACAGTAACTTAAGTAACAGTCATAACTTAAATCTTTGGAAAGTGTTCTTGTAATTTCTTTCTTCTTCCGAGAGGAACAACAATAACACTCTTTGTTCTACATCGATCTACAGAAATCGTTTCTGAACAAGATACATATAGTCTGTCAGTTGGTTTAATTGTAAAAACTTGGTAGTGGCCATCTGTTTTAGGTTTTGAGTACGTCAGTGCAGATTCTCCTTGCTGGCGTTGAGGTTGGATTGGATTTCATTTCTTCATCCCCGATCCATTTCCAGATCCTAATTTTCCTGTTGTGCTTTGTTGATTAGAGTAGTGGTCTGCTACTTGTGACTCTTTGCAACTTTTAGTGTGGCCCGCCAAGGCACCATTATAGTTATATTTGTATTAATACATACTCAGAACCACTATTTGGGTTACGTCTGAATGTGTGGCCTGCATAGAAAATTGAATTTTGAAAATGATTAGCCGTCTGAAAAATGTTGCAGATCCCTGGATTAGGGGGTAGACTAGGTACTTTCTAATGCTGACTGACTATAACCTAAGTTTGTGAGCTTTGGGGACAATTTATAGGTTGAACAGTGGTGTTCAAACAGAAGAAAAATGTCTTAGGTGTATGGAAACTGAGGGAAAACAAGCTGGACAACTTTATCCAGGTTGACACCGAACCCGTGACCCTTTTGAAGTGGCAAACGTGTCACAAATTAAGACTAGAAGAAGGTAAAAGGAAAAATGATAAGAGAGAGAGGAAGAACGTTTGGTGGCTAAACTTAAAAAGGAAGTTCATCCCGAAAAACGCATCCCGGGGTATTATTTTCATTTTATGAGGTTTTTTCGGGGTTATAAAAAAACGAAAAAAAATGAGATCGTGATTGGGCGAGCCCTAAAACGTTTCCCAAGTGTTTGTTTCCTCAAGAACTAAACTCGAGGGTTCTCAACATAAACATATTAACAAAAAATTACATCTTATTACCACACCACATGGCGTGTGTCAGCATTGTAAACAACTCCGAAGCCTCATAACGCGGGGATTTAGGATTGTTTCGTATCACATGACACGACAACCGATCTGCAAAGATTTCGGGAATCTCGAAAACTTCCGCCCTCGTTGGCTCCTCGGATCCCCGTCGGATTATGGTTTACGCCATTTCGAACACGCCGTCCTGACTGACTGTCTTCTCCGAGACCTATGTCTCCTGTCTGACTTTATTTGAAAGAAATGTCGGGAAATGAGTACAAATTTTTATTCATTAGATTTACCAATCAGATAACACCTTAGATTTGTGTTCACAGTATTTGTACTCAGGATCAACCAAATACATGACAAATTCAATTTAAATTCACTAGATTTGTGCTCACAACATCCATACTAGATAACACCTTGAGTCTAAATTCACTGAACTTGAGCTCAGAATCCACCAAACACTTTGAATTTGTATTCACTGGATTCGAGCTCAAAATACCATCCCCATTACTGCCTTGAATTCGTACTCACTGGATTTGTGCTCAGAATGCACAACTTTAGATGGAAACTTCAATGTATATTCACTGAATTCGAGCTCAGATTGCTTTTCTTAAGTGACACCTTGAATCTATATTCACTGGATTCCATCATTTAGATGGCAACTTCACTGTATATTCACTGAATTCATGCTCTCGAACCTGAGCACAAATCCAGTGAAATTAGATTCAACGTGTCACCTAAGAACTCTGAGCTCGAATTCAGGGAATACAAATTCAAGGCGGCAAGTGATGGGGGTGTTCTGAGCTAGACTCCAGTGAATTTAGATTGAAGTAGTCATGTGTTTGAAAAATTACGAGCACGAATCCAGTGAATACAAATCGGTTTAAATCGAATGTTTGGTAAACCCTGAGCACGATTTCAGCGAATACAGATTTTAAGGCCTTTACGACTTGATGATAGTATAAAGCAATTTTTTCTTTAAATAGAGATTCCAATTTATTTACTCATTAACTAAAGTATAATACATTCAAATATATATATATTTTTATACTCAAACCTAATATTATTAGTTTTGTTTGGCTCTTTGTACTGATTTTGAGATTTTCCGGACACCCTCTTTTTGTCTTACACGTAAGACTTTATCTGCGACTCATCCACGACACTAGGATTCGTTTTGCGACCAGGTGTTTGTATTCCAAACTCTACAAAAATGAGTTGACAACACCTTACAATTCTTGACTAGGCAAGCCACCTATGCAAAGCATCGTGATACAATGATAAAAGAGTTTGATGAGTCAGATCAGCGATTCTTTTGTTTGAGAAGTGATTTCTCTGAAAATGAACAAACCAAGCAGAGCCTAGCTCGAAGAATACATGTGATTTTGGAATAAAAAATCAAAAGGTATTGCTGCTGATCATTATCTCTCAAGATCAGAGGAAATTTTTAGATGTCTAAAAACCTCACAATATATACACAATCATGAAGACAAGCCTAATTCTGAAACTTGACTACCAACAACACACTAACTTCATCTAACTAATATCATTTCGTTAGGATTATAGAAAATAAATATATCATCTTATAAAATATTAGATTCTTTTCTGAACATGATTAACGGGATGTGAAAGGACATACTGTATAAACTTGATTCCGATGAACTGTTTTGCAAACTCGCGTGCCTCCAAGTTTTCTACAAACTGACAATTTCCTTACCCTCACCAATTTGCACACTCTTCTTTGCTACTTCTGCTCTACCGTGACATCTTTTACCTGTGGTGTTATTTGTCACTGATGTCTTTGACCCATATTGGATAGCTTTAATTTAAATTTTGGCTGAGAAACTCTCCCTCAAGTACTCCTCTCGAATGACGGTCCAACTCAATCCACCCACAGTATCCCTCCTTGATGATGACAGTGTCAGAAGACACAATGTTGGTGTTCGAATTCTGGGGAGCCCCAGATTTGAATTTAGACGAGTATGTCAGTCCAAACAATCAATTTTTATATTTTTGGAACTCGAAATTAAAATATCGTGAATAAAACAGTTCACAGCACAAAATTTTGAGCAGTAAACACTACCAATAACAGACTACAATCAAAGAACGAGGTTCTCATCTCATTCATCTTCGTTGCAACATGGTGGTTGGGAGTTTGAACGACTTTAAGGGAAAGATGGTGGATTCGCAATCTCTAAAATTCGGAGTCGACAGGATCTTATCTCAAGAAATCTCATCAAGCAACCCCAGAATGGAAGGTAAGGTTGATCAAAGCGTGGTTTTTGATCCTCAAGACCATCCAAGACTAGGAAAAATGGTTTCGTTTCAGGTCCTTGCACGGCCATACCACCCTGCGCCGGTTGTATATCATCGCTATACCGATGTTGTCGAGCTTCCCCGCCTTCAGACATGGTAAATTTTTACAGGAGTGAAATTCACGCTCCTCAGCCTTTAAGGCCATACACAAATGGTACATTTCTTTGATTTTGTTAAAACCGCAAACTCTACCACAACGATAAATCATTCTCAGTAATTTATTACCGGGGGAAATGTTTTTAGTTTTAATTTCAACGGAATCAAATATCCATCTGGCCACTCAACAACCGAATTCCACTGGCAGCAGTTCGAAACGCAAGAGATCATGGTCAAGAGCCGTTTTTTCTAATTTACAACGAAAGGGTTTAGAAAAAAGGTTTCAGTTACAGAAATACATCACGAAACCAGACAGACGTCAGCTAGCTGCCACGTTGGGCTTGACAGACGCTCAGGTATTTGAAAATACTCACCGCACGCTCATTCCCACGGCTCTCGTTCTCACTTCATTTCTTTCCCTTGTTTTAGGTGAAGGTTTGGTTTCAAAACCGTCGAATGAAGTGGAGACACACCAAGGAATCATCCAGACAAAATCCAACAGTCAAAGAATCGGGCGAGAATGTCTTGGTCACCGCAGATTCAACTCAGCAACTTCAGAACACGGATTCTGATTGTGGAAGTGACATCGATGTTCAAACTGTTGACGGTTAAACGAAAAGACAGTTAAATAATTAGTCAAATAGATATTAACTGGGTAAATTGCTGTGGAATGGATAAAGACTTTCGACAGCTGTAAATAAATTTATAACTTTAGGACTGATCTTTTAAACTCACTCAACTGAAAAATTTGTTGTGATTGGTGAGCTAATTATTATTATCCTAATAAATTTCTGTTGAAAGTTTTTTAACAAAAACATGGCGTCGGTAACAAATTTTACATTTTCTGTATCTTGTTTTAAATTATTTCATTGGCTAATAAAAGTTGATTCAATTCGTGTGTTATTTCTCATGACACCGTATAAACCATTTATTTTGAAAATGGTGCAAGTCCAATTTTTGTTGTAAACACAGCTCTTTGAGTTAATTGCGTGAAAAAGTTCAGAACATTGACGGAGTAAACACTGACATTTCGCATTTTGAAGAAAAAATTTAAAAATCTGCATGAATTATGTCAAGTAAAACAATATTTCGCCTAATTTATCGATGAATTAATGCTTGATGACTTTCAAATAAAGACAGACAAATATTTTGAGAGACCTTAAATGAACTTACACCATTTTCAAATTTAATTAGTTGGTAAAGTCAATAAATTCAAATTATAATGTTAAACATAAGATTTTGCTATTCTTCTTCATGAATATGTTAGAAGTACTTCATTGTAAACACTAAGGGTTCTTTGAGCTCTTCACAAAAATGCAGAACCTTTAAGGTTTATCACTGAAAATGAACACAAACGACAGCCGTTTCTGACTTTAACCAGAATTTGAACCTCGATTTTTCCTGCCTAAGACATTTTACAGCCTTGGGGCTGAAGATGCCAACAGCTGTATTTTAGTGAATCGCTAAGATCGATGTATTTTATTACGTTAGGAGTGAACTTTCCTGAACTTTTTTACGCGGTTTGTTTTAAATCTAAAAAACTAAGTGTTTAGATAAAGGAAATATTGACCTTTCCTTGATCAAAAAAATTTATTAATTATAAATAAGAAGTTTACCTTTAATATATAATCAAATGTAACACGTTTAAAAATACTAAATTGAAAATTATCAAAATTTAAAAAGAAAATAACTGAACAAAAATAATTCAAATTTACAATTGTCCGTTGACTCACATCCGTTCAAAAGGTTGAGTTTTGATTGGTTAGGAGGAAATCCAGTGACACCAACCTAAATCTCATATGAAAAATAGGCGTAGGTATGAACATATAAGTGAAAAATGTTGTGTATTAAATAATTCACTTACTTTAACTGACGATTTCAAAAGAATATTGTTTAAAAATTCTTAAACAACCATTTTTCAATATTTTTGATCCGTCTCACTAAATCACTCTGACATATCTATCGTAAATTTTGACGTTTTCAAGTTCCATTCGTCACATTATTCTCACAACATTTCTACAACATATTCACATCATTCTACAGTAGGTGATTCACTACTCTATGACTTAGGAATCAGTTTCCTCCATTTTAGTGTTTGCTTGAGGAGACTTTTTATAAATATTATCTAAGTAAATAAACAAAATAAAAAAAAGACAATGAGTTGGTCTTGTTTTGAAAATATGAACATTCCTTCATGCGTGTGGTTTCAAGGAGGAGAACATCGGAACACTTTGGCATCCATTGTCTCTGGTATTCTTGTAAGTGTTTTCATTTTAATTTTACACCTTGGAAAAATTACTTTTTTCTTATTTGGGTGCTTTTTGTAGAAAAAAAAATTTTCCCTAATTTGTCCTGACTTGTGACTTAATTAAAAAATACTTTTAAGGCATCTGTTGTCAAAATTAGATTCAAAATTGCAAAATTGTCTTTATAACCCTTCTCAGGTTTTGATTAATTAAACCAAAAATTTTTTTGATTTTAGTTTTTTGTGGGTTGGTGGTTAATCATTGATGTTCAAGTGACTTGTTCTGATAGTTTCAAAGGAGCTTATCATTTATGTGGTATTTTTGGAACCCTTTCTTTATTTATGTGAGTAATTTGTTTATCATAAATCTTTGTGAAGAATATTATTAAAACAATTTGACAGAAGAAAAAAAATTTCAAATCATTGAGGAGATATCAAATTCTGTTTTCAGGGTAAATTCTGTTTCAAATGCAATGATCAGAGGTGAAACTAATGGACGCCTAGGTCCAGGTGGTGCTAGGATTTGGTTATTCATTGGCTTTGTCATAGGATTCGCTTCCATAATTGCTGCATGTTGGATTCTTTTTGCAGATTTTGTGACAAAGAGTTCTCGTAAGTATTGATAACTAATCAACCTAATCAAAACATTACAAAGTACTTATCAGAATATCATTAGGGCTCTTGTATTATATACTATCACATCTCATCTTCTTTTTTCAGCAAACAAGCCAGTTTCTCAATGGGCAGGTAGCGGTTTGTTCCTTCAAAACTGCTTCATTTTCATAGCTTCACTGATTTACAAATTTGGAAGAGCTGAAGATCAGTTTATTTAAATTCTCACTTAAAATTTAGAACCTTAAATTCAAGAAAGGTATTTTGACTTTCTCTTAAACTGCTTGCTAAGAGGATGTGCTCAAAGTTAACATGAAAAACAAAAATTATTCAGGTAGCTTTTGTGTGCTGAAAAGGATGGAGTTCCTTTAGTTATGAAGATCACAAGGAGTATCTTTTGCTTGTGTAACTGCTGAGAAATAATTTACAGTGTAAGCTATACACTTTAACCTTTTCTATCAAAATTTTCTAAAGACAATAGCTTTTTTTAAATTATATTTTCAAAAAAGATGTAACATTTAGTTATAAAAAGTTAGTACATCACCATTCCTGTTTCATTCAAGTTATATACAGTTTGCCAGTGGATACATACAATTGATTCATACCATAATAGTATTCATCTGTCAGTGAATTAGAATCGATTAATACAAGCAATAAACAGTGAAAATGTTTATGAAGTGGCTTTTGTATAAATTTATTTTTAAGTGAATCTGTTTTGTGCATTAAGTTATTTCATTGAGAAATATACAAGCTCTATAATTAAGAGACACATGATATTTTAAATAATGTCAGAGTTTGAAATTTTGCTTTGTAAAACCTCACCACTTGTCGACAAATCTTAAATTAAGTTACCTCAAGTCCATAAGTATATATATATATAATTCATACATAACATTTTTATTTATTCATTTATACTTAATTAAGTGAATTTACTTTTTTTTAATGATTTTCATTTCATTAACAACATAAAATGATGATATAATTTTTTTGAAATATGTATTGAATTAATTTTAATTATAAATTTGTCGATAAGATTGTTCTTTGAATTTATTTCAAAAATGAAACCAGATTCATGAGACTTGACCTTGGTTGGATGACTAATTTGTGTGGATTAGTTTTGTCCACTTATGGTTGGTTTTGATTCACCTGGATATTTTATAGCTAATTAATTTATTCTCTCTCTGAGATGGTTTAAGTAGTGTTTGAATCTTATGGTGGTCAGAGGATTGTGTGATAAGATGTCGAATAATTTTTGTTATGTTATTCTTCTGGTCATTACTTTGCTCGACTCTGGTTTAAGGAAAGCTACAGGTATCTTTAGTGGTTGAAAGTTTGGTCTCTACTTTTGGAATGAATCCTCTATGAAAAAATGTGCAGTACTTATGAAATTAACTCTTCAGCAAACTGTAATATTTACTAAATCATTCTTCCAAGAAAGTGTGCAGTATTTATGAAATTAGTCCTTCAGGAATGTGCATTATTTACACTCTTTACAATCACTCGTATAAAATTTGTAATATTTTTGAAATGATTACTCTGAGAAACTGCAATGTTTGTGAAAGGTGTTGCACATGAATGTGTGCAGTGTGTATGAAATGAATTCTTGTAAAGTGTGCAATATTTTTGAAATAAAACCCTCCAGCCATGTGGTATTTTTGAAATAATTTCTTCAGGGAAGCATGCAATATTTATTAAATGATTTGCTCCACTTGGTAACTATTGGCGTGTTATGGTAGTTTAGAAGGTCTATATATGGATCAGTCTGACCATTTTACATTAACATAATTACTTGTTGACTGTCCCACTGTTCGTTCAGCTAAACCATTGGATTGTGGCTGGTATGAACCACTCTTAGAGTACTGAATACCCCACTCTTGTCAAAATCTATGGGCAGCCGTCATTTATTTCTGCTATTTGCTTTTTCTCGCGTTACTTTCATATTCACACAATGGATCTAAGATCTTCCTTAACATTTTACTTATAATTTTAATCCCTCGACGAGGCTTGTCTTTCCAACACTCAGAATTCCATCGTTTACAAGAACTCAAATCAAAAAATAAAATAGAACATTAATTACGATGTACAAAATGGTGACAATTACATACACTCTCAAATCAGAACATCAGCAACCTCTACAAACGACAGACAAAACACGGAAAAAGGATTCAGAAAGGAAGAAATCATTACAGAAAATTAATTAATACAGTACAAAATGTTTATTATAAAAAAGCTTCATTTCCCATAGAATAATAGGTGGGTCTAAAAAGAATTTCTAATCTAGAAAAATAAAACATAAAAGAGCTTGGATCCATTCTTTAAAAACACTTTTTTGTTCAAATTTTAAATAAAAAAAAGTCTCAGCTGAGATCATTTAACTATTTTGATGTAAGTGGTTCCATTCACTGACCAAAACAAAAAAAAGGTTACAAATACAATATTACACACACCCACGAGACATCAAACCATTTTTTAAGTATAAACAAGAAACACACACAGAAGCCAAACTGTGGGATGTCATCATCGACTCATATGAAAGGAATGAGAAACTCGTTTTAGAGAATATTCCAAAGCCGGAAGTAGTTATTGTCGTCAACAGGAAAAAAAGGCAGAAGATTTTTGGTGTTTCGAAAGATCACAAAATGCAAAAGAGCTTTTCGGAAGTGAACTTAGAAACCTATTTCCGGCTTTGGGGAATTTGAAAAAAACCGTACAATCGACTCACCCAAACTACCTAACGATAATAATGATAATAATAATGATAATAAGTCAAGTTTAATCAAGACGAAACCTGTATAATGTTACCTAATTACCAATCACAACCTCTTTCTTTTATCGCTGAGCAAGAATATTGTAAAAATCCGTTAAACATGAACCCTAATTCCTGGTTTCTCACGTGTCCAAAACCGTTTTTAAGGAATCCATCGGACAAAAGAAAGAGGTCTTGTAAACGCACTTAGAAAGCTCGGATTTCCCTGAATTAATAGTTACACAAAAGGCATGACTACCGGTTACAACCTGTCACGAAAAACACATTTAAGTATTAGTTCTGTAACAGTTTGAATTGAGTTAACATCTGATTGCATTTCTCTTTGTTATTTACGTTATTGCACAAATTGTAATAAAAGACGACCATTTTATCTATATACGCCGATCAATTAGATTAAGACAATTCACTACAAAAATTCCATTCCCAGCTACAGGTTTATCACATCAAACTCATCTTACTATTGCGCACTTCATTCAAACCGATAATCAAGAACTAGGTCGACAAAACAATAAATAATCACTGGTAATTGATAATTTGTCACTTTCATTAATTATCTCCTCACAACATCTAATTATGCTAATTCCATTGGTCACGTGACACGTATGATAGACTATTCGTGAGATTTTGCAACGCGTCACACAGTTTCAACTTTCCCGATTCGAATTTCGAACACTTACAAAAGGACCTCACAGGTGTAACATCCGGAAATAAAGCTTTTAGACCCATTACTTCCGGTTTTCTGATCTTTTTATTACATTCAACCTGAGCGCGATCGTATTTTGGAGTCGTATCAATCGCAAAACAAGGCTTACAGACTTGTTACTTCCGGTTTCACCATCGTCCTATTTGCTTCAACTTCCTCATTATGGTGTTTTAAGGGTTTTTTCGTAAAATAAATCCTTTAGATTCTTTATTTCCGGTTTTAAAATCGCTCCATTGATCTTCAAAACCAGCCAAAAAAGACTTTTTTGAATTTTACGAACTAGAAACGAATCTTACAGACCCGTTACATCGGGTTTTAGAATTTTTCTATTAGTCTCCCTTTCTTGAAATGGTATTTCGGAGTATAAATAACCGGAAATAGATTCTAGAGAGCACTTATTTCCGGTTTTACATCGTTCTATTAGCCTCGACTTGGTAAAAATGATATTTTCGAATTTTAATAACCCGAAACTAATCTTAGAGACCCGATACATTTGGTGTTACAATTTTTCTATTAACTTTGGCCTCGTTAAAATGGTATTTCGAGGTATAAATAACCGGAAACAAAGCATAGAGAACCCTTATTTTTGGTTTACAAACGTTATATTAGCCTCAACTAGCCAAAAACTTATATTTTTGAGTTTTAAGAACCGGCAACGAACTAGTTCCGGTTTTAAAATTTCTTTATTAGCTTTGACTCCTTGAAATGGCATTTAAGAGTATATATAAACGGAAACAAAGTCTAGAAAGCCCTTATTTCCGGTTTTACAATCGTTCTGTAAGCCTTGACTTCCACTTCATTTGAAATTTTTGTAAAAATCTCCTCGGAAAACTTGATCAAATAGCGAGACATTTTTAAATTATAAATTAAAATAATTATTTTAAAAAGTTCAAATTTGAAGTGATAAACCTGTATTTATGAGAAAAACAGTGAGGGGAAGGACAGAACTGACCAACAGCAAACTGTCCCACCCGTTCTTTATATATATTAAAATAACACGACCACACATGTCCGGTAATAAAACAAAGACCATCTTCAAACCTACGACTCACAAATATATATTCCAAACGACGAGTATATATATATATATGTATGTATATATATTCTACCGTGGGAGAGGAGGAAAACAGGAACTCGTGATCCTACGCCACTTCCTTCCGACCACTCACCCAGAGAGAAAAATACTAAAAAATAATTTCAAGAGTCAAACTTGAGACGATTCCTCTCTTCCTACCTCTCCCATCACCTCCACAACGGAAATCCAAACCAGACTTTATATAAAACATTCCATTTCACGTTACAAATCAGTCCTTAAATAACGCGCCTAAAAAAAAGGACAAAAACTAAAACAGAGACCCAAGCTTCAGAGAACATCGATACGCGATACGTTAAATAAGAACAACACAAAAGAGCTTCAAATCCGACAGGTTCCGATTGAGTGCATAAAGATTGTCAACGTTTACTGTGCTTTCTGGAGGAATCAGGGTCGGAAAGAGCGTTCGTTGTTTTCCTCGCTAAAACTCTCTCCACCTCTAGCGTGTTTAATAGAACACGAATTGCCCCGCTCCACTCCAACCGATACATGGAGGCTGGAGAGGCAGGATTACCTGGAACCCGACGGACTACAACATCCAAAATATATATAAAAAAATTATTAATTATATAAAATGACATACATATGTTAGCCAGCTAAATATAATTAACAGACCGATGTCAAACCGGAGTACTAATTTTACCACAAAACACCAAATTTTATACATTATTATAAAAAAGAGAAGAGAAAAGGAAAAAGAAGTTTTTTTCAGTTTTTCTGACGAGTAATAGATTTTCAAATTTTGAATATCATTCCGAATGTAGAGCTTTCGAGAACATATAGGGGAGGAGGGATGTGATTTGAAGTTTCTACAACACATAAATAGTCAAATAAAAAAATTCAAAACGAAACATCAAATAAGAGTGTATTCGATTTGCATCCCCTATTTTGTCCTCTTCTTATGTTGACATAATGACGAACATTGAACACCAACCATGTTAACCCATTTTTAACCTATATATGGGTTAACTCACATTTTCAAGTCCAAATCTTGCTTAAGGGGTAGGATTTAGGTTGTATTTGTGGATGAATGATAATCGAAGATGGCTGCCAGTCAACAATTTTCCAAAAGCAAGGTGAACCATGATCCTTACATTTCCTAACCCATCCACGTCAGAGTTACATGCTTGAGTCACCTGAATCAGGTGTCTAACACAAAAAAGGATGAGGATGGGTTAACACCAAAACTCCCAAAGAGATGGGTTGTTGCGTTGAAGTTAGATTTTCTCTCAGCGAATAAATAAAAGTGCTGACATGTCTCAAGCAATTGGTAGTCGTTCAAATAACATCAACACAACAGATAGATATAAGAAAAATGACCCAATTCAGTTTTTAGTATCCAAAACCAAACCTAACACAGATGGCAGAGGTGACAAACCACAAAAAATCCTTTGCAAACGTCATCACCCAAATTCTACAACCCAAAAAGATAAAAAATTGACCCAACCATTCAATGACGTCATTATGTAACCAATCACAACCTTCCACAACACTTATGACACTCAGGATATGTAATTAACACTTCCTTACATCAAACACATACAAATTACAATTGTAAAAGAAGTTTTGAAACCTAATAAAAGTCTGACAAGTCTACCTTTGAGCGGAAAATCTGATAAAATATTTAGTGCATCAGACACAATCATCAAGAACTCATTTTACACACAACATAAAACTACCAAGCAACATCCAAAAGTAGACAAAACCAGATCGGACAAAGGTCCTTTTCCGGTTTCCCAAAAAAAAACCGAAGCCAAAACAAAAACGAAAAATTCGGAACGACCATCAAAATTCAAAGAAAAAAACAATTTTCAGTCTTAAAAAAACGTGAGAAAAACCAAAGAAAACGACAAATCCCAAGATTTTCGCAGCTTCCCAACCGTTAACACCATTACAACACTATTTCGTGAGCAAAACCAAAATTATCAATCGATTCCCGATTTTCGCTTTTTCCAAAAGCTTTTCAAAAACCAAAAAAAGCATTTTCCTCTACGAAACTACTTCCACCTTTTGTATACCTCAATATTACCCTTTTCTATAACTCGAAAACCCTGATTATGTTTAAAAAGAAAACTCCTTCAGCTCCCAAACAAATTCGTTTCCAACCCTTAACGAAACTACCCCTTTCTACCATTGGTTAAAAAGTCCAAAAATAATTTCGACTGGAGTGATAGCTTACCAATTATGTCTCTAAAGTTTTTATTGGTGTTATCCAAATTATTCTATACCTCTCTGACCCCCACCACTACCCTCCCTGCTGTCTGACTAGTCCTCCGTCCAGTGCTAATCAACCTAATTAAAAAGATAAAAGTAAAATCCGGGCTCATTACAAATGTTTATAAAACTTTTTATTTTATTTAAACCTGACACCTCCCATTTTTTATACTGTATCGTGGGTTGTCTACCACTTTCAGAATTGTTGGAACTGGGTTAGGTGACTGAAAACTGTTTTGGAATCACTAGGAGAGAGACAACAACTTGTGAGCTTCGGATGGGTTTCCAAGAACAGTGTCACTGGGTTGAATTGGGTTAGATTTGGAATATTTGGCACGTCGGGCTGAAAGTAGTCGACAACACTTGATCCTGAAGTTGAGAATTGAACAGAAATCACCACTAACCAATGAGGAGGATGTAGTTAAACGCAAATCCAAACTTTAACCCGACCCAAATCCGGAGAAAATTTTGAAAATTCCACACGACTCCTCTCGACATTCCGTTCCGAATCAAAATTCCTACACCAAAACCTAAAACCAAACCTCGACCATCGACCATTATAAAATCCAACCTCAAAAACCACTCTGAACCCCTAAACCCAAAACACAAAACCCTCACACTCTCCCCCAACCCACAAAAACCAAAAAGAACTGCACTGACACCCGAAACTTCTGAAAATCTCAATAAAACAAAACCGATTGTCGCATTCCACGTTTCTCTAAAAAGACAGTCACTTAAAACAAAAAATCTTTTTCCATAGTTATGCTTCTCCCAGAGCCGAGCTGGAACCGTTAAACATTTAAATCATTAAAAAGAAAAAGATTCGATTAATCCTAACATAAAGAGAAAGAAATAAAAAGTTCACGTCTTCAAAAAAAAAAAGAAATAAAAAAAAAGAAACAAAAACATTTTTTCAAAGTTTCACAATCAGTACATTTGAAAACCCAAAAAAAAAGACACAAATATATAACGACAGGTCCCAGCCTGTACACAATAAGACAACGCACCAGACGAAATATAATAATCATAATAATAATAATAATAAATGACAAATAAAATAATATTTAAATAATAAGAACAGATATATCCAATCTTTTTACTGATAATTAAAAACAAAAATTCGTGAGCTTTTGTTTCTTAAATAAATTTCTTTCCCGAACCAAAAAAAAATTCTTCTACTTCTTCCTTTCCAAAACAAAAAAAAAATCCCCGAAAATCTTAAACATAAAAACAGAAACTAAAAAAAAACTGATTTTATCCCGCAAATCTCAGTCTTTTACATAACCTATTTAATAAAATTTGTAACGAAATAAAAAGAAACAGAATCCATACTATCCGGGTTTTCATCTCCTTCGATAAACAAAATCAAAGAATCGTAATCATCCTGCCAATCCCCCACCCCCAACCCCAAACCGGAGCGATTTCCATTTCGAAAAACAACAAAAAAAAAATTTCGCTTTACGATTCGTTGCCTAATTGAGCTTCCATTTTAAGTATTTTCATGATTTCATTTCCTTCAACCCCTCAAACCACAAAACCCACCCCACCCATCATCCCCCTCCAACCGCCAACCTAAAGCTCTCCAACAGCAAACGGATGTTAAGATATCGACAAAACCTCCAGAGGGAATAGTTTCCAGGTTTTCCACCACCGTTGAAACGCATTGGGATCTCGGAAAACCGGAAATGGAAACTCAACAAAATGGCGGCGGAGGAGAGAGAGACAGAATTTAAATGCTTCGTCGAATTTAAGATAATATATAAAACGAACAAAAAAAAAATTCTATCAAAGTTTCGTTTCGTTTTTTTTTGTTTTATGTACACATTTTGAACACTATCGGTGTGTAAGTCTTCGCTGTTTTTTACCAGTTTATGATTGTTTTTAAAACATAATTCACATCGTACGACATGATCAATTCAATAATCCCTTCGTAAACGAATGATAATAAAACAAAACCTTCGAAATTCATTATTCATTTTCCCCCGTCTTCCTGAGGACGGAAATCCTCAAGGTTACCAAGAAAAAAAAACGATTCAAGAACTCGGGCGCGCTAATCAATTCCAAATCCATCACAGAATTTTGTTTGTCAGCAGACAAATAAGTTAAACCAAACAAAAAAAAATTGGGAAAATAAATCTGTAACGAAAAAAAACCGCAAATTTGTTTTCAGCATTCCATTGCATCGCGCGAACGCCAAGTTCAAGAACAAACAAAAAAAATCTGCTCCGTCGTTCCATACACCACGAATAAAATAAAAACGTTTTACATACAATAAAAAAAACACAGACAGCCACATCTACAAAAGACGACAAAAAAAAAAAGAGATTGGAGTTCCGATTTAAGACACTCCTTCCAGAAAATGTTCCGCCATACTCAGGCAAAGATCTTCCAATTTCGAGTTTATGTCCGAATCACTCTGTTTGTCGTTGATTGTTGTCGGTCGGCATCTTTCCATTCCGACGGAGGGTTGAACCTGAGACAGAAAAAACATTTTCAGTTTCTTTCTGACTTAACAAAACATTGAACCCATGGTTGCTCAAACTATAAAGTATAAAGACCCAAGGGTGGGAGGTCTGTGGTGTAGTTGTTAAGTGACAGACTAAGAAGTTATAGTCGCGAGTTCAAATCCTGTTAAACTCCCCAAAGGGATTATAACATAACGATTATAACCAAAGGGTGGCCAACCTTTGGCATGCCATCCTCCAATTTAGTTGATAAAGCGAGTTCAGATGCATCACATAACTGGAACACTTTCCATACCTCTCATGAGTTCATGTATATGAGATATACTGTATGTGTAAATCTGTGCGTGTCTTCCTTATTGCTGATCTAGCCTCATGCACTTTGCTATGAGTTCTCAAACATCTAACTTAAGTCAAAGTTGAAGGTAAGCTTCTATTACGCTTCCTTGCGTATCTGCTTTTGCATATTAAATATATTCACAGGGCTCAATGCAAAAGTCAACGCACCATAGTTTGCCCACCCTTGACTTAACCACTTCCAGTAGGAACAAAAAATGAAAACAAATCAACCGAATAAGAAGACCAACTAAAAAAACCGATGAAAGAGAAAAACGTTAAAAAGAAACCCCCTATGATACATGGTAGCCAACATCCATAAAACCGAAAATAGTACAAGACGATGCAGAATGCGCTTAGAACAAAAACGAACCAGTAATCCTATTATATGCATTTAACAAAGCCATATGTTTGTTTATGTTCCAGAATAACTCACTAACATATGAATCGATGACAATCAAACTTTACACAAACACTAATTACAATTAGAGGAAAAACACCGTTCAGGGTTGGCGTGACGTCTCCCAATCCATAGTTATTTTTTAATTAAGAAAAATAAATAAATAAAAACAAAAACAATGTTGATACAATGAAGTGAAATATTTTCTTACATTCCTTCTAACAAACCTTTAAAGAAAGTTTTTTGTAAGATGATGCATTTTGCTGATGTAATCCCAATGAAACAATATGCCTTCCTATGTTTAAAAAGAGAAACTACCTTGAAAGATATTAAGCGTGCATTACTTATGAAATTGATAAGGTGAGACCGTAAAATTAACCGCAAGGCTCTAAGACCCATACCTCTCATTACCAGACAAAAAGAGACGGTGTCTCTATCCATTAATTCAAATATGAACCAAGGATATTTAAAAAAGAGACAACAGGATGCTCACACTAATTGCCAGACATACTAACCTCAGTTTGAGGAGCGCTCTGAGGCTGGGAATCTGTTTGCAGCGACATGTTTTGACTCATGACATTTGTGGGACTGACCAGATGCGAGAGACTGAAGGGATTTAAAGGAAGTTGAGGAGTATTCAGACTCGGTTGTTGATATGGAGTTGGCGGCAAGAGATAGAGTCCCCTGTTCTGATAAGTGGTGGATGAGCGACGCGGTGACCGCGGATCGGTGAGACTCGATGAATTCGGATTTGAAAAATGCGACTGATTGTGATGCCACCTGAGTAAAAAGAAAAATTCAATCAGTTCTTTCCTCCAACTTCCGGTCAACCAAATAAACAACCACCAAACTCACTTCTGCCTGTGATGCGTGTGTTGCCAAAGAGCGTGAACTTGAAGCCTCCACGTTTCCAACTTTCGTCGATACGGTATGAACGATTCGTGGGATAAACACCTCTCGAGAATCCAAGTAGCCAGACGAACAGCTTCCTCTTCGCGACCGCCGTTAATTATCAAATGC
This sequence comes from Columbicola columbae, assembly GCA_016920875.1. Classification (NCBI taxonomy): domain Eukaryota; kingdom Metazoa; phylum Arthropoda; class Insecta; order Psocodea; family Philopteridae; genus Columbicola; species Columbicola columbae. Next base: position 14,232,519 of record JADMLL010000007.1, read on the forward strand.
GTACAAACTACAAAGCACATAAAAAAATTTTTCTCCTTATTCAAACAACAACAATAACTGGCAAACAAAGGAATCGCTTACCTTTCCCTAAAACTTTGGTAAATTGACTGGGTATGTCATCGGTATCAGTCTTGTCTTCAGTCTCATTGATGTCGCTGGTAACTGGCAAAGGTTTGATCGGAGAGCACAATATTGTTTTCAGTTCATCGAGAACGTTCATTAAATTTGTACCACGCATGACTTCCTGTAAGCAAAACGATATCAATGCAATTAAGCAAACACGTAATTGATTAACGAACCAAAGCCATCTCGTCTTCAAAACCACCTACCTCTTCCAGCTGACACAAAGTGTTGTATCTATCTTTCAACTTTCTTATGCTGAGAATTATTTTATGGCGAGCTCCTTTGGTCACTCCGGCGGCTTCCAATTTTTCCTCAGTCAATGCTAGCATTTCGTCGTAGCTCAATTGTGCAAAAAGCCAGATATATTTGTGCAGTCTTAAAGCTTTCAACCATGTTCCCACGTCTGAAGGCAAAGAGAGTCATTAACAACAATCCAGACGCACAGATAATGAGGGTTTTACTTCCGATACCTACCACGCATTCCCGGGAATTCGGAAGTGAATGATTTTGATTCGTCCAATTGCGTCTCCGAACCGCTGCCACTGGATGCTTGACTGGATTGAGGTGATAAAGGTGGACCGTGTTCCGATGATAATGAAAAACTTCGGGGTTTCTGCTTAGCACATAGGTCATCCTACAAAAAGAGTCAAAGGATTATAACAATATATAAATACAATTAGAGAGGTTGACGATTCCAAATCCTCTTCCACACACCTGTGTAGTCCACAATTCTGTGCTCTGACAGAGACTAACAGGAGGAGTCAAACTATTGCTTCGCCTCACTCGAACCTGTTGCTGTGGATTGCATTGGGCCACACTCGCCCCTTCTTTCGGAAGTCTTTGATGCTGATTATTCCAATTGTTTGGGGTTTCGGAAAGAGGCAAAATCGAAGAACCGGACATTAAATTGAATCGGGCCTTCAGAACTTGAACCCAAGGGGTAAGCTGCCTGCTCAAACAAAAATCAACCCAGTTAAATCTCGAAACTTTATTACTACACCTTGATCCAAGCAAACCACTTACTTTCTGTCTTCGCTTAGTATGGCAGGATGTATGAGGCTGTAGGATATCAACTGCTTAGCTTCCGTTAAATGATCTCCTGTTTCAACAGAATGACTCAGAACGGTGGGTATGATGGCCAAATATCGAGACTTAGCTTCGACGTTGTCTGGTCGTAGGAGTGGGAGATAAACAAGAAGTTGACTTATGGCCATATCTTTGCCTTTCGTCAATAAACTCGTGATGAAAGCTGAGAAGAGTGAGAGAGAGAGAGAAATATAAATTTTCCTCATAAACAAAATCATCGGTATCTCAGCAGTCGTGAAAGGCATAACACTTACCAGGGTTATTCGCTTGTTGCTCCAATATTTGAAGCTCAGCGCAATCAGTCAAATGTTGGTCAACAACTCGGGACAGGAACTTGACTTGTAACGTTGAGAGTCTCTTCAATAGTGAATAGAGAAGCACCATTTGCTCAGCTTCGGTCCATTCAGTGAACCACTGGCTGATGGCGCTTACTTGTTCGTGGAACATACTGTGTTCTGGAAGAAAAACAAATCAAAATAAATCAATACTGCATGTAAAATTCACACTATTAAGGACAAACACACTGCAAAAGCCTGAACTGTCTCCTCATCGATACTGACATCTTTATCAAATATTATTTACAAAGGAGTTAAAAACCATACAAATAAAAGAATTATAAGTTGAAGCACATCTGAACACTTTTCTTATGCAGCAACACGTTTTCTTAAATTTCTTAAAGTAAAAATTATGCAAGATGACATTTGTTGTATCTAAATAATAATAAATTTCTGCTACACAAAATAATAAAATGTTAAATTTAAATCATTAAAATAAACGACACCACAAAGGAAATTTGGTAAATAAATAAAAACTCAGCATGGATACCCATCAAACTCACAACAAAAGAAAGCAACGCAGATGGAAAGTCTTGACTGTATCTCTTCTCAGATCAAAGCGCATAAAAATGAAAACCAGGATCTGAACAATTCAAAATAAAAACTTTTAGATAACTAATAATTGATAAACTTTTCTTGTTTGTTATTCTTTACTTATTATTAGTTCGTCCAAGGGCAGGGTCACAATTTTAGACCGTTCACCCGACATTTGAAAAGAAAAATATAATAAAAACTAGCTGATTCATCTGTCTTTTATTACGAAGTCAAATCGCCACGAGAAAACGCAGTCAAGCAACTTATTTTCTTTCTTTTTTCAAAACAAAATTTATTATTAGCTTATTTATTTTCTCTTTCTCCTTCCTTCGCCCACCAAAAACCACCACCACCACCAAAACAACTGCTAATCAGCTAGAACACATCAAAACGAAGGAAACTGATTGTTTTTCAGACTCGCGAGACACACACATATTTTCAAATCCGAGATAATGTCGCCAAAACAGTCAAAAACTCAAGGGAAATGGGAAAACTTTTCAAGACAAAACAAACAAAATGGACAACACAACCACCTATTTCGACGTATATTCACTTGTGTGTCAAAAAAAGAGACTGTAAACAAAATAGCTGTCACTTTCCCAAGTCAAAAGTTTGTAATCAGGATGACAAAGCCACTAATGAGAATTATTATTAAAAACATCAATTAATCTTGTGCTGCGTCACGGGGATTAATGATAATTAACCTGGTTTTCATGTCGTGAAATAATTAAAACTGCAGAAAGGCATCAAAATGAGTAGTTTACATGCTTTTTTTTTGATGAATTATAGTAATTAAAAGGAAAGAAATCAACACTCAAATTGGTCTAACAATTAAAAATAAATAAAATTAAGCAAGAGAATCAACATTTAATCACATGATCTCTCTTGTCTCTAAGGTGATTTTGGCTCCTTAAGAATATTTTCATAAGATTCCCCAACTTCAATATCTCGATAGCCCCAACTGTATAAAATATATCTTCCTGTCTCGACTATGGTTAGTAACTCTTATACTTCATTATGCTGTATACTATATAATGTAGGAGTTATAAATGGGTTGTATACAATTTTTGTTACTAATAAAGTAACCCCATCACAAACAACATTGTTAACCCATCTTTTGAAAATGTACCTCAAATGTAAAACAAACGAAGCTAAACGAAACCCTTTGAGAGAAAATTGAGAGAGAAAAGGGAAAGGGGGCACCATAAATCTTGATTCATTTGTTTAATATTTTAAAAGAACACAAAAGAACCAACAAGACATACATTTACAATACAGACATGATCATGAAGAGAATAAAAGGAAAAATTCAATAATAACACCTTGAAAAAGAGATTCCGACACAATTTATTTAGAGAGAGATCAGACTCCACCCCCCCTTCTTCCTGAAGAAAAAATTTCTATGAGAATGAAGCTAAATGTTGTGTAGCTTGCAGCTATAAACAAGTTTTCACTTGTCCTCTTTTTTTTTTCTTTCTTCCATGTGGATAAAATCAAATGCTTCAACAAAACCATTAAAGTTAGTGATTTTCTGACACACTTCTTCATTCAATTTGTTTTTGTTTCAAAAACTAACTTAAATTACAATACCTCAAATAAAAATTTTGAATTTCATTCAAAAAAATCCCAGTATTTCTATCAGTTCTGATAAAATTCTGAATTTTGTTTAGTTTGTAAATAAAAAAAAAGAAAAAAAACGGAACGGATTTCAAAAATAAAACGTTTGTGAATTTTAAAAGTAAATTTAAAGAGCGAGAGCTCTTTATGCCCGTACGCCTTTTTCCCTTCTTTCAAAATATAAACAATGAAACTGATAAATTTAAATAACTTTCACAACCGAATTTTTTAAATTCCTTTTCAATTCCTATTAAATAATTAAACACTCGAAAACGTTACAGATATTTCTCACATCTCACTTATAAACACAAATGAATGCTGGAAAATAACGTAACTAAAAATAATCCTATGTGCTTATAAAATATATTTAAACTCAAAACATGGTTTGATGTGTGTACGCACAATCTAAAAACTTAGTAATGGATTCCGTCAATTCCTAACACCGCAAAAAAAACTTTCCTATTCAAACGAATGCGTTTCGTTTTAGAATCAAATCATATGAAAATGATTCAGAACTCGAATCGAAATCAAACTTTAAGCACATAACGCCAAAATTAAGGGGGCGAGTGCCCGCGTAGTTAAATTTTAAAATTAAAAGAAAACAGGTCCAAAGTTAGGATGTTCGCGTATCTGTTCAGCCTTTATCTCATCTGTTTTTCTTGATATTAAATCCTTAAATAATAAATCCGGATACTTACTTAAACTGATGGACTATTTATCAGATTTAAAATGATAAAAATTTCATCGAATTGAATTTTCATTACATATTCTGATAATCAGTCACGATTGCATTGTTTTTTTTCCACAACAAAGCGATAATGACAAAATTCTAAATGGCTTCCAAAAGCAGAAAAGTCTCTCAGAAGACCGGAAATGAACTCTGACTCGGAGATGAAAAATGACTTTTTACTTTGAAATATCGACTCGAAAAACCATACTTTTGGCACTTTATTTTTAACTAAAGTCACTCAAACAAATTGTTTTCTAATTTTTAAATCATGATGTATTTTTTAGCACGCCTATTTCGCTCACCGAGTTTAAATTAGTTCGTTTAAGACGCTCAAAAATTTCCGTTCTGTATAAATGATAACGGAAATTTATCTTCTTCCAACCTTGAGGAAACTTTTGTCAATTTTGTTTGTTTTGGTTTCCATTTAGTAGGTGGAGTACATTGACTGGATTTACATATTAATTAGATATTTCACTCTAAATCAAAACAAACCAATAAAAATGTGAAAAGTTAGATATTTTTAACGGCGCCAGTACTCCATATCTTGTGTATCAATTTTAATCCGGTTTTTTAATTAAAGGGAAAAAAACATGGAACCGAAAATACAAGAGGTTGTTCAGATGCTTTGCAGCAGTATGAAGTTGGAAAGAGATAAGGGCGTAGTCGAGTTGGAGAGAATGTTGCCCACTTTAAACGCTTTGGAAAGGAGAGAACTTCAAAAAAATTTCTTAAAGCTGTTAAGCGATACTCAAAATCCTTGGGAAACTAAACATGGCTCACTGCTGGGTGCTAAATCATTAATTTATTACTTAAACATCGAGGACGATTCTGATTGTAATTTTATTTATACAATAAAGGAGACTTCACAGAAATTGTTGACTGATATTGAAATAAGGGTCAGATTGGCAGCTGGTGAGGTTTTAGGGTGTTTGTGCAAAAAAATTGGCACTAAAGTTTATACTGAATCCAAAGACATTGTTTTAAGATTGATTCAGAGTAATTTGGAGAGAAATATTCCTGAAGATGATTCTTCTAAATTGGAACAATTTGAGACTGGGAAATTGGTTGAGAAATTGGTTGGAGGTCCTAATTCAGAAAGAGTGAGTTGTTGTTTTTAAATTAAAAATTCATTTTCAGAGGGTAAGTGGAAGAAGTGAGTTATTTTATTAAAAATTTTTTGTGTTATTTTAGAGGGGCATGGATGTTGCTCAAATTTTTCAAGATACAGCTGGTTGGAAGAACCTAGAAACTAGTCTTAAGGCACTTCAGTCAATGGTCGAAGGATGTGGTACAAATTTTCAACCGTTTGTTGATGAGGAATTGCTCTCTTTAATTTTTAAGACACTGACACATGCTAACAGATCAGTGAGAGAAACTGGTTATTATGTGTGTTCTAGTCTTGTCAGTTGTGGAAATATGAATGATGGTAAGCATTTCTACTTGTTATTTTGCTCAATATGAGAGAAATATCAATAATAAGTCTTATTTTGATTTGATTGTTTTGTTGGTGTGAAAGATTTATTCTGTTGCTGATTCGGAAAGAATCTTTAGTTAAAAAAACAAATTTTCAGATTTCATTAATCTTTATTTAAGTATAAAAGAATTTTAAGAAATTTATCTTGCAACTGTTTTTGATATGTTTACAGATTCTGAGTTTATGGAAAGTCTCACTGCAGTCAATCCAATTTTCACTTTTGGACATGAATTCTGTAAATATTTATCAAAAGGATTAGCTGATAATTGGTCACAAGTTCGTTTATCAGCTTCAATAGCTGCCAGAAATTTTTTGCTTTCACTTCCGAACAATGATTCAAGACAATTGTTTTATCCTCAACTACTGCCTAGGTTGTGTTTAAATCGCTATTATGCAGCTGATGGTGTTCGAATATATAGTCAAGAAACTTGGAGACAGGTTACTGGAACAGCTGGAAAAGAATTAGTAGAACAGTACATTGGTAAGAACATTTATGTTTTTCATCACAATGTATCTATTGGATGAAACTGAGTGACTTTCACTAAAACAGGTTGATATGGATGATATGAAGAAGAGAGTAGTGAGGCTTTGATAGTAGGTTGGTCCACTGATTAATTCTTTAATTTAGTTGTTATGAAATTAATCATGAATTATTATTTTTTCAGAACCAACAGTTGAGTATTACAGAGAAGCAACACTATCAGATAATCATGCAGTAAGAGAAGCTGCTTGTGCTTGTATAGCAGAGTTGGCTTCTAAAATATCAACTGAGTCTGTTAGACCATATGTCAATATCTTGTTAAACACACTTCTTAGTTGTTTTCAAGATGCCACCTGGCCTGTAAGAGATGGTAATAATTTTCTTTACCCCAAACTTTGTTCATTACTTAAGAAACATCCATCAATATGTGTTTTGTTTCAAATTTCAGCTGCTTGTTTGGCATGTGGGAATTTCATTCTGTGTTTTCCAAATGAGTCGAAACCTGCAATGAAATCTCTGTATCCTATGTTCTACAACAACTTGTCAGATCCCAATCCGTCTGTAAGGCAAGGTGCTGCCACTGCTTTGACAAGTGTTGTGAGAGCTTATGGTGAAAATGCATTGGAAAATGTTCTAGCTCACATCAAACAAAGTTTAGAGGTAGAATCTGTCAACAAAAAATGTATTCTAAGTGGTTGCTGAGCTTTTAAATAACTCGACAAATAATTTTCTCTCAACAGAATGTTAAGAAACAGCACGCTGAACCAGAAAAAAATTTAGATCTGGAAAAAGGACCAGGGAGATATGGTTTGTTAAAAAGACCCAGAGACAGCGATCCAGACTTTCATTCAGACTATAGTTGTAGTTCCTTTTCACCTAAACTGGGAAGAGGGAGCTGTACAGAGAGAACTTATCACAGGGAACCACAGCCCTGGGAGGCTGCTGATGGGTATGAAACCACTTTTACTTCTTCTGTTTCATTAAATATAAAATGAAATTCAATTCTCTTTTTCTTTTGCAGCTGTGTGTACTTAATTGGAGAATTATCTCATATCAAGGAAATCCACAATGAAATAGTTTCGGTTGTGCCATTTATAAAGGAAGCAGGACGATTCCGACATTACAGTCACCACGTGATTTTCCTCGAAACGATTTGCAAACAAATTCCAGTGTTAGCAAGAAATCTGGGGAAGAAAGTTTTCAAAAATATCGTCGAAGAATTTTTCGACATCATATTTTATTCCCTGGTAAGAGAAATGATTTTAGATCCCACGAAACTGTTCTATCTGGTTCTATTTTTAACTGTTTTCTGTTTAGGAATGCGAAAATGCTTTAACTTCGAGTGCTGCCAGTCAGTGTCTAAGTCACATCGCAACATTTTTAGGGCCGAACATCCTGCGTGCTAAAGTTCAAAATTTCAATCCGAATTTTGGAAGATGCCTCGAATCTGTTATTCATCTGGCACCGTTTTAATTTCATCCAGTCGATTTTCTTTTTTTTGTGTTTTGTTCAGTATATGCGTCACAGCGTGATCTATCACTGGTAGAGGCGGTCGTGACGTGATTTGGAAGCATTAAGCATGGGTTTGATGAGAACCTTTGTTAACGCCCAAATCACTCCCCACGGGGTTTTTGTGATAGAGAAAAATTTATCCAACTCATATTTTCATGAGTGGCACACTGCCAAAATGATAGAAAGCTGTTAAAATTTTGACAGTTGTTTGAGAGTCTTGTTGAGAATTTATAGACGAGGGTTTGAGTCCTCTCCATAAATTTTGACAGCTTTGAGGAATCTGTTTGTGGAATGTGTTTTCCTAATATTTAATCCTGTTTTGCAAGAACCGTTGCCGAATAATATTTCACCGCCTTCTAGTTCGTTCATATGATAACACAACCAGTGAAATTATGTCGAAGTTTTTCATTAATCGATTCACCTTTGAGTTGAATTTCTTTCTAAAACTTTGTGTATTTAACATCAGGGACGGCGTTTTTTGTATTTTACACATCACAAAATACACTAATGACTCTGTAAGTGGAGTTATTGATTAGGCGCGATTCTCAAATTGATTGTAATATTAGACAGACTTGTCTTGTATAAAGTAGATCAACTTTATGGTTTCTTCTGTCATTTTCTGTTTTGTATTCATTCATTCACTGTTTCACTGTGCCTCCTTCGAACACTTCTTCAGTCCCAGGGTTTTGTAGTTTGTTATGTCTTGACTGTAGGTCTCATGGTTGTGGCCTTATAACCAGACCTCAGATTTTTGTGACTCTTAAGATTATTTGAAATTAAACTGTATTATAGTGATACAGGTTTCGTAGTGTAGACACGGTTGCTTCTAATTAAGAAATGAGATAAAATGTAAATTTTAAACTTTGGCTTTCGGCCATATCACCTGTAGGAAAAGCTCCAAATGGTTTTAGAGTAGCGCCGGCTCTCTAGAATACACAAATTTATATTTAGGGAAGTAGTTTTTGAAAGATATTTATTTCTAAATTTTTGTTTTCTTTTTTCGATGACTCTCGAAGTTTTTTTTTATTGTTTTAAACTAATTTTTTTGTTAAGAGCTAAAGTTGGAAATATCGTTAGGATTAGTCGCCAACGATGGCCTGTGATATTTTTAACCTTTTTTTTTTTAAATTTACGTGATCCTGTAATCATTTTTATTCTTATCGACTTCAATTCAGAGAGTATGCAGAATGGTAGGCTAGGTTTTATAAATCAGAACAATGTTTTTAGAATATTTTTCTTATTGGAATGAATCGTAATCGGTTTGTGACATTTGTAAGGATAAGTTTTTAACTAAGTAATTTTCTCTTTTCTGATTGTGATGTTCCTTCTTGTGTGAATGAGCTACCACTGGGTTGGTAGAACTGATTTTTCAGGGGGGGTGTGAAAGTTTGTTGGATTTTGGATGGTTTTTGGTGTTTTGTTTTGAAGTTATGGGTTTGTGTGTTAACTCATGATGGGTATATTGCTAGAAGAGATTTTGGGTATTGTTGAAAGGCTTTCGACTCATTTCTTGAATGCCTTTCTGTCTCTTACTTATAAAACGGCTTATTCTATGTAGATTCAATCATTTAAGATGTTTTTAGTGCTCATAGAGAACTTTAGACGGTTTTCAAGTGTAGGGAATTTGTTGTTGGTTTCAAAAAAAATTTTTTGTTCCCTATTAACTGAGACTAAGTAGTTGGTGTGGCTTTAAAAGACCTTTATATCAAGGTGTATTTACCCCAGGAATTGGATAACGGATGTGACTGCATCTACAGTCTATAAGGATAGGAAGTTTCAAAAATAATTTCATAAATAGCACTTATGCATCATTCAGAATTTCATGTTTCCAATTTTATACAAAGAAACAACTTCAAACTTCCAGGTGAACACTTTCTAGCATTCTTTCTGTAGAAATTCTTATATAAGCACCTCTAGAGATCCTTGCATTTAGTATGTATTCTACACAATCAAATCAATTCTATATGTTTAGCTTTATTTAAATCTCCATTTAGACTCTACTTAATCTAAAAACACATTTAACCCAAATTTTCTAAAGCAAAAATCATCCCAAATCCAACAAAACATTTAAAAAAAAATTTTTTTCTTGTGTGCTTTGATGAGCAAAAGGAGCTTACATGAGTCTTCATATCAAACTCTAATCGAATCAAAATGGATGTAATAATAATGTATTTGTAAATGGAGCCCTGTTGTCTGAGGGGTTGTAAGCTGTCGTTTGTAATTTTTAGATAAAAGGGAAAAAATCTTTTAAAGTCTCAGTTTGTATGTGGTTGTGATTTTATCAGACATATTACTTTTCATAAATATTTATTGGATTTATTTTATTACTATACTTAAAAAAATGAATTTTGAAGAATTTTCTTATTGTTAATGTTGTGTTGTGAATGAAAAAAATGTGGAAAAAATTCAAAATTTATCTGGATTGATTTCATAAATGGTTTGTTATTGAATCTTGATCAGTACATCTTCTCAGATTTTGATTTTTTCTTTTAAAGAAGTCTTGCTGTATTTGTAATCCTTAAACAGTTTGTGAGAATGTGTTTTTGTAACCCTTTGCATTCCATATTTTGCTAATGTGACCCATTAAGCAACTTTCAAATAATTTTTGAAATGTAACGGTTTTCTGATGATTTCATTTTAAATTAGTTATTATTCTTGGAAGTGGTACTAAAAGTGTCTCTGATGAAGTAAGCCTGCTTATTTTTTGACACATATTCCTTGTTAGTATTGTTATATTGTTAGGTATTATGTTTATGAAAGGTTAAGAAAATTCTCTTTCACTGGGGTGGGTGACATGTGGTTGAGTAGTCAAAATAGTTGAAAATTCAACCTTCTCTCAATTCCTAGTAAGCTCAGGGGTGAAAAACTGTATTAAAACACATCTTGACAACACACTACACTTGACATCTTTAGGCATCCTCAGTGGTAAACGTTTGGTTTTGATTCAGAGCATAATAAGCCAACAGTATAACAATTCTAACGTTGGTAGTAATAGCTGCGAATATCTGAAAACTTCCTCCATTCTTTAAAATTAATCAAATGAAGATTCTATCTCGTTTTATGTTTATTCGGTTACCTGTAGAGATTAGAAAACCAGTTTCGAATAACACACACAGTCTTTAAATATCAAAAGTAAAACTGTTTATGAAAATTGTTTTTCTTGAAAATCTCCCTTTTACAATTACTTTGAAAACAAACAAAATTGAGTCAAGTTTATGACTAAGACATCATTCCCAAATAAAGAATGATAAGACTACAGATACAGAACTTGATATTTGTTATTATGTGATCACATAGGCATCTTTGGACTGCAAAAGGTTAAATCCTGTTTATAACTGTTACTACTCTTCTCTGTCTTTTATTTTACAAACAACTTTCAACTGTTGTAGATTTCCCACAAAAAATGTACATTTTCCAAAATTCATTCTTAAATGTTATCTTCAATCTCACAAAAGGTATTAAACTGAAAGAATTTGAATCAAATTCACAAAAAGAAAAATTTCTAATGAATCTAATTGAAAACACTTTATTTATTATCTCATAAACATTTATTTCCTTTCTTCTCAAATTTCACACATTTAAATAAATTCATACTTAATTTACATTCAAAATTATTGTAATCTAAATAAAGTATATATATAATGAAATTGGCATGTTCAAGTTTGATCTTCTCCTTTTTATTTTATTTAGATCTAATCGAGTGGGATCTAACTTTCAACAAACTGAACAAAATAACTTGTTGGACTTAAGTTCATCATGAGATACATCTAAATGGACAGAATAAAACTTTTTCTGAGTCAGCTAATCGCTTTTTACAATGCCTTCAATCTCTGATGAAATCAAACTTCCCCTTAGTGAACAATTTAAACTGATCCTTCAAAAACTTCTTTCGAGTGCATGAGAAAGATGTCAAAGAAAGTGATTTTGATGACATGTTCAGATTGTACTCTTGCCTTTGTTTTGGGTTTTTGAGCCAAATTTTAAAACTGAGTCAAAACTTCCCCCCTCACTTTAATCACTATCTTTAATAAATTGACATTGCCTAATAATTTAGGTAGTCATAGTTCTTTTATTTTTCTTTTTATAAAGTTCTCATTTGATTTTCTTCAGTCATCACCCATGTGCTCTTCAATTCCATCTGTTTCGGTGACAAGAGCTCTTTCCAATATCACTCTTCCCTCTTTATATCTTTGATTTTCTTCAGTTGCAAATTCATATATCCAACCAAGTTTAGCATCACAATTTTTACAGGTCACATCTCTGACCATGTGACGTCCTGTGAGCATTACTCGGTCTTGGACCTCACTGTAAATTACAAAAAAAATTCAAAATTTATGATTGATGATTCAAATTAAAAATTATAGGGATCTAATTAATTTCAATTTGACTAGATAATTAATCAATATCATAAGTTAATTAAATTTCTTCAGCCTTTTAGCTCTCCACCACATTTTATAAGTCACAAATTAGTAAACTGGCCTAAGGGTGTTAGCTTTGCAACTTAAAAATACATACAGGAAACAACAACAGTAGTAAAAAGCATCTGTTTTTTTCTACATAGATACAAGTCCTATTATACATAGGCAACCCACAGGGACTTGCTAAACAACCTTCAATGGTGTATATTTTACAGGGGGATGATAAAAATGGATATTCGATCAAATCCCTACTGCATATTATCAGTTCATAGATGTTAAATTAAGAACTCTTGAGTAATTTTCCTAACTCCTTCAGTTAAGAGATGAAATTATTGGCTGGTTTTAAAAGTATTTATTTAGTAAACTATAAATTACTGAAGTAGTTAACATAAAAATAGCCATCCAAAGACATTAAACTAATTAACAAACAAATTATATGAAGTGATAATTTAAAAAGCATAATTAAGGTAATTTATAGTTGTTGTTGAGTTTTAATTCCATTTTTCACCCCTTTTCTTGGGTGTAGCAGGATATGGCAGGAGGATTTGAACTCACAACTATAACCTTTTACACAGGAACTTGACTGCAATACCACAGACCTTCCACATATATATATGCAATTTCATTAATAAGCAATAATGTGCATTAATTTTCTTAACAAAATATCATCAAACTGAAGCATATTGAGTTACAAGGTAATCATTTCACTGTTTCAATATAACAGCTAAGTGATTTGATGAAATCACTTACTTCCAAACCAATTCATATGGTTGATATTAAAACATTTTCCATTTTTGAGTTTGAATCCTGTTTTTCATCAGTTTTTTGGTTATAACAGGAAAGAGAAGGAGGATTTGAACTTGTGACTATAAGTTCTTAGTCTGGCACTTAACCAACACACCACAGACCTCCAGTGATCATTTACAATATGGGTTTGGTCAAATCTTTCATCATCTCCTCATGATATATGGTATATTATCCTGAAGAGTAATTGTTGCCATGAACAATTTTTAAAGGTTGAGTGTTTACAGTTAAAGAGTTTTTACTTTACTCATCATACTGAATTTCGATGTGGATCTTAATATGAATGTCAAATATATTTTTGTGAAAAAGTTCATAAAATACAAGATTTATTCAAAAACTATAAAGAATAACAGTGTCCTTTTTTAAGCAAACTAATTTTTAAATTGAATCAGATAATATGACAGCCTGAGAATTCTATTCAAGTGATTTAAATTTACTAACCATCGCACAAGGCAAGAGAAGAATTAATTTGTTAACTAAAATATAATAATTAAACTATTGCAACCCTATAAACAAAACAGTTCTGAGCAATGTTCTATATTTAAAAAACAGATCTACCTTAAAAAAAAACAAATTTAAAATGAAATAAGAAGCATTAGAAATGAGTTAAATTTGTAAGTCATTTGCAAGGTCTTCTATTTTTAAACATTTAGTATCAACAATTTTAAAAATCATGTTCTGTAAAACTTTGCATGCACTGCTCCATTCAAAGTTATAATTACCTGTAATTTAGATTCACAACTCTGTTGAAGAGGAAAGCTCTTCCAGTAGCTCCTGTGAATCTTGTACTAATCAATTCACTTCTATTTGTTAGGATGGTATCGCAGGACGCACAAGAAAACAATCTCGTGCCACCAACATGATCCAAAAATATTCTACCCATTGCTAATCAATTCATTTAAAAGCAACTGAAACAAGTTTAAAAAATATTTAAATACTCAAATATAAAAAAATAATTTAAGAAATTAATTATGAAAGCAAAATATCCACACCTTAAATCAGTCGTGTGGACTTTTATAATTACGAAACTGCGTACATGACGACGTCATGGAAATAAAATCTAGACAAAGAAAGATCAATTTGAAGAATTCACCATTTGCCATAACCCAGGCTAATGCTTCTAACAATACTCACTAGTATTTGGTTATTATGCGTTGGTTTTTGTCTCGAAAAATTCTCTTCAAATCATTTAGAAATAATTTCTACGAAACAGATGATCCGATGATAAACAATAAAAACATAACAAAATTAAAACAGCTGTTTTTTAAAAATGTTTCGAGAGTTCACTGCGCTTTTGATCAAGTGAGTTGTGATTTCCTATTGGATATCATGTTACGTTGCCAACTTTACCAACCTATTTTTATGGTTTATGGTAATTTTTAATAAAAAATTCGTTTCAGACAGCAGTATTCTCTGTTATGGGGTTTTCATTTTCTTTTCGTTTTAATTATCATCCTCATCTTATTAAAACTAATTAATAAGGTAATTACAACAAATTGTTGAAACCGAAACATGTTCACATTCACATATCAATTAATTTTCTCATTTGTTCTCACCTACACTACAAATTATTTAATTTTAATAAAAATTGAAAAAACTTATTAACTCAAATTTAAATTCAACTTTAATAACATAATAATTAAAAACGAAATTTCAGAGAATGGTTTTACGCGCCAAAAAATTAAGTTGGCACCAATGAAGCGGGTGCCATTACAGAGTGAGGAAAAAACGGAGTAGGTAGTTTGAGTTATCTAATTTTTATGTTTTAATTTCAAACATTTTTCAAAATTAAACCCTCAAAAATGTGGCACGAAGCCAGGAAACAGGAGAAGAAAATACGGGGGATGATGGTGGATTATAGAAAAAGAGCTGAAAGACGGAGGGATTTTTACGAGAAATTTGTAAGTTCATTTAATGTTTGCTTTGATATCCTTATTTATTTTTTTCTCGCCTTTTAAACATTTCTTTAAGATAATTGACTAATATAAAACTCACAGAGAGTTTGTATTTTACAATATATAGAGTAAGACATATTTCGTAAGTAAGTTCATTTTATTTTAAACGATAAGGTTTTTGGTGTGTTTGAGTGATAACCTAAAAGTCATTTGATGCATGCTGAGGTTTGATTAAGGGCAAAAGATCTCTGATATTAATGAACAATTTTTGTAATTTGTTAGTAATTTCATGAAAGTAGTTATTGCAAGTGGTGAACATGAAGATTGTAATTCAACCAACTTTTTTTATAATGATTTAAACAATATCCAGCAACTCATAGTAGTCATAAATGTGATGTGCTTGGTTTTAGAAAGCAGATCCCACTCAGTTTCTTCAGTTACATGGTCGTCCTTGTAAAATTCATTTGGATCCAGCTGTTGCTGTTGCTGGTGATAGTGCATCTGTCATGATGCCTTGGCAAGGTCATCCAGATATTCTGATTGATCGTTTTGATGTAAGAGCTCATTTAGATTCAATCGTGGAAGTTCCTTCTGCAAAAAATGAAGAAGAGGAATTAACATACGAAGAAAGGACTATGAATTATGAGAGATATAGAATATTGGTACAAAATGAGTTTTTAGGAGGTATGGTAATTAGAGTGGAATAAAATGCTCACCTTCTTAATTGATTTATTTGTATTTCTTTCTATTGATTTAATATAAAATGATGTGTGGCTTTTCCATTTTAGTTAATGAAGAAAAGTTTTTACATCAGATATATTTAGAAGAACAATTTGGACCAATTGCTTTAAAACAAAATACTGAGATGTTAGAAAAGGAGAAAAGAAAAAAAGGAGCTGCAATTGGTTTTACATATGAGGATTCCACTCCAGATCCTGCAGCAGGGAGTGGTACAGATAAGAAAGGAAAAGATGAAAATGCTGATAAAGATGGGAGTGATAGTGATGATAGTGATTTAGATTTTGGTACAGTGAAATTTTTTTTAAACTTCGTCATGACAAAAGTCAATAGTTGATCGCTCTCTAATTTTGAATTATTTTCTAGATCTTTGCCTTGATTTGAGTCAGATTGACACACCAAGTGCACATGAGATGAATGCAGTAGGGCATCGATTTGGACTTGTAGGGAATGACTTCTTTAGCTTTCTCACAAATGATGTCGAAGAACAAGAAGCAATGAGATTGGCCAGGCAACAAGAAGAAGAAAAGGCCATGTTTTCTGTAAGTAGTAGAGAGGTGATTATTATTTATTTACTTAATCTTTATGAGATTAATATTTGATTTATTAGATAGTATCAGAATTACAGTTATACACAGGGTTTGTAGTCATTTTAATTTAAACATGGTGTTGGGGTGTCTTTTTGTTACACAACTTGGTTCGTTTATTTTTACTCTTAAAATATTTGATGCAAATCTCTGCATCCCTTGGAACAACATTTTAAATCAGTTTTACAAATATGTCTAGACAGTATAAACTGGCACTGGTGAAAATGATGACGTTAGAAATTGTCATTGGAAAATTTTCATTGCTCCTTGATCATCATAAACTTAGATTATCATTATGAATCATTATCATAAAGTCTCATACAAGTTTTAACGTGCACACATGACGTCATCTGTATTGTTTGTAAGGTTTAATCACTACAGTTCAGTCTTGAATACTGTTTTAAAATGTTCCTACAAAAGCAACTCTCTCACTGATAGTACTCACAGAATGTTTCAAATCCTTCTTATATATACGCTCATTTTAATTACTTTTTTCGTTCACAGGGTAGAAAAGCTAGAAGGGAAAGACAGGCATTTAGAGAGAAAAAGCTACTCGGTCGAGTAATGAGTCCTCCAAGTTACGCAGCTAGAAAATCTCCGACATATGACAAATATACTAGGTGTAATAAATCCCTATCACGGTCAACATCTCCGGAAAACGCTGGAGAAATCACATATATCACCAGTTTTGGGGGCGAGGATTCCAACGATGAAAATCAAGAAGAAAAGACTTCATTTAGTAAATCCATTAGAAAATCAAGGAGAAAAGGGTTTGTATTTTAGGGAATGTAAAAAAGGAAAAAGAAATTGCTTGGGTATTGGTGTTGAAGACTTAAAATTGTTATTAATCATTCACAGGTCGAAAGACAGAGATGATAAGTCTTTAAGAGTCTCATCGAACAGGGCCCGTCGATCGAAATCATTAGGAAGTCGATCTCGTTCAAAATCGCCGAAAAGAAGACGGAAATACTCAAGGTCGAGAAGCATGGAGGACAGATCCCTGGCTTCCAATTTGAAGAAATTGATTTCTAAGAAAAACGAAAAGAGGTCTAGAAGCGGCTCAAGCGATAGATATCGAAGTTATTCAAAGTGGCGATCACGCAGTAGATCGAGGTGAGTTTGGTTTATGTTCTGGTTTGGGGAGAGTAGTAGAGGGATGTGCGGTGTTCATGTTTGTCCGGACGGTTTTTCTGTTCTACGTTCGGTTTTTTTTACAATTTAGTGCTTGTGAACTCCCTCAAATATGTAAATTAAAACTAATAACTGCAAAAGGTAATATTCTTGTTAAAATAATTTGGGATGCAGCTGCATGATGCAGAAACAGACCTTGTAGGCGTGAGTGTTACATTTAATTTTCACTGTCTTTGATTCCATCTTCTTTCTTTGGGAAATTCGAAATTCGATATTCGATTTTCTTTTTTTTATGTTTTTTGATATGTTTTTGTTTTTACTCGTTTTAATTTAAAATCTTTTAAAAATATTTTTGAATGAAATTATCGTTTGATTTTTGGTTGTTTTCAAAATTTTGTCGAAGGTCCAATTTATTATCGCCAACAGCCGGTTGATTGTTTCAATATCTTCAGGATTTTTCAGTTAGAGTAAAAAAGGTTTTTTTCTGTTACCCAACAAAATTGACAAACATTGTGCTGTCTTTGATTGTGTTGTGAAATGTGAATTGAAGACTGAGGGAAAGCTAGGTATCAGAGTTTTGTTTTCTTGTAAAAAGACAGATTAGGAGTAAAGTATAAAAGATGCATAGAGCTGTGTCCTTACGTTGTACGGAACGTCTTCGAGTTGCCGTGAGGCAAAGACCTGTTTTAAGTAGACTCCAGCATGAAAGTGTTCGACCTTCGGAGGAGATGATTTCGAAATTATCAAAGAACGCAGCAGATGCCGCGCCTGCTGCAACGGCTAGTACTTTCGGATTCACGAAGCGGATGACAGTCTTTTGAAAAGCACTCCTGCGATACAAATCATCAAAAGAGAGGATGACACGAAAAAGAAAACCATAGGGGAGGAACACTGGGAAAGGTTTCAGGGCAGATACAGAGACGGAACTATTTCCATCAAGGATTTGGTTAAATTGTTTAAAGGAGTTTATACAGAAGCTCAGTATCAGAAGTTTCAAGATGCGCCTAGTCCTGTTTACTATATAAGTTGCTGTTCTGTTCTACCTCTGTGTTCGATAGGATTCTTCACCCTCATATCAGGAGGAGCCTTTCCTGGTCTAGCATATGTTCAACTCACCTACAGTGCAAGCATTCTGTCATTTTTGGGAGGGATTGCGTGGGGTCACTCTCTATCGCAACATAAAATCTCATTCGACAGACTTGGCTGGGCATTAGCTCCGCCAATTTTAGCTTGGTCTGCAATACTGTTACCACTTCCAGTGGGATTAGTATTTACAGCTGCCGGACTCACAACGTCAATGATTCATGATATTTTGCTGTCGTCTTATCCGCAGTGGTTCAAGTCTCTACGTTATATTCTAACAATCGTAGCATTAATTTCTTTGGCACCCACCTTTTTTACAACTGCGCTGAAGTTTTGAAATAATGTTTTTAAGTTATTTTGTAATTATATGTTAAATTTGTATTTATACATTTAAAATAAATTTTTAGGCTGTGACGAAAACTTCTTTTGTGTTAAAGGAAAAAAATTTATTTGATATTTTGTTTTTCAGTTTTGACATTATTTCCTTAATTAACATGACAGTGCGAAAATGAGAGTTCACTCTGTCCAGTATGTTTTTTTAAGTGTCTCAAAATGATTTAAGTAACTTTTAACTGATGATTTAGTCTTCTTTAGGGACGCCATCTTTAATTTCTTCATTTTTGTTCCAAGTCGTGAAGGTATGAAATTCGTATTCCTAATTCTATGTTGGTAATTTTTAATATGAATTAGTTAGTAAAATGATTATAAGTAGGTCTAATTGCTCGTGTCAGTTTTTATAATTGTTAATTCGGAACCGCCATTTTCCTCAGTGTCATGCGCAGTTCGTTCCTTGCCAAATCCACTTCCGGTTTGATGAGGATGAATTTTGTATTAAAATTTTTAAAATTAGATCGCGCTTAGATGGTGTAACATAAATATGTTTTGAGATTTGTCAAAATTCCAATTTATTTTTAAAAAGTTGTGTGGTATAAGTCCCAGGTTTGGGATTATTTGGTTTCGTTTGATTTTGAGATTTAAGTGGCGCCGAACTTGGCGTCCTCGAGAATTGAGCGGCAAATCGTGGAAGCGTCATAATTTCATATTTTGGGATATATTGTGTTTTCTTTATTTATTTTGACAGTTTTCTGGGTTGAATTTTCAAATTCTAATTAAAAAAATTAGCGAGTGATAAATAATGACGTTTAATTAGGGTTTAAAATGGTTTAATTGATTGAAGTGAGAAGCTCAAATGTTGTGAACCAAACACATCCGGCGACAGTTTGAGCAGACTACTGCACCTCCAGTTTTAATTTCTTCCATGTTTTTGGATTAAAAATTTCATTTTTATTTTTATTATATTTCTCCTTTTTATTTATGATTACTTAGTTAAAAATTTTAATAAAAAGGTGAGAAAATTTTTTAGTTTGACTATTACATCATTGTGATTAAACTCTGGTTGAACGGTAATATTTTGCTATGATTCGTCGGCTGTTTTTGTTTTCATTTTTTTTTTCTTCAAATCAGTTTTGTCAATTAGAAATTTTGTAGAATCATGTGAGTTTGAGATGGGTTTAAATTGTACCGAGTAATTATTAATCTTTTCTTTCGTTTTAATGCAGAAAATGATGCACGGTTTGGTTTGTCTAGCTGTCAGAAGAAATTTGAAATTTTCACCACAGGCATTACATTATATAGAGCTTCACAAAAAGCATCTTCCATCACATGCCATACCCTTTCTCTCGTATGCAACTAAAGGTGATGCGAAAGATGACAAAAAACCTCAGGAGAAAAAGGCGAAACCACAAAATGTGCCGGACGCCAAAGCACAAATTGATAACATAATAGCGCAAGCGAAAAAGGGGAAGATAAATGTGGAAACGTTAAAATTGTTAGGTCAGAGAGTGATGACAGAAGGACAGATTAAGAATTACACTCAAGCACCTCAAACAGTTCAAAGAGTTGCCTTTGCTGGATTGATTCCGTTTGTGGGCATTCCATTGATAACAATAATAACTGGCTCAACTTTTTCATGCTTGTTTTATGTTCAACTTGCTTATGGAGCCACTGTCCTTGCATTTTTGGGTGGAAGCAATTGGTTTGATGCGATAAGCAGAAATGATTTGTCTTATGAGAAATTGTTGTGGTGCATCACACCTCAACTTATCGGATGGACCTCACTCTTACTTCCTGTACCATTAGGAATGTTGCTGACAAGTTTTGGATTTTGTGTATCTGTAGTGCATGATGTTCTCCTTACAACATATCCCAAATGGATGAAATCTTTAAGGGTCATTTTAACTGGAGGAGCAGTCGGTTCACTTCTGTTGATGGTTCCTTTGTATATTTTATTTTAAATTAAAAAGTATTTTTAAAGTCATTGGAAAAAACTCATAAATTTTTTTGTTACTAAAATTATGTGTTGTATGAAGACAAATATATTTGAGGATTTATATTTTTATTATTATTTTTTTATTGAGTAAAGAAGAAAAAATTTGGGTGGTGTGGTGTATAAAGGCCAAATTGACTAAGTGTAAGTTTAATTTTTATGTACTGATTCAAGTTTGAATCATTTCTGATTAATCGATAATGTCCTATGATTTCTGATTATGAATAGAACCACTTGAAATAAGTTTTTTTTTATGTAATGAAAAAATAACTGGTTTAATTTATTTTTGCTTTTTATCTTTTTAGATCTCGTCGTAGGAGTTGGTCCTCTAGATCTCGTTCTGGTTCTAGTAGATCTAGAAGAGAGAGATCTAAGTCAAGTAGTTCATCTAAAAAGAGAGGTCGTTCCAAGAGCAGCGCCAGTAAATCACATTCCAGGTAAATTTCCCAAATTTTGGTGATGTGAGGTTAAAAGCCAAATCATTAACTTGATAGACCGTCTCTTCCATAGAAATATTTTCGGGTGAATGATTTTATGAATTATTAATCGTCTTTATGAAAGAGTTGGGAAATAACGTGTCGGTATCTTAATCATTGAATGTTTTGAGATGGTGGTCGGTGTTAGCAGCCACAGGAGTAACTCTGTTATCTCTTAAAATTTTCTGCTGACTAGCTCTGGTAGTTAATCAAAGAAGTTTTATGTAATTCATGTTTTTTTAATTATTATTTCAGGTCAAGGAGTACGTCTAGAGATGCATCCAAAAATCGCAAACTATCAAGATCTTCTTCGAGGTCATCGGAGTCGACTAAAAAGGAGGAAAGTCCACCAAAAATAGTCGTACCTCGGTGAGCTTTAGTCAGATTTGTTAATTGGTATTTCAAACTTTTAATTAAAATGCTAATTAGGGATTTTAATTTGTTTCAGCTACTATGGCCGCAACAGAAAAGATTCATCATCGTCTTTAAGCTTGGACTCTAGCGATTCAGACTCCAAAAATAATACCGAACAACCTTCTTCTTCTAATGCAGTTCGCAATAATAACAAGTGAGATGATCTCAGTCAATTAGTTCCTCCTTTTATTAAAGTGGCTTATTCAGAAGCTTTTGCACAAGTTAACTTTCTCACTTTACAAATTTTTGTGTTTTAGGAAAAGTGTTTTGGATGATCACAATTCAAGTGGCCGAAGTGCGGGTAATGCGAGACCTACGTCCAAAGTCAGTAAGAACCAAATTATCTTTCTGTCTAATATTTTATCTACATGTCGTTTAGGGTTTTGTCGTTGTAGACTTGTCTTTGGAAGTCGAAGTTGCGGAATTCTTAAATCCCTGATTAGAAATTATGTATCTGCTCTGTATAAGGACTCAGCAATTAACTGCACTTAGAGAATTTAAAACGTTTGAAAAGATTGTAACTGAAGGTTAGACAATAACTGAAATTAGGTTTTTTGAAATCTCTTATAGCTAATTCGTCGGGGGTAATGAACTTAAAAACTGATATTATCTTCATTCATTTATTAATTGTCGATAGCTGGGTTGTGAATATCTTTTGAATGGGGGTTTTAAATATTCTTGAGTCAACTTATCAGCAGTCTTTTGGTTTTTCTTGGGGGGCTTGTTTATTTAAAAATTCAGGAGTGTGGACGTTTACTTAAAACTCCCTCCGAAGTTGTCAGTTTCTGTTGCTGGTGGTGTTATATTTGGTTAAGATAGTTCTGAAAGAAAGCTGGATTATGTATCCAATTAGATTTGACCCATGTGACATAAGTATCCATAAATTATGATTTATGACCGATTGTGGCTACTGACGTATCGGAAAACGTTCAAGCGAACTCAGAGGTCACGTCAATATTTTATTTTATTTTTAACCTCTTTCTTTCTGTCTTATCTTGTTGATAATTCTTTTCTCTTATTCATCTTTTCGTTTTCATAGAGTTCTCTTAAACGAATCGCTGAATACTTAAACTGTTCAGATTTTTATAGATAATTCTTAAATTACAACCATGATCTGACAGAGAATTTTGCTCTATCTGTATCTGAATAAATATGTACTTCCTCTGTGTCGAAATTATTGTCCGTTTTGTAATTGGGTATCAGGTTAAGAGGGGAAAGAGTTTTTTTCTATCTATTTATCTATTCTATCAATTATACATATATATAAAGAGTTGCGTTATTATCTATTTTTATAAAATAGAATTATGGTCATGTTAATTGGATACTTCATTTGGCAGATTGATTAACTCCGTAAAAATTGAGATATGAGTAAATTTTGATTATTTTATATTATATTTTATGAAATTAATTTTGAGTATAATACAATTAGGGGTTGGAAAAGTGCTTTGAAATTAAAATCACATGAAATTCAGAAAATTGAAGTCTGCTGAGAGGCAGGATCTAATAAAAAAATAAATAATTATTAAAAATTAAAGAACACATACGAAGTATAATTTAGATATCATTTATTGTACTGATTTCATTGATATTATTTTGGTACAGAGGGGGTATATACTCTCCATGCTTACATAAAATGTTAAATAATTACAATGGAGGTGATAGAATCAAAATTAAAAGTTAATTTGATAAATATCTTAAACCTAAAAATGTTGAAAGCAGTTCCAAGTATCTTGGTTAATATGTGGGTGTTTGTGCCTTTTACTTGAGGCAGATCTCGTAGAAAGATTTGAAAACAGTTTTTGATATGTTTTTAGTTTGTTAAATGCTTCTGTAGTTCTCATTCATGACCCTGAGCTTTTTGTTTTATGAGTCGTTACTGTAGGCTTAGATTTTGAAGGGCTCATGTTATATGTAGCCGAAATGATTTGTTTTTATCTCCTTGGTTTATGTAAACATTAATATTATAAATATTTATTTGTTTTTGAACGAGTTTATCAGATAAGAATGCAGTGGAAGAGGTCATGCATTTTGGTAAATCGAAGTCGAATTAATTATTTTCGTAAAATTTTTTTAGCAATCGAACAAAGAGAGGCCACATGAAAAACTCAAGAAGAAGATGCAGGCGTTATTGAACAAGCAATGTGAGTATGTTTGAGAAAAAATTTGTTTTTAATGTTTTAAAAGAATTGGAATCGTTTTAATAATTTTTCGACTTGTAAAATACAGTCAAAGCGGATAAGAAAGCCGAGAAGGAAAGGCTGGAGAAAGCAGAGCAGGAGAGACAAGACAGGGAAGCAGAACTCCGAGATATAGCAATTAAAATCAGGAGGAGAGAGAGATATCTAAGGCATAGAGGAGAGGACGAGGAGAATGACGCGGAGAAGGAAGGAATGAGAAAGCGGCAAAGGTATCTGAGGCGATTGGCCGATGAAGATGCAAGAAAGCTAGGTAAAAGGTCTTGGAAGACTCCGTCCCCTTCGTCGGATAGTGGAAGAAGTCGGGATAGCAGTTCCGATAGCAGACGAAGTCGAAGTCCTAAGAGAAACAGTAGACGGTCGAAATCACCTAGTCCGAGATCGAATAGACTGGGGAAGAGGTTGGTTGAATGAAAACAATGATAATCAAAATAACTGACAAGGGTTTAATGATTTTCTCCCGTTTCAGTTTTAACTTTATCTTTATTTATAAACCCCCCCAACGGGTTTGCCCCCATTGTTCCTCGGTCTAAGATAAACCGAGCGAGCTCGAAAGGTTTTCATGGACTTCCTTCCGGTATTCTTTTGTTGTCTATACAAATTTCATTTCAATTTCTTGACTTATAATCCATATTTTTGTCAATCTTGTATATTGTGCTGGACATCAGCTTTCAGTTATGTAATGAAGTTAAATTGACATTGACAAAGGCTCAACACTCTATAAGGACTTATGACGTCATTATTCTAACTTTGGGATCGTGTCTCACAAAACAATTCTATTGGGAGAAAATTATTTAAATCCTGATCACAGTTGGTTTTTTTTGTAAATTTCCTGTTGTTGTTTTTTATTGATTTATATTTCTTCTTTCAGGACTTTGGTGAATTATTAGTTAACAATACAGACAGTGCGGTTCTTCGGACTAAAAACCCATCCAAATCATACATCAAAATAATTTTTGATTTGCTCTCGAGGACGAAGAACAGTTTATGTCTCCTTTAATACTTCTAAACGAAAATGCAGAAACCTGGAATTGATAGAAAATGTGAATTCCAGACTAGAAATAAATGCAAACAAACCCACAGTTTCAGGTAGAACAGGTTGCAATTCTCTGTTTTTATTACAAAAATGGAAAAAGAAGAAAATAAAGACGAGTGAACCACTTGAAAGATTTTGTTGTCAGACGAATTCTTCTTTTTTTTAATTGTACAATTTAATTTGCTTTATCAATAAAAAATTTATAATGTTGATTTTTTTTGTCATATTGTAGTATTAGTCAAGACCGTTTAAGTTAAGGAAACTCTTCGGAGCCGTTGAAGAAATCGATCTTCAGGTCTCCAATAAGTGAAAATGTAATTTCGCCTAATCGGGATGAGGATTTTCTCTTCAAACGAAGAAGTGGAAGTAGTGGTAGAGGGAGGGAGGGAGAAGGGTAAGAGACAAGGAAAGTAGAAGAGAATTCGGGGACTGAGAGAGAGGAAAGAGGTTGAAGAGGAGGAGGAGGGAGGGCTAAAGACAAACAGTTTGAGGAACGTAAAACCTTTCGTAATTTTAAGTTTTAGCTTTAAAGTTTAAACTTTCCAAGATAACCAGCTTAAAAGGGTGACCAAGTTTTTGGGTGAAAAGCTTTACATGTAAGTAAGTATGAAATTCGTAAAACTTTAACATCGGAGGAGTTTAAAAAATTATTTTCTCGGTTGAGTGAGTTAAGAGAGTATGATTTGTTTCGGAGGAAGGAGAGACAAACGCCAAGAGCGCGCGTTTGGGAAGGAGGAATGTTAAAAAAAAATTTTTTTTGGAGTGGGTTGGGTTGACCCAGTAACAGACGCCGAACAAGACACCTGGATTCCGAATTTGGGACGTATGTAAATAGGGTTATGTAAAATACACAACCCTTTTTTACCATCTCAGACAATGAGGTTAAGGTACTTGTATGTAAATAGGGTAGATTCTATTGTAACCATTGCACTCCGTCTATTTTAGACACGTGAATATTAAATTACAAAGTATCGGCGTTGTCTCTGATTTTTCTATGAAAAGTTTTTGTATTTTGATTTTGGTCTGTCCGTATTGGTGTGCTGTTGTTCATTTTAAGTGTGTTCATTTTGATTTTGTTATTTGCTGACCACTCATATCTTTGGATGTCATTTACCATTGTTAACTCTTTTTCTGAGATTTCTTCCACCACAACGACTGTTGACATCGTTAGGACCAAACCGAGACTGACTGGAGAACTAAGAGAGAAGGGTATAGATAGGTATTATAAAAATAAAAGAAATAATATAAAATAGGTAAGAAAAAAGCTAAAAGTTAGAAAAGATGTTAGTGCCTATAGCAAAGAAGATTGGAAATTTCTAATGCTACTTTGTGCAGATTACATTTTTTGAAACTTCCAGGGGGCAGTGTCCAGGTGGTTATGGTGCAAAGTTATGAGCCCCAGATAAATTTGGGGGGTAGCTCGGGTCTCTATTGAGATGATTAGGGTTTTTGGATATTCAAAAGATTTGTAACCCAGTTTTTGGTGTATACAATTTGAAGTGTGAGGATTGCCGCAGTTTAAAAACACTATATTGTCTAACTTTCTAATAGCGTAACTTTAAATCAATTTGGAAAGGTCAACACGCATAAAATAAGACTCAAATTAATTTTATATTGAATTTTTGTAAATTTTTCTTGTGTTTTACAGTGATGGTAGCGTAAAATTTATTTGTTGAAGAAGTTGACGACAGGCCGCACAATTATTCACTTGATTGTATACCAAAAAAAAATTTATCACTACGAACTAACAAACAGACGACTTAAATAAAAATCTAAAATAATTTTTATAGGGGTTGAAAAAAAAATATTCATAATTGATTGCGAGTCTGGAAGTTTATTTGTTAATGAAACTGAATTAATAGCGTGTGCTAAGGGATGCAACCCTTCCGTCCCCTTTTTACCTGGTTCGGGATGTCCCATTTTCGGTGTCTCATGACGCGTTTTTTTTGTAACCCTTTTTTGTTATTAGCATTTTCAGAAGGCATTCGAAACGAGGACAAATAAACAACGTTGGATAAAATTGTTCCAAGGAGAACCAAGTCCCTCCGGATTTTTGGTTTTTGCTTTGGGCCGAGTGCCTTAGGTGAGGTTTTGGGCATGAACTACGATTGTCATAGTTTAGTTCCAATAAGAGGATGGTGGGGTGTTCTTTTGTTACGAATCGAACTTTTGAATTTTTAGGCTGTTGTGAGATTTGAAACTCAAAAAAATTTGTCAGCTTGTTTTTTAATTTTTTAATTTTTAACTTTTTAGGTTTTTATGAAGACACAAACTGAGTATATTGTCATGAATGTGTTTACTGTTCACTTGATGTTTAAACTGAAGCAAGAAACGCCATAATTCGTTGTCTGTTCGATACAAATGAATGAAGATGATCTAAAAGTTTTCTTGTGCTTCTGGCCTGGTTAGTGAATTAAGCTCTCAAAATTAGAACAGCGAGGTTTTGATCAAAGAAAAACATTCTTGTAAGAAGACCAATTCCAATTGTGTGTATATACAAACTCCGTGAGAAAATCTCTCGGATTTCGCAGGACAGAAGTCAACTTCCTAAACAAGAAAAATCTTTTTGTTTATTACAGGCACAGCAAGAAAACAAGCTTCCCACCCCCTATCTCCCACGAAACAAAGAGGAAAAAAGAAAAATATTTTCAAAGAAGAAAAGAAGGGAAAAATATAAGAAAAAGGAAAAAAATTTTGTTTATCACAGGGTATTAGGATATATTCCCAGGGCTCTGTCATCGTTGTCTAATATAAGTTTAAAGTCACCCGTCCGACCGTCTAAGTCTCAAAGGGGTCGTTTACTTTCTTCGAAGAAACGTCAGGCCATACGACTTTATCCCCTTACCTCCACTCAGCCCAGTTGCATACCTTGTAAGTAAAACGCATGCCCAGCATTTTTCTTTCCTCCCCCTCCCCCCAACGTGGCCTTTTTTTTTTTGAAAGTTTTTCCCCAGTTAGATTCCGATTTATTATGGTTGCCTGAGATGTCCCGTAACGGTGTAGAAAGTATGAAGGGACAGCTAAAGGAGATGGAGAGAGAATTGGATCTAACCTATTCATTTTCATTTCTCTTCCGGAAATGGAATTTGTCTTTTCCCTTTTTTTGGGGAGGTCTCATGAAACGAAATGTAGTCAGATGAGACCGGTTTGAATTCTAGCTCCTGGTTTGTTCCTTTTCTTAAATTTTTTCTTTATTTTTGTAAGGAGAAGCTGGAAAGAAGAAAGAAAATTTAAAGGATGGCATCGGATGAAGATAAGATTTTTGCGAAAACCGGAAGCGGTCCCATACAATGGTGGAAATGGTTGTAAGTTTCCACTTTTAATATTTCATTGATACCTTCTTTCTTTTGGGTGGTTTGAAGGAAAAGTTGTTCCACTAACTGGAATTACACTGTGTAATTATGTGACAAACTGATTTTTCTTCATACCTCACAATCGGCATCCGTGATGTGAGGAAGTGTATTCAGTAAAATTTGTACAAATTGCTCTAATTCAACTTTAAACATGGCGACCGGTTCGTGTTTAGATATAATAAGGTATAGTTTTATTAATTTGGAAACATTATTCCTGATTATGGCATTGTTTTTACAAATCTGAATTTAAATTTTCCCACATACATGATTTTTACAGTTTAGACAAACTTTTATTTGTCTTATTTGACATATTTTGATCTGTTCCTATTCTAAGACAACTTTTCTACTTGTTTGTCGTTCTCACTTTCGGAAATAATTACAAATTTCACTCTCCTGTCTTCACAAACTTCTATTTGGTCACCAGCTCAGGTCGAAGCTGTATAACAGCTAGTAGTAGCCCGTGGTTCTTTGTAATAGCTCCAAGACTATACTAAAGCTTGACGGTTATGAATCATATTCAGCTGCATAAATATTGCACACTTTCATAGAGTGTTCATTTCAGAAAGATTGCACACTGTCTTGCAGGTTTCGGGCAGGTTGTCTAACTGTTGAGTAGCATAAATATTTTGTTAATCCCAGTTGGTTACAGTGGTCAAGAGGATTCTGTTACAAACACAAATCAAACCACTTGTTAATTAACCGATACCCATCATGACATTCGAATTTTCCTCAAAAATCAAATAATAGGGAAAAAGGGTAACTTAATGGCTCACGACGGTACTATAATGTTTTATTTAAAAATTTTTTCAAAAAATTTTTAAAATTTGTCAATTGACCGGTTTAGTTTTAATTATTTTTTTATGACCACAAAAAGGTCCTTGATGAGCTCAGCTTAGGCAGTATCGCTGGCGTGTAGATAGGCTAGAATATTTTCGGGAGACAACAATTGGCTTTATCATGGCTCCTTTGGTACTTAGATTCTTAAATTATTCTGATTTGAGATTGTGATTATTAACAAAAGTAGCGACTGTTTGAAGTGGATGATTATGTCTTCTTCCTTTTTTGGTGGGTTAGTCCCCTTACGGTTTCTAAGATGTTATCAAATTGCAAACAATCCGATAAAAAAACCTAACCATAAGTGTCATCATTTGAAGTATGAAAAGGTTGATTTCCTGTATTTGATGTTTATCGCTTTTGGAGGACTCTAGCTTTTGAATCGGAACTGTTTTTCAGGACTTTTCCCTTGATTCCCATCCCCCCGTTTCAAAAATCTCCTAAAAGGGTGTGATGGTTTCTCTTGACTTTACTCTCAGACTATCGGCCGAAATTATCTCGGTTTATTTAAAAAGAGTGTCGGTAGAAGTTTGAGAAGGGTTGGATTAAAGGCAACTCCGAAGGTTCTTTCCAACTCAAGTTGACAGGCTTTGGAATTCTTTCCCAGAGGGGAGGGCCTAGGGAGAGGTTCATTAAAATGTCATCAAGAGAGGAGAGGAGGCTTTTTCATTGACAACTTTTAGCAAGAGGGTATAGTGGACAAGTTCGTTATTAAATGGAAGACGGGAATGTGTAAAGTGTCGGTGGCGTTCCCCGGGAGAGAGGGAGGGATGGGGGTTATTGATGGGGCTTTGCGATCAACAACCCCGAAAAGGGATTTTGCAAAAACAGAGCAAAAGTTTGTCGAAAACAAATAAAAAAAGTTTGGTTCTTGACTATTTTCGAGGCCGATGATCACGGTTGAACGGCTGAGTGTTTTATGCACAACGGATTTATGACTAATTTTTACTAGGGTTAAGTACTTGGCCAGCTGCCCGGGTTGTATGAGGGAATAGGTGGATCTCTGAAGTGTCAAGCCCTGGGTATTGGATTCAGCCCAGCTTTGTTCTTTGTTTATAATTATAGCAAACGGCTGCTTGAGTGTCACATGTCTAAAGGGATGGATGGAGATGATCTCTAAATCAGCAATCGACAACATTTTTGACATGGCGAACTCCTGAATTTTGTAAACCATCTATAAGATCTATACATACTGTATGAGATGTATTGTGGATTGCAAACATGATGTGAGTTATAACATGTGCTGTCTGGTCTTTTTTTACACGTTTTGTTCTTTGTATGTTTAGCAAATCAGAACCGATAGGTCACAACCTTTCAAAAAGTCTTTTTGGAGGAAATTCTTGGCTTAATATAAGACTTATAATATAGGCCTATATATATACATGTTTCGTATACTTATAAAATTTAGTTCTTCTAAAATTTATATTTCACGAGCTAAATTAAATTCAAATTGGGTTTCACGGACCATCGGTCGCTGGGAACTACTCTAGACCAGTAAATATTCTTATATAAGGATTAGCTCAAATTTTGTTCAGAATTTTATATTATTTTAAGTTATGTGTGCCTGGCGACATTTTGTGTTTCGTGGGAAGTATATAGAAAAGCATAATTTAGAGAGAATTGGTTTTTTGGGACCTTTGGGAGCTTAAAGTCGTCTAAGAATGCTTAACTTTCATTTTTACTTAAAATTTTTACTTCTTCAGCACTTGGAAAATCGAAAACGTTTCCAAAAACCAAAGCATAGGTGATTCATAAAATTCTCTTGTGTTAGTATCTGATTTCTTAGGTTCGCTATCACTGATCTATAGTGTTCAAACTGGCGATTAGCTCACTACGAAACAATAACATAAACAGGAAAAATGTTGAAATTAGTAAAACACTCAAAAATTAGATAGCGAACAATTTAGGCGACAATTAAATTGATGGAAACGATAGATAAAGAAAAAGATAAAAAAGTCTTTGACCGAGGGTCATAGCAGTCTACAAAATTAGCAAAAAAATTTTTATTTTTGTTATAATCAAAAATGAAAAATTAACAGCTCTTCCTTCATGAGGAACACGTCTAGAAGTGTGTAAGAGAAGAGAAAAAGTAAAACTGGCGAAAGAAAATAAATAAATAAAATAAAATTTCATTTCCGAAAGGGATCTGAAAGGAATCATATTTCGATCTTTTCATTTCACAAAACGTTATGAGAAAATGATTTATCTCGAGAAAGAGCAAAATTGTTTCCTGGCAACTTATTTGCTTTATACCTAAATTGAATCATGTACTGCTTCCTTTAAAGAGGTCTGAGAAACTCTTTGTACTTGAAAAACTTTTGAGCTTTCTTTCTGATCAATCCAAAACCGAAATCGAAGTGATTTTCTTATTTTTTCCTTATTCATCGTTCTCCGAGTGGGAGTATAGTAAACGAAGTTGTATCCACCCGACCACAGACAGAATTTTTGCTTTGCACATTTTTTCAGAGATTGGGAATGGTTGTTGAAGACTATTTGTCATGTTTAGTGGTTCGTCATGTACCTGAATATTAATTAATTGGTGGTTTTTTTTTCAGGTAGTGAAAGTACCAAGAGGTTAGCGGAGCGTTTTGCTAAGGTGTGGATTAAGCTACTATCACAAACCTTTGGTTAAGTAGCTCCAGAAGTTGGATCTTGGTTCGTGTTAACGATAGTACTTCTAAAACCTTGAAGATGTGAGTACTTTAAGAGTAAAAGGAAGACTGAAGCGTATAGTCAACTCGATGAAAGTGGATAAATTTATTTAATAAGTAATCTTAGGCCATAGCTCCAAAATATTTGGGCTTTTTGTAATTGTATAGAAGGCGCTGAGGTGGAGTGCTGTTGTAGCCGTCAACCATAGAGAATTGATTCTATGGGTTGACACATTGCCATTTACTAAATAAATTATTTCTATCGACTTCATCCAACAACGTCTGGATTCTTATTTGCACGTACAAATATAGCCGTTCACTCTGACTATGTCTGTGAGCCCGTACTATTACTACACTTCCGTGCTTGACCACAGCGCCATCTATCAAATAATAAAAGGTGCCAATATTTAGGCTCTAACCTGTGAAAGAAGGGAGTGGGATATACAGATAGACAAAGAGATCTGCTGCTTGTGCGTATTGACCCTTTGTACTCGATGTAGTCTAAATTAATATTGAAAAAGATTCCTGGTCAAAGTGTGCAATATTTATGAAGATCAATTAATTCTATTTCTTAGGCTTTCAAATTGGAAGTTATGCCCAAAATGGAGTCCGGTTTATAATAGCAAATTAATTTCAGTTAAGAAAGTCATTATAACCTTAATATTATACTAAAATATATTAGAACCCCGTCTGAAAGAAATAAAACAAATCAAAATTGAAAGTTGCCAAAGAACAAACGGAGTGGTGAGTGAGTCACCTCTCGAGTGCAAAGGGTTAACATTATTAGGAGACGGTTTTGAAGAAGTTAGGTCACTGCAACATTTCTAATAATCGCTGATTTAGCAAATTGTTAGTGTACAGGTCTAAGTTCTTAGTAATTTGACCTACTGTCTTCCCTTCGTCTCTCTCCTGAGTTTTCAAAACCCTTCATAGTCGATATAAAGTTTGATTTTTGTTTCAGAATGTTCTGGATCTGATCACTTCAAAAAGAAGCTCAGCACTTCAGCTCCACGGGTTGGTACTCACATCACTGTCGGCCGTTATTGAAGGTAAATAAATAAAATCTCATCAATAAAGGACAACGTTGGTTTGGGTCACGCTCTACCAAATATCATAACTCCAGTTATAAACCCCACAAATTAGGGTGAAAATGTCAGGTCATGAGAGCTAAAATGATCCAGTTTCCAAGTCATCCTCACTGGACCAGTTTTGAAACAGGTGATCTAAATCCTCATCCCGATTGACCTCTCGTGGACCAAATAAACACTGGACGCACGCTTCAACCTGTCTCCTAACAAACCTTCAAAAGGGGTCGTTGGTCCTTTTTATGTTTGTTTGAGAAACGTTTCTTTTGTTTGCTCACGGTCCACGAGCCGGATCCTGTTCTGGAATGTCTTAGGTCAGTCGTAGGTCACCTCTGGATAGACTCGAAATCGGGTTAAAACTCATTTTAGAGTGTTTTTGGTTTTGGGTCGCATTCAAGGGTTGTAATAGATGGTGAGAGGGGATGCGTGCACTGATTGATTGTAATTTCAAGATTGTTTTCCTTTCTCTCTCTCTCTCACCATTTTTTCTTTTCAAAAAAAGAAATTCTTCCCCAGATATCTCTACATAACTCAATATGGTGTCCCTTGTCCTTGTGTTTACATTACATATCGTTTCATCCCCTTTCTTTTGGGGTGAAATGTGTTCCTTTTTTATGGATGTTTTTTTTAAATTTATTTTTTTTCCTTGTATTTTGAGGATGAGTTCATTTTTATATCATTACAGCCAATTGTGTAAATATTTTTTTATACATATTCATACTCCAATTTATGTACTAAATTAGGGTTGGATTTCAGAATTCGTTGGAATCTCGTAGGGGTTGGAGTTTTCCTTTTTTTCTTTTTGAAAATTCTGAGATGTCTCTTGGAATAACACCAAAGATTTGTCAGACGAGAAGCTTTTTGACTTGGGTGAAAGAAGTTTTCTGAGGTGTTCACGACTGTTACTAGTAATGTTACTCTTTTGACTATTTTGGAATTATTTTGTTGCTCAGTCGAAGCTGTGCCCTGCACGATTGACACTTCCTCTAGGAGGTATTTCCTGTAGAATTCATTTCATAAGTATTGCACACTTCTATGTAGCGTTCATTCCATAAATGTTACACAATTTCTTGGGGAATTCATTTTATAAATACGGAAAATTTTCTGGTAGGATTTATTTCGTAAATACTGCACAATTTCCTGTAGGATTCATTCCATAAATGCTGCACAATGTCTTGTAGGATTCATTTCGTAAATACTACACACTTTCTTGTAGTATTGATTTCATAAATATTACACCCTTGGAGGATTCATTTTATATTTAAGTTCTTGGGAGTCAAATCCCCAGCTCGATGTAAGAAGGTTCTTCTATTCTTTCAAAAATTTGACTCTATGCAACTTAAAAGCCAAATTAATAGCATCACTAGCAAAGACATTTGACTAACATCAACACTCTTCATCCGAACCTGGACTAAGACACTGGTGGACTCTCTGAATAAGGCTAGAAGGCTAGAACAACTACTTTCTGTCTCGAACTTGGGTATAAAAGGAATTGAGCTGAGAGGAAAGATTTTTGCAGAAATTTCTGTCTTTCAAAAACAACCAGCCAAAAATCAGAAGGTTGTAGCAACAGCAGACTGCATAAATAAATTTGAGGAGGATATTGCGTTATAATGATTCACAAAAATAAATTTTTTATAGTGAAGAGAACAAAACAAAATGGATGTCTTTCTCTGGCCATAAATAATTTTTGTTGCTGTTGCTGAACATGAGGATATTTCAAAAAATCATAAAGGCTTCCGAGGTAACGTGGGCGACAAAAGAACATGTTACCTTCCTTGGATGACACAACTAAATGCTCTTTTCCTTCTTCCTTTACTCATTTTTTGGCTTTTTGCTTCGATCTCGCTTTAAGGCCTTTGTGTTAAAAAAGGCAAAAGAAAAGAAAAAGAAAAATGAGAGATTGAAAAGGAAATTTTCCGTCCTTTCGTCCGCTCGTTATTGTCTTGTTTATCGATCAAAAAGGTGAGGGATAGAGGAAACATTAAACAACCATTTTTTCCTTCTTCCGTCATGTTCGTAAAAACTCTTTTTCTCTTGAGTGGGTGTGGGGTAGGGATGGATAAGGGCGTCGGGGGTGGAAAAGGGGGTGGTTTCGTAGAAGATGACGAAGACCCTTAAGTTTTTTCCAATTTAAAAAATTTCTTTCATGTGAATATTTGAACGGAATTCTTTTAAGGTTTCTAACTCGAGGAAACTTACCCCCTCAAGGACACCCTGATCGGGGTTATTGTTCTTTGCTTCATGTTTGAGCCCGATTTTCACCCAAAGTTTTGGTTTGTATTTAGAGACAATGTATTCTGTGGTGAGATTTGAGATTTTTGCGGTTTTTACCATCAGTGTTACTGCCCTGAACTCAAATTTTTGGTTGTATAAGAGAAAGCTTTTTCTTACCCACACCATTCTCAGTGGGCTGAAGTTTTGTTTCGTCTCCAAGAATTTATTTATAAAGTGAATACTCCGTGGCAGTGTGCAGTATTTATGAAACGGATTCGTAAAGAGAAAGTGTGCAATGTTTATGAAATGGATTCATTTGGGAAGTGTGCAGTATTTATGAAACTGATTCTTCTGAAATGTGTGCAGTATTTGTGAAATAATTTCGAGATATAAATATTTTACTCTTTTACGGGTATTTATTTCAAAAATATTGCACATTTCACGGAGAGTTCGTGTCATAAATAAATTTTTCGAGTCAAATACCAAACTTTGGTCCTCTAGGGATGTCTTCAACTTGTAAAGAAGACAAAACTTGTAAACAAAGCAAACGAAAGTTCTCTTATCAGGCCGAAAAATCTTATCTTAGCCGCTTAGTAGTTAACTTCACTAACACTGCCGTAGTGTTTATTCTTTTGCTTAGTTTGGTCATGTGTTTACTGACGTCAGAAATCATTTTGTAGCGTGATGTAGTCAAAGTAGTGACTTGGGAATAAGTCGTGACGTGAAAATTTAATTTCTCCGGGAGATTAATACGCCAAAGGATTACGTAAACCAGAAAAACTGATCGGGTACAAGCCATATATCGGAAAATTTTTCTTTATATGATATTTAATATTCCTGACAATATGAGAAAACTTTTTTTTTCTTTCTTTCATTGTGCCCGGAACGCATTTTCCGCCCTATAAGGTCTTCTATTAAAAATATTTCAAATCGGATTCCGAATAAGACTTCGATCGTACAGGTAAAAAAAAGGAAAATGGAAAATGGAAAAACCGGTTTCCTCCATGTTGAGACTTTGAACAAGTGAAGATATCTCTGGTTGAAAATTCACATATTAAATATCTGATTTTGTGCTGGAATATTCATGTTCCATAATCAACATTTTCCTGGAGAGGAAGGGAGATGAAGGTGGGAGGAGGAGAGGAGGTTCGTATATCAAGAATCTTTTCTTCTTCTTTTTCTTTCTTTTTATTTTATTTATTTTGAATGACAAAAGAGTTAACTTTCCTCCTTTTTGATTCTTCTAGTTGGGAAATTCTCTTACTTTTCGTAAAAGCTCGTTAATTTGATGGGTAGGTCCTTTAAAAGGGATTGCTGATTTTGTAAAGGTGGATGGATGAATGTTGTTGCTGCGGTTGGTACCCCCCTCAAGTTGTTTTTGGTTTTTAAGGAGTCGTTATGATTTGATGAGGATGTGCCCGGGGTTTTCTTCTCACTGACTAAGGGCTCTTGGTGTTCGAAAGAAATGGAAGGTTGATGATAGCTTGATTGGTTTTGCTTTCTTTTGTATGTTAGTCGTTGTGTAGTATTTATAGCGTTATTCTGGTTTAAAGTGAAATTTAGGTTTTGCAGCCTTGTTGGTCACGTGGTGTGTGATGAATCGTTTGCTTAAGAGTGTCACACACTCATCTAAACGTAATGATATCATATTTATTTCATACTGGCAATGGCTTTATGGAATGTACGATTGTAATAATTCATCGCTACAATACATTACACCAACTATGTCATGTTATCTAGAGCGATCTAGGTAATCACTAAGCACTAGAAGATGGACATTTTGGACTGAGTTTGAAGTGCCGAGAATAAAGTTACAAAATGGAAGAGCTACCGGAATCGATGGGTTATCAGCTGAGGAAGAAGGAATGTTAGAATTCATGACAGATATGTTCAACCTGATTCTGTAATTGAAGACGTGTGCGCTAGTTATGAAATTAATTCTTCAAAATGATTTTCCATACTTCATCTCCTCAGAAAATTCAGGCTCGAAGATCATTGACAGGATTTCCAAAGGTATAGAACAAAGACCAAAAGAGAGACGGACACGTGAAAGAAAGAAGGGAATCGGAGAAAAATGGAAGAACAAAAACGTCGGATCTGTTAATGAGATCTCCAGTCGGGCTCTCGATCAGTGAAACTTAAAACCTTTCCAAAGGCTGAAAAATTGAAAAACCAGCTGGAGTTAGAGCGGAAACCGATTTCATTATCATTATGTTTTCTATGTGGGGACGTAAAAATAAAAAGAAACGTCAGCAGCATGGAGAAAACCTGTCACCAGTGAATTGGTTAAGAAAAGAAAAGAAAAAAAACCAAACATCAATCAAGCTCATTTATAAAACACGAGAAGAAGAAGAAGATGAAGAAGGAGAAAGGAAGGAAGGAAGGAAGGAGGGCAAAAAAAGAAGAAAAAGAGCTCCGGGTATCTTCCAGTCTAATTTAGGTCCAAAACCACTTTTATTCCAGTCTATTCATAATGTCCTACGGGTGACATCATCAATCTTATTAACCCATTCTTCTCCCGACCCGCCTATGTTAAACTTATCCCGGTGACTTTTTTATCAGGAGGATTTCAGGAACGCGGAGGACATTTCCCTTAATGTCCTTTTCCGGAAATTTTAGCCCGTGACATTTTGAGGTTTTCAGTTCCGACGTCCTTTTTCTTAAGGTTATTTTTCTTTCTCGCTTTTAGCCGACCTTTTCCCCGTTTCCTGCTTTACATATTTATCTCGTCTGATTTCTTTTCTGTTAGAAAGGTTGGTAGGGAAGAGAAGAGAGGTGAAAGAAAGGAGGAGAGACAGGGGTTAAAAGTGAAAAAACGTTCGGCTTCACTGAGTCAAGTTGGCAAAAGCAAATTCTTCTCTCTCTGTCTCTGTCTGACTCTCTTCTAAATTTGGTTTCTTTGGATACGACCAAGCGAACGATGATTTTATGAGTTAGAAAGGCGGTGGAAAATTTTTAGACATGACCGACCAATCCCATCTTTTTAACTTTACAAGTTTTTTGCTTCACTATTTTTAATTTAATAAAGTGAATAAATTACTGTAATTAGTGGACATATTGAACAATTAATTTTAAGATTTAGTTACTGTTGATGTTGGTACTGTTATTCTCTTGACTGTTACGATGTCCAAACCTAATTCTGAAAAAATAAGAGGATTTTCTCTTACCTCGTCTAACTTTTGAACAAAACCTTTAAGCATCATCTCGAGTTGAAGTCAAAACCATTTCATAAATATTGCACATTAACATGAGATATTTACTAGTATTTCATTAATATTACACACTTCTTGGAGAATTCACTTCACAAATACTGCACACTTTTTCGGGGTACTCATTCTATAAATATTGCACAATTTCTTAAGGGATAAATTTTATAAGTACTGCATACTTCTTTGGAACATTGTTCCATAAATATTACATAATTTTAAGTAGGATTCATTTGAAAAATACTGTACGTTTATTTGGAACACTAATTTCATAAATATTGCACAATTTCTTGGAGGATTCATTTGAAAAATCCTGCACACTTCTTTGGAGCATTTATTACATAATTATTGCACAATTTCCGATACCCACAATTTCCTGGTTTTACGTATAGCTGTTCACAATGGCTTGTTATGCTTATCCTTAGTTTGTCTTCTTTCTTTTTAATAGTTTTTTTAGCTACTTACCACCTTCCTGCTATTTATGGTTCAAGAATATTGTACGAAAGGCTTGAAAAAATTTTCGTGAATTCTACGTTTCAGTTACTAATAGAAAACACGAAAACTTCTAGAATCCTTCGCACACAAAAATGACGAAACGTAAACCTTCCTCAAAATAGGTCAACTATCGGTTAGGTCAACTTCCTGAAAAACACGGAAGGTTTGGAAGAATGAAAAGAAGAAGATAGCCAACCGAAATCTCTTTTTCCGAACATGTAGAAATCCCGGCTAAACAAAAACGACAGGTTTCGAAGTAAAAGCCGAGATAAGTGTGATTTGTGTGATAAGAAAGGAAAGAAGATAGTCTGGAGCTTAGGGGCGTGGGGGTAAGAATTATGACCGTAAGGCTTGGCCGTCCAACTCGGGGACTTCATTTCAAAATCGTTCTACCAGAAAAAAGGATTTCAAAGGTGAAAGATTTCGAGATTGCTTTTCTGATATCTTTTCCTTTTCTTCTTCTTCTTCTGCTTGTACGTCTCGAGGCTTTTCTGTTCAATAACATATTTTAGTGCTCTAATCTACCGAAAACGGATCAAGACTTTATCATCCTCCGCAACTGTTGCGATTTCCTTCTTTTTCTCTTTTATTTCCCCTCTCTTCGTTTTCATCTTCATCTTCTTCTTCCGGGAAACTGGGAAATTGAGTTTTGAAGCGAAAAGGCGAGCCTGGCTTCGGAGGAAAAGGAAATTTGCCAATTTTGCTGAAATAATGAACTGAACAGAATCAAAAATGGATTTGATAGGCTTAATTTTTTTCTTGTCTGGGGAGGTTTCATTAAATTTGAGGTCTTGGAAATTTTCTATTCATCAACCAATCAAAATCAT
This sequence comes from Columbicola columbae, assembly GCA_016920875.1. Lineage (NCBI taxonomy): Eukaryota > Metazoa > Arthropoda > Insecta > Psocodea > Philopteridae > Columbicola > Columbicola columbae. The sequence goes on from JADMLL010000007.1 coordinate 14,272,182, forward strand.
TCGCTTCAGTTACAAGATTATTCATTAAATTTTTTTTTGTTCATTTATTTGTTGAGTTAGAATGATTGGTTGTAACGTTAAAATCCCAGAATTGGATTAAAGATGACTTAATATTCGTTTCTGACTGTATTCACTAAAGATTTGAAGTTTTTAAGCAGCAGCATCACTGGTATCCAAACGGTGAGCATCTGACACGCTAAATAGTACAAATAATCATGATTTATTTATTTAAATAAATAAATTAATTAATTAATATTAAGCCTTAATTATTGTTATATATATTTAAAATTAATCTCAACTGTAAAATGTAACTGTATTAACAGAGATTTTTATCTTTTTCAGACGTTACCACGAACAAAATGAAAATCAGAGTTTCTGCGGCTGAGGCTACACTTCAAAACGTTAAACACCCGTGTATGAGTTTTCCAGATGGATAAGGAAATAGAAGCGTCGGAAAACGGATCCTGTAAGTCTAGAAAAATTATTATTTACGAGAACGATTCAAGGTATTTCATTTTAATAAGCAACAGTAAAGTAGACAAGACAATAGTTTGGGATGTGACGGATAAAAACCTGCTTTGCGTGAAACTGCTGACTATAGCAGAAACCATAAAGTCCCACCCCAGCGAAGCATTAAAATTAGGTGACAGCTCAAACCCTTGCAGATTCTCATTAAAAGCCCTTTTATTGTGACACCCGAAGGAGACGCGTTACAAAAGAACCCACCAGAAGAAAAAAGAGAGAGAGAGAGAGGACAGGAAAGCTCATACAACAAACAAAACGATCCGGGAAATGACGAGAACCATAAAAAAGAAGAAAGGAAGAAGTAAATGTCGACGGAATGGGAGTCAGCGAGGGAACGAATTGATTTCTGGAATAACCAAATTAAAGAAAAGTAACTCGGATCTCCAGAGACGAAGACTACTACGACGACGACGCAAAGCGGAGAGGACGGAGGAGGAGGAGGAGGAGGTGGAGGAAGGAAGGAAAAAAAGAGGAAAATGTCCTTTTATGACCTCTTTCTATCTTGTCGGACAGAATGATAAGGGGAAAAAGTTTTCCTCCCGGGGGAAAAGTTGAAAACGGGAGCACGTTCGTTGGTAACTCGAAAGTTTAACATTCACCACCGGAAAAGGTGCCATTTTGATAAAGTGTCAAAAAGATAAAATGAAAAGAGTCAATTTAGTAAATTAAATGGACAAAAGGAAAAGGGACCTCGGGAAACAAATTTTGATTTGAAGGAACGACAGGATGAAAAAGAAGAAAACGAAACAAAATCACCATTTTTGTTTGAGGAGCGGGATCCCTCCACACAACAGGAAGCATGCCTGTAGAACCTTATTTCGAAAATGAATTCCGGAGGAGGGTTGAAAGCTTTGAATCACCACACTAATGGATCGCAAATAAATTTTGTTTGTTTTTCATACAAAACTGGGCGTGAACCGAGCTGTAGGTGGTGGTGCTGTTGGGGTGGGGGTGGTATTGGAGCGGTTGGCGTGTAATTAAGGATATCGGTGAACTGTATTTGACATTTTGTAGCGAAATCGTTTCTTTTAATTTTGGAATCGATTTAGAAAGATCTTTCTGAATTTAGTGGATTATAACCTTTTGGGTAAACCGGAAACACTATTTTTGATGATCATAGTACCTTTAGGTTGTGGCGCAACAGTGACCTCTTCTCGTGCTTTAATTATTCTGACTCGTGGGCTGAAAATTGAGTCAAACGTAAGCACGATAATGTTTCTGTGTGTGTCGTCTGACGTCATCTATGTTCTTTTGTGTCATGCTGTTGCTCTTTGCGTTTTGTGTTTCTGGCAAGTTTGTTTTCCTGGAACGAAAAGATATAAATGTTTTAACCATTCTTCTTTTTCTCAACTGTTGCTGTCGTGAACTTTCGTCTTTGTCACTTGTTTAGGTAAACTGGTCGTAGACTAGCTCAGCCTTGTTTGAATGTCTGGGGCGGTCAATGTTTCTCTGATTCTCTCTTTGAGGGGAAAAATTTGAAAGGAGATGCCAGAAAGATGGATGAATAAAATTAAGGTATATTTTGAAAACAAAAACTCAACGCGCCTAAAAAAATGCTTGAAAAATATAATGGAAAACCCTTTTCTGTGTATGCGTTCAAAAGCCAGTTGCCTATTGGTCAGCCACTTCTGACTCACCCTTTGGTTGTTAGGTGACCAGTTGCCACCACCCACCCTTCCGCCTTTTTCCCTTTTACCAAATAGCCAACTCCTTTCCATTTTTGATCAGGACCGAGTCTAGGTTACAAATTCCTCATTGTCAAGCGGCACATATTCTAACCTTTGTTCCTTTTTTTAGAGAGACGGTGACGGGGTTAGGGGGCGTGGGAGAAGAGAAAAGTCGGTGACAGGGTACATTTCAAAAAGGAAATTGCGTCACAATATAAACGTCTCCTTGGCAGGAGTGAAGAATGTTCGAGGGCGGTTGAAATGGGTGTTTGTGTATTTACATATGGAAAACACGTTTTTGGGTTAGGGTTGTGGCGGGGGTGAAGGGGGTAAGGGAAGCCGTAACTCAAAAAGGAGGTTGTCCATCACCGGTTAACAATGCAGGACCGCATCACGGGATGTTTCCCTTGAGAAATTCCCTTTCTTTCTTTTTTTTGAAGTCACGTGACGACAGACTTTGTTACTGTTGGGAATAAATGGTTTTTATTGTCGTTTTGTTCGTTCGTCTCGTATATCCGACCGTCGCTCAATTTGATTTTTTTCCTTTTTTTTATTTTTATTGATCGATTATGGTGATTTGTAAATTGAAAAAGCAAATCTTCATCCGTGAAAGAGGATATTTGTCTGAGAACGTGTCTTTAGAGTCCCACAAGAGCTTGAAATCACTTCAGCAAAATTAAGCAAAAGTTAATTACTAATATGGAGGGAAGTACTGTCTAGCGTTGGTCTGGAGTGTCCCTCCACAATAAGTACACTGTTATCAATCCTAAAATTTCACATACGGTTGATTAATTTCCCGTCAGCTTCCTCTTATCCGTTTCATAAATAATGCACACTTTCATGAGAAAATCATTTTTCGTAAAAATGAACACTTCTAAGGAAGTTTATCTTATCAACACTGTTATGAGTGATGATTTTCACGAATTACGCATACTTTTGTGAAGAATTCATTTCATAAATACTGCACACTTATCAAGAACTCGTTTCATAAATAAAGCACACTTTTAAGGAAATTGGTTTTATCAGCACTGTCATAAGTAAGGGAAATTAGTTTCATAACTCTTTTATAAAGAACTCATTTCAGAAGTAATGCATACTTATTAATTGCTTATTTCATAAGTAATGCACACTCATTATAATATCGTATTGTGTAATAGTATATTTTAATTAATAAATTTATAACTGTTGATGGAGACACATTTTAGTCTTGGAAAGGATTTGGAGTCTTAATTAATAGTTGTTAGGTTGTCTGTCTTTTGGTTTTTGAGTTATGTTAACTCAACTTGATATTTAGATTTATACTAATTAACATCTTCTTTAGTATATATTTCGTTAAAATTAATTTTTGTTGAAAGGGAGAATGAGAATCGATCGATATTGTGGTCAGTGTTCGGTCGTATACTCGTAAGCCGCCATATTGCATTAATTTACATAGGCTAATGAAGGGTTCGGCGGTTTTGTTGTTATCGCAACCACGGTCCGAGTCTCCGAAACAACACGAAACCAAATTATTATTTGGATGAGAGAAGGTCTATTTCCACACCAAATGATCTGAATAAGGGTTATTCCGAATTTCGAAACGAAATGAGGAATGAAGAACTCGCCGCCTACGTAATTTCGAGTTTTAATAAAATTCTTCCCGTTGCCTTGTAATCAATATGCGAGGCGAATAAAAAGGTTTCACGGGGAAACCGGTCAACGAAAGGTTCGCTTCCTCTCTCTCCCAAGGCGATTTTCAGCTGCTGCTGCTCTTGGTGGTGGTGGTGGATTCGGGGGAGGAAGATATCTCACCCGAAGTTTATAAGTTTAAATTAGAATCCTCTCGGACCTTCCGTGAGGGGAATAATTTATCAGCCTGCGGAAGCTTAAAGTTGTGTTTACATTTAGGAGTCTTAAAGGCGCTTTTACTTTTTGCCTATCGGGGCTGAAACAAGTTAAACCACAGCCTTCCAAAAGCACTAGCATCCGGATGTTTGAAAGCCTTTCGCCCCGCTCACCACCTCCCTTTCACTCTCTCTCTGAAATCTTCGGTTTTTCCTTTTTATTTATTTTTTTCCTCCTGTCGGAGAATGGGCTGTGGGAGGATGGGGTAACCACAACATTCATCTGCGAACGTCTAACGGGGTTGATGACAGTTTCGCCTGCCAGATGATGAATGTCGAAGTTTAAAATTCGTTTCGCAGCGGATTCTTTCACGTTTTGTTTGGAATTAATTGATTTTTCAACCCTTTTTTTTCGTGATAGGCCTTTTTTTGTTTTTCTTTCTTTCTTCTGCTAACACCATTCGCCACCTATGGTATTAATTGAGCCTTCGTGTATTGTGTCGCTAGAACGATCTGGAACTTTTTTTTAATTAGAATCACGGCTGTTATGTTGGTTTTATTACTTCCAGTTGTAGACTCAAGGTCAATGCAAAAAAAATTTGTTGTTGTTGTTGTTGGTAGTAAAAAACCGTTAACGGCGGGCGTAAAATCGAAAAGTCTGTAAGCCAGGTGGTAGAAATATTGGTCTGAGAACTTGAAAGGCAAGAACAAGTCCTGATTATTAGAAAAGGGTAGTCGAGAAGGTTATAAACCTCTTGTTGATGATGGATTTATTTTCGGATTGATTTTGTCATGTGTGACAGCGCCCTTGCTTCTTGACCACTTCCGGTTAATTTTTATTTTTTGGACACCTTTTAAGAGATGGGAATTTTGACGCTTAAGACGTCACCCATTGGCCAGCTCAAGATAATTACTTAATGTCACTTTGAAGGTATAAGGCAAACACTACAGAGCACAAAATTTGAAACTCAAAAGCGAAATGCAACATGTTAAATGCTTACTGCTTTCAAAGAGTTATTTAATTAAATCAATTAATTTATTAATTTAATTAAATTAATAATTGTCTCAGAAGTAATTTTTGGAATTTAAAATGGTTTCAAAGGTTTGATGTTGGTGTTAATTACATGATTTATTCGTTGATTGAATTTTAAAATGATTGAATGATTACTATAAAGGGTGTTACTACAGTTACTGATTGTTTTATTATTACACGATAACAATAGCTAGTCCTTGTCATAATATAGTTATTGCAGTTTGGTTTGCACTTAATTGTTTTGGTTACAGTGGTATTACGTGAGCATTTCAGACTTTTTTAAAATCAATTTGTATATTTAGAGTGGATAGAGTGGATAAGCGAAAGATTAAATAATATGGTACCTAGTTGTAGCATTTTATTAATAATTAAATGATAATTTATATTAAAAGTTACAAACTTACATATTAAGAGTAACTAAATAAAACAAAAACGATGTTTGATTTACTGTAGATGTTTTAAGTACGAGGAAAAATATTATGAGGACCAGAAAATAATATCGTATAAATGTTCCGGTAAAAGTGATAAATCGACGATTATATGTAATTCCCCAAGGATTATGAATAATAGCCTACTAAGGTTGGCAAATGCGACAAATTACTGAATATTTATCACATTTACTGGCTTAATTAAACTGGCACATTAAACTTAGAATTAAAATCTTGGAATCATGTGTTGAATATTTTACAAACTAGCCGGTAAACGTGATAAATATTCAGTAATTCGTCTCATTAACTAACCAGAGTTGATGTTCACGAACAGCCGCCGCGAATTTTACATATTCGTCCGATTTATCATATTTACCGGCTAGTATAGAATTTCGAAATCGACCTCAAAGGGATTTTTGTTAAAAATTGTTTAAATTGAGACTAATTGGACATCCTCCAGTTTGAAATACCCGGTATTTTGTTTATCGTCTTGGGGCCCCAAACAAATCTTTAAAAATTAGTATCATGTGAACCGGAAGTTAATGTCATACGTATGATACTATAAAAGTGATAAATCGGGCGTATATGTATATAATTTCCGGCGATTATTTATAATCACCCACTAAACTTGGAATAGTGAGAAATTACTGAGTATTTATCACATTTACCGGCTAGGTAATAAAGCAACCGACTTGTAATTGTGAAATAAAAAGTTTGCTCAGATTACGAGTTGGAAATTTTATAAACCACCGGTTAATGTGATAAATACTCAGTCATTTGTCATTATTCCAAGTTTAGTTGGTGATTATAAATTATCGCTGGAATTATATATATAATCGCCGGATTTATCACTTTCACCGTAACATGTATTACGTGTAATGCTCGGAACCAATATTTTTTTAGCTTTTTTAAAGAATAGTAATGGCGTTGTGGTTTTATTATTTTTTTGTCTTCTTTTGTTCACATTGTTTTGACTCGAGCTGTGGCTATATACAGTGAATACTCCTCACTCACAGTTTTACTATTCCCGGTCTAGAAAATTGCGACGCGGTTTCTGCTTTCGCTACTAGGAATTTCTTTATTAGCCAGTCGGTATATTATAAAAATTCGGTGTTACCGTGATTATGTTTACAGTTGACACATGCCGAGGCGGAAAATCGTACAGAAATAGTAATTCAATTCCTGTAATAGCGGCAAATTTAGAAAACACATCTCCCGCGAGTAAAGAACTTATACTATAGTCATTAATACGAGGATTTATTTTTATTTAAAGGAAGTGATAAATTCAGAGCACTAAACCTGTTATAAATCGCCATTTTCTATCAAACTATCATAATTGAAGTTAACAAATAATTAAGTAGATAATAGATAATAATAGAATAGGTGATAAAACGATGATAATGAAAATTTTAAATTAATTAACGAGGAAATGAGTTTCAACAGGTTCTGTTTATATATATGACGCTTAAATCATTTAGAGAGTGAAGTTTCTCTGTAGTTCTCACACACTCTCCTAAATAATTTAGTTTCGTGGGGTTTTAGTTTTTTGGAGCAGTATTTCGTTTCCGGTTTTTCGAGGTAACTAAAACCAAATTTAGTAAGTCTTAGGAACGGGGAATTTTTGATAAACCGTTCCGGTTTTCTTTTAAGCTCTTTTGTAAATATTCAAAGGAGAAATAAAAGGAGAGAAATGGTGTGGTGTGGGGCGGGTTGGAAAAGGAAAAGGATCGATGTTTGAAGCTTCTCAGTTTGTAACTTCTGAATTTCGATTCAAACATGTTTTGAGGCTTTTCTGGAAGAACCCTTTTTGATTCATTATTCACCACATCGCTCAGCTTTCGGTCTTTCCGTCCGGGAGGAAATACTGGACAGCCTCTCTCTATCTCTCCTTTCTTCCCTCTTTCCCTCCTCCGTCTCTCTTTTTACTCCTTCCTTGTTTATTTCTCTGGGTTTTGGGAAAAAGGCCCCGGCTTTCCACTTGTCTAACGAGTTTTGGAAAATGGGTCTTGCAAATGATTTTTCTCCATCTGTTGCTGGAAAGGTTTTCCAAGAGAAAACTGAAATCCTGTTCCTTTTAAGGAGTCTTCGGTAGATCATTTTTGGAATTCTCAGATCTAATTCTTATGTTTTGTCTGTTTAGGTCTCTCAAGAGTGTTTCTATAGTAAAACACCAGCAGAAGACAACATGAAAAGCTTCGATCCCATGGCTGGAAATATAATTCTTGGAATCTTCGATGATTCCTAAAGTCTGAGGTGGGTGTTAATTAAGTAAGTGAATGATTGATTGAATTCCGGAATGACTGAATGATACGTTGGGGATATTTGCCGTACGAAAGGAGAGGGTGAGGATTAATTAGAAGGCGTGGCAGTAGACGGACTGGCGATTTTTTCAAGGGTTTTGTCAGAAGATAATTATGTTATTGCTCTCAATGGTCAATCAATATTTACGTAGGCGCGTTGTCGAGTTTTTTACTTACATTTTAATAAATATCTTTCAAGTAGTAGAGATTCAGGGAATTATTTCGACTTATGTTCGTAAATCTCTGTTGCTTTTGTAGTTGGTATGTTGTTGATATAGTTTGTACGTTACTTCAATCTCTCTTTTGGTTTTGACTGTCACCTATCAGTATTTGTCTGTTTTGAATTATTTTTGATGTTTATTTATGGGACTCTCTCTCTCTTATCCTTTTTTGGAATAGAGCAAGCGAAAAGAGATTTCTACATTTATTCAGAAGGAAAAAACCTTCGCTGGTACAACTGCTTTCACCTTTCTCAACGACGAAGTTTAGAAAGAAAGAAAAATGCGAGAAGAGGTTCTAATACGCTATTAAGAAATTTTATTCGACTTTCTTTTATTTTATTTTTGGAAAAAGTTCCGGAAATAAAGAAAGGGATAATTTTTTTTCCTTTTTCAAGGAGCCACCTGCGTGAAATATGAGAATTACAAAAAAATTATTTAAAATTCCAGGGGAACAAAATCCTGAATTAGTCTCTCATTACTTTAATTATTATTTTACTTAGATGAAAAAAAAGTTTCGTTCAGCTCTAAACGGTTACATAAAAAATTGTAAAAAGCGGAAAGGAAAGAGAGGAGTAGGAACTGGGGGGTGGAAAAAAAACGTAACGTTCGGGAAATAATAACAACAACAGCGACAAAAAGAATTTCCTAGTTTTCCGACGACAGCCCTTGTTCGGTAGGGCTTTTTCTTTCGAGGCCCACGATAAAAATACAAAACCAAAATACAAACATTAATATTGGACTGAAACCCGGGAGGAAAGGGCAAAGAGGAAAGAGGAAGGAGGCGGGAATTTTTAACACAGAACCGTAGCTGTAGTTGGAAAGAAAGAATTGTGAAGATGAAAAATGTTTGAAAGTTACGGTCATACATTTCCACGAGAGTAAATGAAGTTCCATAGGGCAGAAAGGTTGAACGAAGGAAGAAGGAGGTGGGAATGATAATAAGTGAAAGGAAGATGAAATGAATAAGGATAAATATCCATGATTCGGTACTGACTGTGTAAGCAATGTATCACAGAAACAAGCTACGCCAGAAGGGTGAAGGGCAGAGGGTGGATGGATGATGTGGCTATCTTCGGTTTTTGACTTTTGCTTGATGGATTTCGCGTATTTTTACCATATGGGGGCGTGAGGTTTTTTGCCTTTTTGTTTTGAAAGTATACAATTTTTCCAGTATTCAGATATTCTCAGTCCATCCCTTTACCGTAATATAAATACATATATTTATATTAAGTTTCTGTAGTTCAAAAAGGGTTTATGTGAGTTTTTTTTCTTCCTTTTTACTTCTTTCTCCCCGTTTTCGTTGGATGAATTATTGTGTAAGGTTTTTGCTGTATGGTTAAACTTCTTTTATTAGCGAAGAGTAAAAGATAACGGTAGACTTGGATAGAAGATCAATATCAAAGCTTTGTTGTCGGACGAACGGTTAGATTAAGGGTGCAGTTAGTATAGTGTCCTTCGCCGACACTTCCCAGACCTGTCACTTGACGCTATCATAGTCTACATTGACTGATAAAAGGTAAACGTTTTGTAATGAATGTACTAGACAAAAACAACCAGATAAAAATAACTAACCGACTAACACGACTAGCACTATTTTTATGACTAAAACCGTTATCACAGCTAAGGAACTCATATAGTTATATTGAAAGATGACACTGCATGCTTCTGAAAGACTGAAATCAGAAGAGCGGAAGAAAAGAGCGCAGGATACAAAGAGAAGATGGCTGTGGATGGTAGTAGGCTACCTGATTAAACAAACAGACTGATCTCATGAACGACACAAAAGCAGATTTATCAAAATTTTAAAGACTAACATCGCAATTCAGTGTTTCTGTAACAAGACCATAGTTTGATATTCAAACTTTTAAAACATGTAGTAGCCCCGAAACTTTTATTATTAATACTAACCTATCTGAGTATTTCTGTAGTTTTGGTAGGTGAGAGAAATGTGATTAGTTCTAGGGACATAGAATCATACAAGGCTATCAAAATAGATTAAGTCGGATTAAAGTGAAAGTATAGTATCATTACAGTTTAATTTTGGGCAAAGAGAAGAAGAAGGAGCACAAGTTAGAGGAAAAAGACAAAACTAGTTGTACCTCATTGGCTAAAGCGATAAAAAAGGGAAAACCTGATTAATGATAATTAGGTCATTATCGCAATTTGTGAACGCTAGGAATGTGATTGGCTCTAATAACACATAAGACTTGTCAGAGGTGGGTCTAAGAAAATTGATAACCTAGAAAAGACAAAACTGTGTTAGTGTAATGAAAAAAACATTCGAAAGTTACATCACGCCAGAATATGAATTCGAGAAGGGGCTGTTGGCACAAAAATACAGTGAGTAATATCAAAAAAGCAAGAAGAAATACGAGAGAGTATCGATTCTGCGGCTATATAACCAAATCCAAGCGAGCTTCTGAAACTAGATAAAAAAGGGAAGAAAGGGGAAAAGGGAAAAAAGTTTCCGGGTTATCAGATAGAACAGTTTTCCTCGGACCGAGGGCATAGAGTATACAGATATACGAATGCCGGAGAACAAGTCCATCCCTAACTTTGAGAAATACACTCCCTTGGCAGAAGCTTTTCATTTCCACCCCGGCGAGGGCTTGTTTGCAGAAGGGAGGCTATTTGCGGCCATTTTTACACATCAAATACCCTATCTTTACTTTTTTATGTTTGCTCTACATTAACGGCAGGAGACAAGTTTCAATATTAAAAAAAATGAGCTTTTCCGAGCTTTTTATTATGGATTTTTAACTCAAGTTCCTTTCTTACTTTTTAGGCTCGGTCTTATTCGAACTTTCCGCTTTTTTTTAGGCTCGAGTTTGAATTTAAAAACAAAATAATTTGTCTGAGGGATTTTTTAAAATAGGTTTTTAGGTCACGTGATAGTTTTTGATTTACCAATAGAATCTTATTTCATCTTAGACTATTAGACATATCTGAAATCGTCGTTTTGTATGGCTTGGTACATCAGTGCCGTGGTCAGATTTGTAAAAAAATTTGTTTTGTGTTTCTTTGAATTTGTTTGGTGTTCTCCTGAAGGTGAAACGTGTTTTGCGAGAGGTCAATGGTGTAGTCATTAAAGCGCCCTGCTGTAGAAGCTACGGTTGTCAGTTCGAATCTTGTCCCTATACTGTCTAACCCAAGGCTGAATGTTGAAACCCAATGTTTGTAACATTATCTATTAGTAAATGAATTATCTATTTCAATTTAATAGCGTATAGTTAACTGTTAGTTAGTATTCTCTCCTGTTGTGTAGTTTTCTGTGTGTAGTTGGTTTTTAAGTCTCAGGTTGGTACTGTCCTTTAAGCAGTGGTTTGAATTGGAGTTATTTATGTGACCAGATTTAATTGTAGCTAATTGAAAGATGGACAGGCAAACCAAAAAACAGTTTATTAAGGGTTCGGTGAATTTTTGTTTTCTTTTACAGTAGTTTGTCTGTTGATCGACAAGAGACTGTATAATAGCTGTCAGCGTTTCTTTGTATCAGATGAGTTAATAAGTGTCATTTCCTCACTTTTTTTTTAAATAGCTTATTATTCATCTCGTTTTTCGTCTCGTTTGTCACCTCTGCTACTTGGTTAGGTTTCAGCGTTAACACAATATAATTGACAGGCTGGTAGTCAGACAAATTTTCACGAAAATCAGTGTACATTGAAAGAAATTATTCAAAACAGAATTAATTCTCCACAATTTTGAGATACTAATGACCATTGCAATGGAGATTTCGCAATCGCGCATGTGTCTGAGGAAAAAAGAAAGGAGGAGGAGGAGGACAAAGAGGAAGCAAATTTTCTTTTGGGAGTCAGAAACTGGAAAAAAAAAACGAAACACGTTCCCTCGAATTTTTTCCTCTTTCTTGCCTTATTGAGTTCTTTTCTTTCTTTCTTATTTCATTTTTCTTCTTCTTTTTGTATGTCTTCCTTCGAATGTGTTCTCTAATTGGTGAAGCGAATAAGTTAGCCGGTTGCTGACTGCAGAGGTTTCCTTCTTTTTCTTCGTTGGAATTCAGCGAACCGAAATAACAAGGGATTTCTTATATCTTCGCCTTTACGCCTCGCGTATGAGAAGTGGTGGCGGGAAGGGGAGGGGGTGACAGCAAAAAAAATGTGAAGAGCAACGAATAACTTTTCTTGTTCAAACGCCCTAACTTCAAACTATAACGATCCGGTAACTAAGAGATGTTTATCGAAGTGAACTTTTTATTAAATAAGGTAAATAAACAAAATAACGATTTAAAAGTTGGAGAGGAAAATTTTGGCCCCAAATAAATTTTTTCTTCTTTTTTGGAAAAGTTGGAAAGCTCGCGTGTCGAGGGTTGATAATTTTGGGCTTGTTTTGGTATGCTGTTGAAGAATGTTTTGCTGTTTGTACAGTCGTGATTGGTGAATGATTGTTATTAGGAGAGTGATCATCTGTTGTGTATTCATTCGACTTATATGTGTTCTTTCTCTCCTCTCTCAACTTGGTTTATCTCTCTCTGAGAGTGTGAAAGGCCTGTGGTTGATTAATCAAAAACCAGTTCCCGTTAGACCCAAGCCCCACAAACTGCGTCAGAACTCTAATTCTGTATAAAGTGTGCATTATTTTTGAAATAGGCACAATTATAACCCAAAATCAGGTCAGAAAGTGTGTTTTGAAAGTAAATTGCCTTAGCTCTAAAAGTGTGCAATATTTATGAAACAGGTTATTTCGAAAATTGTGCATGATTTATGAAGTGAAATCAACCCTGACAGAACTCAAACTCATGATAAAAGTGTGCATTATTTATGAAATAAATACTTGACTTATGCCCAAAAGTGAGGTCAGAAAATGTGTTTTAATAATAAATTACCTTCTGTATAAAAGTGTGCAATATTTATGAAACGGATTGTTTTGAAAATTGTGCATCATTGATGAAATGAAGTCTTCATCCCAGTGTGCATTAGTTTTGAAACTGATGCTTTATAAAATCGTGTCGTTTTAATGAATGAAGTGAGAGTTCGAGCTCTCTTTCATGTCCTGCTATATCCTGCTATAATGGGATTAAAACTCGGCTATAACTATAGCTGTTACGTTCTGTGACTAAGTTTTTCTTTACTATGTTGAACTCATGAATCTGTTTCTATTTCGCCATGTCGCCTTGTCTTCTTATGTACTAGCTGCAAATCCTGTTGGTCAGTTTCTCTGAGTTCTTAGGTGTTTCCAGAACGAACTTCTTGTATGTTATGTCATCGCCAACCCTCATCATTTCCCAACGAAGATCTCGTTCTCTTTCAAATGGTCAAAGAACAAAGAATCATTTTCTTAAAGGTGTCATGGGAACCACTCCTGTGACTTTCTTCCTTAGCGTTTCATCAAATTTGGTTCGCGTCTTCGTTTGTTTGCTCACGGCGTAATTAATTCATTTTTCATGAAGGAAATCCATTAATCCAATTAATTAATTGATTAATCCATTTTTTGTTTTCACTTTTCCTTTGGAGATCAATCACGTTTGGATTTTTCATTTTGTTTTGTTGATCAGAGATTCTTTGTTTTTGCTCTTTTCCTTCGGGTATTCGTTCATTAACTCTTGAATTTCGTTTGTTTTGTTTGTTACTGGTTGTTGAAGATCCCTTTTCAAGTCTTTTGACTATTTCCTTTCTCCTAGTTTTGGACGTTTCACACTTAAATCTTGTTTTATGGGAGTTTTCCTTTTAAGTCATTTTAAAGTTCTGGTTTTCGTTAAAAATATTCGTTTTGAAGTCTTAGAAGATAATTCAGGATTATGTTAATTGTATGAATAAGTATTCCTTCTTATGTTTTTTTTGAAATAGTTATTCGGAGATAATAAAAATTACGTGTTTTTTTAATGGAATGTAAAAGACATTAAAGTTACGCGTTTTTAATGATATTACTTCCGAGTCACATATCTCGCATAAAATGATACCTGACTGTGATTTTATATCGAAACCAGAAGTCAGATTTTTCTCCAGCATCGTCTGTGTCTGTAACATTTTTATTTGGAGGTAGATGAGTGGGATTGCTCAATGTAAGAAGGGGTTCGAAAACAATATTCATTGAAGGATTTTGTTTAGATTTGATTTCATAAGTAATGCACACTTTTAAGAAGTATTTATGTCATGAATAATGAAAAATTTTGGCGATAATTTGGGTCGGAAGTTTTCCAACCTTTATGCTGTACAACTTTTAGAAGGACCTATTTCAAAAGTCTTGCACATGATTAATTGTTATTTGTTATGCAATTTTCTGCGTGTTTCATTACAAAAGGAATGCACGATTTTAGGAACAGTTCGTTAGAAAGATTTTGCAGACTTTCAGGCTAAATTAGTTTCAAATTTGGTAGAAACTGCAGAATTGAATGGGATAATCATTTCAAAATTAATGTGTACTATTAGTTAGAACTCATTTCATAATTAATGCACAATTTTAGCAAGAATCTGTTTCATTAAATTGTGCATATTTTTATGAGGAAAATATTTTGCTGGTTTTTTGTTATAAGTAGGCTCTATTAATAATAAAAATTTTGAAGAGGTGTTTATTTCATAAATAATGCACACTTAAATCCTAAATTTAAGGTTTAATTGCCTTTTTTTGACTCTGTATGTGACAGGATGTTAAGGTGGACCCTCAAACTCTATTGACCATTTCTACGGCTAAAGATTGATGACGTAATCTTACTAGAATAACTCTGTTTAAGTTTCGACGTACTTGAGGACTCTAAGAAAAGTTGTGATACCATAATTTTTATACTAAACTTAATCAAGCAACTTGTATTAAACTTAATTTATGCGAATGGTGAAATATTAAGCTTTAGCGTCGCTTTTAGAAAATTTTGCAACTGTTCAGAACACCGTGACCCACTGACTTTGAAGAGGAAAAATATGTTTCAAAAAGGTTTTGAGTTGTGCGAGGAAGTTCGAACAATTTTTTTGTTAGCGAAAATTGAAAAATTTTTTCTCCCAAAGTCTTCTTTTCTTAAGATCGTCGAGTGCGCATGCGTGCTTTTTGCAAAGTCCGGTCTCTGACATTTAAGTGACCTTCTTAAGAAAATTGCTTATAAAATGGGAAAATTTGTCCTTATTGGCTGAAAAGCCTTTGTGAAGTTTTTCCTTTGCCTTTTCTCCGAAATCGAGTCTTGAAATGTTTGGAATGACTATTTCCATTTCCTTTCTCTTCCGGCATTTTCCTGAATTGTGCTCTTTGATGTATTTTATTGTTTCCCCTGTCACTTTAGAAACAAGGTTTAACACGAGTACAGGTTCGTCCTGCTCAATCTTTTCTCGTTTAGACCTAAACATCTGCAAGAAGCAATTTAATACCAAAATTTTTTTCCTTCGTCTTCCCCAATACCCATCTTTTCGTTTGATAACAGAAAAAGCTCAGATTTTTGACCTTTTGCTACAAACATTCCATTATTTTTAGATCCGTTCGAAAAGGTTCATTTTGATTTTAAAAACGAAGAAAAGAAGAAAAAAAATTTCCGGAAAGTTATTAAGCCCCCCTCCTCCAAGTTTTGTTGATTTCATTTTGGGTTTGTTATTCCATTAGAAACGGAGGATATCAAATTTACATTTTTTTGACTTGTCGAGCTTTCGATCCATAAAAGAAAGTGATTTTGATTAATTGGTCGAATGATTTGTGGGCAAAAGAAATTTTTTTAGCTTTCTGACGAGCTTTCGAAAAATGTTTTTTTGGGGGGGGGGAGAGTCTGGAAAGAATTTTCCTTTTCGTTTTACGTCAGGTTGTTAGCATTTTGTTCTCAATTTTTTTCAGAGCTTTCGATTTTGGTCTTTTATTTGGGAAAGCTGTGTTTGAGTGGTCAAGGACAGTGCCTGGAGGTGTAATACCTGAGAGATTAGGTCTCCTTTCTCATAATATTGTAGCTGAGCCTGCAAAACGGGATTGGAGACTCAGCTATGACTAAAATTTTATGCAAACAACAGCAATAGAACTAAAACTAGACTATAAACTATTTAGAATTACTAAAGCTATGACTAGCATTTAGTGTGCAGTATTTTTGAAATAAATACCTTGTTTTGATGTATTACTTCCGACACAAAACTGCTGCTATAACAATAAAATCGTTTCCTCATGAAAGCAATATTTGCAAAGCAAAAATTGCTAAAATTGAATGCTGTTTATAATATCAATTAATAAGTAATTGTGTGCATTACTTTTGAAATGGGCATTTCATAAAATGATGCAGTTTTTATGAAAGTGATTTAGTATTAAAGTGCGCAAATAATTTTGGAGAAAATTTCATTCTCGAATGGTGCAACAGCCGTCAGAGTCCTTTCTCAAATGGATTCTTTGTAAAAGTGTGCATTACTTATGAAATTGAACCTACATACAAATGTAAAAATTCATTTAACAGTTTTGTCGGTGGGGGGAGTTGTGAAATGGATTTTATTGTAAGGTTGTGCAGTTCTTTTGAAATTGATTCAACGTTAAACTGAGAAGCAGATTGTTTCTGAAGTCGTGCGTTACTTCATTTTAAAAATCTTGCACACTTTTACGCCCAATCTATTTCATAAAAACTGCACAATATTATGAAGCATCTATTTCAGAAGTAACTCATACAAACCAGCTATAACTCATTGCATAATTTAGAACAAAGACATATACAGTATATTGCTTTTGAGTCTTCTTTTGTATTCCGTTATACAAAACGCTGTGAAAGGGATCCAAACTCAAAATTTATTTATTAAAAGGACATTGGTTTTCGATATTTGGCTTCGGGACTGGAAACAAACTCAGTCCACCATTAAACGAAGAAAAAGAAAACTGCCTAAGGGATTGATGGTTTCAGTGAAAAGAAAAAACCAACAGAGAGCAGAAAAGGAGGAAGAACTTTTTTTGGGAGGTGGGCGGGGGAAAAGATGAGAGAGGAAAATAAGGCCTGAGGAGACCAGAGAAGAAATGAGCAATTTTTCCTTTTCCAATAAAACCAAACTCGATACCAAAGAGAACCTTTCGTCCCAAGGCAAATGACCCTTTTGTGAGTAGTTGACAAAATTTAATAAGGAATCAAAAGCGTGTCATTAGGAGCTTTTAGCGAAAAGCTTTAAAAACCATTTTCTCAACTAATAAATTGGGTACGAGGAGAGGACAAAGTAAGGAAAGGAGGAGGAGAAGGAGGATGTTTCAAAACTCAAAGATGCTTCGAAATGGACCTCAAAGCGATTTTTGTTAAAAATGATTTAAATTGAAATTAATTAAACGTAGAAAACCGATCGGCGTGATTTTGAATTAATAAACGATAGTAATTAATAAAAATTTATAGAATATTGTAAAAATAAATTATTAAACAGTTAAACGATCAAACATCCAGTTTGAAACACCCGGTATTTGTTTATGGTCTTAAGCCCCAAACAAATCTTTAAAAATTAGTATTATGTGAACTGGAAAGTAATGTCGTGCATATGATACAATAAAAGTGATAAATCGGACGACTTTGTGTATAATTCCCGGCGATTATTCATAATCACCAACTAGTCTTTGTAATTACTAAATATTTATCACATTTACCGACTAGTTTATAAAATCTCAGACTCTTAATAGAATTTTAACAAATTTTGCTCAGAATTAGAGCTGAAGATTTTCTAAACCAGTCGGTAAATGTGATAAATATTCAATAATTTGTCACATTAGCCGAGCTTAGTTGGTGATTGTGAATAATCATCGAGAATTATACATATTTGCTCGATTTATCACTTTTTCCGTTAAACTTATTTGGTGTAACCCACAGTATCGACATTATTTCCCCGTTCACCTGATATGTTTGATTGTGTACGTCAACTTTAAGGGAAATTTTTGGTTTTGCTTACTTTTCAATGTTACCAACATTTTTGAGTTATGGTAGTAAGCATAAATTCGGAAAACACGATAAAATTAAAAAAATAAATGAACAAGGATTAAAATATGGACGCCCGTCTTACATAACGCCTGCGCACATTTACCACTTTCACCATTTCCTCTACTTAATGTCAGCACTTGTTTATTTAAAAATTCAAGTTTGTAATTATTATTATTATTAATTAATTAATTAACTGAATTACTTACCTTTGATATTTTGAGTTCCGGTTAACTGTCTTCCAGCGATTTGTTAACTTTAAAATAAAAATCGCGTGAAGAGAACAAGAAAGCGAAACCTTTAAAGTGCACGAGTTAAAATAAAAATTGAGAGAGGTGGTGAGAAAGGGTGGAAACAGACAACCCCTTGCGATATTTTTCTTTAAACTACCCCCTCCTGTTTGACGTACGGACATTTTTACGTTGTTATGAGTCTGACGTTTTTGTCCTGATTTTTTTTTGTCTTCTTCCTTTGATATTTTCTCTCTGTCTCTCTCACGGTTTGTACAGCCGGAAACTGTTTACACCGTGAAAAGGCGCGGATGAGATTGGTTCTGAATATCTGTCTGTCTTGGTTTCTGTTGATGATGGAAGGCTGGAGGAGGTTGAATTCTTTGTCTCAAAGTTTTTTTTCAGGTCGTTGCACTTTTGGGTCTTTGTCTTAAACTTAATGTCTGGCGTGAAACTTATGGGAGTTAGTTGATGATACTTGTAATACATTATTTTAGTCCTTGAAAAGATGAATACTGTTACAGTACTAACAGACCATTTGATGTGGATGCAGTTTTGAAGTTCTGCTTGAATTTGTAAAAAAAATAAAAATTTGTCTGTGATTTAAAATGCCTTTTGTGCTTGATTACAGAAATTTGAAAGAAATATCATCTTATGTGTGACCCATTTTCGTAAGAGGAATTTTTTTATTGTGTCACCAGGTCTAGTTTTATGCGGTAAGGTGACCTTTCTCATAACAAAAGATTCGCTTGATAAACGAAATTTTTCGTGTCGTTTTAATGTTGTAGAAATGAAGTAACAAGTCTTGTAACACTTTGTGAATCACTTGCAAGTTAACTATACACTGTGATATGAGTCTAAACGTTGTGCGGTTTTATTTTATGCGAAAATATTTTCTAGGGTGAGATGAATTTTTATGGAAATCGTGTCTTTAAGCTAACTTACATCATCAGCTGTTACTTGTTAGCGAACAAAACTTAACTCGGGATGGTCAGCAATGTGATATATTCACTTCACATTTATACTGACTTATGATATAAAACCGCAGTGTTTTATGCTAAAGAATTTGGTCGGTTTGATGTTTTCTGTATAACTCAAAACACGTCCAGTGTAGTTGAGAGAAGATTTGAAATTTTTTCTTTGGGACTTCAAAACTTTTTCCCTCTTGGTTTCGGTGACAAGTTTCCAAAAAAAAGTTTTTCTCGTCGAGTGTCGAGCCTTTGTTAAATGAAATTTCCAAACCGATGTAAACAAAAACCGGGGAATCTAATCTCAGAATGGAATTGTGTAAAATGTTTTTAAGGGACGGACAAAACCCGAGAGAAGTCGGAAGAAGGAGACAAGGAGGAGAAGAGAAAAAAAGGCAAATTTAAGATTTAAAAGGCTCGCCCCTTGCTTTCCCACTCCATCCCCGCGTGACTGAGTCCTTTTTTTGCTAGGAGAAACACATTGTAAAGTAATTGAATATTCTCTCCGTCTGTTGAAAACCGTTTTCGGAGGACATAAATCTCGTTGTTAGGGAACAGCTTAAGGTCCGTCTGGTCAGGGAAATGATGTTTTTTGCTTGAATTACCCCAAAGTAGCCCTTGTGAGGGTTGTTGCTAAGTGCCTTTCGCTATTTATTATACTCGACGTTGGAACTTTATTATTTACTTCTTGGAAGTGGCTGTGCAAACAACTTTTCCCAACCCGGCGACAATCGATTTCCTTTTTTCCTTTGTCTCGGAAAAGTTTTTGAGGTTTTCTTTCCAATTGCTTTTCCAAGTTTTCTTCCTTCCTCCCTTTCCTATTTTTTTGTATTGTATACAAGTCCAATGATTTATTTGGGTGAACTTGTCCAAGCGATGAGTTTGAATAGTCATCTTGGGGGCGTTGTGGAATGGCTGAGTGGCTGTGGTATAGCACTATATTCGTCAAGATAGTTGAATTAAAAGTGATAATCTTAAAAGCAAGATAATGCAGTACATAGAGATGGTAGTGACGTGAGTGTTACAAGGGACTAAACAACTCCCGCTATGGTAGTTCAAGTGTAGTATGCTGAACTGTCCAATGCGATAATTCATTATGATAACGAATCAAATGCGTTTTTGTCTTTGTTGCACGTGTGTGCATATTTCATTTTATAACTATTGCACACTTTAGAGAGATGAGCAATGCACAATTTCAGATACGATTAGTGTGAGAAACTTGCCACGTTTCTATACTAAATCAATTTCATGTTTCATAAACACTGCACAGTTTTATAAGCATCCACTAAAGTTTATACTAAGAGAAACAAATTTTTTTTCTGAAATCGTGCTTGAGTTATCAGTTAATCCCTTTCTAAAATTGTGCAATAATTATGAAATAACACCTACACAAAAGTGAAATGCTCGCTGAAAGAAATTGTAACTAAAATTGTGCATTATTTATGAAACAAAATTCGCACAAAATTCTTCAAAAACTGATGATGATTTCTTAATAAAATTGTACTTGTGTGTGTTGTTTATGACATAAATTATGTTTTAATTGTGTGCAAGACTTTTGAAATAAATGATTTCAAACTTTATGAAGTTTTTATGAAAGTAATTCGACATAAGGGATGGCAAGCTTTGGACACAAATTATTTCTAAAGTTGTCCATTATTTATGAAATGAACTCTCCTTAAAAGTGTGCATTACTTATGAAATGAAATTCCCCACTAAATTGTTTAATGAATATTGCACTTGTTTTGTGGTTTCTTTTATATTATATATAAACTTTTAAATAGCCTTTTGTAACAGACAACAAATTGCTTCATAAATATTGCACACTGGTGTGTGGAAATCATTTCATTTTAGTAATACATAAATTTTGGAGGGATTCATTTCAAAAATACTGCACGGTTTTATTTTGATTTTAAATTTAATCTTTGGTACTGGAAAGAACAGATTTGTGAAACGACCGGAAGTTGTGAGACTAACAATTTCAGGAAGACGAATATTGACTAACAATACTCACAATTCGGTTATATTATTTCTTACAGGTTTGAGAGCTGTGATTTGGATTTGAATCAAGATCAGACCCCCAAGAACTCGTAACCAATTCTCAACTTCCTTCAACTAAACCGAAGAATCAGGAAACGATTTTGGTGAGCACGAGTTTAAATCCTCATTTCGTTTTATCATCATCAATATCTAGGATTTCATCGAACCTTAAAATCAACACTCGAACGAAATTTTCTTCAGAAACTTGTTTAACTGCATCGGTTATTACCGGAAAGCCCATTAACCCATCCACCGACTCCCTCTCCTCCACCGGGGGAACCATCTACGATTTCAACTCAAGTCTGAAACTGGTTGTTTATAATGTTTACATTTACAAAAGTCAAAGTCAACAATAAATTTCAATGTAAAACTTTTGGGTAAGTGATCCGAAGGACCGGAGCAGGTGGTTTATTAGCCTATTTTTTTTCAGGGATTAGTTTCCACTTTTTTTGTAGAAAACGAATTCAAAAACCGGGGGAAAAATTACGATCCTTTCAATTTTTCCCTTTTAAGGGAAACAAAAATCAACCACTTGATTGAACAAAAGGAACCTGTTTAAACGAAACATAATCCGCTTGTACAAAAAAAAGGAAAAAAAAGGAAGAGCGATGGGGGATAGACCAGAAATCCAAAATTGTGAAAACATTATTAAAAATACACAATAGGGAAACACGATTCGCGTGTTGTTCATCCGATTAGCTCTTGGATTTGGGTTTCGGTTTTCCAGATTTTTTTTTGTTATTTTTTACTTTATTTTAGAAATGTTATTGATGGCAATGTGTCTGCGTCTGTGACGATGGTTCTTCCCTGAAAAGTCTTAACGACAGGTTGAAAATTGTTGTTTGGTTTTGAATGAGAGTAGTTATGTTGGATGCTGGCTATTTAGTTTGCGTGAATCGTATTCGTTGGAGATGATGATTGAAGGAGGCGAACCGGAAATTGTAGTTGAAAGGTGTAGAAATAATCTGAAATTTAGGTCAATCGGTAAAACTATTAAATGACTTTTTCGTTGCTGAGTTCATTTGTTCATTAATAATTTTATTTCTGATTTTTACTGCTGAATTTTCAAGCTCTTGAACTGCTGTTTCAATTTTTTAAACAACCCATTCAATAGCCTGATGCCATTTTCCTGAGTTTGTCAATATTATCTTGGTCATTAAGTATTCTATATGATTTATTAATGGTACTATTCGAACTGTAACCACAGCTTGATGTTTCTCACGGTTTTACCTACAGCTGTATGGTTGCTGTCGGAATTAGGCGAATCGCTGTTTATTGAAAACACTCCACTTACGAACAAGAAATCGTTGTGCTCATTTTGGAAATGACCATTTACAAGAAAGCAGTCTGTGTTGTATATAAAAACACGGCAATTGCAGCCACTGTCGTTCCAACAGTGTTTCAATTGATTTTAATAAATGTAACATGTTTGAGCCACTATCCATTCAGTCAATTCTTCGATTTTTCCTAAAGAATGCTTGGGATGACCATCAAAGGTAGTAGCTTCATTACTTCCAACACATTCTTTACACTCTAGTTTTACTCACCTTTGAATTCGCTCTTTTTCTTCATCAAAAGGTAATATACTAAGCAACAATTTGTTAAACAGTTCTTCAGCATTTTCTCTGAACTGCTACAAATTCCAACCCGAAAGTGTCCTCCGCCTCTATAGTGCTGTTAAGATCAAGAACTAAACATGTTTATATTTTGAAGCTTTACTATCTAAATGACCATATTTATTTACGGAGCCACTTCCTATCACAAATAAAGCAAATATTTCTGTCATAATGGACGAGATATACTAATAAATTTGATAATTGCCCTTAAAATCTAACTATAAACCGGAAATGAATCGTCCAGAACAAATTATTTGCTCGTTTCTCTATGAAACAAACAGGTTACTTATACCCAGTGAACGAATCTTATGTTTCACGTTTGTTTCGGGTTAGTTTCCTCCTCCAGTTTTCACTTTTCCACTCTCTGGACAGGCTTCCAGCTGTTCTTCCATGTTCTCGAACATAATTACTGAGATTTAGTCTTATCGACTTGTTTTCTTTTTAGTATTCCTCCTCCTCTAGCTAGCGATTCCTTTCCCATTTTCCCTGTTTCCTTCCCTTTTTTCTATCCCTCGATTTTCGTTCGTCTTCACAGCCTCCAGCAAGATTCTTTCATCCCTCAAACACTTGTTTTCCAATCCCTTTCTCGACCCTCACACTGAGAAACCTCAGAATTCCTTCGTTTTGTGTTGTTCTCGGTTCGGGAATGATTTTCCCAATTTTTTTCTCCATCTCTCTCTCTCTCTCTCTTTCATTCTCGGTCCCTTGACTATCCGCAACCACTCCTCCCCCATCCACCCCGAAATTACCATAACATCTGAAATCCCAGTTTCGAAATCAAGTCCTTCAGAATGAATTCCGGTTGAATCCCTCTCAAAGGAAAATCGTAGCAAGAAAATTTATTTTGTTAAAAGGATTCCTTTCCTCTTTTCCCTCCTCATCCTCCTCCGACGACCTTTTGGCGAGTTTCTCCAATGTGGCTTTACCTTTTCTCCTCCTCCTACTTTCAAAAATAAGAAATAATTTGGATTTTGGATTTTCTCCGCTTTAGCCCTTTTGAGTGGTACCTAATCCCAGGTTTAATTACCGAACCTCTGATTTAGTCCGTATTAATTAACTTATGGAAAATTGAGTTCACATGAGGAATTAATAATCGCCGGACCGGAAGTGAATTCGGCATTGTGGGATTAAGCCGTGGCGGGTGAATCTTCCTCTCTCTCTCTCTGTTTCTCGGTTGTGGGTCCCGGATATTCGCTTTTTTTCTGCTGTTGTGTGTGAGGTCTTTTAGAAAGTTTTAGAAGATTGATATGTTGTGTTGCCCTTATTCATTCCTCCGAAATTATGATTTTATGGTGTAGACCTAATTAATTCATTATTTATGTTAATTATTATTAAGACGCCATCTCATTGATTCATTTTATGTGCATGAATGAACTTGTTACTTCATCGTAATTACTTCAGTTAATAAATCATTTCATAAGAATGACGTCTGACGGTAGTATAATTGAGATGAAAATGTCGTTGCGGGTTTTTGATACCTTCTTCTTAGGAGTCAATATTAAGACTGTTGTTTGTGCTGTTTCCTAGGATAAGGCAAGCGCTTCAGTTAACTTTTGCGGTGTCTTCGATCAGAGAAAGGTGATATACAAATATTAGGAAGCTCACCACTACATGACGTGTAGATATGATATTAGTGCATAATAAAGCAAGAATATAGGAAGATGAATAATTAACTATACAAGGGAAATGATTATCTAAAATCAGTCAGGTACCTCTTGGGAGGTGGGCATAGTCTTATAATTAAAGGAAACCCTAAAAAGACTAACTTGTCCAAAGCCTAAAAAAAGGGAAAAATTAGTGAACCCATCTCCGGAAAATCGTTCACAGGGCAACCGAAGTTTGTCCGGTCGGAAGTTCCCGGAGGAGAGATTATCGACCTATAATGTAAATAAGTTAGTAATTAAAGTCTTAATCCGAGTTTAAGATGTTACTTAACGTCCCATTCTCCCCGGAAAGGACACAAACGCAGAGCACACAATTCCCGTTTCGCATATTTCTCACGTGTTTCAAAATCCGATTTTCAAAATTAATGTCCCGTAAAACAGGAGATCAAAAACTACCTGAATATCAGCGAATCAAGAAAAGAAAAAAAATGGCAAAAGGGTTAGCGAAAATACCGTGAGAACGAAAAAATAAAAAGGTTATCATAATTTTATAAGGGGCGTCGGAAGGAAGGAAGGAAAGGATGGCAGGTTTAGGTAACAAATTCTTTTGTTGTTTAACCCCTGGCCGTTTTTTTTGCTCAATTTTTTTGGCGGATTTTGTTTACCTAAAATCCGATGGATCATTTTTCTTAACCCTTTTCTTTTGTGTTCTCGTGAGATCTTTCAAAAATCTAACGGGATATTCGGTAATAATCCCAGAGAAAGGGGTTTCCTCGAAAGTGTTTCCGTGTGACCTGTTTAAAGGTCGTTCTCGTTACTTGTTTCCTCTTTTTTTGTGTGTGAGACTGTATCCGTTTCTTTTTTTTGGGTCCAAACCTTTTTTTGGGTTCCTTTTATTTTTAGTTGGTATAAATTTCGGTCGTTTCTTTTCCTATTGTGTACCGTTATGATGTTGATGTTTGCTAACCCTTGCCTAATGCCTCGAAAAAATTTTTTGAAGTTTTTGGCCGTCTGAACACTAGTGGTGGTGTAATGAAGTAGTTGTTGTTGAGCCCCAGACTTCGCCCCTGAGGTCAAAAAGAAATCAATTTTAAAGGGAAAAGAATACAGATAGTTGGTGGAGTAAAGTCGACTGACTATACATTATATACAATTTATACAAGCTATATACAGTATATGCAATTTCGTGGTTTTAACTAGCCTCGTAGTTCGATATTTTTAACCACTTCACAAAATTGTATATAGTGTATATAGCTTAACAATGAGCCGCGACGAAAGTTTACATAATATCATGATAATGTATTAATATGTTTGTTAAGTTCCGTCCAACCTAACTTTTATTTAGTTATTAAGTTTGTTTTAATTAGCCTGTAAGAGTCACATCAAATAAATTTAGACGTAAATGGTTGATAGTGTTTATGCCATTTGTTAGTTTAGGAGTTATACTGACATATACTCAAGCACATTTTATTTTTAATTATTTCATTGTTATAAAATTGTTTGTTGTTATAAATTTCAGGAGAGAATTGAGTGAAGAAGGCTCAAGTTCAGAGACCCCAGAGAGAAAATTGGAGAAAACTGTAATTTTTGGGAAACTGAAGAACCTCGAACGCTTCCGGGAGGGATGGCTTCCGTGTAGGAAGAGGAAGCCAAACAAACTGTCCCTAATATGAAAGCCCTGGCAGGCTCTTCCCATACGGTAAGTAACCCGTTTGATCCGCTTACGCTACTTTCCTCCTTTTTCCTTATTTTCTACTCGGCTTTCAATTTTTCGTTTTACGTCCTAATCTCCTTATTCGAAAGATTTCTAACCCTACCATGCATATTACCCTCTCCTCACTCTTTAACCATCTTATCCTCCTCCTCTCGACCTCCTTTCGTTCCTACTCTTTCCTTTTCAAGCGTTCGCTTCCATTATAAATCTCTAAATTAAATTTTTTATACTCTCTCTCTCTCTCTATCTATTTCTATCAGGTTTTCAAGGTTTTCTCATCCCAGGAGTCTTGGTTCGGGTTATACAATTGAAAGATGGTTTGGTGTGAGTCTTTTTTTCACATGTTGAGGATTTAAAATCAATGGGACAAGGACGTGACCGAGACAAGAGAATTTTTTGTCGACATCGAGTGAGGGATAATGGAACAAAAATCGATCAACTGTAAAAAATGAATCGAACTCTCTTCATTACCATGTATCAATGTTGCCCTTACCCCTCGGCTCTTTTCAAAGGGTTTCTTTGCCTGTTGTCTGCCTGCATATGGTTCACCTATTCGTCTATGAAACTTTTGGGCTCCTAAACAAAATTTTTTTTTGTGTGTCTACCTTTGAAACGAATTCGAAGGTTAATTGTATTCTAAATAAAGTTTCCGGGTGTGAGAGATTTTTGGGTTTCTTTATTTCTTTACTTTTTCGTTTTGGTTCAGAGGATGTATTCGAAAAACCGTTACACCTTCTGTCATCATTAGTGTTAGAAATGTTCAGCTTTTGAGTATTGCGTCGATGGAGTCAAGGTTTTGTTGTTACCCTGCCCAGAAGTTTTGCTCTCTTTTACAGCTGAAGACATCCTTAGTGGATTGAAGTTTGGTATCGACTTCAAGAATTGAAATCATTCCTCCATGAAAATGTGCAGTATTTATGAAAAGAATATTTCAAGGCAGTGTGCAAAGTTTATGAAATTAAGTATTCAAAAATGTGTGCAGTATTTTTTAAATCGATACTCTCAGTATTTTTCAATATTGTAACGCATGTGCAAGATTTATGTGATGGATTCATCTGAAAAGTGTGCAGTATTTTGGAAATAAAATATCCAAATATGTGTGCAAAAATTTTAAAACTAAATATTCGAAAATGTGTGTAATGCTCTTAAAATAAATAATCTAAGGCGCGTACAAAATTTGCGGGATGGGTTCTTCTGAAAAGTGTGCAATATTTTTGAAATGAATATTTGCAGATAGTATACAGTATTTACAAAATGTTTTCAACTCGAAACCGAAGTTCACAAATATTGTCTCTTGATCATTTTATATTTCCCATTGTCATGAAGAATTAATTTCATAAATAATGCACATATTTTCAAGTATTTCATTTCAAAAATATTGCACACTTTTTAGATGAATCCATTTTATAAATTTAATGTACCATCTTTGGAGGTTTATTTCATAAAAATTGCACGTTTTCATAGAAACTTCACTTCTTTAAAAAATTGTTGGAATTGAAAACAAACCGATCCTTCACTGAGGGCTTTTTCCCTCATAAAAGAAAGCAAAACCTCTGGGTAAGCAAATTTTCAAAAATCCGACATAGTAGCCGTCTGTCATAATGTGTGGAACCCGATTCCTTTGAATTTCTGCTCTAACTGGAAGTTATTCACGTTCAGGTTTGCGAGAGCTTATTGTTTACGTTTCCTTTTTTCCTTGGTCGGAGCTAATAAAACGGATTCTGAAACCCTTCTCCACTTCCCCCCTCCCAAAAAAGCCCAAAAATTGCCAAGCTCGAGCGCGAGGCTATTTATTAAAATTTAAGTAGAAAAAAGTTGACAAGGAAAGCCGTGTTATCGTAACTGTTCAGGCCCGGTCATAACTTAGAATTTTCCGACGTAACAGGAAAATGGAGAAAATGTAATCGGTCATTTTTTAACATTTTATCATGACAGGTCAATTTCCAACGGAGGAAATTCAGGAGAGGCTCCTCCTATCCCAGGAGAATCAAAACCTTTTTTTTTCTTTCTCCCCGGTTTTTTTTTAGATTAAATCTTTCGGGCGATAGCAAAAACTAAACGTGTCCCTTTTACTTCGTTTCCTACCTTCTTCTCATCTTCTCTCTCTCTCTTCTCGATTTCTTTTCTTAGGATTCTTTTAAACTATGCTGATTCAATTGCTTTCAAGTTCTTCCCAAACACATCCTTCCTCGAAATTTTAATAATTAATTAATCGTTGTATTAATTACTAGAGCGAACAGTTATTGTAATAAATGATCTGAGTCAGTTATTTTTTATCTACTCCGGTTATCTATTTGTTAAAATTTTTGGCGCCAACGTAAAAGGGTTGCTATCAGGTGATAGCTACCCTTTTCTTCGATTTCCGGGTACGTAAGCATTCAACCCTTTACGGAACAAAGGACGAGAATTTTTGTTGTCTCCAGAATGGTCGACACATTTTTAGCATAATTAGAAAGGAGAAGAGTGAATAGAACCCGGATATGCAAAATTGCACTCCAGGTGTCATTTCTGGTCGTGGATTAAGAGGAGTTAAAAAGATTCCCTGGTGGAAGGAAAGGGGTTCGCGATGGATTCGGAATTTTTTTTTAGGCTCGTTACTGTTGCGAGTTTTTGTTTCGTTGGGTTTTTAATTTGTTTTCGAGCGCCTAGGCTCATCTCACGGTTGTAATGTTAACAGTTTTGTCTTATTCTGTCCAGATCTTCTTGTTCTTCTTTTCTTACTGAAGACATCCTGAAGGAAATGAAGCTCGTCTTGACTCTCCAAGAGCGTATTTATGAAATGAATGAAAACTTCACGAAAGTGTGCGGTATTTATGAAATAAACCCTTCATGGAAATGTGTGGTATCCAACTCAGATCCAACTTCATATATTTTGCTTTAAAAATATTTCATAACCCATATAACTTGTTGGATGATTCATCTCATAAATATTGCACACTAATAATATTTATTTCAAAAGTATTGCACATTTTTCATGGAGTTCAAACCCAAATATCATATTAAAAACATTTTCGCTTGGGGTTGGTTTCGTTTTTTGTGATCAAAGTTATTACATTACTAAAATTTGAGGAATTGAGAGGCACATGGAGTCATTTCATAAATAATGCACACTGGTTATTGTCATCTTTGTTTAGTTTATCAACAGATTTCTTTCTTTGTCTCCGTATTTTATTTATTTTAATAAAGTTATACCAGACTTATGCTTACATAACGTCTTTCCTTAATGGAAGGATGTCTGGTGAGTCGCTTCATATGTCCTGAATGTTTTTATTATACTTTTTCACAAAGGAACAAATATACTCAGAATTCTATTTATATAAACAGAAGTATATATAAGAGAATGATGATTCTTTGAGATCATCAGACTCAAACTATCTCCTTGAAGCCAGAATTTGAGGCAAAACAATTTCGATGTGAAAAAAAAGGACGGTGAGAGGGGATTTGAACAGGTTTGAACACGTGTAAAGTTCGCAAGGGTTCTTGCCAACACAAGAAAAAAAAGGAAAAGAGAACAGTCGTAAGTGAAAACCAAATCAAAGACCGGTAACCATTTCTCAAAGCCTCAGCTTCCATTTTCAAAAGCTTTTCTCCCCGTCCTCCTCCCTATCACTCTCGAAAGCAGCCATTTTCCTCGGGAAAGATAAAAAAATGGAGAGATCATTTATAACGGAAATGCCAACCCGAAAAAACCCATTTGTAATTTTTTGGCATCCTAGATAAAATTGCTGCCGGATATTGAAGATCCATAGAAAAGAGAAGGGGGTCGGTCGGGTTGGCTGTGGCCCCGGGTTCCTGCGCCTATAGTTTCCTCTGGATGCGTCGGCTTACCCATAAAAATTTAAATGCAAATCATTTTCTGTTCTTTTATCTGGGAAGACTTCCTGGAGTCAAAGGGTTGCCCCATTGTCAAACCGCTTTTTTTTTGTCTTCGTCCGGGGTTGATTTTTATGGTAAGCTGGCTTCCGGTTGGGACGAATCTGTCTTTGAGTCTGTTAACGTACTGTCAGTTTGGTTTATGTTTGGTTGTGTGTTAGATTCGACTGGGTTATATGCTTTATCATGGGTTTTGTCGAAGGTTAGGTTTGTTTTTATGATTCCTGCTGGGTTTTCTTCTTGCTATCAAGCCTTTAAGGATGCAGAAGTAACCCAACAACCGGAAACTAGCCAGATCTTATATTCTCCTTGTGTTATAGCCAATTTGATTTAACTTCATTTTCCAGAAACTTGAGAAACATATTCCATTTTCGGTGCCGAAAAGCCTTATACCACTTCTATTTCCGTCAAACTATTACTGATACCAGGTTTCCCAACCACTGAATAGGTTCCACTTTACATCAAATATGGTAAATCTGAGAGTAGTCCTTTCCAGGACTTCCGGAAGAGGAAAACGAATTAAAAATGTTTTGAAGACTACCTCGGAGACAAGACCTTAACTTAGGGTTAGAATTTTTGGAAAGGTTGGCCATCCTTGCTTAATTATAATTTTTTTCTTTTCAGAGTTAAATCCCCGGAAGTGAAGGGTTTCTCCACGCATGAAAACGTATTATTCACTTCAACACACCTTACATAGGTTTTGTTTAAGACCCGAAAATGTATGCACAAAAGGTGAAACAGAACCGATCCTCTATGTTTAGACTACGACCAGACTCGTCAACTCTTTCATCAACCAAAAAGTTGTCACTACAGGAAGTATGTTTGGAAACCTTAGAAACTTGGTTTTTACCTCAGTCTTGCCTCACATATGGCTGGTGCCAACATCCGCGGAATGGTTCCTTCTTTTCTTTTGGATTCCTCTTTGGCTAAAGGTGAGTTTAATTTTTGGAAATGGTTGAAGGGATCTTCCTCATTTACTTTGGTACCCTTTTTGAAGTCTTTGATGATTTCTTATTTTTGGTAATTTGTTGAGAGGAGGAGATTTTGTTTTTGTCCTAATATAGGAGTTGAGAATCTTTTTGGTTCAAACCTTAGAGTGCTGTTTTGTTTCTTTCGTTAGCGTTTTCGTTGCTGTTTGTAACTGTTAAGATTTAAGCAAATCGAGTCAGGCAAGTGGGTCATTTCATAAATACTGCACATTGGTTATTGACTTGGGTGCATTTGTTGTTGGTTATTTAGGTCAACTTCTGGTTAGACTGATTGTATTTTTGTCATCTTTTAAGTCTTCTTCTAGTTTTGTCCTCAACTGGAAGGGTTTTTAGACATTGCTTCGAATTAAGCAAAAACTAATTTTCTGTGGTCTCCATTTATCGCGTAAAACGAAACCAAACTTTGAGCTCTTGTTGGGTTTCCGATCCTTCAAAACCTGAAATTCGATGTGACTTTATTGAGACTATATAGAACCTATGAATTAGAGATGACCTCGAATTAACCTCCTTTGAGCTTTTCTAATAATTTTTGTCTGTTGTTTTTCCCATTCATCCTCTCTTAACCAACTCAGGATCATTTTGGTACTATTCACGCGTAAAAAAAAAGCTCCGAGTGCAAGCAAAACTTAAAAACGTAGCAAAGAAAAGACAGAAACGGAAAAAAGACGATAGAATAAGACCGCCACTGAAGAAGGGGCCTCTGTCGGTCGGAAATGTATCTGACATATCATAAATAACGAAGCGAAGAGCCGTAATGGCTTCGGGCGATTCTAATGGTCACCTCCCCGTTCAAAATGGTTTTTCTTTTGTTGCTCGCCCAAAATACTTTCTCTCACTCCCTCCTGCTCTCTCTCTCTCTCTCTCTATTTTTCCTTTTTCTGCTATTGACGTTCATCTGCAGGGTTTTAATTTCATTCAATGTTTTGCTTACTGCGATGAGAGAATCAATGGTGCGAAGGATTGTAATTTTTTCTAAAAGGAGAGATTTTCGAACGGTGGAGTGGGATGACTAATCTCATCCTCGGGTTTTAGCGTCATTTGCGAATGAGAGAATTAAATTGTTTTCGTGAATTATAATTTTTCTTTTTTCTAGTTGTAGAAGTCGATAAGGAGGGTGTTTGCTTGTCTTGACGTTGGTAGTGATTTGGGGGTTTCGCATGATGAGGAAAATTGGAAAAATAAGTTCTGAACGAACTACAGCAAGAGCTTTAGTCATATTATTGTCCGCTAAATACCTATCTGTAATGGTTCGTAAAAGTCATTAAGATTGGAGAGATGGATACATTTTTTATGAATTTTATTTGATGTCCCCCTTACAGGGTAATCAGTATAACTAATTAACTTACAGAAACTAGAGTAGTTAACTGTATCTATAACTGAATAAGTTAGGTTTGATGGAACTTAGTGGATCCCAATTTCTTAAACTAATAATATTGAAAATGTTATAATAAATCTACAATAATAATGACTGAATGACAGTTACAGTCATGATATACATATATAGTATAATAATATACCTCCGTTTCAAACCAGTTGCCACATTTAAATATTTTCTACACTCATTGTTTATAACTCATCTTTTTAAAATTTCTTTTAATATACCAGAGGTTTCAGATTTATATTAGCTTAACAAATACTCTCTTAGGACACTTTTATACTTAATTTAGTATCGATATGTAACTTCGATAAATATTTTCTTAAATAAATTCTAAACCTATTAAATAAATGCGTTCAGTTCAGTTAGGCCATCATATACTACCCAAAGAGGTTTGACGCTATCTTGCTGTATATATGTAGGGCTTGATTCTGGAAACTTAATATAGCCTATAGACGGATAAATTTTTAAAATAATATTTGAATGAAAAATTTTAATTCTGAACAAAATTTAGGAGAACAAAATTTTTGAATTGAATATAGCATCTGATTTGGGAGAGAGAAAGAGAGAGTGAGCTATACAATTTTAGTGGGGATCTAGCCCGAGTGGATTGCGTTCTTGGACTTGGGCTGCTTCCTGTTTTTCCACAGTGAAACTTTGTGTCCTGTATCTTTGCAAGTGACAGGATATAATAAAATCTGAGCAAAAGAGCAGACCTGCTATCTGAAGGAGCACCAAACGCATCCACTGCTGAGTTTAGGATGTTACGCATCCTAATAGTATATGAAACCAAGTCTCCAAGAAAGATGTGGAAAAAATTAGAGGTTTAATAGAGAAAGAGGGAAAATAGATGGCGGTGGAGTTGAAGGGGTAGGAAGGAGGAGGTAGAAATTTTGCGAGGTTGTCAAAACCGAAAGACCGGATAATTTTGAAAGCCGATTGAAATCTGGATCTGATCCCGGGAAGAGAGGGAAGAGGAGCCCGGAGAAAGTTTTCTTCCAGTATGAGGAGAGGAGAGAGGGAGAGAGGAAATGGAGGAAGGACAGAAGAACAAGAAGGATTCGGAAGGACTCGGACCGTTTCTAAATCTTTCCTTTCCAAAAGTTGTTAATTCTTACATTTGGTTTTGAATTCATTATTAATCAAATCCTTCTCTTTCGGGGTGGCTGTCAGTGTCGTAATCGGAAAGACTGGAAGGTAGGTGGATGGGTGGTTGGGAGGAGTTTCAGAAAGAGAGAAGGACGGCTGGGTGGGGTGGAGGGGTTAGGGAAGTGAGAAAACTTTTCAAAACGATTTTGACTTTTCTTAAACTTTCCTCGGGTTTCCGGGGAGCAGGGGAAAATTTTCACCGGGTTTCTAGGGAAAGTAAGTTTCGTTTTGATTTTGACAAACTTGGCTCCCGGGACATTTTAGTTTTTTTTTTGAAACGTTTTTGAAGTTGTAAAATAACGACCACGCTTGGAGGAAAGTCTTAATCGATGAAAACTCTCAACAGATCCGTCATCTGAAAGTTCTTTTTCATGCTCGAACCTATTTCTGTTTTTAACTGTCAATACCTGAAACTAAGAATTTTCACCCCTGCTGGGGTATCTAGAGAGTATGTCAAAATGTCTTGGTTGGTTTTGAGTATTTTTTATTGACGTAGTTCATACTCATGGTTTCAACAATAGGAATGAAGATAGGAGAATGAAACACTAAAAGTAGAAGGTGAAAGATATCTCAGAAGTCGGAGGAGAACAAATCAGGTCATAACACTTATTAATATCGAAATTATTAAAAAGGAGTTTGAAGAAAGAAACGAAAATAGATCTTTTAAGATGATGAAAGTAGTCAAAAGGAAGCAGTGTTAATAACCAAAAGAGGAAGGGATCCAGACGGTAGTCTTGTAAAATTCAGTACAGTGAAAGTATCTTACTTGCGAGGGGTGTGCTCAACAAATTAGCTGTGAATACAAAAACTGTAGCTATAGACAGTTCATTCAGATACAGTTTTTACGTGTCAGAAGTGAAGCCAGTGGTGATGCCACAAATAAAGAGCTTCCAAGAAAATTTTTGTATTTGGTGCCTTTGTCTGAGTTCATACCTGATTTTTCAGCTTTGTAATAGTATTCAGGGAAACAGGAAACTGTCAAAGGTTTTACTGTTTGTTCTATAACCTCACAACTCATGTTAAACCTCCACCTCTATCCGATGATTCCTCCCCGAGTTTTCCCAAGTTACCAGAATTCCTAATAAAAACCCTTCATTGGCTTCATTTTTTACGGCCGCCATTTTCCTGCTGAACTTCTCCCTCTCCATGGCCTCCTCAAAAAAAGCGGAAGGAGGAGGAGGAGGAGGAGGAAGGAAAAGGCAATAGAGGAAACCAGAAAATAAAAACGATCGATATAGTCAACCTTTCATTGTAGTAAAAAAGAATTTTCTTTTTATTAAAATCCCAATAGCCAACGATTTTCCCTCCTTTCCCTTCCACTGCCTCCTCCCTTCACCCCTCTCCTAAGAAATTTCCAAAGAAATTGGAATCGTTTTATCATTTTTTTTCGTATTCCGCCAGCTCCCAATCGAAGAGGCTTTCTATAAGGCCTCCCAACCCCCTACCCTTAACTCATTCTCTGTAACCACCGAAATTGCCAAAGATAAACAATACTTTTGTTTTGACTGTAGATTTTCTTAAGAATTTTCCGAGAGGAGGAGGCCTTGAAAATAATGAAAATGGTAATGACCTTACGACCTTTGTTGTGAAGAAGTCTGTTTTTGGGAGGGGGGGGGACTCTTGAGATTAATTTTGATCTATAGTAAAGACAAGATGAGATGGGGAGGTTGTGGAAAAGTATAGAAATTGTATGAAAAATATTTTTTATATTCTTTGTTGGGAAACACAATATTTTAGCTTTGATTTAACAATCATATCAATCATTCCTCTCTCTCTCTCTCTCTCTCTATCATTCGAAATTTTGTTTTTCTTTTGGGGAAGTGGAAGGAAGTTGGGCGGGAGTTGGAGTTTAGTTTTTAATTATGAGCTTGAATATTTTCAACCGGAAACCAAAAAGAATCATAAAAAGAAAACTAGACTGGAGCCATTTCAATCGGTTGGATATTTATTTGTCGATTTGTGGAAGGTGAATTTCCCCATTTTTGTGCTGTTGAATTGAAGCCAAGAAAACTTTTCCAGCTTTAATTGCGAAATAGAAAAAGCCCGGGTGGATAACTGCTACATTAATGATTACTCTCGTTAGATGCTTCTTTGTTTATCTAACCGATGATGGCCGATAGAATTGGTACTTTTTTTGAGATTTTGTTTTCAGTTTATTTTGTCTGAATTTTGAACCCAAAAATAGTGAATTCGTGTTTGAAAAACGTACCGGAAGTTCGAAATGATTTCTTATGGTTGAATTGAAAACGTAATTGATTCTCAAAGAAGATTTAGAACTTGGTGCAATTCTTTGGTAGTAGTTACAAGGAGGAGTAAGGAGAACCTTTTTGTGAAAATCGGGAGTCGGTAGAAATTTGAGGTTATCTGTTGCTGTTGGTTGTATGCCCCTCAAAGCACTCTCTTCTCTCATTTGTTCAAAGGTTTTGCTGTCTTTTCTAACTGAAGAAATTCTCTGTGGACTGAAGTTCAGTTTCAACTACAAGAATTTATGTATAAAATGAATTATATTATAACTCTATAAGAATATGCGATATTTTTGAAATGATTACTTCCATGGAGTGTAAAATTTTTATAAATTGTTGGGTCTTGATTCATTTCTAAAATGTTGCACACTGTCGTGGTGTTATAATTCATTTCATATTTAAATTCTTGGAGTCGAGACAACTTCTATTCACTGAGGGTGTCTTCAGCCATTAGTTTTGGTTTTTGGCAGGGGAATCTAGTACGACTCAAAATTCCTTCTCAGAAGCAACAACGTTAGAACACCCCCCCAAAAAATGCTTTTCATCCCAAAAAGCGAAAAGTCAAAGGAAAGTTTAAATTTTTAGATTCTTATAAATGAAAAAAAAATTAAAGTTACGTGAAATCTGAATCCGTCACTGACCAAAATCGTAAATATCGATTGGAGGTATTGACAAAGGCGATGTCCGTCAAAAAGGGGGGTGGACAATACAATTAGTATCAAAATATCGACCAATCACGTGAAATCGTGTTCCTCAATCCACCCTCCGCCCTCCTCCTCCTTTCTACGCTCTCCGTTTGATCTTTTCCACCCTCGCATTCGGAAACTTACCCTTCGTCCTCCCTCGTTTTTGGCCGCTTAATTAAACCACCTCCCTCTCGCTCCACCACCCCCTTTGCTTCCTCCCTTAACGGTTCTCGACAATGCCATCTTGATATCTGAATTTCCTTTTTTTCTCCTTTTTTTCGTTTTTCATTACCGTTCGCTTCGCGTTCAAGGTTCGCCGTAGCAACGGGGCGAACGGTGAAGAGTTTAGTATCGATTTTGAATCGCCAATTAAATGATAGCGCAGGTCCAGCAGTCGATGACCAGACTCCGTTGGGGCTCAGGTTGGAAACTGAGAGATGGATGAGGGATGATGGGATTGGAGACTGAGGGAGGAAGTGACAGATCATCTCGGCACAAGTCTTCGTTTCTCTCTTTTTTACATTTTGCTCTTCCGTTTTCTTCCCTTAAATCTTTGACAGAACTTGGTGGAAAGGTTTTGCTTACCTTAAAAAGACGTTTACAACCTTTTCTTTTGCTTCAAATGGCCGGTCGTAAGAGTGACATTATCTACTCCGATTCAGAGTCTAATTAAGGCTACTTTAATCACTTTCTATTTGCCACGGTTCTAATAAGTCATTTAGATGATGATGATGATTATTATTATTACGCTTGATTTAAATTTTAGAAATAAAAATGATTCAGCAATTAGTAAGTCAGCTCAAGACAATAGATAAATAGATGTGCATTACTGCATTACTTGTGTGCATTACTTAAGAAATGAATCCTAGACAGAATTGTGAGTTATTTATGAAAATCTTTGGTGGTTGTTATTTATCAAAAATTTTTTCTTGAAAGTATGCAATATTTATAAAGTTATTTTATCTGCCAAAGTGTGCATTACTTATGAAACAAATTCTGTATCTGATTTTGCCATGTTTAGTAAAAAACTCTTTTTCTGTTCTGGGAGTTGGTGATAGTGTTGCGATTTGTTTGGCCGACTCCGAGACCTTGAAGACTGTACAAAACCGATAGATAAACTAAAAAATATATATTTATCTACAATAATTAGCTAATAACATAACCTTTTGTATGCCTTTTAAATTATTCTGTTTTGCTAATAATTTTAGCACGTTATCTTCTTCGTTTTTCGTCCATGGACCAGCCCTTCACATTTCTGTCTATCTGTGCTTCGTTTATTTACACTCTAGTCGACTACTTACTTTGAAATTGTATCTCATAGACAGGTATGCATTTAAAGACTAAAATGATGAATTAGTTATTAACTGTATATGTTACTGAATAACTTTGTAATCCTTTATTGTATAGTAGTTTTAAACAGCTTCCCCAAAGCCAACCCAA
Organism: Columbicola columbae; assembly: GCA_016920875.1. Taxonomy (NCBI): domain Eukaryota; kingdom Metazoa; phylum Arthropoda; class Insecta; order Psocodea; family Philopteridae; genus Columbicola; species Columbicola columbae. The sequence goes on from JADMLL010000007.1 coordinate 14,309,944, forward strand.
AAAAAAAATTTAAGGAAACGATTTTGGGCTCAACAGAAGTCTAATAATTTTGAAAGTCATTCAGTTTCCGTTAGAGGAGAACAAAAAGGGTAGAAAAACATAAAACCATTGTTGTTGTTACCCCTTTCAATTTTACTTTTTTTTGCGAACGGTTTTTTGAGTTTTTTTAATGATGGTGTACAGATGATCCTCTCACGGGACACTCTCGAATCAATTTTTCTAGGATTACTCTTTAATAGCTACAAGCTGCGTTTTGTTGCCTTGTTCTTTTGTCAGAAATTTTTTTTTGTCCTCACAAAAACCACTCTTCGGGGTCGTGTCACGTTGGCCTAATTTCCTACGATCAAGAGGTTTCGAGTTTGATGTTGATGAAACCGAGCTGTGTGTTGGGTGGTGTTGTTTTGTGTTTTAGGTTCTTGGGTTTGTTGGTAGCTGTAATATTTGGGTTGGTGGGATGGTTAATCGAAGATTTGGGAAGCTGTGAATGGACCAAAAACTTGTTTATCACTTTTGCTTCTTATCTATTTACTTCGTGCTACTGGTAGTGTTTTAACTGGTTTCTATTATTTACGTGCTACCTTACTTGTTTTAGGTAGACTTTTGATATATATTCATTCACCCCCACGTCTCGTTTTGCTCTTATCTCGTGTCAAAATTGCATTGTGCCAATTTGTGGCTTAGTGATTCTGGAGGTTCTGCGGTATGCAGTTTGGTTAAGTGCTGGACATCAAGTGAAACCATTACCCTCTCTAATGCTGGACCAGTTTATCATCACCCTTGATGACCTTCTATGGTGTCACTGAAACAATTTTCATCTTGCGAACCTTAAAACTCATATCTCGTCCGACTGGTCCAACGCGTGATGACCTCTCAACCTCTCCACGCTCCAATTTTCATCTCGGATTGTCCGAAAACCGGATCCCATTTCACCTGAGCCTCTTCACTTCGTTTCGGATTCACCTTCAACCCTACCAGAACTTAATCATTCAACTTTACCACCCAGCAAGCTTCTCCTTCCCAACCTCTTCAGAATCTTACCATCTTCTTTCACCAAATCGACAGGATTCTATCCCCTAATATGTCAACTCACTGCCCGACCATCAATTACGTCACATCGCTTAAAAATTGGCTGTAAGAAAGACCATGGGCGTATTGTTTTCGTTTCCATCCCTCTTTATTGAATCTTGTGATTAATATTTCAAACGGCGAAACGGGAGAGAAGGGAGGAAGGCGGTGAGAATTTTAGGCGCGGTTTACCTTCTCAACGCGCACGCTTTAAAATGGGAATCCGTGTGGAGAAGTAACAGGTGTCAGAAATTTAGTAAATACAACTGATTACAATGGATTAAAGAGAGAATATGTTTGCACTCGAGAAGAGAATGTTTACACAAAGACTCGCGGAATTCATAAATGCGGATTGTTTTGGGTCCGAAATCTCGGCGGGAAAAAAATTTGAAACGAAGACCGAGAAATTTAGCCCTTTTCCAAACCCGCCACTCGCTTTGAGGTTTTTTCTTAGGCACGAAAACCTTTTTGTAAACAATGATTATCGCCAGAAGCTCCCCGAAATCAGCAGAAGCAAAAAAATAATTCTACGAGAAGGGTTTGTTTAACGAAAGGGTTGCGTTTGTATGTTGTCATGCAAGCGTAAAATGGTAACCGGAAACGGAATTTGAGTTTTTTCCTCTTTTTGATTTTTGTGTTTCCCTACCCTGTCACAAATCTTTTTCTGTTTCTATTATAGATAACAATGTCAAATCTATATTGTCCGTCTGTTGTCTGATTTTGAAGCGAAGATGTTTTACTATTAGGCAAAAGCTTCTCAAAGCTTTAAAATACAGGAACCTTAAGTCTAGTCAAATCTTAATTTAACAAAGACACCAGATTAAAAAAATTGACTCACTTTTAGCTTAGCAGTTGATTGTATAAATTTTCTCCGTCACTCTGTGAATTTTTCCACTGTATGCAGTAAAATTCTGGTTTTAACAATCTTCTCGTACTCTGATGATGCCAAAAGCTCTAATTTGTCTGTGTTGTGTGTATTTTGTGTATACTAAAATCTTGAGCAAGTTTCGAAGGTTTAAAAGTATATTTACATTAGAGGAGATGGGTTTAAATTGGTTGCTTGAAAACTGAAGACAGGCAGACAGACGCATTGAGTTTGGGATATTTATGGAATATCAAATTTGCTTCTTTTTTTTGTTTTTGTCTCTTCTGCCTCCACTCACTTCCCCAGAAACTTAAAATTCAAGGCGACATCTCAGTGGATTTGGGCAAGAGGGTAAGAAGAAATTGAAGTTTGTGGCACCTCCAACATCCCTCCTTCCTCTTCTTCCATTTCAACCCTCTTAATCAAACTGCCTTTATGTCTTTCCCGAACCCCCTTTCCCTGGGAAGTTTCGAAAGGCATTTGTGACTTTTCTAAAATGTCAATTTCGTTGCGGTGGGAAGCATTTAAATTTAAAGCAAAAACTTGACAGACTGGATTTGGAAATTCTCAACTTCTAAATAGCGAAGGAAGTCGGGATCGTCACCTAAAATTCTTTAAAATTAAACCTACTGACATTTCTCTGTAATACCTACCGGGAGTGGTCATTTGACCGTTTTCAAATTCACCTATTGAAACTACTTTCAGAACTAATTACAAATTTCACTCTCCCTTGTCTCCGACGTGTGTAAAAAATTTTTTCTTGGTCACTAGCGGTGTCATAATCGCTTCCAAACTAGGTAAGACAGTTGTAGACCCCAGCTCTGTGCTTTACTTTCCGGAACTGAAATTTGGTGGATATGAATCATGTCTAGCTGCATAAATAGTGCACACTGTCTTGAAGTGTTTATTTCATAAATATTGCACATTTGACGTCAGTTATTCAGGAGCTCACAAGATGTCTGATTCCTAATGACGGCATAGTAATACTCTAACTTAAAAGATTTTTTTGTAAATTTTTGGAATCGGTCAGTTGATCGGTCTTGCAGATCTGCCACACGAAAAAACTTTCGAGAAGCTGTGACTGTAACCGACCGTGACGTCACAAACCCGAATACACCCAAATGACATCTGGACAGAAGAGTTTTTGTAATGGCCGCCAAACTTTCAAATTTGAGTCTTGAAACTCCTCCCAAACATTAGTCCGTGGCTCGGAGAATAATTTATGCGAAAGGAAACCATTTCCGAAGCCGAGAGAGGAGAAAGAGGAAACGGGGGTGTGGAGGTGTGGGGTGGAAAGGGAAACGGAAGGACCACCATCTTCGGAAATAAAATTTCTGTCCGTCTTTCCTGCCTTTTCCCTCTGGATCGGTCGCTAAAACCCGACTCGAACGACTCCTTCGGGACACCGTCCGCTTCGTTTTTCTTTTAGCCAGAATCTACTTTTGTTTCTCTCCCTCCTCCTCAGCATCCTCTCAAACGGAAAATTTTCTGACGGGGTAGTAGTTTCTCATCCCCGATTATTTTTTGCCAATGACTCAAAAGAACCAGTTTTGAACCGTTTTTTAGGGGATGTCAAGGAAGATGAAAATATGATCGGAGGACAATGGGAAAGTAATAAATTTGGGACGAATCGGTCTGTAAAGCTTTGTTACACCAACCAAGTGTTTTTAGTGTCTTCCTTTTATATAAAAAAAAAGTTTGATCCTTTGACACAAAAAATGTGTGCCAATTTTTATCGAACCCTTTTATTTTTGACAGGTAGTGCACAAATCGTTTTTTTGCGACATGTGTGCGGATGTGAGAATCGGAAAGAGAGAGAGAATCTCTTTGTTGTTGTTCCGCGGTTTAAAAAATTTTTCTCCCAGCTTTAAATTTTAAATGTTTTTTGGTGACTTTTTAAAAAACTGTTTTTTGTGTTTTTGTGTCACTCTTACTTCCCAACCACCCTTTTAGAAGAGTTGAACGACTTTGGTCATTTGCTTTGTAAAAGTGCCTTTTGGTTTGGTGTTCGTGATAGTTTCCATATTGTTTGGTTGTGTTGCTGTCTTTTTACTCGAACTATTCGTATGAAGGCTTATTGAATCCTAGAACTTTCTGGAAGCAACTTGTGTGATGGATGTCAACTAAATGAGAACAGCTGTATTCGCCCTGTTTACTTTGTTATCTTTTTTAATTTAATTTCTTTGAACTAGTTCTTAAAGAACAAAGGTCTACTCCAGTGTTTGAGATATCACTTTGACTCAGCAATCTTACTGATGTCATCTTGTCTGCCCTTAGTCTGCTTCTTCTTCGAACAGTGAAGGTAGATGATCACCTCCGATTGTCTGTTTTCTTCTTAGTGGTCTTACAGTTTGAATCACTTCTCTTTGATTCCTGTGCCGTTTCTTTCTTCCTCTCACTCTCTTTGATTTTCTTTTAGGCAGTTATAGAGTGTGCATTACTTATGAAATAAATTTTCTACAGCATTGTGCAAGATTTAAGACATAAATTTTTGATCAGAGTGTGTTTTATGTACAAAAATAATTTTTTTTTCATCTGTAAATGCGCCACATTTGTGAGTTAATTTTAGCCGCCATACTGTGCAATACTTATGAAACGAGTTTCCCACCAAACTGGGCATGATTTTTTTTATTTAAATTCTCTTCTGGTCAGGGAATGGTAGAAAAAAAGTAGACAGTACAAAGAGATAAAAATTAGACAAAACCAATTCACAATCCTAAGAAGATTCTTCTACTCTTGGTAATAGATGGGCGGCCTGACTCTCTCTCTCTCTCTCTTTTTATTACTTCATCTATTTCTTACCATAGATTTTGTATATTTCATGTAAATTTTGATTTTCTGAATTAATTTGAATAAATATGAACTCAATTAATTTCTAAAAATAAAAGTTTATCTTCTGATCGAGTTCGAAGATGACAAATCAAACCGGAAGAGTTATATTCAATCCATCTTTGATTGATTTTCTTTTACCTATTTTGTCAGGGAAAACCAAAAGGCTAATAAGAATGTCTTGTATTCGGTGGTTAAAAGATGATTTTCATTTTATTTCCGGTTTTGACGTGGATTGTTTAATGTATTTAAATATACTTCCGGTTCCTTTTTAGATTTGATGGTTGTTGGGGAGGAGATGAAGTTTTCCAGTTTGTGTAGTTGTTTTTGTCACCTGCGTGCATCTATCCGTGACGAAAATCGCTTTTAAGTTTTTCCACTTTCTATTCTTTTCCCGTCTCAAATCTACTCTGGAAAGTTGGTTAGTTAATTGAAAATTCTGTTTGAGTGCAAGGTAAGAAGACGTCCTCCCGTATTTGTTGACTATTGTCTGGCTCGTTTTCTCTCGATGTCGGGTGTACAATTTAAAATTCATGTTTCCTAAATGAAAAGATTGAAAATCAGGTTTTCTTTTCTCTTTCATCGAAAGCATTCGAACATTTAATTCGGGGTGTTCGCCGAAGGAATATAATAGAAGGAAAGGATGGATGGAAGGAAGGAAGGAAGGAAATCGATTTTTCGAAACGCGGACTCTAATCCGAGGAAACATCCATCGATTAACAATGGCCAAGCCCCGTTAGAGGAGGAAGGGGGTTGAATTTATGGCCCGTCTACTTTATCGAGTTTAAATCCTGTCTCCAGTAAAGAATGCAACCCTTTTAGGCCCGACCATCCTGCTTACCTGAACGCATCTATCCCCGGGAGTAGAATCCCAGTGTTTTCTATTGTTTCGTTTTGATCCGAATATAAACTCCCGTCTTTTCTTTCTCTTATTGGAATCTTTTATCATCTTTCTTTTTTAAATTACATTTAAATTCTTGTTGTTGTTGTTGTCGTTAAAGGGGTTGAAAGATTGTTACCTGAATCGAAGTAGATTTCTTTTGTTTGGAAAGATTTTTTTGGTGGATCCGCTTTTAAACAATAGATTGCATTGAAATCTCTCTTTTTTTTAAATTGATGACATGAAATCGTTTTTCATACGTTCTTTGTTCTTTTTCGGTCTGTCTGTGTCTTCTCATCTATTCTTCGACTTGTCATCTGTTTTTATTGTTGATTTCTGTTTATTTAGTTTCTTGGATTTGACTGAAAGAAAAGAAAGTATGAATGAGTGCGGTCTTCTACTTACATCCACTTCTAGCTTCATAAATAGATAGTAGACGGGAGAGTAGACTCAGTTCACTAACAATAGATGGAGATTTTTCAAACTCTTTCTCAGAGGTGTAGGAGAGGAAGTTTGCTGTTAACTTTTGGTGAGTTTCTTGGCTGTGGATCGTTTTCTGGTTAGTCGTGTTAGTATATTAGTTGGTTCATCTTGTTAGTCGCTTTCTTTTTATTTGGTTGGCATTGTTTATCACGTTCATCATCGTCTTCCTGTCTCGTTTCTTTCATGCAGAATCTCTCAAACGGTTTGCCACATTCCTGGACGATTGTAAAATGGTGTAGAGGAATAGACCCGAGAAGTGTTCGAGTAGATTTTTGTTGCTGATGTTAAACCCCGCAATTTTGGAGAGTGGGCCTCGAAATTTTGTCATCCCAGTGACTGTGGCCGGCTAATTGTATTAACTCATGATAACCTCACCAAAGTTATTTGAGTTTGGTAGTTGAAACTAAATCGAAAACAAAAGATGGCGGCTAAACAAGAATTAAGAAATAAAATCTGACGATAACGAAGACGACGTCATTTTTAAAATATTTTTTGGATTTAAAAGGAAAAAAAAGGAAGAAGAGGATGAAACAGAATTCCATAACTCAAAATTTTATCGTTGGGATATAACAGGAGAGAAGATGAGAAGGAGGAGATGAAGGGGGAGGGGTAATATAGTCAATATTTGATCCAAATAAGCCATTTTTATCGGGAACGTTAAAAAACTGGAAAGAAGAAAACCCGAAAACTAAAGCTCTTTAGCTTTTTAACCAAAAACCGAATGATTGAGGGTAAGAAGACGGAGCCGAAGATATTCACAGGAGTAATCGTGAGGTTTTGTTAGGATTCCGCTAAAGCATCAAAGTCCATTTTGTGTTTGAAATCGCCCAATACTCAATTTGCATAATGCTGATATCCAGAGTCCGCTGAGTCAGCAGGAAAGAGAAGAGGGATGAAAAAAGGGAGTTTAGGGTAAGATGGGGCCATCGGGGGACGGTACGAGAGGTCAGGGGATGTAGATCGGAGGGAGGTTTAAAGGGGTCAAAAGGGCTCTCTGGCGATGAATAATAAAACGAAAAGAAATGAATAAAGTCACGTTTTTCTTGGTTTTTTTAACGAAAATTCTTCAAGTCCTCCTCTTTCTCTCTCCTCCTCTTCTTCCACTCTCTCTGTGGTGGTTGTTTCATGGTTACCATGTTGTTTCTTTTCTTCTTTTTTGCTTCAGCCTTTGGGTATTCTCGTTGTTATAATAAAATTTTTTCTTTTTCTTACTTTCAGGAACTTCCGTTCGCTTTAATGGGTTTAGCAACGTGATTGAATTATAAGATGGACGTTGGTCTGGTTCGTAGTTTAGGTATGTACCCACCTTTTATAATTTTTATTAAGAAAAAAACAGTTGTAAGGAAAGAAGTGAAGAGAGTCGTCGATTTTATAAACTAAGAAAAACTGACATAAAGGTCATGGAGTTCAGAAGGAAAGGAAGAATGCTTTGCGTGGGTGATTAGGTTTACGCTTTCTTCCCACGATTTTTCGAGAACGACAAGAAAGTCAGCAAAGCTGGATTTTTAATGAGGAAAACTTCCTGAGGGTTATACAAATAGTAAGACGAACTTGAAGGATACTCTTTCACTTTAAAAATAGGTATTATTAAAAGCGAAAAGAGTTGTTTATGTTCTCCTGGAATGTTTACATTCTCAATCATTCAATGTTTAATTCTTCTCTGGAAGTTTGCATTATTTGTGAAATACGCCTTGATTATGAGTTAGGTTTTCCAGGAAAGTTAGCCTCATCTTTGAGTTATTTTTTTTTCATTTTAAAATTACTTCTGATGCTTTAGACCCCAAGAAATTCTATGTAAAAAAGTGCAATATTTATGAAATGAATAATCTATGAGGTTGTGCAATATTTACGAAACGAGCAGTCGTTGAAACTGTGCAGTATTTTTGAAATATGGGTTCTGTGAAGATGTGCAATGTTTATGAAATGAATTCTTCTGTAAAGTGGGCAATATTTATAAAATTAATCCTTCGATAGGGTGTGCAATACTTTTGAAATAAAGTCTCAATCAAAATGTACATCATTTATGAGAAGAATTATTTATGGAAAGGTATGATATCATATTTATAATATAAATTCCACCTACAACTGTGCATTATTTATGAAATAAGCTTTTTTATGTCTTCGAAATATGAATGATAAAATATCATGTTGTATGCCACATTATTCTGGTCTTTACCATTTTCCTCTCTCTCTGGAGGTTTGAGTTTGTGTCCTAATCCCGTTTTTCGGGTTTGGGTATAACAAGATGTAAGAGAGAGCTTGTATTGTCAATTTATACTTCGCTGGTCAGGCACTTTGACCACTACACCGCAGGTCTCCCAGAACTTCCTCAACCATACCATATGAAAATGAATCAAAGCTAAAATTTCAACACCTAGAATCCCACATTCCTGCCCCCTTTCCAGACATCCACATCCTCCGGGAAGAGTGGGCGAAGAAGAACGTCTAACCTCAAACGAGAGTTCATTTTTCTTGAGCTTCCAAATAAAAAATGAACATTTTTTTCCGAGGGAAATATAGAGGAGGAGGAGTAACGGCTGAACGGACGCAACAATCAAGACGAACGTACGAGAATGATTTATGAACGCTTTCTAATCTTTCTTTTTCCACGAAATGGTTTTTCTTGGGTTTGTAAGAATAGACGGAAGGCGTGATGGTGGTGGTGAGGGGATGGAAAGAGAAAAGGTTGAATTAAGAAAAGGTTCGGCGGGGGAATGACCAGAAAGAAGCGTTTTTTAGTCGTGAGTCTGAGGGCTGAAAGATGAACGAAGAAGGCGGTGGTGATGTGTTATTTGAAACACCCTGTAGCTATGCTAATTACATGCAAAATCCAGAGCGGGCTTGGAAGAGAAAAATAAAAACAGGACGAGGCTTGGATAAAAAGAAAGTTTTTAGAATTTTTCATTTCCCTCGTGGATAAGGGATAGTATCCTCCTCGGAAGAGGGAAGGTCCTCGCCTCCCTCGGGAACACCTGTCCTATTCAGCTCCAGGTTAGGTTATCTTTTCTTTGTCCCTTTTCTCAACCTTTTTAATTAAATGTCACTCGAGACAAACCCCGGAATCTTTTTTCCTCTCCTCATCCTTCTTCTTATTACATTCACAAAAGGGAATCTTCTTTCTATCTTTCTCTCCCCTCTTCTCTTTCTCTTTCTCGTAGTGTCCGCCTTTGTTTCCTTTTTTTCCTTCCTTTCTCAGATTTTTGTTTTTATTTTTTCGTATTGATTTTCATTTAGGCTTTTCCCCCACGGTGATGAGGGAGAGTTTTTCCTTCTTGTGTTGTTTTGTTAAATGAAATGTCAGGTTGAGGACTTTCTCTTGTTGTTGTCTTTGCACCGAAATCTTCTTTTCCTCTTTTTTTCCTTCGGGTTTTGTGTCACGATACCGCTCAACTTCTTTTTGTCTCTTTTAACATTAAATTCTTTATATTTTACGGTTGCTATGTTTCGTTCATATCTCCTGAATGGGATGGGGAGTTCTTTGTACACTCTTACAGTCCCTCTATCAATGGCTGACGTTCTTTTATTTTTATCTTTCACGGTGAGGCGTTTTAAAACTTTGGTGGTTGTCTGTGTTCGTCATTTTCTCTCTTTTTGGAAGAGATGGTCTATATCATAATTCTAGGATTCAGATTTATTACTGCGTTAGATGATTGAAGAAACTTGTTGAAACTAATTTTTATTATTAATTTAATTGCAAGTTTAATTATTTAATTAAGTTTAAATGTTAATTATTTTAAACTCAGTGGAGGAACAGACTAGTAGAAATTTATATGTTTCACGGAAGACTGGTGGTTAATTCGTAAAAACGCCTGATTAGCAAAGTAATAGTTGACAGTTCGTATCCTCTCCCACTTCCTGTTATATTCAAGTCTCAAAGACGGGCTTAACAATCAAACTCAGACCTCCGGAAAAGAGGAAAATTGTAAAGATCAGAATGACGTGGCGGAAGACAACACGAAGACTTAAATAAAGCTTATTTCATAAATATTGCACAATTGTAAGAGAAATATGATATTGCACCTTTTTTATGAATAATTCTTCTCATGAATGATGCGTTTTTCACAAAGTATTTGTTTCAAAAGTTTTGCACACTCTCTAGAAGAGATCATTTCATAAATATTTGGTGTTAGAAGGATACTTCTTCTTTCCTATGCTGCCATGTTGACGATAATTGCACCGTTTGTCTTTGGTGTGGTGCTGTTGTGTTGTAATTTCTTTTAAGTTTTGGTCAGAGTCTTTCAGGTTTTGATAAAAGGCCTGATGTTGAAATTGCATTTTCTCGCTTCCAAACTTTAAATATAAACACACACACATATATATATATATATATACACATACAGCATAACGTCAAGTTTAAATTAACCACAAATATGGTTCAACAGTTTTTTATAAAAATAAAATTACATTCAAAATAGATGACCCGTTTTTAAATGTACAATTTATAAAAACTATACTCTGAGTGCTACTATACTAGACTGCTCTACTAGTCTAATATTCTTGAATAATCAGTATTTATCTCAATCTGTATTGCAATCAAATTATAGGTCCACTCGAGAGTTCACAGTATTCGTAGTAAAGTGTGGTCCTAGATTCAAATCCTCCTTCTGCTATACTGACACTCAAACTAAACTTAACTAAATTGTAGTCATACGATATTTTAAACTTAAACTCTGTGTAATTCACTAACACAGAATAAGTATTATAGCGCAGACATCAGTTCCTCTGATTTGAGTATATCCATAAACTGTATCATGTCATGTGTATTACTAACATATATATCAATTGAAAAATTGGCGTTCACGAACTGGGAGGTATTACAAAAAGTGATTTCTTAAGTGTAAGAAGATTAGGGACCCACCGTATTGAGTAAAATCGTTTTTTTAATTAATTGCTCATTAAAATGGATGTTTAATAAATAATCATCAATAAATAACGTATAAACAATTTAAATAAGGTTAAAATTGGAGTACAAAACCTTTGCCTCGTTTATAAAGCGAAAACGGAGAAACGCGCCTAAATCTTAAGGCTGGCGTTCGGTTCTCTGACATGGCCCGGCTGCAAAATTCAAGTTTTTACCTCTCAAGTCTCCGAATTTCCCTTCATCCTCCCTTTCGACCCAACTCCTCTCTTTCTCTGTTTCCAACATTTCCTCCTTACCCTCTACCCTTCCTTCTCCTTTCTGCCTCTCATTCTTGAAAAAAGGTTTTATTTGACTATAAAAGGTAATTCAAGGAAGTAAAAGGAAAGAAGGGTTCGAAATCCTTCTGTCATGTATAGGAAATGAAATTCTACTTTGAAATTTGATTTACTTCTTCTTCCTCTTCTTCTTTTTTTCTTAAGGACGTTTCTCTTAGACAAAAGGTTAAAAAGGTTGACTGTCGAAAATGGGTTTATTTGATGTGCAAAAGGACAAAAAAAATTGGGTAAAATCGGAAGGTTGAAAGCTATAACAGCGGACGTGGTTCTCCGATTTTGGTTTCTTTTTATTCCTTTTACTGCCGCGCTTCGTTTTTTTGTTTTGAATTTTGTACGCACTGGATAAAATCAACTGCTTCCGGTTATGTTTTATACTTAAATATATACTAAACGAGAGGATTATTACGGTATAAATTAAAAAATATATTTTGTAGGATATTAAATTGTTAAACACACACCTATTTAAATATATATTTGTGAATATGTCATCTTGGATAGAAATTTATCTGTCTTATAAACTTTAAGAAGACATAATTATTCAGTGGGATTGGATAAGTAACATGGGTTATCTTAAAATATTTGTGTTTCTAATTAAGCTAATTAAAATTGACTACAGTTAGAATTATTGACGGGAGACAGTTTAGTATAAGTGTGTATGGTGTGTGGGAAATTTCGGTTGTTGTGTCGAGAGTTGTGACGTCATATAGCATAAAGACAGGTAGGGATTCGGGAAGAAATACGTCACCGGAAAAAAATTAACTCGATTTTAAGAAGACAGAAAATAGAAAAAAACTGTTAAAAGACTGTAAAACGGATTTGGAGAGAAGGCGGTAAGAAGGAAAAATGGCGTCTGAAATCAATAATAAAGTTTACTAATTAGTTTCTCTCTAATGAGGATAAACAAAAAGTGTTTCTTCGACGAGAGTTGACAACTTTGTTTTCTGGTTTCAGGCCAACTTGAAAGAGGGAAAAGGAAAACGGTCTCTTTTTTCCGGTTGAATCGTCATTTTCGTAGAAGAGTTTTCCCGATATTTTCCCTGGTAAGAAGATGATGGGAAATGAGTTGCGGGAAAGTGACGAATTTCCTGGAAGGCGTGAATGGTGAGTTTTTTATTCATTGAAAAATTTCCTCGCCAAAAATAAAATAAAAGGTGAGCAAGAAAAGTGAGAAGGCGGTGGAAAGAAAGAGGAAGATGATGATGGGAAGTGCTTCGGAGGGGGAGAGGGGATTTTTCAACAAAATGAAATTTCCGTTTTCCCGAAATCCGATCTTCTTTTGACCTAATTTCAGTCTGGGAAGCGAAAATAAAGAAAAGACCCATGGGCTCATCGATCATCTTTTGCTAGTGGACCCAACGTTATGTCACATCCATTATCCAAGGAAGCGAAAAAGATGGGACGGAAGGATGAGTCGGGGAAGCCGGAGTGGGAGTTGGGGAGAACGGGAGGCGTTCGGGGTGGTGTTTAATACGTCTACTCTTAGTTTACACTTAGGCAAGCCTTTTTTTCCACTTTCCCCCGGGGGAAAAGGTTCAGAGGGAACGGTCGAACTTGTGACGTCACACCCGGTGACATTAATTTGTCTTAATGGCTTTTGATTTTTATTTTAAGTTTCGTTTTGATTTTGACATTGGCGAGAGTTGTTGTCCATTTTGGCATTCATCGGTTTCATTTTCCTTTTTCTGAATCTTTTCCGTTCTCCTTCCTTTCATGTTTCTTCCTTCTTGGACATAATCGCTAAATAATTTCATCGTTGGTCGTGAAGTAAAAGATTTTTAAAAAGACATTACGCCAGTTTTTCCAACGACAGCTTGCACTCCCTCTCTACGTCACTAATTTGATGACGTTTTGGAGAGAGAGGATGTATTAAAAAGCACTTTGCGGAATTTTTTTATTTTTTCTTAAAAGAAGCCGTGGGCGACGGGGTGGAGAATGAGACAGAAAAAAGAGACAGAACACAGCTTTCTTGAAGATGAAAATATTCTAACGACCTTCCGACACTTAACATGTAAACTTCGTAGTGATGTCCAACTTTAGACTCCTAGGCGAATCAAATAAAAATTGTGAGTGTTTTTACTGTGCAATATTTATGAGATGGTTTTGACCTGAGACTGAAGTTTATTAAAGTGAAACTATTTCATAAATATGGAACACTTTTTGCGGTAATTTACTTACAAAAATTACTTCACACTCCTTGGATATATTATGTCTTAAATATTGCACGCGTTTACGGGTAGTTTATTTCAAAAATACTGCACACTTTATGGGAGAATTCATCACATAAATATAGGACATTTTCATTATCTATAAATAAATTGTTGGAGACAACGCCAAACTTCTCTGGGGGTGTTTTAAGATAAAAACACGAAGTCAAAAATGTCTAGACTTGGCAAGAGAAGCCTTTTCTTACACAGTCAAAAATTTGACTACAGAAGCTTAATGTTGAGAACTTCCGGGCTTGAAATCCAGAATGATAAAGATGAGTGGGAAATTTTGTTAAGTGAAAATTCTCAAATAACAAAAATTAGAAAGATCAAGTTGGTAGATTATTGGATAAATAAACATTGTGCACTAATTATGAAATGTTTTCCTTAATTCGAACAAATAAAAAAAAACTTGTTGTCTGTTAATTAGGATTTCAAGAATAAAGTCAAAATTGAAAATGAAATGAATTACAAAATGATCCACCGGGCCGTGTTATTTTAATATAATGGATATGTCTTCTTAGAGTGTGGCGTAAAATACATTTATTAATTAGGAAGGAAAGGCTGGGAAAGTTGTAGCTGAGGAAGAAAAAAAAGAAGATAAGGGATGAAAAAAGATTCGAGTCACCCTGTGTCGCACATCCAGGGGTTAGAAAGAGAGAGAGAGAGGGTAGTAGTGCGCTGGGGTCAATGGGCGTCACGGAAGCGTTAAGGACATTCGAACGGAAAGACGCTTGCGCTTCGATGGTCAGGCGGTCAAGAACGGGGAGGAAAAACTTGCCTTCTTCTCTCCTCTCTCTCTCTCTCTTCCTCTCCTCTTCCATCTCTCTCAGAATTTTCCTTTGCCCGTTTTCTTTATTTATTCGGTGGAAAAACGGGGGCAACGGGTGTTCCCCGTATTGATTTACCATCGGGGGTTAACCGAGAAAAATTACCTTTCTGGGGAGAGGAGAGGGAACAGTCCTAAATTTGAAAGCCGTCCGAACTTCTCTCGTCATTTATTTACGTTTCTTTTGGGATGGTGGAGGATTGGGTGGGAAGAGGAAAGGGAGGGGGCAAAACGAACGGAGAAAGAGTTGAAAGAGGAAATTTTGGGAATCGGGGAAAATTTTCAGAAAATTATATTTCGAGAAGGAAGAAGAACATTGGGTGGCTCTAAACCTTCAAACGGTAAATTCCTTTCTCTCTGAACGGCCTTGGGAGGGTAGGGGGATGCCGGGGGGTGGATTTGTACTTTGTTTGAAGATTCCGGTGGCGAGGGAAGAAGGGGTGCACGACGAAATTTTCGTGTCTTCTGGAAAATATCGTCAGAATTTTTGTTTTTCCTTCCGTCGTTTATATAAGAAAAAAATGTCGGATGTTGTTGGTTTTGAAAATTTTGTTTTTTTCTTTTTTTCTTATTTCTTTCATCTCCTCCTCCTCTTCGCCCTTCTTCTCCTTTCGGCTCCTGTATTCGCATCATTTTTTAATAAAATTTGAGTTTTTTTTTGCGTCAACAATTTTGGAATCTAAGAATGAAAAATTCTTTTGGGGGTTTGGTGCCATTGTTTCCGTTTTTGACGTGACTACAAATATATACTCTTGTTATATTATATGTTATATGCAAAGTAATATCGTATATATGCTACGGTAAAAGTGACGATTCGAGCGGATATTTACATAATTCCCGGCGATTCTTTATAATCACCAACTAAGCGTGGTATATGTGACAAATTTATAATAATTATCATATTTACCGGCTAATTTGAAAAATATCAAACTTGTAATGAGGAATTTAACAAAAGTTTATTCAGATTTTATAAACTAGCCGGAAAATGTAATAAATAATTCGTTACATGTACAGCACCGACATTGCATTCCTATCCAACTAAGATACTGACTTAGTAACGCCTGTTCATATTTTACGGTATACGAATTTCTGTTTTGTTTTCAGTGTTGCCAACCGAAACCTTATTACAGTGACAAATATTTAACATAAAAACTCTAAAATTAATTGGGTGTATAGTTTGGTTAAAGCGGAAGTTGAGAAAAGTCCAAACACTCGACTTTTCTTAGAAGTGGCTTGCCTGTGGCGAAAGCACTAAGTACCGGAGGGGGGAAAAGCTCTGAAAGCTCGAAGTTTGACGTCATTGAGTCTGCTAATAATCTTCGAACACACATTTATTTGTCTTTTTACATTGCTCGATCGCGGTTAGGTTTTTTTTATGCGGTGGATTTTTTGTGCGAAATGGCTCGTGATGAATGGGTAGAAGTTTAAAATTTTAAGATGATGCTTTTAATCATGTAATTACAGGTGAATTATCTGTCTTCTTATAGTCATAAATCTGTTCAAATGTGAAATGACGCGTTTCTCAACGTTTTTGCAATGTGTTAGAAATATCTTTTTAATCTTTTATGTTAGGTTGTTAAACGCACAACTTCGAAACCGTATAAAAACATATTTTTGAGCATGGGTTGATGTATAAAAATATTTGTTAAAACAAATCGCAATAAAACACATTGGTCGTGACCAACACCCTGGAGAAAACCTGACACCGAATCCGATGGACAGCATCCCTTCCCTTTGACACCCCTTCGCCACGCCAGTAAAACCCATTTCACCCCTGAGAGAAAGGGGTACTACAAACCATCGACTAAACACACCAAAAAGTAAAAATTCCGAACCCCCTGACGATTAATAAATAACGATTCATGTCCACTAGGCTAAGGGATGATTCATTTCCCAGACGTCTCAATTTTCTCAAGCTTTTTGCGAGGATTTGGAAAGGTTCTGATTTTAGGGGATAGGGGAGGAGAAAGGGGGAGGTTTTTCCAGGACTCGTTAATTCTAATTAGACGCTAAACCGGTCAAAATAACTAAACGTTATGGAGGAAACGCGAAAATGAGTTAAACGGTCCAAGTATTTAATTTGGCAAGGAAACCATTTATTGTCATAAAGGGGTTTTAAGGGCGTATGGTAAGGGATGAGGGATGAAGGGGGGTGGAAGGAGACGAGGAAAATTCGCCAAAGCTTATTTAAATAACGGAACAATGTCCTTTGACTTTAACCCTTAAAAATTTTTTTTCCTGAAAACGTCGGTAAAATTTTTTTCATCTACTCACGTTTTTTTGACATCCTAAGAAGGCCTGTGTTTTAAGTTTATTTTTATCAATTCTCAAATCTTCTTAACTTGGGGAATGATATTTCAGGGTCGGATTGATTAAGTGTTAAAACGGAAGGTAGGTCGTGTTTTAGTAGAGTAGGAAAGACTGGAAATGGTTTTTGGCGAAGTGATAAGAGGTCTTGATTAGGTTGAAGCGATCAGGGACGGATATAGGTTTTGTTAAAATATCTTTTCGGCAGTGAATAAAGGAGTTTGGAAGAAGAGGGATCAGGGAAATGATTTGAAGAATAGTGTAATCAATTTGTAGGAGTGTGTTTTGATGAGAAATAAGAGAGGAAATGATTAGCGTATTCTTCTTCCCTTTCTTGATTCCGTAATAGTTCACTACTAGAAGGTAAAGAGTCATTGATTTTAGACATGAACCTTTTAATCATGTTTCTGTAGAAAAATAATCTCTCTCAAATCTATAATTTTCATTTCGTATGGCCGCCATTCTGATTCTAGAATAAATTATAGTCCAACAATCCTAATGGAAATAAATAAAATTCAAGTCATGCTTGGTATATAAGAAGAGAGTTCTTTTAAGGTTGTGGAAAATCATTTTGTCGCGATCTCGATAAATTTTCAAAAGTTTTTTCGGTTTTTGTTATTCCAGCACACATCAGTTCCTTGGGCAATTTTTTAATTTTTTTTTTGGGGGGGAGTCAGGGACGTAGGGAGGGAAGTAGAAGGGGACGGCATCAACCTTCCAACTTTTAATTGCATCGAAACCATTAGCGAAATTTATATTCGTCCAAAATTAGTTCGCTCGAAGCCTTAAAACGTCTCAAATCACCAATTTAAAATTTTGGAAAATCCGAAGGTAAACCTTGCTTCCTCTTTTCTCTCTTCTACCCCCACATATCACCTCCTCTTTGCCTTTTTCCCATCCTCTTGTTCATCTTGAGCCGGAAGGTGTTCCGGGAGAAAATTACGAGGGCGAAAGAGGCTGGAGAAGGAGTTGGAGAGGTGGAGGGTAGGGGATGGGAGGGCGGGAAAGAGGTGAGGAAGAGAAAAGAGGATTTTATGGAAGGACGGCGGGCCCCGGATTCATTTACGGTCCGGCCGGTCCATTATCCCCCGTGATTTGCATCAGTAAATCTTCTTTAAAAGGCGAAACTCTCGAATTTTTCGTTGCGGAACCGTTGAGAAACCCCGGTGAGAGACCGAATACTTTTGCCTTTCGATATTTTCCCGAGATTTCCTCGAGGCCGTGAAGTTTTCCAATCATTTCCCTCCTCTCTCTTTTCCCCTGACTTCCTCTCTTCTCTCTCTCCTTTCCCCCGAAAGTTTACCCCGTGTAAACGGACTCGGGGAAAATTTTCTCCCGGGTTTTCTACCGCTTTCTCCCGGATAAATAAAACCTTTGGGTTCGTGGTTGGTCAAAAGTTCTCTTTCCCTTTTGTTTCCTTCTATCGATTTTCCTCGAAATCGTGATTATTTTTAACGAAATGGGGGTCACGGAGTGATCATTGAACTCAAAGATCGAAAATGGATGTCTTTAGGTGATGGAGGATGATTTCAGATAATCAGAAATGAGGCTTTGGTTAAAGAGAGTCACCAAGAAAAGACAGTTAATAAGAAAACTGGAACAACAGAAATTAGAAAAAGTAGAAAGAGGATACGGGATGCGGTACAGGTATCCAAAGACCCAGTAACCAAGCTAGCGAGTTGATCAGGAGAGTGACGTTCGGATACTCAAACCTAAGGACAGAGGACAATTCGGTTTTTAGAGGTGGGGTAGGAAAGTTAGAAAAGGTTCCAAATGAAAAAACAAGACGAAGACGTATTAGAAAATGGGTGAGGGGGTTGAAGGATGACGGGTTGCGGGGGGTGGGACGCAAGCTGTTAAACGCTTGAGCGTCGAACGTAATTCTTGTCTCATCCAATAGTCCACTTTTCTTGAACATTCCAGACACGTCCTGGAATTTATATCCGCCTCTGGAATTCTTGTCTGACAAGTTGTGTTTATAAACTGTCGGCAAGTTTATCGTGACGGACGTCGAGTTGAGAACAATTTTAAAACGAGAGACCATCCTGGAGGGACGTCAACTCGGAGGACCGTGATAATAAGCCGTTCGTCCGTCAGTCCATTCGCTTCCTCTCCCTCTCCTGTCATTTCCTTTCTCTAATCATCGTCATAATCAAAGAATGGAGATTGGAAAAGGGTCGTAAAATTCGAATTTTATAGCTACAGGGTGTTTCAAAATAAAAGTTAAACTACGACACCGTTCTAGAAGTTTAATTTTGTATAATAAATGTATTATCCAAGAATTCGTGCAATATTTATGAAATATTTTAGATTGGACAGGAAACTTCGACAATATTCCCTCGTAAACACTAGAATAAGAATTTATCGTTCATTTCCTAGATACGGTACACATTATTGAATATTTCATTTCATAAATATCGCACAGTTTCTTCTAAGTGTTTTCAACAGTGAGTCGAACAATTAACTGAAGCATCAATTTCGAAAGCAGAACTTATTTCATAAATTTTGCACACTTTTTCGATTATTATTTTTATAATTATGGCACACATTATTGTATATTCTATTTCATAATTATTGCACATATTCATAGAGGATTCATTTTATCTCTGTCTTCTTATATTGAGACACAACTCACTAGACTCAATTATGCGTTTCCGAATTGAATTTGTTGCCCGAAATAAAAATAAATAAATAAATAAATAAATCAATAGTGAGTTTAAAATATTTATTTTTAATAAATAAACAAATAAATAATATCAGGTGAACCGGAAATGTCGGTTCTTTGCGTCACATCACATATATTATGTATATATAAGGCTAAAAGTGATAAATCGGGCGAGTTTACTGTATGTAATCCCTGACGATTATTTATTAATATACTAAGCTTGGTAAATGTGACAAATTATTGAATATTTATCATATTTACCGGCTAGTTTATAAAATCACCAACTTGGAATGGGGAATTTGGGTGGAAGTTAGCTCAGTCTGTCACTTCTTCATCTCTTGTATTGGAAGACGGTTTTGGGAGGTTCGTTCACTGTTACTGGCTCATGTGATTGCTTGCAAAAAGTTACAGAAGCCAAGTGTCTGAGCAAACTTTTAACATCATAGTGTCCGGTAGCTCCATATTGGTGCCATTCGGAGATTATTGCATCGATGGCTGTATTGTATACAAAGCTGTGGAACGAAAGTTGTTGTTGCTTGTTCTGTTTAACTAACAGTAAAGACGAAGTAGAAACTTTTTGTTTTCTTAAAAACCTTGTCCAAAGACCTGGAAACTAAGAATAAGATTAGTAAACAAGAACCTCGAAAATTCGCCGCCTTCTAGCGAAACTGTGTAAGTCAGTTTCACTGGTATAACCCCAAAAATCTAGACTAGACGTCCGGATGCCATAGTTTGTATACTTATACTAAATATTCACTCATAAATTTGTCACATTTATCAAATTTAGTGGCGACTATGAATAATCGCCGGAATTATATACACATTCACCAGATTTATCACTTTTACCGCGGAATTTATATGATTTCACATTCTGTCTACTTTGGTAGTTGTTGAATTCGATATATGATGAGTAGGATTGTGATCTTTGACGTTATCCATTGTTTGTTAACACTTGAAAAAGTTGGATTTAGTTTGTAACAAACCGCGTAAAAAAAGTCTTCAACGTTTTACGGGATATCAATCAAACGCAAACAGTTCAGCCTGTCGCTATGACATTCCCCAACACATTCAGCCATTTTTAACGCTTTTAAAGCTTTTAAAGCTTATTAATACATAAACATAATTAATGACGGAATTGGACTAACACATCAAAATACTTTGAGTAATTTTTTTTTTTTGGCTGGAACTGAAATATTTGAACAGTTTTCATTAATGAATGTGGTCGAGGTATATTCGGAGTCCACAAACTACATGTTAATTCAGTCAAATTCGCTTAAAAGTCATTTACATAATTAATTAGTAACGAATTAGAATAAACATTTCCCCGGTTTGATAGCATTCGTGAAAATTTTTTTTTTCCTTTTTAACTGATTTATTTGTGAGGTTGAACTTTCATTGAAGCGACAAATAATGGACTTACATCACTTTCAAAATAAGCAGTCTGATTAGATAACCCAATGGGAAATTAGTTGAATAACAATTTTAATTGGAGATCGAACGTGTTTAACTTGACACCGCCAACTCGAAAACGTTTCACGTGAACGTATAAATTGCTCTAACTCTTCTTAAACTAGCTTGGTTTTTAGGTTTGGTTAAAAAATTAAAAATGAGGTCTCGGGAGGATGGATGAAGAATGGAAATGACATTTCCAAGGTGTTGAAAGAATGAAAATGGAAAGGAGGAAAGGAAACGAGGCCAATGTGTTGCCATGTATTCATTATTTCATTCATCCAAGTTGATTCCAGAGCGAGAATTGAAACAGAAATAATCGCCGTTTCCCTTTTCATCCCTTATTTATTTTAAATTCCTTTTTCATCCCCTTTTCGTTTTCCTCCCCTATTCGTACGCCATTTGAGGAGAGAGCGAGAGGAGAAATTCGCCATTTTCTTCTCTCGATTCTCTCACTCCAGGCAACCTACCCCCACTGTTTTGGTGTCGTTCTCCTCCGATCCGACTGTGGCGGTTCCTTGCGGATCGTGCCCGAACTACGTGGACACTGTTTTACCTACCGACTTTGATCCCCTGGTAAATTGTACCGTTGGTCGGTTTTAAGTAGGCGCGTTTGATTTTTGTTAGTCTCACTCTTTGTACTGTAGTCATTTTAAGGGTTTGATTATGTTTACCTGTTTTTTAGGTTCTTATGGAAGTTTAAGTTGTTGTCTTAACTCTCGTCTTCTTTCACCTTTCTTTTGACTCTCTTGTTCTACTCTCCTTTTACCTTTCTTCCTTCAATTTGTTTTAACTTCTCATCTCTTCTTTTTCCTCCTGCCTTCTGTTTCTTCCTCTCTTTCTTGTTTTACTTTCCTTGTTTCATTCTTTCTATCTCTCACTTCTTCTTTTAATTAAGTTTTTCTTTCCTCTTTTCTTTCCATTGCTTTGTTTTTGTCTCTTTTTGTCTACAGTCTTCAACCTTAAAAATTGTTTGTTGGATCTGCTGTTTAATCTTCAATTGAAAGTTTATCTGAACATTGTACAAACCCTCAACATCCGTCTTTTGTTTGATTTTTTGTCTTTGGCTGTCATTTTTGTGCTCTCATCCAATTTTCTATAAATCCAACGCCTTCTATAAAATTAAATTTTTTATATTTTTATATCTGTTAAAATTACTGTAAGTTTAGACACTTTTGTGTATATTTGTCCTTCTGTTTTTATTACTGAACGTGTATAGCTTATAATATGTACTGTTCATATATATAGGTTATACTGACCTAGAATTCAGATTCGTATTCAACATGTGCCTACTAAGTTCACTTAACTTACTGTACTGTAAGATACTAGACACTGTTGAATGCAATGGATGAGAAAGTATTATAGTAATAGCGTTACTACTCGTAACTGTCTACAGCTACGTTATTATGCTGCAATCAAGCACTCTGCACTAACCCCATCTGGAACTGTTTGTTGAGGGTACAGATTTTGGATTGAGCCAGCAGAAGATGTTGAAATATTTCCTGACTAGCGAAGTGAGAGTTCAAGCTTTTTCACATATCTGTTATAACCGGAAGTGCTAAACGGACAAAACTTTCCGGGTGTAGCTAATAATTTATTGGTCAAGCATTCTTGACAGCTTTTAACAGAATACTGGAATCCGTAAAATTGTATAAACGTAATTATTGAAAGATAGATTAGTTAAGAAAGGTTATAGAAAGGTGTAGAAGGAATTGAATAGATGGGCCAATGAGGTGGTGAAAGATGTAGCCAGAAGGCGTCTTCAAAACGATCCTCGAATAAAGGCTACGGTAGTCCAAGGGGATAAGGAGGACAATTCACACATTCGTGCACGCTTTCAAGCTTTTATATTTATAATAATAATAATATATAATATTGTTAATTGGTTTCTTTTTTGTTTTCTAGAGGCACACCGAAGTTGGTTGGTGTTTGAACGTTGAAGCATCATGCAACCTCCACCACAAAAAGAAAAGGCGGGAAATTCAAATTTGAAACAAAAGAGTTATCCTGTTCCAACCATCTTCTTCCGCATTGTGGATCATTTCCGGCTTATTCTTTGCTGTTAACAGAGAAAAAAGATTGTTTCTCTGTTGGATGAGAGTGTCAGTGATGGTGAGTGGGTGTTATAAGAATACAATTTGTGTTTCGAGTCCTCTTGAGTAAGTGTAGAAGGAGGCTGGATGGATGGGAGGAGAGTGGAAGGTGAAACGGAAATTTGGGAGGAAGGATGAAGTTGATGAAAAGCATTTGGCGATCCACCGCCGCACCCATCTTCTTAAACCTCTCCTCTTCCGTTTCTCTCCTCCATTCGCGCCAAAGACAATGACATGTCTATTTCATCTCTCTCTCTCTCTCTTTCTGTTCCAACAATGCGATCACTGATCTATTGTTCTTGTCGGTAAACTCAAAAACCTTTCCAAGACGTCTGTCTCATTAATCGTTAATTAATTTTCAAACAAGCCGGCCACACATTCTCCCGTTAACCTCCCTCTCCTCCCAGCATCCATCTTTGTCTCGTCTTCTACTCTCTCGCAATTTTTTTTTCTTTTAAGCCATTTTAGTAATTTCGGAAGGAGGGGCAGACAAGATGAAAGAATTAAAATCTTTTTTTCTTTGTATAATTTTGTTAAAGGTCGGAGAGAGCCACCCTCGTGGAAAATCTTTTTTTCTAGAAGGGGTTGTTTAGGGGATGAATCAAGTGGATGCCATGATGGATCGAAAGCTTTGTTTGCTATGAAAATATATCTCTAATTTCAGCTTTTTTAGTTGAGTTCTTCGCCTACTTCAATGGTGGCTTGGCTTGTTCTCATCTCTCTCTGTCTTGATGTTTCTTTCCTTCTTCTTCTTCTTCTTCATCTTCTGTTTGAAGCTTTTGGACTTGTGCAATTGTTTTGGAAGGAATGTGTGATTCTTGTTCTTAGATTTATAGTTTCTTTTTGTACTTCCTTCTGTTGTATTTCCTTCTTTTACTACTTTCCTTCGTTTCTTTCTTTTAGTCTGTTTCGTTGTTTGGCTTACTTATTATCTTATCTACATCTTTTGGCCTTGTGTAGATGTTTGGGTTGAATGCATGATTGTTGTTCTCAGTTTTGTAGTTTCTTTTTCTTTCCCACCTTTGACTTTCCGTTTTTCTCCAAATGTTTACTTAGTTCTTACTTTGGTGGCGTTTTTCTTCTTTCTCTTTTCCTACCTCTTCCATCGTTTTTCTCGTTCCTTCTTGAGGTTTGATTTCTTCGGTTTGATGTAATCTTTACCAGTTCCTAGGTTTGTGTTAGTGAGTGGTTTGATTGTTAATTGTGAGTCGTTTTGTTGTTTTATCTCTTTTGTTAGTTGTTGATTTTGTTTTCTTTTTCTGTTGGTTTTCCCAAATGAAATCTTTCCTCTTTGTAGTCCTTCTTTTCTGTCCTTAAAAGTGCTCTTTCAAAGTTTATTTTTACTCCGTTTCGGTCGTTGGTTTGTCTCTGTGCTTGATCAGACCATTCTGCTCGGCTTTCGATCGCCATCTTTGACTGATAGTCGTAATCAACTCGTCCTCTTCTCTTTAGCTATTAATTTTGACATTTTCCGATACTTTCCTTCTGTCATTTTCAATTTCTCTAATCACAGCTTCCTTTCCTGTTTATCTTATTCCATCCATCATTGTCGTTATTAGTTTAACACCGTCCAATCAGATTTTTAGGAGTGTATGTCACAGTAAAAGGATTTTCCTTCAGTCGACGGCCTAAAGTCATTAAAAGACAATCAGTGCGAAGAAGATAAGGGACAAAGAAGAGAGAGAGAGAGATTGAGGGATGGATTCAAAGGGAAAATCTCCCTTCAAACACCGAAAAATTTTTATGTTCGCTTAAAACAAAAAGGATGCGTGTGCTAAAGCGTGTGGATAAGTGAAGAAGAAAACTAATTGGAAGCGAAGGAATTGCCTCAGGGAGAAAGAGATGAGTCTGGGAGGAGAGGGTGGGAGGAGAACGGATCGGGCTGAGGAGGACATAAAACGAAGGTTTTTAGTCCTTTCCCTGAATAATAAATGTTAACTGATTCATATTACCTAATTAAAATTAGTATGGAAAGTGGAAAGTTGGACGTCCACCCGGCAGGTCCTTAATCATTTTCCCTTGTACTCAAATGGTGGAATGTTTTGTGACGTTTGTCTTCGTTGTTTCCCTTTTGTTCCGGACCATCTTCTTAGGATTTCCTCCCTTTTTTTCGGGAGGTTGGGAAAGACAACTTCGGACTTGGAAGGATTCGTGAAATGTTTTTTTGGGAGGAGAAAGTTCTGAAGTTGGTAAAACTTGAAAGGAAGACTTGTTTTATTAAAACGGATGTGAGGTTATCTACTTCCGGTTTGAACCTGATTCATATGCTTTGGTCTCCTGAAGGTTGTTGAGCCCATTCTTCTGCTAGTTTCCTTCTTCTAATTTCTTTCTTTCTTTCTATCTTTTCTTAAATAATTGTCTATCTTTTTCCTATTTTCTTCTTGTTTATGTTTCTCTTTTCTTCTTTTACCTGCTTTCCATCTCTCCTCCCTACTTCCTCTGATTTTTGTTCTTTCTTCTTTCTTTTATCATTTTATCTTATACTTTTATCTCCTTATTTTATTGCTACTTTTCCTTCTGTCTTGTTCACATTTTCTTGTTTTATTCTTCCTCTCTCTATTTCTTCTTCTACTTACTTGCTTCTTCTTTTAATTTCATTATTTCTGTTCCTCCTTTTCATCCTTTTAATGAAGTTTCTTTTTCTTTCTCTTTTTCTTAAATTTTTTCTCTCTCTTCTATTTCCCTTTTCTCTTTTTACCTTCTAATTCGTCCTTTCTTCCTGCGTCTGCTTCTTCTACAGTTCTCAACCTTAAAAATTTGTTTTGTCGGTTTTGCTTTTCGCTTCTGTATAATCCTTCTTCCAGAGTTTATCTGTTTTGTGTAAAAACCCTCAACATCCGACTTTCTTTTGATTCTTTGAATCAGTAGTTCCGAAAGTTTTCTTTTCTTCTGATTTCTCTTCTTTCGTTTTGTTTCTTGTTGTTTTTTTCTTCACTCTTCTTTAATTTCTTCTTTCACTTTTTTCCGAATGTTTGACTAAGCAGACAACAAATTCCTTACATTCGCCCTTTTCAATTTTTGTCTTGAGCTACCGTTTTGGTGCTTTTCATCCATTCTTAAAAAATTTTTTTTCTGATATTCTTATTTATCTATTAATCCCCCGCTTTCTGGATATTATAATATTAGCCTCGAAACCGCGATTTGTCTTTTGCTTAGCTACAGAATTTTATTTATTTATTTTATGAGTATTTGCCGCTATTTAGTGCTGGTTTTTTACACCGTAAGAAATTCACTAAACACTTTTCAGCAACACTTGCCCTTTAAATTAGATAAAAAAATTAACTGTTATGTTGAAATGTAGTAGATAATTGATAATTAATTAAAGAAATACAAAAATTAAGTAACTAAAATGAGAAAAAACGGAAATGAATTTGGTTTTCTGTTGCTGGGAGGTATTTTGATTGCTGTAGGGTTTAGTAGGAAGAAAGAAGATGTGGGAATATGGGCAACAGGAGAATATGGAGGAGGAGAAGGACGTAAGCAAAACCTAAACAAATAAATATCAAATTGTTTAATGAATATAAATTGCCATTTGATGGAAACTCCGCCCGGTCCGCTCGGTCCGCCCGGGTAAGCGAAGTGAGTTTGTCTGAACTTTGTTTTCTGATACAAACTTTTCCGGGAAAAACTTTACTCCGGAGTCGAATCATGGCGGAAAAGGGACAAAGTCTTGAATAATTTTGTTAAATTCCAAAACAGCTTAACCGTTAACGCCGCAGATTTTTCCTTTCCTCTCGTCCTCCTCCTGGTTTCTCGGTTAAAAGGAGCTTCTTTCTTCAACCCTTTTCCCTCCACCCCCGTCTTCTTGTTCTTCTTTGTCCTTTTCATCCCTTTTCTCCTTATTTCCCTTCACCATCATCCTCTTCGTCCCTTTTCTTAAAAGTTAACGGATTCTTGGAATGGCGGACGTTCTTGCTTTCAAAAATTATCTTCGAGAGGTCTTCCAATTCGAATGGGATAGTTGGAAGCTCGAGTTTCTGATCTTTTTTTTGTTTCAAAAGAGAGGAAGATGAGAGCGGGAAACAAAAGATTCGAGCTTTTGATTATTCTAGAGGAAAGCTCTTTAAGTTTGATTGGGAAAAAGGTTCTGGCAGTCCGGTGAGCAGAAGAGGTTATCCATTTGGAGCTTCGCTTTTAATTGAGTTGAAAGCTGTAGCAAATTTTTAATTCGTGATTTTGAGTATTTTGACAGTGCCTGAATCTGTTGTCATTTGTCAGTGATGGCATTTCAAAGCTCTGAAAGAATCTTACTTCCTTGTTTCAATTTTGTGAAAATTTCGTTAGCTTTTGTGTTCTTTTAGATGTGACATCTTTTATCTTCTTCATTTTCTTGGAATTGTTTTTCACCCCCCGTCTCAAAACAAACCGGAAAGGCTTTTATTGAAACAAGAGACAAATAGTTAATCAAAGCTAATCAATTTTTTGCTGAAATAATTTTATTTGCTGAAAATAATATCCCTGCACAGAAATACATTGATTGGCTCCTTCGACAAGAGCATCAAATGAGTTTTGTATGACGTTTAATTAGACTGCTGTTGAGGGTGGCTGTCATCTTATAATTTTTTTCTGGATTTCCTTCTTCTAACAGCTCAGCATTTTAACATTCATTCAACCCTGATGTGTTATTTCTGTTGTGTACTTGAAATGCCATGTTTCGTACCAGTTCCAATACTTTTTGACAAGTTTTCATCATTCCCAACGATATTTGGATTCCCGACTATAAAAATTGTAGTTTTGGTTTGTTCTACCAATACTGGTAGTTTAAATTGTCAGGAGTGTGCTCGCACACACTGTCTACAAAATGTTTTGTTACACACCACCACAAATAATTTTTATTAGAGTTAAATAAATATTTCAGTTCCCTTAGTATTTCCTTCTATATAAATATGGCAGACCGAAGATAAGTCCAAGTACTAGCGTCCTATTTATAGGACAGCCTAAAAAATTCATTAAACATTGAGTTACGTATATATGGTTTTTGAATTTAATCGTAAACATGATTTATAATCATCATCCGTCCTCTTAAATAAATATTTTAGTCCCCATTGAATTCTACTATCGTATATACATAAACATGCGCCGACCAATGATAAGCCCAGGTACTAATGTCCTATTTATAAGACAGCAGCAAAAAATTTATTAAAAGTTAACTTATATATGGGTTTTATGGTTTTTTTATAATCGTAAACTTGATCTGCCATATTAAAAAAAAAACTTGTTACAAGTAGCATACTATAGTATGTGACTTTTATGATTTTTTAAACAAAGACAACAATAATATATTGCAGTAAATATATTTCACGTACAATATTATAATTCAGTTTATTGAAATATAGATGTATAGTATATTTTTCTTTCAATATTATTAAAAGGAGATGGGAAAGCTTGTTGGAGCCATTTTTCAAAATTTGAAATTTTTGGCGAGTCGTAATTAATTTGGTGAATAATTGGTGAGAGCACTTCCCAGTGATCCTTTGAGATGCTGGTTTGTTGATACTGATCGGTGTTTGGGTTTCACGAACTTTAGAGTGATTTATATAAATACCTTGAAACGCATTTCAGATTTTTTTAAATATTAATATAACAAAACAAAAATGAAAAAGGAACTGGGGTATATTTATTGAGAGCCACAAATAACCCTTCAAAGAACCGCAGGTTGGCCACCTTTATTGTATAAAATAAAAATTTAAGGATTGGAAAGGATTAAGTAAAATAAAGTTCTCAGCGTCTTATAAATAGAACGCTGTCTATAACGGGTTAACAATGTCTTTGTAATGTTTATAGAAAGTGTTTATGTATAGATACGTGTAAGGTACATCGAATATTCGCCACACACCTTTGCTAAATGGCCGCACTTGTGATGGAGCATTGATGTTTGGGAGAAAGAGAAAAATGGTGGAAAGGCGATAAGAGAGAGAGGAAAATTGCTGTTGACTCAGATAAAAATAAGAAAATCAAAAAATCGGAGAAAGAAAAACAAAATTTTCAAATTTCCTCTATTTTAATGACAAATCAGAAGAAGTAAACCGCCCTCTTTCCCTCCTCCCTCTTCTCCTTCTTCACTTATTCACTCACTCAATCTCAAGACTTTTTTCTTTTACTTACAGGGAGAGAAAAATGAATTACAGAAGAAAGAGGTACAAGAGAGAGAGAGGAGGAAGAAAACAGGAGAGGAATAAGACCGTATGTAACCCCCGTTTCACAAGAGGAGGAGGAGATGGTGCAGGAAGCTGAGGATGAATAAGCTGGGAAGAGACGCCATTACACACGGTGAGTTCTGTTTTTCTCTCGAAAATTGTCACGAGTGTTAGGTTCTCGTTATCGGGTTACTAACGATTTTATTTTTTCCTCCGCTTCCTACCTCTCTTTCCCTCCTCTCTTCCCTCCACTACCTTTCACCTCCTTACTTTCTTTTGTACTCCCCCGCTTTCTTTCTCTTTGAAATACAATTCTGGGATGGTTTCGTTTAATTTCGTTTTTTTTGTTGTTGGAAAGCTTTCATTCCGGAGACTCCAAAACAACGAACTGGAAAGTTTTGGAAGATGGAGGGGTGAGAGGGTAGAAATTCACCCTGGCGAAATAAATGTTAAAATAGTTTTCGGGTGGTTGAAAATGACAAATCCAATAACAAAAGGCAGTCCAGTGAAGGAAATAATGTTTCCTTTGAGTCAAGTTTTACAAACAAAATTCTCGAGGCGATTTTCTCTATTCTCCGAGACTTCCTCTTAGAAACTCTCCTCTTTCCTCTCTCTCTCTCTCTCCTCCTCTCCCTTATCCTCCTTTCCCCTCAACTACAGGGTGTTCTTCCCTGATTAATGACTAAGAGAATGAATTTTCCACGAATTTTCCTTTTACTTTGTCTGTTTTTTGTTTTCCCATTTCCGTTTCTTTTGTCTCTGTTTGTGTACGTCGTCGGTGGACGGTGTCCTCACTTTTTAAAGATGGCGGCTTTTTATAAAGTTCGTTTTGCTTTTGGAGAGATGAGTTGCTTGCTTTGGATGGTTTGCTTGAGATTCGTTTTTTTTGTGGTTCTTGTGTTACTGTTATTTTAATAGTTTGCGACTGTTTTTGTTGTTTTGTTTCCGTTTCTGTTGTTGAGAGGTCGATGAGAATTTGTTTCGAATTTTCGGGGTTTGATGGTCTTAGCTTTTGGGTGAAGAGGATGATCTAAGATGTAAGGTTTAGGGGTAGATTTAGGATGCTGTCGAAGAAGACAGGGTTTTATTTTAATTATTTATTGTATAATCTTTTGGACTCAAAAAAACTCATTATAACATACTGTAATAATATACAGTATAATTATAATATCTCATAGACCACAATTTATCTTTATACAAACAAACTTCGCCCGGTGGAAAGAGTTCTTCTATATTCTTCGTGCAGATGACATCCCTTCCTCTTGACGAATATCTATAAGCATAATATATTATACATATAGACAGAGAGACACAGTATAGAATAGCAAGTCTCCAAACCTTAATCTGAGGTACTTGGGCATCGTGATATCTTAAAAATGATGGCATCAGAAATTGCTGTCCTCTATGTTGGGTTAAATCCCAGATTCGCTCAATGGCTAGAGTTGTCTGACTTTGAGACAGTATTTATGCTGATTTTCCTTTTATGGGGATTTTGGAATAGAGATTTTTTGTTTGGCAACATTTAAAATAGTAGATAATGAAGATCGTCAAAGTCAGATGAGTGTTTAGAGTTGGAGTCATGATTAAAATGAGCGGCGAAACCAAAACTAGATTCAATAACATTTTAGAGGAATGTCTGGCTCAAAAATACAGGCAGAAGACAATGAAATATGGTGGTCAGTATGCACTGTTGAGGTTTTGAACCTTTCACTCAGAACCTTGTTGAGTTTCTAAATGATTTCGATGATAGCAACCGTGTTTACAGTGTCACAGCTTGTAATAATCAGGGACGAACAGTTTGATAGAGAAAGCAGAGCTATTTTGAGAGAATAGAGGTCCATCAGGGACGGAGATAATTATCTTCATAAACCAAGAGAAATTCAAAAATGACGGGAGAATCATCTCTGTTCTTTACCTCTATCAAGGCGATTTTCTACAAAAAATTATCTACAGCAGATAAATTAACGGTCATTAATAAAAAAATAGTGCCACGTCTAGACTGAACGGCAATTACAAATGAGGTCTCATTTTTCAAAATGGTGTTAACATGGCGACGGGGAGGGAATGGATGACAGTGGGGCAGGAGGGGGGCATATAAATCAAAAGTGTTGACAAACTGGTCTCCGCAACACACGAAACATGTTTGGTTAATTATATTCACCTCAAAATGTGATGTTCGGGCATGTTTGGATTCACCTTTTCAATATCAATCAAGTAGGAACTCGTTGGACTCGTTTTTCACACCCCTTAGGAACGTTTTAATTTGGATGAAAACAAACCCTTTTGCCTCTCTCACCCCCTCCCTCCTCCCCGCTACACTCCACGATTTCCGAAAGCCTGAGAATGAATTCGGTCGTTGTCAGACTGTCGGGTAGTAAGTGTGTTGTCTGTGTCGTGTGCGCGTATGCTCGAAAGGAGAAGAGAACGTTTCGAGAAAGTGTAGAGCAGGGTTGGTTGAACGGTAGATAAATTCAACATGGCGTCCAGCCGATGACGCACGTTCGGTTGTCTGATATTAGATAGAAGATGGCGTCCCTTTTGGAGTCGTCGCGTTACGTTGTTGGAAGTGTGTGTACCGATTTGTTTTAGGTTTTCTGTTTCCTCAATTTCGGAGATTTGTGATTTATGTTCTGTAGACTTTGGGAGGTTAAAACAGGTTAAATCCGTGAAGAGGGGATTCTGGATGGACCAGTTTGGATGAAGGGAGTTTAAGTCAAAGAGCAACCTGTTCACCGAGGTCGTGATCTCCGGGGTAGAGGTTAATCATTCTTCAGCATCCCTCCATGGACCTGAGAGAAAAACCCGTTTACTTGTGAAATTAAAATAACAAAATGGCACAGATTGAAAGAGGGATGAAATGAGAATGATGGCCTCTGGTGACTTCTCACAATTTATCCAGAAAAGTGTTTTCATTCTCATCCGCCTTCCCACCTTTCCACAAACCTGAGTTTGAAAAGTCCATTTACATGACAAATGAAATAATTTAAATGAAAGGTTGCGGAAAAACTTCTTGGGCGAGAGGCTGGGTTCGAAGGAGATGGAACAAGTGCGGGTGGGGGGGGGAGAGATAAGAGAGAGGCTGGGTTGGGAGCCCAGGAGGAAGTGTCCTCAGAATCTCCCCGAAATGGTAAGCAATATGTAAATGACGGTAAGAAGATCTTATCCCCGGTTAAATTCCATAAATGTGTTAATCTTCTTAGCGGCGGGTCATGAATATGCAAATGTTGGCCCGCAGGCCACCTTCCGGCTTACTTATTAACACTTTCCATGCTAATAACTGAGAGCGATGCTCGTGGTCCGGAATCAGGTAACTTTCCCATTCTTTTCGGTTCCTCAACCTCCCCCGTTTCAGCCCCAAAACCAAAAGCCAAGTCTTCCTTCCCAAGGCGGAGGAGGCGGAGAAAAGGGCCGGAACAAAGGAAAGAGTTCTCCATTTTGAAAATAAGGTAGAGCAGACCCGGTGTTGTCCTCCACCACCCACCCCCTCATCTGCCGTCGACCGAAAGTTTCGTATAATTTTCTTTTGACTGATTTCCGAGGCACAAAGTTCAAAGACAAAAGCTTTAATTAAATCTGTGGGAAAAAGTAGGATTTTCGGGGAGGCGGGGGAGAGGCTGAGGAGAAAATGTTTTATGGAACTTTCGTGACCGTTAGTTTTCCCAAATTGAATTCCCTTTTTCGGAGTTCCAGATGTTGCCCGCAAAACCTAAAACTCCTCCTGCCCATGTTGATGGAAAGCTTTGAGCGGTGTTTCCGGTTCAAGGTCCCAAGTTTCCGAGAGTTTTATCTATAAAGAGAAAGCGAACAATGAGACCTCAGTTAAAACCAGTAAGAACATTATCTGAGCCTAATATCCAAAATATTTATTTATTTGATTTGACATCAAACTATTATCTAAAAATTATCTATTACTCCAAACAATAATTTATATACTCTCTCTTCTAAAAATAAAGCATCTCGTTGGAGATTACAGTATCTACCATGAACTGTCTAAAATTAATATCAAATTTAATACAGTCGTATGTTGATCGTATAGCGTCGTACCTTTTCTTCATTTTGAGGCTTAGGTGACCTGTTTCATAAGTATTGCACACTATTATTAGAAGGCTGTTTCATAAATTTGGCATAATCCTGTCAAAAATCTGTTTCATAAATGGGCCTACTATAGTCAGAAGTCTTAGGTTTTTTAGACCAAATTGTGCCAAATTTTTGTTTCATAAGTATTGCACACTATTGTCAGAAGCGTGTTTTATAAATTTTTTGCACAATTTTGTCAGAATTCCGTTTTATAAATATTGCACACTATTGCCAGAAATCTGTTTCATAAGTATTGCACGCTGTTGTCAGAAGCCGGTTTCATAAATTTTGCACAATTTTGTATAAAATTTGTTTCAAAAATATTGCACATTTTTATCATTGACCCATTTCTTAAATAATTAGTGTAAACTTTAACATTTATTAATTAATAATTACGCTCTTACCAATTCCATAATTCAATTCATAAAATAAATTTTCCGTACATAACTAAACTGCTATTCATAGGTCAAAAAATTATTAACTATACACTTGAGTTAGATAAATTATGACGTAATGACTAATTTAATAAAACAAAACTTCATTACAACATGAGTACATAACTAATTAGCTGTTAATTAAACATTTTCTTCACCATAGATGACAACTGCGAAAGTTTCCCTAAAATTCAATAAATAGATTATCTATTTAAATAATTTTTATGACTTAATTAAGAATCAAACTTTTGGCTTGACGGCAAAGAGCCAGTCATTTCTTTGTAATTTTTCTCAATTTTGTCTACTTACCTACGTTTCTTACCCATCATTTTATCTACTTATTAGATATATTGTTTGTGATTGTTTCTTCTTGTTTTTGGTCATTGTCTTGTATTTTCAGAATGGGAGGTGCTCAGTCCGGTTTTTAATTTTGTGAGAGTGTATTTTGTCTATAAATTTTATCTGGTAGAAATATTGGAGTAAAGGTTGCAAAGACCACATTATATTCGATTGTTATAAATTTTTGTTGAAATCTAATTGAGTGTAGATAATTAAAAAAAATTGCGGTAGATAATATTTTATTTTTTTTGAGAGGAAATTTTACTTTGATAAAATCATTGTTCTTTGATTATCTATCTATGAATTTAAAATTCTTTTGCCATCTCACCCTTCCGCCTAAATCTTTTTAGGTAACCCTTGCTCTCTTTCACCCCCGTCTTTCTCTACATCCAGGAATGAATCCGGTGTTACATAAATTTGACTTCGAAAGCTCATAAACAAGGAGTAATAAAATATTCCCGGGCTCAAGGGAAAAAAGAAGTAAGAGCCTCGAGGTAATAATGGAGTATCGCCTACGGTTAGCTTCTGGCAAGGTCATCGCGTTTCGTTAGTGTCCATTCTTCATTGTTGCTCTTAAACTGTACACTGGCTCCCCAACTTCGGCACTCTGATCTAAGATTAAAACTTTCTAGATAAGAAAACCCTTCCTATATTATATTATAGAGTTGTTTCAGTGTTAAAACGGTTTATCTGGATTTTGTAAAACGAGGCAACCGAGAACTGTCTAATAGATAATTTCTTTTCACTTGCCTGAAATGTTTTTCTTTAACCCAAAAAATTTTCATCTTTGTTTTGATTGTTTTTTTTAAGAGAAGCTAAAAACCAGAACCTATTTCCTAGTTATCTGTAGCCATACCGCGTAGATAAAATTACTTATCAGCACTTTCTTAACTCAGACAAAAAAATTTAATTAAATCTTATATCACACGCAATAAAAAAATTTATCCAATTCACTTATCCAAAATTTTTGTTTATATAGATAAGGAAAACGCCAATTTTATCTATTGAATCAGATTAAAAGCCATAATCTTTTGAGAGATACAACGAATATTTATAATATTAACCATCTTTTTCATTCATCTTTGACATATTTTTAAAATATTCATAAGAGCGTAGATAATTTTTAAATAACTTTTGAGATGTTGAACTTTATGCAGTAGAGAAAAGAAGGAGGAAAGGGTTAAAGTCTAGGTAAATATTTAATTTAAACGATGACTCAGTTACCTCGTTTTCTTTTTAACTTTTAATAAATTTATCTGATGGTTTCAAACGTCTTGAATTATATATGAAACTTCACATCACCGACTTTCTTGTTCGTCGACTGTTTTAATTTTATCTAATGATTAAAAGAAGTCTTAGTATTTTAAACCTTTTAAAAAGTATAAACAGATAATTGGATTTGATTTTACTAGCTTAGTTTATAGGCAAATAGATAATTTTATTAGAATCCAAATCTCACATGTATTTTATCTAGTTTGCAGTCGTTTTTGTTTTAATTTGAGGAATTGTTTTAATTGTCTACATAAATGATTGTAGACTTAATTATTAAGAGTAAGAACAAAAAATTAAAATGTCTAATGATTGTCTTTCACCGAATGAATTCCAAGAAGATGACAGATAACGCTGACAAGTAGATAATGGATAATTTTGTTTATTGAAACGGTTTACAAATTTAACAAAACTGTCTTCAAGGTTTCGTCCTTATCCCTTCGCAGATATTGTTTATTTTTAGAATGACATTGTCGAAGTAACTTGATTCGTTTTGTCTAGGTAAATAATTTTAGCGTCTGTGATTTTTGTTTTAAATAGATAATTTTGTTTGTGAAAGATTGATGACAGGTGAATGTGTTTGGAGTTGATGGGAGAGTTTTTGTGAATTTTCGGTTTAATTTTTGGTAGTTTCAGGGGTGGTAGATAATTTTTGATAGGTTTTAATGAACCAGAACCGGAAGTAGAGTATTGTTATAAACGGTCATTGTAATGAGAGGGAATTGAGCAAGACGGATGCGGGTTCGGAAGAAAAACGACAGAAAGGGGGCTCTTTGTGTTTTTCGGGAATTATCTAGTGACCCTTTTGAGAGTTTTGATTTTGTCTTTTGTGTTGAAGAATTAATTAGATAAAAATAATTACAGGAATTTTTCTGTAGAGAAATGAAGATGGCTGGTCGCGAAGAGTGAAAAAAATATTTTTGTCAGTTATGATTTTGTGATTTTAAGGCCCCGAACACCGTAATTCCAGAATGATTCATTACGGTTCTGGAGCGGGTCCAGAGTCTCCACTGTCCTGGAAAGTTTCATCTCTCTCCTCCTCCCTCCTCTCTCTTCCACCCATCTTTTCCTCCATCTTCCCCGAACTCTTCTTTCTCTCTCTCTGTCCCTCATCCCTCTTTCCACCGCCGCATCTTCTTCTCTTTCATCCCCTTTTCACCATCCCCTTCTTCCCTTTCTTTCATTTTCACCGATCGGTTATCCTTTGTCAGTGCCCCTTTTCCAATTTTACAAGACTACGCGTTTCGTGATACTTGTCTTATGGCCTCCCATGGTTTTCTTACGAGTTTCGAATCGGTCGTGAACGTTAATTATTTTCAATCTCCTCGATGTGTTTTTCGTAAAGGACAAAGCTTTCGTTGGACTTGGGGTGAAAAGGACGGGGGTGGGTTGGGGTTGAAAGTTTTTTCCTCTTTTAGGGTGAAGTTTAGAAAATTTCTTTTTTCGATTTTCAAATCTCCGTTTTAGAAATTTAAATATAATTTTCCCTTCTCGCCTCTTTCCTGTTTCTTTTCCAGGAGGTGGTGTGAGGGGGATGGATGGATGGAAGGAACAACGCCGAAGGGCTTATATAAAGATGTAAAGACACGTCGGAAGGAAAAGTTGGGGTTGCCAACGGGGGAGTCGTAAAGTGTGGAAGTCAGTGTAGAAGGCGCTAAGGGAGGTTAATTCACTTCTTTGCTTTTCTGCGTTTTCTTTGGCGAAAGGGTTGTCGGACCACATTCTATCCCTGGAATCTCACTCCTTTCCTTTAGGCCTCCCTTCAACCCCCCGTCTTCCACCCCGTTTTTTCATTAAACCTCCAACTCTCTCCTCCATCCGAATTCGGAACTTCCTAATAAATAAATTTGTGAAGTTTCAGAGCAGGATGTCTGGCGGTTTTTCAAATTTATTTTTGAAATTGGAATCGTTTTGTGTTTCCTCCTGTTCCTTTGCCCCCATCCGTCTTTTACTTCTCTGTCTGTCTGTCTTTTTCCCTTTCTTTAGTCTTCTGTCTTTCTGTAAGTCGCCATCATCGGAAAGGTTTTTTCCATTTTGTCTTTTTATGATTGATTTCCTGTCTGTCTTTCTACTACATCTCCTCTACTTTGTCTTTGCATCTCTTATCACCAATTAGAGCTTCATCTTTAAATCGTGTTCTTGGATTAAAGAAACCAATTCTGAGAGCACGTCAACTCTGATGGAATAGCGTCTCTCGGGGTGAATATAATGTTCATTTTCAACCCTTAGTTGGACAAGGGAGAAAGGAAAAAAATTTTTTTTATAAAATCACGTGACGTCACCACTGTCACGATTGGTTAGAAACGTCGAAAGGGGGTGTTGTGAAGGACGAAGGTTCTTCCATTTTCCCTCCACCAGTCAAGGGTCTCCAACGCTATTCAATTAGAGTTACACCCTCGAGGACTCTTTTTGTTGAAGTTTTTCTTTTTATCCGTGGCGGATCTTGACCGTCGAGAGCCATCAGGAAAATTAAAAAGATGTAAAAAAAATGTTTGAGATGAAGGGACTCGTTTCTTTTTGAATCTAATTGAAAAGATTGATCGATACTGAAGGAAAGAAAATTTTCCAAAAATGGTGGATGGTGAACGTAATCCTAAACCACAGAATATCAGGATGGAGTAGATAAAACTCATTTGAAGAAGTCAGCAATACCTGACAGATTACCTACCCCCTGTCCGGTTTTGGTAGTACTAAAATTGGTGTCTTCTAGGCATGTTGACTTGTTGGAATGATGACTGGTGAAGGCTTTCTGGAGGCGGTTGAGGCACTAAATGAGACGTTCTAGCACAGCTATGGCTGAGTCTTTTTACTTGATGCTTTGCTTTCTTTGACCTTTACAAAACCTGTACGAAAGAAGAATTATGGATCGATAACTTTAAAATTGTTCAAAATGGTGAAAAGCACATGGTTGAGTGGTCAAAACGCTTGACTGGTGAAGTTCTGGTCGTGAGTTCGAGTCCCACAACTTGTTATACCCTGGGGTGATGGGACTAAAACTCAACACAAACTTGCTCGCAATAGACGAACTAGAAAGAAACTAGACTTAAATTAGTCGAAATCCGCACAAAGACTTTGAGACCAAACCGGAAGTGATTACATGTTTGACCCAATTCTCTCTTCAGGCTCATTTATTTCGACTGATTTTTATATTAATCATAATTTTATAGAGTTATACAACAAATAGCGGTTGAGAAAGTTGTAATAATATTGCTGCATGATTTTCTGACAAAAATTTTCATTTCTGGGTTAATTAGAGAACCCAGTTTAATAGTATTGCTTCATTCCGGTGTTTGTAATTTGGAAATAAACAACACATCAGTCTAAGTACTGGAATAAGTGTTCGTAAAAGATTGATCTCATCTATCATATCTCCGAAATCTTTAGTGTAAGTTTGATAAGTTGGAGGGTAATATTAGACTCATTTCCGGTTCTAACGGTTCAAATGTACCATATGTGTTCCTATTAAAATCAATCATCTTCGAATTCCTCACAGCTAACTGTTCGATTTGTTTCAAGATGGTGGATATTATGGTTGAGTAAAATATAAAATTCCTGTTGGTTAGTAAGCACATAATGATTAACTATCAGTTGTCTGTTGTTATTAAATAAAATGGCGGATTAATAATTGTTAAAGATTCGACTGTTCTTTCATTTCATTCCAATGTCCCGAATCCTCCCATAGGATTGGGGTACATTGGACAGTCTTTTGTCAGTTAATGGTTGTATCATTGCTCAATATATCGCTTCGTTTCGATTTATCAAACAGTCCATTTATTACAATCGTCTGCCACGCATTGTCATATTTCGCAGTCTTGTGAAATAGCGGAACATTGGTCCTTCGAGCGGATTCTGTTCCGGGAAAACTTGCTCTGTTTCTTTTCATCTCATTTCGTTTCCGAATTCGTCAAAAATTAAAATTTTTATTCAAATATCATCGGACTTGTACAAAGACATTAGTAGTGTAATTAATATAAGGTAAGTTCAGTCATTTTAAGTTTAGTAACTGTTTCGCTGCTGTTCGGTTTTTCGCCGACGTTCGTGTTCGTGTTTGTTTTTGCTTGTTTATTTTATTCTAACCCACTTTCTTTTGACTTGTTGATTGTTTGCAAAATGCCGAAAACCAAGACAAAATCGAACTCGGGAGAGCTATACGTGTTAGTTAAACGCAGAGAAAACATTTGGTTCTCGTCAGAAATTCGGAACGATCGCGCACCGTCACGGACGAAAATGCCATCTTTTCGAGCGCAATTGAAATACCTGGAAGGTCGAAAGGGACTGAAGATGTTCAATGCAAGATCATCCACGCCAATAGTCAAGTCGACGACATCGAAGAAGTCGATGAAACATCCACAATTCTACGACTGTGTATGAAATTCGAGCCGTTGTCCTATTGACCGGTCGGAGTCTTCGAGGAAGTGGTGAAAGCAGCCCTGCCGGGACATCTCTCTTTGCCTATTGCTCCCGTTCAAATTCCACCTTGACGGGACGAGTAGTGCATGGAGGGGTTTGGAAGTGTCATCCAGGACTAAAGAAATGTTAAATGTCTCGATTACGCCTGCCAAGATGATAAAAATGTCTAATGTCCATATGTTTTTCCAACAGTGTGTCACCAATTACCATCTCAACGAGTAAAACGTACAAACCCGTCTGAAACACATCGAATTAGTGGATCCGTATTATGATGAACCTGGTCCAGTGATTCTCCTTCCTCTCGCAGAAATGTCGGCGGCTTTGTCGAAGGAAACTCCCTCAATCTGTCGTCGTTGACGACCCACAGCGATGCGTACGGCTTTGGTTGTATAGGAGCCATTCCTGCTTGAGCGAACAGACGCAGCAGAGTATCAGTAGAATTTGTTTACGTTTCAGAACGACCCTTCAAAAATTTGGGAAATCGAGGAGGTTAACTTGAATCACTCGTTTCTCCAGAGGATGACTGGTGTGAGCAACACTTCATTCAATCCTCTTTAGAGACCCGATAGGTCGATATGCCGTTGCGTTACCGTTTCGTTCGACAACCAGCCCTTAGGAGACAACCGTGAACACTCTATGAAACGTTGGACCGATTAGAGAAAAATTTTCCACCTGTTCAAATACCAAAAGTCAGCTTACTCCGAATCAATAAAGTTATGAGGTCAAATAATGGCTTATAGAATTGGCGAGGAATCAACCATTAAGTCAGCAAGTTGCTCTTGCTGTTCAAGGAAGGTGACGACAAAAGAGTCAACCAAATCCGTCACCATTTCTCCAACTCAACCACCGATGGAAGCACCTCAATCGTTTCTGGGGCTCCACCGGCCAGCCAGATTCTGGACCCGGCGGTATAATTCTCCCACAACACGGCTTTTCTCTCAGGTCATACTTTCTAACAACAAGCTATCATCCTGAATGTGTCTTCTTCAAAATATTCCATTTTTGGGGGAGTATGTTAAAGATTCGACTGTTCTTATTCTGTTTCATTCCAATGTCCCGAATCCTCCCATAGGATTAGGGTACATTGGACAGTCTTTTGTCAGTTAATGGTTGTATCATTGCTCAAATATATCGCCTCGTTTTGGATTTATCAAACAGTCCATTTATTACAATCGTCTCTACATGCTTGTCATATTTTCGCAGTCTGTGAAATAGCGGCATT